>OY754925.1:1873481-2497975 GCA_963576535.1 Plemyria rubiginata | reverse complement strand
TATGCCTTTTGCATAACAATTAGGATTTTATTACTGTGTGAAAATAAACGGCTGTCTAAAATGTAATATCATATCATTAGCAAGCAATAGGTTTAAGTACATAAAGCGTCTTACCTATAAAGGGGCTTGAAATTGCAGCAATTTCAAGCTGCAACTAATGATATTTAACTGTCATGTTCGCGCAAATATATCGTAAGCAGGACCAATTGCACTCTAGCCCGTTTATTAGACTCTTTCATCATCATCATCATCATCAACCTATGTTTGTCCACTGCTGGACGTAGGTCTCTCCCAAGACGCGCCACTGAGCCCGGTTTTCGGCTCTTCTCATCCAGTGCTTGCCAGCTACATTTCGCAGATCGTCGCCCCACCTTGCCGGAGGACGTCCTACACTACGCTTACCTAAACGTGGTCTCCACTCAAGTATTTGTTTGCTCCAACGATTGTCGGATCTACGGCAAACATGGCCGGCCCACTGCCATTTCAGCTTGCTAATCCTATGAGCTATGTCGACTACTCTGGTTCTCTGTCGGATAACCTCGTTTCGGATCCTATCCTTCAGAGAAACTCCGAGCATAGCTCTCTCCATAGCTCGCTGAGCGACTTTCAGTTTGTGGATTAAACTCTTTAGTTCGATGTAAAGCAAATAATACACAATTACGGTACGTCATGCGAAATCAAAACAGAATTTGAAAATAAACAGTTCTTGGAAATAGATAACGTTTTGTAACAAGTTGTTGAATAAGACTTTCTTTCACCAAACGAAAAAATTAAAAACTTTAGAGGAGTTAGTTAAACTTGTATCTTGTTTGCTATCAATTTTGTTGACAGCCTACTTAGCTCAGTTGGTAGTAGCTCTGCCTTCTGCGCCGTAGGTCGTGGGTTCGATTCCCACCGTGAACAAACATTTGTGTGATGAACATAAATGTTTGTTCTCTGTCTGGGTGTTATATAATATTATAAGTATGTATTTACAAAAAAAAGTATTATAAGTAGTATATCAGCTATCTGGTTCCCATATTACAAGTATAAGCTTAGTTTGGGGCTAGATAGTGCTGTGTGAAAAGTCCACCAATATTTATTTATTTCTTTATTATTTATATAAATAGCTTAGAAGAGTTAGGAACCATGACAAAAACTTGCGAACACAAAATCACGCTGAATGATGACCATAAAAACCATACCCACGTCGAATGGGAATATTTACATAATATGTCTTCTCTCTGGTATTGGCAGATCAACAGTCCGCTAACGCTGATGACTTCATATTAACGCAAATAAGGCTAAAAACTACTAATAAGGCTAGTCCCAGTTTTAGGAATATATACAAACATACTATCGCAAAAATTATAGTCAAATGTTTGACTCCTTGCTCTAACTAATTAAAAATCTTGTATTTAGTACAGTACAGTGATAGGTACCTACAAGTGGAATATTATTATTATTATTTAGAATAGTTTTTTAAATTAACACAATATTTTTTTTTTATTAGCATAAAGTTGTAAGTTATAATGTTGAAGAAATTGCAAGCAAGAAAGCAATGGCTCGAACTTCGACCCAAGCTTATTAGGTACAAACATCAGTTTGGGCCGAAGTTATTCAACAAGAAATTAACAGTTTTGATGCTTTACGAAGAGAAGCAACTGACAATTTCTTGTTTTACAACTAAAAATATTTAATCAAGCTGTGAAGATTTCCTTATCTCGCCTCGGCTAAGGTCGATGACTGTGCGCGTGAGTCATCATTGACGGCAACCATTCATGGACATTGTTGTCTAAGCAACGGCATTCATGAGCACGTAATTAATATTATTAAGTATAGCTGTGATTAGGTACTAAGTTATTAGCTGTGATGCGAATTTTAGGTAACGAATATTCAAGTTCAACCACAAAATAAATAATAAATAGTCTGGATTTAAGGAAATAAATAAAAGAACGAGTACCTAAGTAGGTACCTCCTACATAAAACAATAGATAATAGTTCTACGTTACGTATTAAATAAAGAAAAACATTGTAACATATATTTTTAACGCTTGAGTTTATGTAACTCAAAGCCACACCGAATCACCCGAAAAAAATACAACCAAAATCACACAGATCTAAGTTATTTTTTAGTTGTTTTCTCTCCCACGTGTAGGTCTAACTTTTTGTATAGTTGGAATCACGGAAAGGCATCAAGTATGCAGATATGCAAACAATGCGGTCGTGCAAGTCCTAATCAGCATCTCGGTCGGATCGAGCCTAATGTCCTGTCACGAGCCTAATCCCGTTATCAAGGATTCCTGCGTTGTTTATAGAAGCGTTGTAAAGAAATCATGGAGAGTTTCATCTAGTAAATCCGCTCTCACTTCGTTAAGAACTTAGCCTCAATGACGGTGACATTTCTACTCGCCAAAAACTCAGGACATAGCAAGGAGTATCATAACTTGCGTCAGAACGAAAGAAAGAGAATTGAAAACTATGCTCCTGGAATCCTGAATCTAGAAACGTTTTCCAAAACTCGTGTCTTGTTTGGTTGAGGAAAATTAGGTTGTGTTTGTCTCTGTGCAGGATAAAAAAGACATTTTGATAATAAATCCCGTTCTTTCCTCTGATCAATACGTAATTCTTTCAACCTTCAATCGTACGACTTATCTTGTTTCTTCATCGTTGTTTCCGCGTGGTGTCTATCAATCGATTGTCTTCGTATATAGGCACTGCCCCAGCGGAGACGAATTACCAAGCTAGTTCACTCACTACCACCCGCAATTACCAAAACTCTCAGTGGTCTTACTATTAATTGAGCTCTTTGATCTTCGAGTTCGAGTTCATCGAGTACTTTTGTAATTGCGTAGACATTGGTAAGCGGATCGAATACACGCTGATCGATCGCATATAATACCTACTCGTTAGTTTCTTTAGTTAGTCGCTATAAACCCAAACAAATAAAATTATAAAATACCTAACGAGATCAAATCCCCATCTGGCGAATAAATAATCACACATGCTTAGACCATGCGAATAATCGTCATAAACTGTTGACAAATTTGCTTTGGAATTTTCAGTTTCAGTTTTAGTTTACATTCTAAATCTAATCTCGTAGCTTGCAAGCTAACATGGTGGTCCTAATGACGATGTGTTACTCTGCAGATACTCGGCACATGTCGAAGTTAGGAGTAATTATCATACGATTGCAATGCGGTTTGCATCGCTAATCGATAGCGTGTCGATAGATGTAAACGTCAAAGCCATGTTTGTGATTGTAGAATTTGCAGGTGTTTTTAATATTGTCACAGCAGGATATAAGTAAGTACATAACTACTGGCCCTTACATTCAACTATCATTAAGGCGCTTCAAAGTCTAAGGCGCTTAAAAATCTTTGTGAACATTTTGTGAATCAACTAAAACCTTATTTGGATTTATAGATTTTTACTCGCTCGATGGACCATGACCGTGGTCGTAGGGACCTCGGACCTCACGACTATCTGCCGTTTGGTCATTCCTTTCATATTAGTTTACTGTTAATTAGTTAATAATAATTAGTTACCCGTTTTTGGTTTTGCTCTGACTCCAGACAAAAAACTCCATACTCCAGTTACGATTGGTGCGAGCATTTCGTTTCCGTTTGTGTTCGCTTGACAGCGCAAGTTGCCTACAAGTGACGGAAGTGACAATGAGGTGGTCACAGACAGGTTGGTGTGCAGTGCTGTGTGACGTGGGACGACCTCACGCCCTCGCATGTCTCGGCGAATAAGCAATAACTTGTTGAGTCCGTAAACGGAACTCTTGCCACTTACCAGTGATGGCCTCACTGGCAAGCTTTCCGGCAAGCTTTCCGCGCTCATTTGGTCGCGACGAACGGGCGCCGGCCGGGCGGTAGATTCACCTGTACCTACCTATTAGTATATTATAGGACGTTATAAAGTGATCCTAGTGACTGTGTATGGCAGAGCGCCTTCCGCGCTCGCCAGTAGTCCGGTAACGCCGTCGGTAATCGTCATACGATTATACCAGCATTATAGTCGTAGTTTATTTTTAATTTTAATTGAACATTTTCATTTGTGATATGGGTCTATTTTTTTACAAATCGTGACTTTTATTTATTTTTATAGTCCATTCGAAAAAAAACCTTGTGACTGTACCTACTGAATAAAGACCATTTTGATTTTACTTCTGCCTTAGTTTGTTCTCACTAAGTTTGACTGAAAAGAGAAATAATCTCATTTCACGTAATCTCTTAAAAGTAACCAACTTTCTCCAGGAACGTGACATTTTTCATGAGGAGTGCATGACATGATGCATATCTGTGATCCTATTATTCTGGAGACAAGAGAGATCAATAATCTGAAGTTCGTACCGGGTACTAAAAGATCTGAAGGGACATCTACGAGCTTGGCGATAAAAGTCCTATGAAGCTGTTTATTTTTCAGTTTTGATCGTTAAATCTGATCAAATCTGATTCGGCAAATCGTGTAGTAATATTATAAATTATTTTATTTAAAGATAAGACTGCAAATGTCCTGTTATTCGGTAATCTTAACCACATTCTTCGCCTTAGCAATAAAAACCAGCTACCATACAAGGATAGCAGTAACTGATTTGAGAACAAGTGTTGTAAACATTGCCCCATGTTACATTAACACATATACCTGCCAACTCTAAATACATAGGTTCCTTATTACTCCTATATTTTATGACAGCAATTTAATTTAGTTTTTTTATATAGTTACTGCTTTTCACGATGTCCTCTCAGTAAATCAGCAACAATTTTTATGCTAACTAACATAGTATGGTTTTGTTCAAGTTAGTGATCTACTTAAGAGTCCGGTGACAGCGGCTCGCAATTTCGAAGTGCGATTGGCTATTATTTCATTTTATTTCATTTCGGGGAGGTTGTTTGAAAAAATAACTCTAGAGAAACACGCATAAATACTGTTCGAACACAAATAATACAATAATATAAGGGAAACATGCCCGAATCAGAAATCATTTTGGTATTAGTATGTTTGGTCTTACGTTTACCTAATACCAAAATGATTTCTGACTCAAGCACATTTCCCTTATATTATTGTATTATTTGTGTTCGAACAGTATTTATGCGTGTTTCTCTAGAGTTATTTTTTCAAACAACCTCCCCGAAATGAAATAAAATGAAATAATAGCCAATCGCACTTCGAAATTGCGAGCCACTGTCACCGGAGCCTTAACTTACTTACTTACTTCTTTATCTACCTATTAGAACATCAAAGCACTTTCTGAAATTTTCGTCTGTGAAACCACAAAAAGGTTCTCTCTCCTCTTCCTCTTCGTCTAAAAAAATATTTCTAACACATGAAAAAAAACAAAAAACTGGAAAAACAAACAAACAACAAAGGTTAACTGGAAGATAATGCTAATTAGCATTAAGTTCGCCTAATGTACTTTATTTATGTGCAATAAAGAATTTTCTTATCTTATCTTATGAAAGCAACTCTCCTATACGAACTCATCTAGTTTGGCCTGACTACATGGTCAGCATGGTCTATAAATGCTGCGTGTTGCTGTAACAAATCCTTATTGGCACTAGAGTCACCTAGTTTTAAGACGTTTCAAGATAGTCCTTGTGATTTTATTGAATAATCATTTATTACTTTGACTTTGACTTATTCCTCTTAATTGTTCCAGGCGCGATTTCAACAGAAGCAAATGCAAGAACGCGAGATGAAAATAGCCAACTTATACGAAGCACAGCAGGCGCGGGCGCTGGACAGAGTTCGTCAGTCTCCAAGCAACGGCATCAGGCATTCGCCAAGCAATGGCAGCAACGGCGTCAGCAATGGCACTACCAATAGCTCGCCTTCGCAGCCAATTTCGCATCAGCCTGGCAAGGTACGTTTAAATAAAACTTGCAGGCTCGGGAAGGTCTATCTCATCATGTAGTCCAAGATCTTAGGAGAGAAGGACTCACAAGTAGTCCAAGATCTTAATAGAGAAGGACTCACTAATAAAACAGAAAACCGAAAAAACTTCAAGACTGATCCCCAGGCACGGTAGATATCCCCTCACATCTCTCAGTACCAAGTTTTTATTATTTTTGAGGATGTTAAGGGGGGTAGTCAGAGGTACGTTTGGTACTTAGCAACATTTTAATTTTCACTAATGTTATGCTATGCCTGCGAGCATAGCATAACATTAGTGAAAATTAATCGTAATTAATCGTGTCTGAACACGATTTAACATCCTGCTAAATCTCTTGGTAGGGATTCGTGAATATCTAAAAAAATTAATTCAATAAACCAAAAAAAAATAGGAAGAGTTGTAGAGTTCTTTGTGTGTGGCTCGTCCGGAGAAGTACTACCACCACGCCTTTTTCTGCCGACAAGCAGAATCGCTGTTTCAGTTTGGAGAGTGTGGTCGCCGGTGTAACTACAGGCACATGAGGCTTAACATCTGTATGCCTCAAGTTGATGGACGCAGGGCAGTGCATAGTAGGGCACGTTCCTATCGTGCGCGACCTACGGGGCAATGTTTGGTGGGCCATCTGCTTTTTCCATCAGCTAGTTGTATAAAAAAAATAAAAAAAAACACAAACAACGTCTCCAATCTGCAGGTCCGTCAAATGTTCGAAGAGCGACGTACGAAAGGCATCGACAAAAGCTACCCTCTCCAGCCAATCCATAACACCGACCGGACGCGGAAGGCTCTTCCTAACGGATACTCCAAGGTCACAGCCGCCTCCCACTCCACCTCCAAAGTCAGCGTCGAGAGGACCACCAAAACCAGCTTGACCGCCAGTCAGCAAAGCGTAAAGAAGGTGCAACATGTGAGTTTTCTGAAAACCAGCCTTTAATTTATCGATGGAAATTCAAATTCACTATTTGCTTAATTTTATTCGAAACAAACTTCCACGTCAGAAGTTATAAATTATATATTATACCTGCCTGATACGTTCAAATCGGTTGTATCAGAGTCGATAAATGCTGTGTTTTTACCTGCACAAAACATAATAATTTCGTTACAGAAAACAGATAACATAGTGAACGGCTCCGGCGATCTCAACCATAATCATGAACCAGATCTGAACTCACTAAATCATGCGGTAAGCGCTTCTAGATTTGCACCTTTGGGTGCCATCCAAAGTTGGCTCTTATACCTACGGTACCACGAGATATGTGAGCTCTGATGTTTGAGCGAAAGCCATCCCGTTATCCATCCCCGACTGAGCTATCCAATATAAACTCAAATAAATATTTCCAAACCAGTGATTTTTTTATGAAAATGTATTAAAATTTTTGACAAAATGTTAAACATTCAAAATTTTGAAGCTTCGACGTATTCGCACATTATATAAAGCAGCTTTCGCGCTAATTGCATTTGATATTTTTTAAACTTGTTTTTATAAATTACAGTTACCACAAAGCAATGGTGAACCTCCGAGAGATGAGGTGGATAAGAACGAGAATAATTACCTTCTCGAAGACGAGACGTTCCCTGAAGCGTTGGCCCCAATACAGACACCAAGATCTCCGGAACCCGTAGCTCCACCTAGGCAGGAAGTTAAAGCACCCCCTAGAAGGTAAAACCTCAATACCCACCACTATCTAACCATTTTCTCACTAACACGTAAAAAAATTGAAGGTCAAACATCACTGAATTGAGTTATGGCATATCAAATTAAACATGTTTTAGAAAATGGTGATTCAGAAAAAATATATTTTGGACTCAAACAAAACTCTTAAAAAGTTTGATACAGAAAAACTACTGTTTCAAGAGTATTCATTTTAATTTTTGTAATAGCTTTTGAAAACTTTCCACTTTTCAGAAGTCCAGCCACAAGAAGCAGTCCTCCAAAAACCAGGCCGCAGCCCCCCGCGGCCGCACCACCCCGCAGAGTCATCAGTGAAAACGCTGTAAAAACTTTTTTATTTTATTACAACCTCCTTTGTCATTGAAAACTTTCATTCAAACTCCTTGCTTCAACGTCCAATTACGTCAATGTGACACAGTTTTGTGTCAATTTTTATTTTAAATACAAAATTTCAAGTGAAATAATGTAGGTCGATTGGAAGAAAATAATACAAAATTCTAATGTGTTGCCCAGGTCACAGAATCAAGTAGGGCGAAAGGTGCCATGCGGAAAGGCTCTAGTCCTGTAAGTTTCTTGATGTCTATTACCTCACGACTAACGATAATCCCTTCCCTCACAGATTTCTTAGTTCTTACTAGTTATAATAAGAGTAGAAGAGCTCTTGTGAAGGGCTCGTCCGGGGAAGTACTACCACCACGTCTTTTTCTGCCGCCAAGCAGCAACGCTGTGTTTCGGTTTGAAGAGTGTGAATGAATGAATGAATAATTCTTTATTGTACACCAAAATTTACAGAAAAAAAAGAACACTTAGTAATATAAAAATAAAGTAGTAGGTAAATAATAAATATTGGTGGACTTTCCACACAGCACTATCTAGCCCCAAACTAAGCTTATGCTTGTAATATGGGAGAACCAGATAGCTGATATACTACTTATAATACTTTTTTTTTTGTAAATACATACTTATAATATTATATAACACCCAGACAGAGAACAAACATTTATGTTCACCACACAAATGTTTGTTCACGGTGGGAATCGAACCCACGACCTACGGCGCAGAAGGCATAGCTACTACCAACTGAGCTACGTAGGCTGTCAAATAGTGTAGTAGTAGTGTAGGTAGTGTGGTTGTCGGTGTAATTACAGGCACATAAGGCTTAACATCTGTGTGCGCAGGGCAGTGCATCGTAGGGCACGTTCCTATCGTGCTTGACTTACAAGGCAATGCTTTGTTAATAGGTGATGGTTACCAAAAACTATCAGGTGACCTTTTTAGCAAGTCCACGAGGGGATAATCAAATTCGTATCCGAACATTACCTACGTTCGGCACATGGCAAAAATTTTCAGAACATATTTGGGCTCGCGTAACTTTATACGTTTTTTGAGCAGACCATCGCTGCTAGAGTAGGAACTTATTGGTTTCCTGACTATGATTTGCTTCACCTTAAGTCTTCTATTTACCAGCACTCGCCTGTAATTCCTTCTTATTTAATATCATTTCATTTTTCTTGTTTTATCACCCATTTTTTAACACAAGCACTTTCCATTATGGCATCCTAATTTCTTATTTTATTTTGTTTGTTGCTTTCCCAGGCACCATCGACACCAAGAAGACAACCTGTGGCGGTAAGTTTCGAATTCTTAAATATTTTATCTTTAAATATAAATTAACTTGAATAAAGCCGCTGTGCACCGAACGTATTACCTCGTCGAGCGCTGAGCTGAAAGACTTCACTTTCAGCTCAGCGCTCGACGAGGTAACACGTTCGGTGCACAGCGGGTCAATTTCCTGAAGATGCTTCGTAGAGAGGTGAAACACGTGTCGAAGTCTAATTAAGTTTATTCCAGCTTAAGGAGATTAGATCAGCGGATTAGTACTACATATTGCTTTATTCAAGTTAATTTATATTTAACAATGGACTTCCGCAAAGTCACGCCTGAGTCAATTAACTATTTTAACTTTCTTACTAATTTTACTCTACTTAACAGCAATTTTTGTGTATGTTATACCTACGTACCTACTGTACCTACGTGATTTGAGGCTGCTTCCACTGAATCTTTCTTCTGTGCAGTACCTAGGTAACTTTCGGAGTTCGCGTTTATCCGCGATCTTTTTGTTACGACTGGTGCAATTTCTTGGTTCGGCTTTTAATGTATGTTTCCATTCCAATGTCCAGCAAAGTCCTCGCATCAGCGGTTCCCCGAGCAAGGCCCGCTCCGCGGCGGCCACGGCCGGCGGCGGCGGCGGCTCGGGCGAGGCGTGCGCGGTGTGCGGCCGCAGCTTCGCCAGCGACCGGCTCGCCAAGCATCAAGAGATCTGCAAGCGGGCGCACGCCAAGAAACGGAAGCCGTTCGACGCGCTCAAACATCGACTGGCGGTGAGTTGGGAAAACGCTAGGAGCCCTGGGCGCTAGATTGTTCCCTGTTCTAGGCTGGAGCCTTATTCACTACGACCATTTGCACCGCGATCACAGCTAAGACAAGGCAGCCGGTGTCATACGGTCAGGGCAAAGTATCTCCTATGTCATAAAGAAAAAAGCCCAACATCAAGTTTTGACGTTTCACGGTTTGGGACAAGGAATTTTCTATTGTCGTAGTGAATCCCCTGTTGTGAAAACGCTACGAGGTAGTTTCTTGCCTGTTCTTCTAGGTTCTAGGCTTTGGACGCGAGGAACTGGCGCTGATTCACATAGTTTATAAGACGTTCTGAAGTGATCCTTGTGATTAAAATGAAATTAATAGATTTTGACTTTGACTCTATAGAATATGAGAACACCGAAGGCTTTGACTGGTTGTTCCGTAGTATTTTCGTTTGTAAAGGGTGTAAGGATCTGTATGAAACTGAAATTTTATTCCATTTTTATTTAATGCTGCATTATAGGGTACAGATGCGGAGGGTTACAAGGCAAGATAACAAATTACACTTTTCATTACAATGTAATCTGATTGCCTGCTTTCCTACAACACGTTAAAGATTGTCAGAATAATAAATCTGATACCTATATCAAAATAGCAAAATCAATCTTGAGAGCAAGAAACAAAACATCCATGTGAAACGTAACCACTTTTGACCCCCAGGGCACAGAAGCAGAGCCTTTCATAAGCAAACTCCGCAAGAGCACCACCAACCCTTCTTCGACGAAAGTGAAACCTCTGAACAGCAGCTGGCGACAGAAGCACAACGAGTTCATCCAGGCGATCCGCGCCGCGAAGCAAGTCCAGGCGCATCTGGCGGGCGGAGGTGAGAATTGCAGACACGATTCAGAGGACCAACCGCGATCTCTTGAAGCATTCTTATCACAGCCTGCGTAGCTCAGTTGGTAGTAGCTCTGCCTTCTGCGCCGTAGGTCGTGGGTTCGATTCCCACCGTGAACAAACGTTTGTGTGATGAACACAGATGTTTGTTCTGTCTGGGTGTTATATAATATTATAAGTATGTATTTACAAAAAAAAGTATATAAGTAGTATATCAGCTATCTGGTTCCCATATCACAAGCATAAGCTTAGTTTGGGGCTTGATAGTGCTGTGTGGAAAGTCCACCAATATTTATTTATTTATTTATTTAGGTATTCTTATTTCAATATAACTTTTATGTCAATGTCTTATATCAACTGCATAGTCAGCTTTATAATCAAAAAGTAAAGTAATATTGAACTATGAATGTTTCAAGAGATCGCCCTCAGAACTGCATTTTTCCATTGAAGAATACTTTTATGATGATGATTATGATACTTTAATATAGAAAGCACAGGTGTTCTATTGGTAGTAACTGCCTTCAGGTTTCGGAAAATCACAGCAGAGTGTGTCGCAAACTTATCTTTAAATATTGGAACAGCTATCAGGCTCTTAGATGTCAGAATTCAAGGTTGAAAGTAACAGTAACAGTACTAGAAAACAGGGTTAGTCAGTAGGTTCCACGCGTATTGACAATAGGATTTGGTTGTATTTTCAGTGTCTATTAGTATTTCACCATTACGGTTTAACTTTCTTAAAAGACGGGCCACCACTTGGTCACTAGGTGGCCCATCTTTTCGCCGGATATTTATATGACTAATAAAATCAAATAAAAATACCAACTTGGTGCGCACTGCGCAGGTCCGTTAGCGGCGAAAAGATGGGCCACCTAGTGAGAAGTGGTGGCCAGTCTTTTAAATAAATAAATAAATAATGCTGGACAATCCACACAGCACCATCTAGCCCCAAAGAAAGCTACTCAAAGCTTGTGTTATGGGTAGGTACTAGATGACTGATATATTTCATACATTATACCCTATTATATAATTATTATTATATTAATTACATAGATAGATATTTTTTATTATACATAAACACCCAGACCAACGGAACAAATTTCTGCAGATCGTACACAAATTTATTCCGAGGCGGGAATCGAACCCGCAAGCTCTTGCGTCGCAGACGGACTCTCGCCAGCTGCGCCACTGAGGTCGTCCTGAGGTCTTTTAGGAAAGTTAAACCGTATTGGTGAAATGAATACGAATATGATTTTGATGGTGGCGCTCAAAAGGTGTAAAGTCAAATCAAATCAAATATTTTTATTTGGGACACAAACTTATGGTTACACAATGCAATACAAAACAAGTAAACAGTAGTTTGTAATAGTAACATCGTTGTTATTTTATAATGAGAATCGCTATGAACCGGACTAGAGAATCTGTGTCCCGGTTCGTAGCGCCCGCCGACGGATAACAGTTAAATAATAACAAAATAGAATATGAGTTGAGTAGTATGTGTGTGTGTTTGTAGTGTGCGTGTGTTTGTTTGCTAGTATGTATATGAAAATACGGTGTGTTTTTGTGTGAGTGTGAGTGTAGAGGGTAATGGATGCGAAATCATGTAGTGTGCGTGCGTTTGTTTGTAAGTATGTAGAGAATAAAGTGTGTGTGTGTGTGAGAGTTTTAGAGGTTTATGGATGCGAAAATGAAGGTATTAATATTGCAAATGTTATTACTATTACTATTTTAGTATTACTGTGCTATAGAAAATAACTTTTCACTATCATCATAAGATTTCCCTAACAGCCATGCCTTTACTGTGTGCTTACAGTTAGCCAAGTTTAATTTGTTGATAGATAAAGTTTTATTTAACTTGTTGTATAAATAGATAGATAAAAATTGAAATTGGTGTTGCATAAATGTGGTTCTACAAGCTATGTTTAAAATATGATCTCTTCTCTTTAGGCGTGTATGGGAAGGATGTAGGGGGATTTTGGAATGAATTCGTAAAATAGTGTTAAGTATGTATAGTTGGCGAACTGTAAGCACCTCACATGATTTGTATAGTTCTATAGTAGGGTGCCGGTACCTCTTAAAAGTCATTGTTTTCAAAACTGATCTTTGAGCTCTCTCCAAGGATATCAAATGACCTTTGCAGGCACCTCCCCAAGCAGGAATACAGTAGGTCAAGACTGACTGACATATTGATATGTAGATAGAGGTTATTAGTTTTTGGTCCATTATGTATCTTAGTTTTTTAAATATCCACACCAGTTTTCGGATGCGGGATGATAGGAGCGAGATATGTGGGAGCCAAGATAGACGCTCATCCAACATGACACCCAGATACTTGATGGTAGAGGTGTTTTGAAAGTGGGGGCAATTACAGTCCAAAGATGACAGAACTGAACATGAATGAGCCTTGAGCTGTAGATTATGTGGAGGGCGATTATTAGAACGTATCATGAAACTGATATATTTAGTTTTGTTAATATTTATGGTCAAGAGATTAGAGTTCAGCCATTTGATTATTTTAGCCATCCCTGATTCCGCTGATGAGAAGACTTCGTGTGAAAGTGGCTGTAACAACCCTATTTGTATTCCTGTAGGTAAACTCAGCGATCTCCCTCCACCGCCGCCGTCTGAGAACCCAGACTACGTGTCGTGTCCGCACTGCAACCGACGCTTCAACCAGGGCGCGGCCGAGCGGCACATACCCAAGTGCAAAGACTACCAGTTCAACAAAGCCAAACCCGCAGCCAAGAAGCGGTAACCTCGACAACGCTGTGCCAACCAAACTATTTCAACACAAAAAACGAAACTTATCATCGGTGCACTGATTGGCAACCTTAAAAAAAGCGACGAGTACCATGGTCGGGAGACTTGGCTGTATCAATCGAAGAAAACTGCTAAATTGACCTAAATTCTAGACGTTGCTACAAAAATGCCTCACAATATTTTCGGCTTTAAGGAATGCGGCGCATTGAATTGGATTATAGATACGTTGATTCAGATAATTTTTACTTACACCCTTTTTTATTTAGTTAAATCATTTTATGATGTCATAAGTCCTAACTTACCTTACTAATATGGAGTCGTGTTCGAAGCCCCAAGGGGGTGTTTGGTTACTGGGGGACTTTTTACTGCGAATTTGTTTGGCGACCGTAGTTTACTATGCTATTTGGGGGGTGATCACATTGGTCCACGACCACGCGTGTTGTAAGCAGCCAAGTCGTGTGAAGTCCCGACGTCGCGTTTCGTCTCCGACGCGACGGAGACGAAACGCGAATGGGTGTAGCAGGCGGGCTTAGTCGGACAAATCTCATACCCTGTATATAAAGAAAGAAAGAAAGAAAGAAAGAAAAAGTTTTTATAGATCACGTCATGCAAAAAGAACGCCGGAAGGAGGGGTGTGATGGCGCAAGTGATTTGTATGCGCAAACACATCCTCTCCACTGTTTTCCAGCGTTCTTTTTGAATGACGCGACCTTAACCATCTTGAACATGATCCCATACTCGCATAACTATTACTATTTAGGTACTAAGCTCATTTACATTTAGGCCCCAAAACCTACTATGAATAAGTTGATTGATACAATCGGTAATGACAAGGACTCATTTTTGAACTTTTATGAAGCTGTGAAAGATTAGATTCAAAAGATTTTACGCGAATTGTTTGTACAAAAACTGCTTTTAAAAATGTTAACGCTATATTATTTAGAAATAAATGTACCTACTTCTATTATTTGGTATCAACTTATTTGTTTTTGTCCATCACCTTACCATTGAACTTTTTTTTAAATAGAAGCACCAACTACATATCTGTGGTAGGTATGTAACATACTGCTATACCTACCTACTTGGAAGTAGGATCTAACTCGTAGGTACCTGTACCTTTAGCCATCCTCAAATAATTTTGGCTTTTTCATCATGGCCTAACTGCCTAACTGCGGCCCGATTACGCTAATGTCAGGCTATCGAGATGGCTTTCAGTTAAACATTTGATTCCCATCCATCTAAGGAATTTAGCATCCATCTCAAGGAATTGTGTAAATAATGTGTGTACATTTTAAGTTTTTGAATAAATTATTTTTGAATAAATTAATTTAGATATGGGTTAGCATATATTCCTATTACATTATGGGAATCAAATGCTCTCGTCAGAGAGTGTTATATTCCTTGATCAATGTCAAACTGAAAGACACGTAAGCATCTGAGAGATATTTACAATAATTTGTCTGTTTTCTGCAAAATAATTCCGTCTTTGCGGTCTAACGGATAGCGTTCTGTAAATTCTACCAACGGTTACAATAAAAATCTTCCCAATATGCTTCAAAATCAAAACTTTATTGTCTTACATACATTTTTCAACCTACAATTGTAAAAAAATGCAATCAAAAGCCACTACACAATCGTGGCAAAAGCCGTAAATGAACCATTTCACTTAGTTCTCCGCAGTCGTCACTGGTACGTAGGATAGCACGACGGTCGAACTGGAAGGTACTAACACGTTGTCGGCCTGCTCCGAGTAGTTGTTTGTGTAGCTGGAACAAAATACATCAATTTTAGATAGATAAATCCTATTACTATTATAAACGCGAAAGTTTGTAAGTATGGAAGGATGGATGTATGGATGGATGGATGTATGGATGGATGGATGTATGGATGGGTGTATGGATGGATGGATGGATGGATGTTTGTTACTCTTTCACGCCGGAACGGCTGAACGGATCTGGATGAAACTTGGCAGAAAGATGGATTATAGTCTGGAATAGCACATAGGCTACTTTTTATCCCGTGAGAATACCGGGATTTAAATCTGCGCGGGTGAAACCGCGGGGCGGAACTAGTTCTTTATACAAAGGAAAAAACACATACAGAAACATAAAAAAAGAATAGGTACTATGGGCGGCCTTATCGCTAAAGCGATCTCTTCCAGAATTTTAAAGCAAGTACATCAGAAAATATTTCTTCTTTGGTTTAGACAAGTCTCAGAGAGGGTAAATATCTGGATTATTTGATCTGGCGGATTGCCCTTGCCTATTTTTGGGTGAAATTTAATATTTAAAAACCCAACACAACACTTGTAGTAAATAGATAGATAACTCTTTATTGTTCACCACACAAAAACAAAGTACAAGGTAAAAGCATTCAATTGGGTAAAACAATGGGCGACCTTATCGCTGAGAGCGAACTCTTTCAGACATTCACATAATCAATTCTTACATAGTCCGGTAAAGCGGTTGGCAATCGTCATACAACTACACTAGCATTATAGTCCATTCGAAAGAAAATTTACATAAGATAAGAAAATTCTTTATTGCACATAAATGAAGTACATTAGGCGAACTTAATGCTAATTAGCATTTTCTTCCAGTTAACCTTTGGGTTTTGTGGAGTGGGTGGTAGTGCTCTTTGGACAATAGAAGGGAACAACTTTTAAAAACAAAAAGTGTAACGTAACATAAAATAATAATAAATATTTACCAACTTACAAAACATACATACTTATACATATGTATACCTACATAAAAATTAAAAAATACATACCTATAACTAAAAGCATATATATAATACATATTCTATTATTTAAATGCTGTATTTTGTTGAGATCTGTTTAGACATAAAATTTACATACTTGGTGTAGTAGCGCACGGCACGCGAGGCGTGATGCACGGAGAGCACGGCGGGCACGGAAGGCAGCGCCGTGAGGTTGGCGCGCTGCGGCGCCGCCGACGGGTTGAACACAGCCACGTAGCCGGTGTGACCGCTCTTCCATCTGTTACAACATGTACTGTACTGTATGTGTACTGTATGTGTGTGTACTGTATGTACTGTACATGTACTCATATCGCTGTGACCGCCTTTACAGCTCAGTTTGTAGTAGCTCTGCCTTCTGCGCCGTAGGCCGTGGGTTCGATCCCCACCGAGAAATTCCGAGAATATATGTTTGTAATACTTATAATATGAAAATAACACCCCGACAGAGGACAAACATCGATGTAAAAATATGAATTTACAAAAAAATGTATGTGTAGTCAGCTATCTGGTACCCATATTACAAGCTTTGGCTTAGTTTGGGGCTATATAGTGCTGTGTGGAAAGTCCACCAATATTTGTTTATTTATTTAATTTACCTTAAATACGAAAATACATAATTATAATTATTAATTAACACGGATTATCCCGTCTCGTAGTCACCCGGAAAAGCAAAAATACCTGGCACAAGCAAGCAGATTGCCCGTGGCGTTGGTAAGGTCGTGGCGGCCGGGGATGGCGGCCACGATGTGATGGCCGTGCTCGATGCTACTGTCGTGTCGCAGCTCCGTAAGGTGGCTCAGCGACTCACTCTGGAATAATAATTAATTAACATTAATGTTGGTTCGCATTCCACAGTATGTACCACCTACACCATTGACGCAAATAAATGATTTATGATTATGATTACAGAAATGCGGATCCACCCCAATTAGTGATTGAATAGGTATCTAGATAAGGCAAACATTGGTCATTATTACCTAAGCCGATGGTGTTTTTTTATATACATAAAAATAATTACACAAATAAATAAATATAACCGCACACAACAGTCTAGCCATAAACTTACCAAAGCTATATACCATTTCAGGTACCAGATACGGCTGTCAAGTGCTATCTCTATCTAATTTGAAGTAAAAGCTGAAATAGCAAGTGACTTGACAGCCGATTAGCTGTGATCGAGATTTCAGAAAACGACGGTAAATGTATCATTTGTTGCATGATGATGTGATAGGTACTCACAGAGGTGTCATTGTCCAGCTGACTGAAGTCAAAAACAGGCGCAGCGGGCAGCAACAGAGAGAAGAGAGCTAGCTCCTTCTCCGCTTCGGGGTCAGCTTTCAACTGGAAAATTACATTTTTATTACAATAACTATCACTACATGACGACCTCAGTGGCGCAGCGGGCGAGAGTCCATCTGCGACGCAAGATGTTGCGGGTTCGATTCCCGCCACGGAACAAATTTGTGTACGATCTGCAGAAACTTGTTCTGTTGGTCTGGGTGTTTTCTATACAGGTACATTATAAAAAATATCTATTTATGTAAGTATATTACGTATGAAATATATCAGTTATCTAGTACCCATAACACAAGTTTTGAGTAGCCCACTTTGGGGCTAGATGGTGCTGTGTGGATTGTCCAGCATTATTTATTTATTATTTATTTAGTTTAAAACAAAGTCGCTTCCTGTTATGTCCATAAGTATGCTTAGGTCTTTATAACTACGCAACGGATTTTGATGCGACACACAATTTGAACACAACACAAATTGATCAATCTGAACAAAAATGTGAGAAGCGTACGGAGTTGCTTGGCGTCAAGAGTAACTGCCTCAACACGGGCGCCTCACAGATACAATATTCCTGATTTTTCTAGAACCGAAGCCATTGGGCACGGGGTTCCCAAATGTCACAGGGTAAGATTGAAAAATATTTAGTGCAAACATTTTTCGCCTTGGAGGGAATGGAACTCGCGGCCTCCTGTATGTCAGTCCATCGTATTCTAAACTTTGCCACATAGCAGTTAATCATAGAGACCGAATTTAGATGATCGGTCATCATTGTATAGTTAGTTACAAGTTGACCGCTGTATACAAACCACGTGATCTGCGCAAAGCGAAAATTTCTATAATAGTACCGAGAGGAGTAGTAGTACACCGAGAGGAGAAAGTGACCGATTACCGTCGAGGGTGTCGTTTGAAGCCCGAGCCGTAGGCGAGGGCTTTAAAACACCCGAGATCGGGAATCGCACTTTCTCTCGAGTGATACATAGTGCTTTATACTACACCTACGAGGAAAATAAAAAACTAAAACTGAATCCTCAAACAACACACAAATTGAAAATGGCCCCAATGGCGTCTGCAATTTTCACATGTTCTTTTTTCAAATTGTTTATCCTGCCGCCGCAGGGTCGCACTGCCAGCCCGACACCATCCAACACAAAGCTAGTGGCTAGTGTCATTTTGCGAACTTGGAGATAAAAAGTCACTGTAAAAACTTTTTGGCTTTTGATATTTAGGTTACCGGCGCATAGTCTTACCCAAAATTAAAAAAGAAAAACCACGTAAGAAATGGATTTTCATACACTTTTCTCTCCCGCTCAGATGCGTTTTCTCCCCGCATATTTGTTCGATATGCAATGACGTACTTTCTACCGTAAATTTGATAAAGTATCAAGGTACTTTCCAAGCAGGTGTAGTATAAAATATATTCTGTGCTGCTTGCTCACATGGTTTTTTTTAGCATCTAGAAATGCCACTAACTAAATTAAACTGTTGCTGTAATTTTGCAACAACATTCAATTCATTATTTTATCATTATTAATTATTCCCAATTTAACTACATTTTCATAAATCATTCATTTTAACTACACTACTACTACTACTGTGTGTATGCTCACATGGTTCAACTGAGGCAATCTGGCTTGTTGCCAATAAAACCATGTTTTCAAACAAATCATTCTGTTTTTGAGAAAATCTATAACAGCTTAAGGTACCAACCAAAAAAAATTACGATGAATCTTTCAAGTGATTTGGATAAACCGTGAGAGATTTTGACATCTTGCTATATACCTTCCACCCAACATTATTGTTGCTTAATAAAAAAAATCTAATGACGTTTGTTTCCCAGAGTAGGCAGAGACCTCGTATATTCACTTGTTAGTATTTCCTTACCTGTATCATAGGCCAGGACTTGCGAATCCTGGCGTTTATCTGCAAAGCGGCCGCCGTGACGTTAGTGACGGAGACGGGGGCGGACGAAGCGGGCCGCAGCTCGGTCGCATTGTCGCGGCTCAGCAGAAACAACTCTGGCTGCGTTTCTTCCTTTAGTGTGAATACTGTCTCCTCTGTAAATGATGTGAAAATTATAGAAAATATGCATAATAGGCATGACTAGTGGACTCCCGCGCATTCGCTCGCGGTTAGTAGTAGTAGTATATACATATATAATTTACTCAGAAATTGAATGTGTTATATAATATTATAAGTATGTATTTACAAAAAAAAGTATTATAAGTAGTATATTATCAGCTATTATCTGGTTCTCCCATATTACAAGCATAAGCTTAGTTTGGGGCTAGATAGTAGATAGTGCTGTGTGGAAAGTCCACCAATATACATATTATAAAATTAAAAAATTCTTAGCCTATTTCGTCGCACTGAAGCAAAGGCAAGAATATAAATTAAAAATTATCAAATAGATGTGACTCAAATGAAACTAGCAGATTATTGCTTTACTTCAAACTGTGATAGGGAGGTTGAATCTCTAACCGATAGTTAAGATGAAAAACTATGAATCCTACTAGGTCAAAGTTTGTTGGATGGATGGATGGATATTTGTTACTCTTTCACGCCGAAACGGCTAAACGGATCTGAATGAAACTTGGCAGAGAGATACATTATAGTCTGGAATAACACATAGGCTACTTTTTATCCCGTGGGAATACCGGGATTGAAATCTGCGCGGGTGAAACCGCGGGGCGCAACTATTGTTCTATGAAAATTCTGAGAAAGTGATCAGCGTATGATGCAGTTTTACTTGCCTGGTGGCATTGAGGAGGCTGCTTCAGTGGCGGCCTTGATAGCGGCTAGCAGCGGGTCCAAGGCAGGCTGGTCGGCGGTCTGCGTGTGGCGGTAGTACGAGTAGTAAGTGTGGTCGGATCCGAGCGCCGCGCCTCGACCGGACGACGGCAGCTCCGGCGCCAGCGTCGGGTCCACTACCATCAGGCGGGCTTTGTTCAACCTGAGACAAGTGAATGCACATCACTACATAGTATAAAACAAAGTCGCTTTCTCTGTCCCTATATCCCTATGTCCCTATGTATGCTTAAATCGTAAAAACTACGCAACGGATTTTGATGCGGTTTTTTTAATAGATAGAGTGATTCAAGAAGAAGGTTTATATGTATAATACATGCATGATATGTGCACCCGTGCGAAGCAGGGGCGCGCGGGCGGGTCGCTAGTTATAAATAAAATAAATATAGGTGGACTTTCCACACAGCACTATCTAGCCCCAAACTATTCTCAGTTTTTTTTTATGCAACTAGCTGATGGAACAAGCAGATGGCCCACCTGATGTTAAGTGGTAACCATCACCTATAAACAAAACATTGCCCCGTAGGTCACGCACAATAGGAACTTGCCCTACGAAGCACTGCCCTGCGTCCATCAACTTGAAGGATATAGATGTTAAGCCTCATGTGCCTGTAATTTACACAGCGTTGCTGCTTGGCGGCAGAAAAAGGCGTGGTGGTAGTACTTCCCCGGACGAGCCCTTCACAAAGAGCTCTACTACTCTTAGAGTACTCTTAGAGTAGTAGAGCTCTCAGTCTTCTGGGCTCCCCGATTCTTTTAAAGCAAATTTTTTTCTTTCGTTTTGTTCCTAAGTTTTTCTATAACTGCACTGTTTTTACTTACATAAGCTTTTTTCGTCTTACTATGCGGACAAATTTCAATGGGCAATAGTTTTAAATTATTAATAACTTTATACTTTCTTTACTACCTTTATAAGTACATACTAACTTTATAAGTACTATTTGTTTTCATAAGAAACAAAAATAAAAATAAAAATGCTGGACAATCCCCACAGCATCATCCAGCCCCAAAGTAAGCTACTCAAAGCTTGTGTTATGGGTACTAGACTGATATATTTAATACATTATATACTTACATATATAGATATTTTTTATTATGCATAGAAAACACCCGAGGCGGGAATCAAACCCGCAACCTCTTGCGTCGCAGGTGGACTCTCGCCCGCTGCGCCACAGAGGTCGTCGAAAATAAAAAAAATAGTATTACCTAACGCCCGCCGCGCCGGCTGCCATCCACGCAGCCACAGCCTTGTTGAACAGCACCAGCACAGCGTCATTGTTGAAGTCGAGGTCGGGTTGCTCCGCCGAGAACTGATGCAGGTAGAACGCTTGGCGCGTGTCGCTCCACGTCCAAGCAGATGTGTTCAGAGTTGATACCTACGAATTAAGTACCGTAAATAGACATTAGGGGCCTTACTACCTTACGCCCTACAGGGTACATGTACTCGCTTATTAGCTACCTTAGACCTAAGCTATAATATATTAAAATAAATAAATATTGGTGGACTTTCCACACAGCACTATCTAGCCCCGAACTAAGCTTATGCTTGTAATATGGGAACCAGATAGCTGATATACTACTTATATACTTTTTTTTGTAAATACATACTTATAATATTATATAACACCCAGACAGAGAACAAACATCTATGTTCATCACACAAATGATTGTTCACGGTGGGAATCGAACCCACGACCTACGGCGCAGAAGGCCGAGCTACTACCAACTGAGCTACGTAGGCTGTCAATATAACTGATGTATGTACATGTTAACAATAAATAAATCTAAATCTACTACAAAAAAATAGTCAAACGATAAACTATGCTTAAACTATTGCCATCTCTTACCAATGCGTAATGGTGAACAGAGACAGCGCTAATTTTAGACATTGTTTAAAGTTAGGCACCGTTTTGTAGTACGATGGTTTACTTTTACATCCTACTAATATTATAAACGTGAATGTTTGTAAGTATGGATGGAAGGATGTTTGATACAGATACAGATACTTTATTGGCAAAAACAGATTACAAGTCATGGTGGAATTTTTAAATAATATTACATTACCTACATACTAAACAATCAATATTAATTTTCATTATTACTATATCATATATTATCAGCTGCATACTCTTGCTTTGTTACTCTTTCAGGCCGGAACGGCTGAACGGATCTGGATAAAACTTAGCAGAGAGGTATATTATAGTCTGGAATAGCACATAGGCTACTTTTTATCCCGTGGGAATACCGGGATTTAAATCTGCGCGGGTGAAACCGCGAGGCGCAACTAGTTTTTTTTATATATCCAGCTGATGGAACAAGCAGATGGCCCACCTGATGTTAGTGGTAACCATCACTTATAACAAAGCATTGCCTCGTAAGTCACGCACGATAGGAACGCCCAATATCAAGTTTTGACGTTTCACGGTTTGGGGCAAGGAATCTCCTTGGAATCTCCTTGGAATCTCCTATTGTCATAGTGAATAAGGCTCCAGCTATGGGGAACGGCTGCTACCTATTTTATAAATTTTGTCATCTCTATGTACACATCATTGACGCAAATAAATGATTTATGATTATGAATGTAACATACCCAATCGTTAGGCTCCTTAGGATTGTTGGTGGCATCAAACTCCTTGGTGTCCGCCCATACGAAGTAATCAGTGAAAGGAGCGGACTTGTTCTCACTCTTTCGGAACCAGGGATGCTCCACCGACACATAGTTCGGCGTCAGGTCTACTATCACTCTGGAAATAACAACAATATTTTTAAGTAGCTGATCGGTCGAGACAAACACAGTAGTATTTTTTTACTTTGCACCCCCCGGTTTAACCCGCGCATATTTAAATCCCGGTATTCCCACGGGATAAAAAGTAGCCTATGTGCTATTCCAGACTATAATCTATCTCTCTGCTAAGTATCATCCAGATCTGTTCAGCCGTTGCGGCGTGAAAGAGTAACAAACATCCATCATTCCATCCATCCATCAATACTTACAAACTTTCGCGTTTATAAATAACTAGCGATCCGCCCGCACGCCCCTGCTTCGCACGGGTGCACATATCATGCATGTATTATACATATAAACCTTCCTCTTGAATCACTATATCTATTAAAAAAACCGCATCAAAGTCCTTTGCTTAGTTTTAAAGATTTAAGCATACATAGGGACATCGGGATATAGGGACAGAGAAAGCGACTTTGTTTTAAACTATGTAGTGATAGTAGTAGGATAAATAAATATATTTTGAGGTTGACTTTGAAGGTACTCACTTGACGCTGTACTCCTTAGCTTTCTCCACGAATGCCTTGAACTGTTCCACCACGGTAGGCTTGTCGAGAGCGTCGTAGGTCGGAACCTCCATGAATATAGCCTGGACCTTGGATAGCTTCAACTGGGGAAGGTCCACATCGGCGTAATCACTGGACTCTAGCTCTACCAACGGGCCTTTCTCGAAACTATAACAAACGATTATTTATTGGAGTGAAACTCATTACTGTTTGTTTTCCTGACCATTATAATATGAGTGTCAGCAAGGCATGGTGAATAGGAAGGTTGCCTGGAAGAGATCGCTCTCAGCGATAAGGTCGCCCATTGTTTTACCTTAAATGTATGCTTTTACTCTGTACTATGTTTCTGTGTGGTGAACAATAAAGAGTTATCTATCTATCTATCTATCTAACAGGTGTCTTCTGGACCGTTCTGCTCCAAGGTCGGCTACATCGTCGCTTACCATCAGGTGAGATTGTAGGCAAAGGACGGTCTATATCAGATCAGGTCATCAGTGGGTACAAAACAACTGACCTCAATAAATATCAGTGTACAAAACTTAAATATCGTTAAAATATTTTATTAAAAGGAGTCCCTAGAGGAGGCAGCTACCTCGGACAAAGAATTAGTCTAGCTATTCAAAGGGGGAACGCCGCCAGTATCTTCGGAACCGTGCCTAAAGGGGCTCCTTTTAAGGCATTGACCACACCTAATATTTCTCTCGCTCGCACGATTCGACATTTTAAAAGATATAAAATCACAAATTCCAATTTTGAAAAATCGCAAACAACTATTTTGTGTGCAATCACATTGCGCATAGTTTGGTAAAAATTTATTTTGATTGATGCAAGTTTTCCTACTCAAAAGTTTGTTGTTGAGAGTTGAAACTAGAAAAGCAAACTTTTAAGTACTCTCTCTACTACTCTGAAGAGTAGTAGAGCTCTTTATGAAGGGCTCGTCCGGGGAAGTACTACCACCACGCCTTTTTCTGCCGCCAAGCAGCAACGCTGTGTTTCGGTTTGAAGAGTGTGGTCGCCGGTGTAATTACAGGCACATGAGGCTTAACATCTGTATGCCTCAAGTTGATGGACGCAGGGCAGTGCATCGTAGGGCACGTTCCTATTGTGCGTGACCTACGGGGCAATGTTTTGTTTATAGGTGATGGTTACCACTTAACATCAGGTGGACCATCTGCTTGTTCCATCAGCGAGTTGTATAAAAAAAAAGTAGGAAAACTTGTACCGATCAAAATGATTTTTTTACTAAACTGTGCGCAATGTGATTGCACACAAAATGGTTGTTTGCGATTTTTCGAAAATGGGTTTAGTGATTTTATATCTTTCAACAAGTCAAAACGTGCGAGCGAGAGTCACATTAGCTCTTTTCTTCGTCTTAATAATATATTTTAGTTATTCTACTCGTATTATATTTTTTAAGATTTTGCTGTTATATTTTTGTTTCGCCTGTTATATTCTGTCATACGATTAAATATCGTCACGTATCTAAATTCCTTGATACAAAACACATGGAAAGTTACAGGTTCCAAATTCAAAAATACCGCGCCGTTTCTCACGAGATACTTTTCTTTTTTTGTGACGGTTATGCTTTTTGCAAGTAATGCTACGAATGCCATTTTTTTCTATACCTATTCAGTAATAAGTACGTAAATGTAACTTACTAGGTCCTAGGCGTAGCCGGGGCACACTTAGGGGCACGCACAATGATCGCGATCGCGCTGGCGAGCATTCCAAGCCACATCACCCAGAACAGTACAAACATGAACCAGCGAAGGTTCACCCAGAAAGGGTCGTCGGCGTACTTCATCAGCTCTTCTTTGGTCAGACCGGAGAATTGCTAGAAAGAGAGAAAAACGTCAGTAATGAGTATTACCTATATTCGGTTATATTTCTTCTAGGAATACTAACTGCTGCAAAATGTGGGTATGTGCCACATGTAACGTTAGGACGTGCCTCTGACTACCCCCCTTAGACATCCTCAAAGAGTCTTGAGTTAGTACTTGGTACTGAGAGATCTGAAGGGATATCTACCGTGCCTGGGGATCAAATTCGTGAAGCTGTTTCAGTTTCAGTTTTGTTCTTGCGAATGCTTGAGTTATCATCTCATCGTTAGCATATCTTGGTAAATGCAGACACAAACCATTGCAATATTAGAGAGAGCGAAGCGAGCGAGCCGCATCACACTCGGTCATTAAAATTGTTCTAGCGAAGAGACGAACAGATAGCTGGTACGGTAACAGTCGAACAACTTCTCACTCGCACTTTTCAACATTTTTAATTCTTATATACTCGTAGATAATGGTACGGTACCCTTCGTTCGCGAGTCCGACCCGCACTTGGCCGGTTTTATCTTTATTTCATTCATAGTTACATCAGCCGAACTGCAAGCGACTCACCTTCTTGTTAGCATCGAGCTCAATCTTCGGGTCTCCATTCCTGTGGTCTCCGGACACGAACTTGGCGTCCACCATGTCCACTCGCATGTCCCTCACGATCTTCGCCTCGTCTTCCTTCTGCAGGAGCTTCTCGTGGGCGCCGTCGGGGGACGCCTTGTCTTTGGACAGGCTGAGACGCGAATTGCGGAACTCTGAAAGTTATGGGTTTTTAATGATATTGTCTAAGTTTAGTGTGTGCGGAACCCTGAATGTTATGGGTTTTTAATGATATGGCCTAAGTAGTGTCGGAAAAATATTTCAATGGTGGATGAACAATGTTTTTATTTTAAGCCAGAATTTTCTTGAGGGCGATAATTTTAGTTCCTAGATAACTGAATTAATTTAAGGGTATGTATCTAAGTAAGTAACCTACTAACTATGTAGCAACATGCATAATTTTGTTTGTTTGTGTTTATAATAAACAAAACTGCGGAGACTCAGGTGAGGTCACAATGTTATTGCTATGCGTCGCGCGAAAAAAAGATGATCACAATTTTTGCACCTAAGATACGTCAGCAAGTACGGTCAGCGACAAAAGTAGATAAAAATATGTTTGTTAGTATTTCTTACAGTGCACATTTACTGAAGTTTTGAACCGCGATGTTGCGAAATTTGGGAAAACATGGCATTACACAACTGAAACTGATATGTTCTTCTGTATCTCACTGTAAGATTATTTTAACTTTTTATTTTAAAGGTAAATGAGATAGATAGATAACTCTAGTAGGGATTGAATTAATGTATTGAATTTATATTAATGTAAGAATCTCGTGAACTTGAACTTATACTACAGTTCAAATCAATCAATTTGCTCTGTACAATGGGCTCTATTAAATAATAGCTTACATTGTACCCCGTGCTGGTATAATGGAATCTTTATTCAGACTATCCTCATTCTACTGCTGTGCCCATTTGAAACGAAGATTGATCGACCTACTTCGTTATCAATCTATCAATCGAAGATAATTACGTTTTCTTATCTCCATCTTGCTCAGATAAGAAACAGCACGTTTCAAGATACTCTACAAATCCTATCCTATCCTACACACAAATGCAACAGTTACGATGTCTGGATGTTACTGGGTCAACAATTTACTTTTGAATGTCTTAAATCAAAACTTTTTATTATGTCAGGGACCGCCGCGCCGACTCCGTAGGGTCTATTAGTATGGCAATTCACAAAGCTAACCTGTTTGCCGAAAACTTTCGCCTAGAATACACCAGCACACTTTAATATAAATGAAAGTGCAATTTTTTATTAGAGCTATGACTTTAAAAGTGTAAAACAACTTGGGTATTCATTGGAAATATCCATTGCATCAGAACAGAACCCTCTATCAGAACAGAACAGAACCATACAGAAAAGCAGAACTCTTAAATTCAAGACGCGAAAAAATAAGACTCGATTGGACTCAATTCGAATTCGCCGCAATCGTGGCCGCAATGCTGCAAATCTTTACCGACTTTTAGCATCCTGAAAATGATCTTGACTCTTTTTTTGCAATAATAAATGACGCGACATATAGATGTATTATTACACTAGACCCCTAATGGATGATGATTACAATGGTGAAATTGAAGTACCTATGGGTTAATGTTAGACTTACCAAGAAAGAAAGCGCGTGTCTCAGTCAAAATTCACGGCAAAACTGAAAGACCAGCGATGTCCGGTTATACATGCGGTTAACGCTCTGGGTTAGGGCTGTCAGCCTTTATAAAATAAAATTATTTAATAAAATGTATACCTACACTACCAACGTACATCAATTTACTAGAAAATTGGTGTACAAACAGACAGTATTGGTCCACGTGCATTTCTTCCAGTTTAAATAATAACTATTGAGTGGAACTATTGAGTTGGACTATTATTAAGGAGATATGATTCCTTTTGGAATCATATCTCCTAAATATTTATTTGCTTAAATTCATTGGGTTGTTTTCATTGTTAAAATATCAGGAAGATTGTACATATCATTACCTTTTACGGTCTAGAAGACACCTATTCACTCTTGCCTTGAAGGCATAACTCTGTGCCAGCCCTAACTTGGAATTCAACTAACAAATAAATCAGGTAGGGCACTATAACTCGTTCCAGCACACAAGTTCGGTTCCCCGAAAGTCAGCGGGAGAGGCATGCAAGACTTTTTACTCTTTGCATCATCTTGCCATGCGAGTATCTCAACATCTTCCGAATAAACTAACCTAGCTATCATGTATGTACATGCATGTCTGCGTTCCAGGCGCTTTTTTAATCGAGAATTCCTTAATTCGAAAATATTCTAAGTAGGTAGGTACTTACCTACATGGATTTTTCACAGTAAAAAACTGTAGGTAAATATACTGCTTTTTAACCCCATGATTCTTGAATTGCAGTAAACTAGGTAGGGGGCATCCTAGCCAGTTTATTTTTAACCGAGATGAACGGCGGAGATTCTCAAGTCTTTGCGTATATTTTTGTACCTAGCCAACCTATTTATTCACAGATCGTATATTGCGTACGTTACTTTGAATTTCACAGTTATTAAAATCTGGCTATAATCTTTTAAAATAGGGTTTTGTTTCCTGATACCTACTTCTATACGACCATTTTTTTTTCTTATCAACATTCTAGTGTACTCTCTTCTAATGCTGTCGCAGCAACTATTTCGCACTTACCCAAAATTCAACTGTAAAGGCCGATATATTCGAAACTTTCAGAGTAATGTCGTAGAGGAATCAAAGTAAGCACTTGTATCACTCTCCACTAGTTAGGTCATCTAATGGCTGAAATTTACAGACTACTGAAACACTACACGGCCTAGCGTGCTCTACTTACGTGCAGGCGCGTCGTCTAATGGAAGAATTGTGTCATTCTCACATTTGTGACAAAGATTTTAGCAGGATTGCTTCTACGCTTAATTATGTATTTATGTATGTAATTATGTAGAAAGAGAATTTAAGATGCATGCAGATGCAAACTATCATTTTTATTATTAGGTTAAATGTTTTCTTTTCAATGAAATTTTGCATATTTTCAATATTCAGTACCTACACTGTCGATATCTAGGTAAATTATTACAATTTTTGTTTTAAACAAGTGAGGTAAACTAGCGTAGGTAAGTCCCGCCTGATGGAGAGCAGTTCTTTATGTATGATGGAGACCTATTAAGTAGGAAAGGAAAATCGAAACACATGGTTGTGGAGACCAACATAGAGGCTGTTTAGTGAAATTCTTAAACATGACAGAAATAACAGTATTGTGTTAATAAATGGCTCATGTGTTTTTACTTCAGTATAGACCAAAACAAATTAAGAAGGCTACTTTAACCATCTAACTCTGTAAATGTGATAATTGACAACTTTATTGTTTCGTCGGCAGAGGATCTCGTGATTTTGGATGCAGAGGAGGCTCATGGTTTTACATGATAACAAATAGGTAGGTGTTTTACTTTGATATAGTGGCCATCTTTTTTTTTTGGCAACTTGTGGATATTGCACACACACACCAACTTTTTTTTTTATTTTTTGAAAGGTGGAAAATGCCTTCGCATTTCCCTTTCGCCATGGGGGTGACGGAAGGGGGTATGTGGGGCTCGAACCCACTAAAAACCCCCCTATGAGACATCCTCCGCGAAAGGTGTTGCGAGATGGGGTCGCGTTTGCATTCACCATCTCACACACACACCCACCTACCGCAGCACTGACGCGCGCAGATGCGTTATGGTAGATACCTATCGCATCAGCGCGGATTGACAGACACTCACTAAACTAGTCCCACAGGTTTTTAAGCAGTTGACAAATGAATTTTTTTACAAAGTATTCAGTTTACTTCTGTGGTTACTTAATTAGTTATTAGTATTTATTACCTGTAAATTACATTACTAATACCACACGAAAATTAAAAATGTACGAGTCAAATCGGGAATTATTACTTAAGGCTCCGGTGACAGCGGCTCGCAATTTCGAGGTGCGATTGGCTATTATTTCATTTTATTTCATTTCGGGGAGGTTGTTTGAAAGAATAACTCTGTAGTGACACGCATAAATACTGTTCGAACACAAATAATACAATAATATAAGGGAAATGTGCCCGGATCAGAAATCATTTTGGTATTAGTATGTTTGGTCTTACGTTTACCTAATACCAAAATGATTTCTGACTCAAGCACATTTCCCTTATATTATTGTATTTTTTGTAATCGAACAGTATTTATGCGTGTCACTACAGAGTTATTCTTTCAAACAACCTCCCCGAAATGAAATAAAACTAAATAATAGCCAATCGCACCTCGAAATTGCGAGCCGCTGTCACCAGACCCTTAAATAAAATGTATGTTTAAATCTATGTAAGTTAGGTGAGTAGGTATATCATAGATCAATCAATCCTATGTTAATCCCAGAAAAACAAGTCATCATTGAAAAATAATTTTATTTCTTGAATAATTAAGTAGGTACTTACAATTTTATTAAAATAGTTCTGATTCATATAAAATAAATTAGGTATTGAGGTCTCATTATTCATCATTGAATTCATTCATTGGACATTGTTTCAAGTATCACTCATAATGGACCACCTTAGAGTCTAAACGCGGATACAGGAGTCCAACACAAGTATCGTTTCAAGTATTCCGGTTTATGCCATCGAGAAATTGTTGAAACAATCTGTTTCTTTCCCGTTGAATATTATTTGACTCTTCTACAATACTGATAAGTCTATCTAGCTTTTCCTCCATCGTTCTTTGTCTATTTCGTACTTCTAAAGTAACTTTTCGGAAGTCCATGTTCCGTTTCCTGGTTATTTTGCGTTTAGTGTCTTCACTGTGTCCAGATGAACTTTCAATGTTTTCACATTTTGTCTTATAAGTAACTGGCTCGGCCATTGATAATAATGCTTTTGCAACTGTATCAGTATGCCCTTCTTGAACCTTTTGCGCTATTTCCGGTTGATATTCTCCATTTACACTGTAAATCTGTTCAAAAATATCAAAATAAGGCCATTTTACGGGTGTAATATCATCTCTACTGCGTTTCTTAAGTAAGCGAATGTAGGTTTGTTTAAGGTTTCTGAATTTTTTGTCACAGCAGTCTGGACCTTTACCAATAGCTGTTCCAATGTCAATCCATACATTTTTCTTCTTTATTTTAGGAGTTCTGAATCTTTCTATGTTTTGCAAATAGAGATCCAGCATGAGTCTGATGTTGCTGTTCTCCCAGTGATCCTCATTGTCATCAGTTGGCTCTGTGTCGATGACATCAGATTGATTGAGTTGCATGTAGACCTCTTCAGTCTCGAGGTATTCAACTTCTGCTGAAACCATATACAAAATAGGTGTGTAACTAGCTGAATAGGCTAGCTAGGTACCTCATGGGTAAATTTGCAACAAATCTAAAAAAGCAACAATGACAGGTAGGTACAAGTACATAAGTACTTCAAACAATTTAAATTCAGATCGTTTTTAGTTTCATAGAGAAATTACCTTCAAAAAGAAAAGCTTCAAAAAAGGTGCTTGAGTTAAAACATAATTACCACTCATTTTTATGATGTTAGATTCCACGCATCTAAGATCCTTGAAACTCTTGACGGTCCAACAAATGATTTTTATCTCAATGTCTCAAATCATAACATTTGCAAATTTTGCAAGCAACTTCGTGTCTTGCATCATTCAGCGCCTCAGCAGCCTTCAGCAAACGTGAACAAAATGGCGCTGGACGTGTCATACAGGGAAAGCGCTTTACTACCTGACCAAATTAAGAAGACGTTGGAACTATTTCTTCAGTCCAAAAAAAACCTTATCGTCAAAACTACCTACCTACCTATATTTTCAATAAATCCAGCTATTTTTTATTAGGTACATTACCTATATCGTCATTCAAACCAAACTGATTTATTAGCCAATGTTAAATGATAGTCGTCTTTTATAGAAACATATTCGCTCTACTTCGTAATTTTGCCGTGTTATCGCCATCTGATTTTGACGTTCACCGACTGATAAGATGATAACATCGAGAGTTGGTGGCCTGATACAATGAAAAAGCAGTCCTATGCCTAAGACATAGAGTTGAATTATTTAATTAAAATATTGGACGCGTTAATTAAATTACAATGCCCTGTAAAAAGAAATCGTATTCTATAGAATTTTGAATTGACGTGGGTATCATTATCGTTTATCGTTAAAGAAAGACGTTAGCATTGCATTGCATTTGCGAAATGCTTGATACCTTTGTCCCCATCCAAAGCGACGTGGTCGCTTTCGTTCGGCTGCTCGCCATCAGTTTCATGAATCTTCCGTGACTCCGACATGGTGACTATGGACTTGCACAACGGTTTCACAGGTCAGTGAAAGTTCCTTTCCTAATAACTGAATCCAGTATCTTTCTAATTATCTTTCACAAGAAGCACACTTCCTTCCATTTCCATCCACTTTGGAGATTACACTCTTTCTTTCTTTACTTTAGTGTTGTGTGTGTTGCCAATGAAAATTTTTAGGCGGCCGCGGCCGTGTACCTACATGAAGTGAAAAAGCCGTGTTTCTAAGGAAATTTACCAAAGGTAGGTAGCACTGCTTAAAAAAAAAGAGAAAAGTTTTAATTTACGATTTTTACATTAAAACCCTTAAAACAGCGACATTTGGCTAATGTTTAAAAAAATTCTCCATTTATTTAAAAAAATTATGCATATACATATTTTCATAAAACCTCTCCAAATCTTTAATTTTTTGGTAAGTACATTGAGGTGGTGGGTTCTCTGCAATCATTTTTGCTGTTGTTACTTTTCGACATTAAGCTGGAAACAAATTATCTCAATCTAAGACGTGGCTTGTTTCTAGCTGACTAATACAAAATACACTAAACTGTGCACATTGTCTGTCATAAGTCGCGGACGCGACCTTGAGCGTACGGACGTCCGAACAGGATCTGGCTGGCTGGATGTTTTTGCGTCCGCGGACGGTATGAACGGGGAGCGTGCACATTGTTAAGCCGCGTCCGTCAGCCGCGGCTTACGGACGCGTCAGATAATTTGTTCGCAGCTTTATAGTGCCGTTCCTCTCGAATTCCCTCCTGTCAAACAATATTTGTGTGAGTGGGACGGCACTATGGTCAAATTTCATGCATCGGAGTAACTCTACGTACAAAACAACCCGTGAATTAAATAATTACCGTAGAATTTGCAAAAAGCCGAAGATTCTGCTACGGCCACAAGGATGCGGCCGTAGTAGGCCGAAGATTTTGTGATTATTTGGCCTGAAAGCCGTAGAACACGGCAATTGCCGTAGCATTGGCAGCACTGCCTTTGCACTTCGCTTCGCTCGCTCGCTCCCTCGTCCCTCCATCCAAGGAATTTGATCTATATTCCTTGCCTTCATCCATCGATCGATGCCTTGCCTTGGATGAAGTAGGTACCTACCTACCTATATTATATTATATACCTACATACATGCCAGCTGATGCCAGCCAGCCTTGGAATTGGGATACCATTTGGATACGCACATTTAATTTTGCCATGGAACCCTAATTGATCATACTTTTTTCGCGGAACCCTAGCTGGCGGTTTTTATAAGTTTACTTTTTAGTTTGAATAGGTAATTATTTAAGTTAGACTCGGAAGAAAGAACAAATTATAAATGAAAAATATTAAATAAGTAGGTACCTATTGCAAAACATATTAATATTGTAACAAAAAAGGACAGTGTAGGTTTAATGCGAAGAATGACATTTTTGACACGTTTTAATTAACTCTCGGACAGACCGCGGAACCCCTGTGAGCTGTGACCCTTCCACGGAACCCCATTTAGTCTCGTAGTTTTACATTCTCTTTGCCCCAGGGTTCCGCGGACCACCGTCTAAGAAACCCTAGAGTCAGCAACATCCACTTCACGCGCTCGCTCTTCGGAACGCGGAACGGAACGGAATTATATTAGGTATTTAACGACTTTCAATGTCATGTCTATTCAACTGTCAGTCAAATCGGATCAGCTGATTTTTTTGTTGTTTACAAATTTCTTTCTACGAGGAGGAGAGCTTTTATTTCATATCGTTAAAGCAGACTGCGGACGGGCGGACTTGCTAGGAATGTTAGAAGTTAATTTAGTACAATGTGTTCAATACCGCCTCCTCCACCGCCACCCCAGCCTTTACCAACTGTGATACCGGATTCCGTAACATCAGTTTTATCTAGTAATACCAGCCAACTCCTAGAGCTTAACCCGAACCTATGCGCATGGGCTTTATCAGACCCCGAGTTACGAAGAGCCTGTATCCTCGGCCATGTTTGTACTGACAAAGCACCGTTTCGAATAAAGTACACTACATTTGAACCAATTACCCAAGTAGGCCCGACTTGCGGGTTAGTGGCGCTCTCAATGTTTATCAAGCGCAAAATAGAGCCTGAAGAAATACTGAATATTTCAAAATCTGAGGGCTACAGTGGTAATGGGGAAATGTTCAGTTGCAAAAATATGGCAAAGTTAGCTGAGAAAGTATTTGGCATAGCAAGAATAGAACATATGAGTGTGACAACTAATGTCAGGAACTTATTCAGTCCACAAACTGTTGCAAGTCTGCTGAATGGTGCCACCTTATTAGTTCCGTATGTATAAGTTTCTTAGTTTATTAACCTTAAGTATCTTCATCACTACCCATCTCTTTCACCCACCTAATATCTCCAACACATACTCAATATCAATAATAATCTTCCTGTCCTTATCCCACACTAAGTATAGAATAGAATAGAATAAGTTTTTATTTGCAGCACACAAAGTGGAGTCGGCACAACAGGGTTCTCTTCTTCCACTTTATCATTTGTCATCTCAGTGCTCACTTATTTCTTACACATGTCATCTTTTAATTATCTTATTGTTACAGTTATGATGCTGATGTCAACCACTCACCAACATTGAAGAATGGCCATACTGCACACTGGGCTCTTGTCTGTGGTGTTATATTAGTGAAAGAACCTGAAGCCCCTTACAAAGAAGAGAAGGATAACATCTATGTCTTGTGTCGACATGGCAAGTCTAAAAATTTAAGTGCTTGGAACCTAGCAAAACTTGCACAGAGTAACAATAATTTATGGGAGTTCTCTCCAAAAAAGCAGAATGATGGACTGTTCTATGTTCTTCCGAAAGGGGGTGTTGGTGGTAGTAACGGATTGAGGGGTCAATTTTTGAAATTTGAATCAATTAATAACTAAATGGAGTAAGGCTGATCTAAACTAGGTTTTTAAAACCAATATTTTGAATGGGTTTTTAATGTGGAGGTACCTAATCAATTAAATTACAGTTTCCTTACAGTCTAGTCAGTGTATAAAAAGTGAGAGGAAATATGAGGTTTTTTTATTTATTAGCCAACATGAGTGATCCAAAGGAGCACTTAAAATCATTTCATTATTTTTTTTTTATTAGAAATTATTATTTACTTTATTAGAAAAACATTATTTATTGGTCTTGGTTATATCATGATTGATATTTTGTCATTGTAAAATACAATTTCTTCAAACTTTAAATTTTATCATGAAACTAATGTCAGTTGGCTATTGCCACTAATAATTGACTTGAATTTATATTGGTAATAAGTATTACATTAGGCTTTAAGTATATTATCATTATGTAGGTTACCTATGTACTTATTCTTGAGCTTATACCTGCTAGATGTACCTTTGTTGGAGTTGTTGAAATAAAAAACATAATTTATAATGCAAATTTTTATTTGTACAATAAATACAAATCATACCTACATGCAAACTATGATAAAATAAATCTCATCACATTACTTAGAATATCGCAATTAAATCATATTTTATTGACGAAAGTACAATCATACTATAATGTAATGTATGAAACATTCAATATTATTGCACGTCATTTTGCAATTCAAATAATTTTTAATAAACTAAAGAAACAAAATATTTTTGTACTAAACCAACTAGAACTTTGCGGTGTTCGTTCTTAATACAAAACAGCTTCAATTAAATTCAGATTTATTAAACTTGTGATGATTCGTGGTCTCGTAGCTACATTCATAAACACAAGTTGCTTCAAACTTTCGAAAAAGTAACCGTGACTCAATCGGCTGCAATGAGATCAATAATATAATTATAATTCATTATATTGGCTTTTCCTCAAACAGACCACATTATAGGGTCGAATACAATTAAACATTGAAATTGTACCTACTTATGTATTGCATGACATTTTTTTTAAGTGGAATTTTCCTCAAACTTCGCTAATTTCATTATAATACAAATTTTACAAGTTTTAAATCTCGTTGTGTTAAACCTCCATTTAGTTCGGTCGTTTTCAAACGTGCAAGCGAGATAGCGGCGCGCCGTATAGTTACGCTGTACATAGGTACATGTACGTCGAAAAGAATCATGGCTGCTTAACTTCAGATTGTTCACCCGGAAACGGCTTACCGTAAACCATAGCAAGTAATCAATAGGTTTTTTTAAACAAATCCAGCCTCATAATATATGTGTCTACATGAAAATATAATCGAAGTAACATCTACAAAAAATTCATTGTCGAGTTTTAAATTACATATGAATGATTATTTTATCGGATGTTTTGAAGATACTTTCAGCAATGAATTCTGATGAAATAGAAAATTATAAAAATGAACAAAAATACTATTCCATACGTAGGTGTATTAGAAACTGCAATAAGACTACTGGAAGTGATTGATGATAAACAATGGGTAATGTACAGTACAATGAGATTAGTTGACTGTATAGTATAATGAATATCTATAAAAAGGAAGAAAAATAATTAATATTATATCAAAATACAAACAGTATTTAGGTTATGTAGGTATATCGGCTAGTTCTTAACATGGAGATAAAATATGCTTACATTACAAGACAGAAATAATAGTTATACTAAATCAAACATTAAAAGCTGACACTTCGAGACATAGAAAAATACTTGTTTCCCATAGGGGTAGATGCAGCCACCATAGCACCATATCTTCAAGTGGACACCCACTTGAAGATATTACCTATGGATACTATAAAATTGAACGTTTCGTCATACAAACACAGCCTACATAAATACGGCATAGTACCAGTCAACATCATAAGCCCATGATGGTTCAATTCAATGTTGCAAAAGTGTAGCGTTTTTTAATAAATTATAAATTGATCTCAATTAAAAGTAATATAATGATGAAAAACTAATAAAAAGAAATCATTTTAAAAATTTGAAAAATTCATCTTCTGATGTTGATTGTACAGATTTTTTGTCAGAGATGGACTGGACAGTTTATTCTGGTGTAAACAATAAACTGACTTTGAACAGATTTATATTAGAAAATTCCGTAAGTATTTTCCCACAATAAAAAATATTACAATTATGTATGACTCTGTTACCTGCAGAAGATAACATGAATAATATTACTTATTATCAAAAGTACGAGTAGGTATGAAGTAATACAGAAAACTACCTACAATGTTACATTTTGATTATTAATTGTTATTATAGTTTGATAAACAGATGTTATAGTATTGTTCTAACGGGTAAATACTAGGTAAACATACAGACAAATGGCAACACTGTTTTATGATAGGAAACATTTTAGTCTGTCTTTGAAACCAGCCGGGATCGTTTTAGCACGAGATAGTGTTGCCAATTGTATTAAAATAATTAAAACAGTAATTGAGGTTAACGTCACAAAGATTATTAGGCATTATTTCCGAATGATTGAACAGAGGAAGGGTTATTATTTTTATATCAAAAAGTTGGCAATTTGCGGAAGCTATTTTTATCTTTAAGGTAGCTGAAATCTTGTTTAGAAAATTGCTTCTATAGATTGAAAAAAAAAAAATGAAGCTGTATACACTTAGAATGTATATTCTTATAATACCACATCATACATATATTTTACACATTCTAGATACTTGAATTTATATTGTCCAAAACGTAATTTTACATACAAATATTGGCGCCATCGGTCTTCCAAATATTTCAATTTATTTATGTAAGTTATTTAATTAAAACTACATAAAATCTCATAGCCTCGTTCAGAAAATACAGTGAAGAGTAGACCTACTTTAGTTTGGTTTAGAAGTACTTTTTAGTGATGATTACTTATTAGTGATTTAGTGATCTTTTGACAAAGATTCACAACTATTATAGTGTCAAAGATATGATGGAATATTTTTATTGCGTAATTTGGCACCAATTCGAGACGGTGGCTTCTAAATCACTGAAAAAATATTTGGAGGAGATGGTACGTATATTGACTTTTTTTAAGTGTGGCTTCTCGAAACGTTACAGTAAAAGGTATTAACAAAGGTACTTGGGTAAGAATGTCGTAAAGTAGTTCATATTTTTTTAGCTTGAAGTTGAATCTAATCATGTAACTACAAGGCAGGGCTTGATACCGGTACCTTTAATATCGGTATTATAGCGGTAATAACGATACTTTCATTTCTATAAATTCGAGTAAGTATCGAATCTTTTGAAGTATCGATACTTTTCTCTAAAATACCGATATTCAAAGCGGTTCTCAAACGCGCGCCGCCGCGCCGCGAAGTCAAAGTCATTCGAACCGGTATTTAAAAACACCGATAAATCAAGCCCTGCTATAAAGCCATAAGGACTTCAAGACGGTTAATGGTTAGCAGATTTACTTTTTTTTAATATCAAGTTAGATACGGAAATATCTACAAACGTAACAAAGCTCTATCTGGTCTATTGAATACATAATATTTGGTTACCGAATTATATTGGTACAGTCAGCGACAAAAGTAGATTATCGATTTTAGTTAGTGTTTACTACCAACTGAGCTATGAAGTCAGTCTTTTAGTTAGCTAGTTCTTGGTACTATTTGTAAAAACAATCTTTACAATACCAGCACTAACATTCCTACGACACCGTTCATTTTGTAATATATCTTACGTCATGAGAAACAAACTGGTAATTTAATTTTGTCGTTGACAGTACAAGCCTAAGTTGTAATATCTAGTGAGAGATACAAGTTATTTAGAGAAACCCCAGTACACACTAACGGTTATACATCTAGAGGCGGTTTTACCATAAAATATCAAACTCATGCTATCCGTCAGATTACATTTCTGTTTCTACACTAATGTACGTGTCTAATCTCGTCAAAAAACAAAGACAAATATATTAATCAGAGTTCTTCCGATATACTTTTAGACTTGTTTTTCCGATTTCGTATCCCGTAATTAGGATTCCTGTTCCCAGCGGTTTTTCTATGACACATACAAGCGCCCCTATTCGGCACGCTGAAGGCATATGAATGGCATGTGGATTTTACTGTTGTTTTATAATAAGTACCTACCCAATTGTATAAAGCGCACACCTACAATTTGCATCCCAGCTATGGGGAATGGGATCTACCTATTTTATTAATTTTGTCATCTTTATGTAGGTACACACCATTAACGCAAATAAATGTTTTATTAAAAAGTCTACATACCAAACCCGCTGGGAAAACGGAATACGAAACCCAAAACGCGGAAAAACAAGTTCTAAAATGTTGGAATACATTCTGCCGAATATAAGAATAACCTATGATATCACGCAACAGTCGTTGCTTCGCCGGATTCTATATTATAAATAAAGCTAGCCGAAATAGAAAACTTTCCTAAACTGGCTCGGAATTATAAATTGGATATATTCCAAGCTAAATATAACCTACGCAGGTTTCAAATACAAAAGTTGTACACAAAGGAAGATATTGGATGTCTAATGCTTGAGTGCACCAAATTTACTTCAGTATTTCAAGTTTACTAGTTTCCGGTACCCCGAAAGAAAGTTACACATACAATTAGAGGGCTTGATACCGGTACCTTTAATAAGGTGACAAATCAACATCGAGCTGTGCTGCGCTGTGCTGTGTTTCTTCCATCAAGCTATGCTGCACTTTGCTTAGCTCAGTGTCGCGGATACACTAGTGCAAGCGAGATGGGAGTACGAGAGTGAAAGAGACGTCTGAGGGCGATGGAGGGGCACGCAGCGTGTTCCAAGCATAGCTCGACACAGCGCGGCTCAGCACGGCGGGTAGCGCGCCTCGCTCGAGACTGCTGCGTTTTTAAACAGAGCGTAGCCTCGCACAGCGCAGCACAGCATGGTTTGTTTGTATCCTCATTAAAATATTAGACGAGCGAGTTGACCAAGCATAGCACAGCGCAGTACAGCACAGCACAGCTCGATGTTGATTTGTCACCCTAAAACTCCACTCCCGCAAATTGAGCACAGCTCACATAGTCCTTTTATCACTGTTTCGAAAGACATAGTGATACGACAAGAAGGATCACAGCTACCCCTTCATACACTTCAGAATGCGATAACACGAATAGCTGCACCTTCATAGGTATGCTCCATAATGCAATTTTTACAATGTTCCAAAATGTATTCATCGAAGTTAATGTAATATATTCCGATTTGTTTATATCCTTCCAAGGTTGCCTGAGAGATCGGTCTCAGCGATAAGATCGCCCATTGTTTTGCCTTTTATATGTATGCTTTAACACTGTACTATGTTTCTGTGTAGTGAACAATAAAGAGTTATCTATCTAAATTATTTATCTCTGATGAGGGTGAAACTGTGCTCAGATTCAAATTCAATGTTCAGAGCTTTCTGTAAAGATACTGTTCCTAATAGGAACTATAAACTATATATATAAAAAACAAAACAAAACAAAACAATAGGTATCGTATTTTAAATACCTAGAGTTACTCAATACATTTATTGCGCACACATGGTTTAGTGGTGGTTTCATCGCATTCATAGATGTCAGGTGTTAGTAAGAATCACCTGCATAGGGTTATTAGCACATTTGCGGGAGCATACTCAGATATACAAGTATTTTTTTGGCGCAAACAGACATAAATACCTATATAAGGAATACTAAAGGATCCACTGCGTATAAAATCAATTAGCGGTTACTTACAGCTGCACTTATAAAAAAACAAAATAAAATTAATGACTACGCGCCCGCTGCGCGTTCTAATGACATCGTTTTGGACGATCAATACTGTTAAGACAGTTATTATTATTATAACATGGTTAAATATTTTGATAGTATTGATCGTCCGAACGATAGCTAACTGCATTCACGAATCACAGATAATAAAAATCTAGCACACAGCAAACCTAGAGCCGGTTCCATACTTAGCCAACACTGTTAGCTGATTGGCCAATTGGAATTTCATAGTGCAAACAATCTTAATACATATTGAGCGTAATTAATTGAAATTATTCGAAGGTGTGTCCCCTCTCACGCCTTAGTCAGTTGCGCCATTAAATTGACAAAAATGTTGACTTCAAGAGGTTTGGTTTGCTCACTAGATTTTGTGCAAATATCAGCGAAACTCGGACAGACCAACTTTGATATGTCGCGTCAACCAAAAAGAACGCTGGAAAACAGCGGAAGGGATGTGTTTGCGCATACAAAATACACGCCATCACACCCCCTACCCTCCATCCGGCTTTCTTTTTGCGTGACGCGCACTATATCTACCAAATGTCCTACTGGCTAGCAGGATTGGCTGCATTCTGACACCAGCATTATGATATGTGCCTCCTCACAAATCGGTTACATTCATAACTCTAAATATACACTAAATTATGGAAATGTCACGAACCAATTACTCATAGAATACATGTCATAGAGTACTTAATATAATAGCTACAATACTAACATGGCTACAATGGATAGTTATACTTGAGCGTTGGGTAATTTGAATAGTACATAATACTACAGCACTCGCTAAAAAAGCAAACGCTAGAAGCAAAGTGAGATATTCTGCAAAGTAAAACGATTCTTATATCTCAAACTTTACGGTATAATTTAACTTGCGAGGATTTCTAATACCACATGTAGATTATGGAAGTCAATATCCGAATGCTCTAGTTCTAGCGCAAGCTTTAACAGCTTTAGAGTAAGACATTCAAATTACACAACAAAGCTATAATGGCAGCTCATGGAATCGAGCAAAGTAAAACCAACCGTACAATCTACGTTATAGAGCCTCGAATCGTACGATTGAAGCCGAAATTTGTGGCCATCTAATCACCATAGACAAGCGACCATGCGTACGTTAGCCAAACGAAACCATTACAAAGATGGAATATAAAATCCATGTTTATTATTGTAGTAAGCAATCTTGCGCACGGATGATGGTATGTCTAGAGAGATGAGTCGGCGTTTGAAGCCAAAGCGAAGGTAAACCAACAGCGCCCTTTTCGCGATTAGGTCTCGGGCGGGGCGAGGGGCGCGCCACATGTGGCGACCGGGAAAGTCTTCACGTGCGTTTGCCATTGCGTGGAGAGTTGAAAGAATTTAACGCCGTTCCATTCTGTGCCGTCGATGAACACTGAAAAATGAGTAGAACTGGTGTTAACGCTCAGGACGCGATTGTACGAACATGTGTTAGGTAAAGGTTGATGTTATGGGGAGCAAACAATAATGACAAACTTTAAACTTAAGTGATAATTTTGCCGTGAATTATCTAAACCTGAATATTCTATTGAGAATGCCAGATTTTATTTATTAATCCAATTTTTTTGTACTATTTCCTGATGGAACAAGCAGATGGCCCACCAGATTTTAAGTGATAACCATCAACTTTGACAAAACATGGCACTATGGTGTGTGTGAATTGTGTTCCTATTGGAACGTGCACTACGATACACTGCACTGCGTCTATCAACTTGAGTTGTCGCTTTCATATTTAACAGACTTATTGTGTGTGTTGTGTATAAATAGTGACTGACCTTTCAGAGGCGTGTTGTGTGAGCCTTTAGCCGAGCAGATGAGTCGCGCCACTCCGTCCACGACCTGCGACCGACCCACTTCCTGCTCGCCAGACTTCTCCTTCTTCTTGCCGAGCCTCATTACTGGACAAATATTAGTGTTACTTTTGCGATATTCAATACACAAAAACAGTATTTATATTTACAAAGAAACTAGGTTTTTTAAATTTCCATAATTTTAGACATATTAGAATCAAAATGACAGTTCAACGTAACCAATGCTAGCAGGGGAATGGCGGTACTCTCACGGTGAAAAAGAAGCATTAGTTCTAGCAACAGTACCTACCTAGCGATATGGAAATGAGGGTATGTGCGTAAATATATTTTCGACGTATCTCGTCCGTGAGACGGAGACTTATTTCTAGCAATGCGCTATGAAATACACATGTTTAAAACAATATATATCTGAGGCGACCACTAACGTGCCTCTTAACTTTAGCTCCAGCGCAGTCATTGCAACAAAGTGAGGCTAAGACAGGATACAAATTTGATAGCTCTGGGGGCCGATTCTAGCCCAGTGACATTATTGTCACGTTAGATAATATATATCACGGTAACTGTCAAAATTCAATAGGAAATTGACAGTTACCGTGATATATATCTACCGTGACAAAAAAGTCCCTGGGCTAGAATCAGCCTCCAGATGTTTAGTTACTTATGTTTTCAGTATGTATGTGAATGCTTACTTTTCTGCTTCTTCTCCTTGGTTAGGTACGTGATGCACAGATGCGCGTTTTGCCGCGTGACGTGCAACGCGCGGAATGAAGCCTTCACTGTCACCTTGCCGTCCGCGCCCTCCGTCTGTCTGCCAGGCACCTGTCATGTCGAACGTGTGTCAATAAACGAGACGACCTCAGTGACGCAGCGGGCGAGAGTCCGCCTGTGACGCAGAGGTTGCGGGTTCGATTCCCGCCTCGGAACAAATTTGTGTACGATCTGCAGAAATATGTTCCGGCGGTCTGGGTGTTTTCTATGTATAATAAAAAATATCTATCTATGTAAGTATATAATGTATTAAACATATCAGTTATCTAGTACCCATAACACAAGCTTTGAGTAGCTTACTTTGGGACTAGATGGTGCTGTGTGGATTATCCAGCATTATTATTATAAACACTTGTGGCAGTCTTAACATTCACGCTGTTCGGACGATCTCACATCCTACTAATATTATAAACGCGAAAGTAAATATGGATGTTTGTTACTCTTTCACGTCGGAACGGCTGAACGGATCTGGATGAAACTTAGCAGACAGATAGACTATAGTCTGGAATAGCACATAGCCTACTTTTTATCCTTTTTATACTTTTTATGATTAAAATCTTTCCTCTTTATTGTAGATGACTATTTGACTATTTGACGAACATCTGTTATTGGATTTGTAAATTAGTTTGTAAGAAAACTCTTTGTAAACCTAATGGCAGGATCTAGTGTTCTACCTTTAACTATCTATTAACATCTGTTTTTTTACCTAGATTCACAGAGAGAATAAATGATTTATGATTTATTAATGACTAGTTGCGCCCCGCGGTTTCACCCGCGCAGATTTAAATCCCGATATTCCCACGGGATAAAAGTAGCCTATGTGTTATTCCAGACTATAATCTATCTGTCTGCCAAGTTTCATCCAGATCTGTTAAGTCGTTTCGGCGTGAAAGAGTAACAAACATCCATCCATCCATCCATACTTAAAAACTTTCACGTTTATAATACTAGTAGGATTTATGATAATTACGGGGGACATATAACAATGTGTTACCAGCCAGTAGTCAAGCTGCAGCTCGAGCGGCTCGAGCCTCGCGGCGGGCGGGTCGGGGGTGTGCGGCGCGGGGGTCGCGGGGGGCGAGGGGCGCGCGGGGGGAGACCCGCCCTCCTCCAGCTCCAGCGACGACACGCCCGCCTCGCTGCAGCCCACGCGCACCTCCTGCGGTAAGGGTAATAAGCATCGTCACATAACTAATTTGTATTCTCAACCAGGCGATGCACATGCAACCTGGGGCCTTGTTTTTTACGTTCAGTCCTGTCCATCCAAAGGTTGCCTGGAAGAGATCGCTGTTAGCGATAAGGCCGCCCATTGAATTATTACAATTTTTAGTTTTTAAGTTAAAATGTAGTCATTATTTTGTTGTGATAATCAATAAAGAGTCATCTATCTAACTATCTTGTCTAACTTGAAGCACATTACCATGGAGATATTCTGGGTTTCAAGTGTCGAACTTTATGTACTACATATCAAGTTCATCTGTGACATTACGATACTACATATGCCCTTATTCTGTGCCGATTACGAATACCAGCGAGTTAGACAATTAAGCCCCTGGGCCCGTAACACCATCTCTTGAAGCATTGTTATTTCAATATTACTTTACTTTTTGATCATAAAGCTGACTCTATGCAGTTGATAAGACATTTACATAAAAGTAATATTGAAATAAGAATGTTTCAAGAGATGGTGGTACGGCCCCTGAGATATCTGACACACCTACCGTGCCAGTTACTCTTGTTTTTGGCCAAAATTACGGCGGACCTTTGATTGAAGGCATAAAAGCAGCATCTGCTTAATCAGGCTAAATTAAGGCAACGTAGTTTTTCAAATAAATAAATGACATACTGCAATAAATGGCACAAATGTTTGGCTGGCGTCTTCGTCGCCCGACCTATCCCGGTACGCGATCATAGCCTCTCCAATCGGCACGTTGTTCACTGGACCGCTGCTGTTCAAATACCTAAACAAAACACATTCGTTACTTCATACCCTTGTGATCAAAACTGGTGTATGACCCAAAGGAACATCGAATAGATAGTGCTGCTGCATAGTATGTTTTTGTCCATGCTTAGGTGTACTATTAGATTTTGTTATGGGGAACGGTAGTAAAAGTTGGCATAGTCGAAGCTGAGATATTTCTCAATGATTATGCAAAAAAGGACAAACAGAATAAAAAAATTATGCCAGGGAAACCACAAGATTATCCCATACAGCAACTAGACATGGGCATAATCATACTGTTCATTTGTCTATTCAGTCAGTTTTTTATTCAGTCTATTTCCGATTAATAATATGAACTTTATACAAAGCAATAAGATTCAACTCGCCTGGCAATCCTGGCAGAGACGTATGAATGGAAAGGCTATGTACTACCAGGGATTCCCACAAGACTATCCCATACAGTAAACAGATATGGACATAAACATACTGCACAGTCTGATCTGTTTGCGAGTTAATATGTACTTTATGGGTATAGCAATAAGATGCAACTCACCTAGCGATCCTAGCGGAGACGTCAGCTAGTTCCGGCGAGCCAGCGTCCGCTCGCTCGCACAGCGCGGGCCAGCTTTCTCCGAACAGCGCCGCGTAGCCAGAGTCCACGTTGCAGAGGTACCGGGAGATCGTATTTGTACCTGAATGGGAATACGTTAGCATCAGCCATCGCTGACCAGATGGGATTACTCGAAACATTTTTAATGTACTAATCTCTGCTAAACCTTATAGTCATAAGCGAATTATAGGGTTTAAGCTGTTAAGTTAAAAGAAAAAAAACGAATTCATCATAACAAACTAACTCAGCGGGGTCGCACAGCAGGGTTCTCTAAAAACTCATGGTAAGCCCAAAGCGAGTTAAACCTAGAATACACACTGGAACTCTCAGATTGTGCACGCTCCTCACATGTGGGTGCGTGTGTGTAACAGTGTGCAGTAGTAGATAGGTGGTACTGTAGTGTAGTGTAATGTACTGACCGGCGGGCACGATGTAGAACCGCAGCGGCGGCGCGTCGTGCGGCCGGCGCGCGGCCAGCTCGGCGTGCGCGCGCAGCGCCGCGCCCGCCGCGCCCTCGCCGCCGCACACCACCACGCGCACCCAGCCGCGCCGCACGCTCCTACGCACACAAACACAGCGCACCTTAGTGCATACAATAAGCACGGGGTATGCATGCATACGCTCCCACGCTCACTGTCACAGAGCTAGCTGTTCACGTCCACGTCCACGTCTAGGTATATCTATGTCTAAGGGCCCGTTGAGTAACGTCACACAAACGCTGAACTAACTTGTTAGTGCGCGAGTACAGGGCCTGCAGTAGCGGCCGCGCGTCCGGCACGTGCGGGCCGGGCGCGCACAGCGTGGGGATGTGCAGCGCGGCCAGCGCGCCGGCCAGCACGCCCGCCGGCGCCACGCCGATGCACTCCGGCAGCGGAGACTCCTCGCTCAGCAGCCGCGACAGCTGCTCCATTATTGTGCGACGCGGCTGCAACATTATACCGACCGTATATAATACACGTGGACAATGGTGCCAATTCTGCTGTTTAATTTTCCTAACTTAGCCTAATTTGAACGAAAAGGAAAGCGAAGTGTGTTCGCGGGTAGTCGGTGGATGGTTTTTCCTGGAAACGGATAGAGGAGGCATAGGCCTTCCCTATTCTTAAGTTATTAAGGTGTAAGATTCGATTAAGACTATTAAAAGTATGAGCAAGTTGAATGGTGAAATAAGAGATTTGAGAGTAGTAAAATAAATAAATAATGCTGGACAATCCACACAGCACCATCTAGCCCCAAAGTAAGCTACTCAAAGCATGTGTTATGGGTACTAGATAACTGATATATATTTAATACAGTATACACTTAAGTACATAGATATTATATATTTTTTTATTATACACAGAACAAATTTCTGCAGATCGTACACAAATTTGTTCCGAGGCGGGAATCGAACCCGCAACCTCTTGCGTCGCAGGCGGACTCTCGCCCGCTGCGCCACGGAGGTCGTAGGTAAATAGTCAGTAGGCTCCTTCAAGCAAACGGAACATACCTCTAATGTAGTAGGGCTTTGTACCAAAAGCTCGTGTGCTGACAATGGTCTTTCAGAGCCGAGTGAACTCTTCTTTCTAGCAGCTGCCGCTGGGGTCAGATTGCCACCGCTGGTCGCGCTTCGGAATAACCGAGATCGCTTGTCCTCCTGCAACCAACGAAAATATTTACAGACTTTGCCAAAGCATTCGAGTTAGCAATCATTGCTATCGGGTTGATAAGCCAAATTAAAAAATATCTATAACATCTTTTGAATTACCTAGTAACCGAACCTAAAAATTTTGTACATCGTAGATGGAATTAAATTTTTTTATTCCTCACATGCACGTTGTCGCAGAGTGATGCAAGGTAAAATTTAGGTCCTTTTCTATTTATTACGCACACGAAAAAGTAAAAGTTGGTAACTTTATTGAACGCTGTATGTTTTATATTAGTTTACCTTGACGTGTACATCATTTGGTGGTGAGCTAGAGACGGATGCTCCAGACACAGGAGCATCAGCGCAAATGTCACCGTCACTGTTACCGTCGCTAGCGCGTTCATCGCCCGCTGAGCTACGGACGACTTCTGATTCTGTTGATGATGATAGCATATTGTTTGATCGTCCTATGTTACAATAGGACAATTTTAGTTTTATCAATTCAAAATCAAAAGTGTTGTTTGTGCGTGTTTTCGACGATTCTTCTGATTCGCCAAAAATATTTATTTTTGAAATTAGCTTGAAAGGTGGACTGGAAAGGAAAATTCTCAATGCCTACAAAGTGCATAATGCATTCAGTGAACTGAAACATGCATGATAAGTCCTAGATGATACAGGTAAGATACAGAACAAGACAGACATAAGCATGCTACAAGAAAATAAGGATAAGAAGCATAACGATTTTAGTGCGGTGCGGTCGTGCTAAGATGGCATGGTGATTCTTAAAAACTAATGTTTCAGCAAACTGATTATTCATTGTCTTCTATAGGTTACGGTGATAGTTAGAAGTTGTTCTTCAACGCCAGAACGTAAACATGAAACGACACTGGTAGAGATTTGTTGTTAAAACATCGGAAATTAGGAGAGACACGTGGCTATAACCAACGAAGAGATTTGAGAACGGAGAAAAGCCAAGAATAACGAAGAAGTTACAAGTGATAGCAGGGATATTCTAAATGTAGTGTTCAAGCTAGCCTTCGTCTGAGTAAGCACATCACAGGACACAGGTCACGAATACAGCTAAAGAGATAGATCGACAATGAAGGTAAGATAAAGGATCACTCATTGTAGCTTCCTGAAATCATCAAGTGAGATGCCCTTACTATGCAGAAAATGAGAGATTTAGATTCTAGACACGACCGCACCGCACAAACAGCCGAAGCCAGACGTTACCTGTGATGACGGCGGCTCGTTCCCGGATCGCTGCCACCTCGTTGGCGGACGCGCGGCTTGCGAGACGGCTCACTGCGCATGCCATGACGCACGTGTGTATAGGGTGGATTTATGGCTTTATTATAATTCGTGTAAGCGTATGGTCCAACTATAGTGACGGAGTTTTTAAAATAATTTGAAAGTCTCCATAGTAGGCTAACACTGACGACGTTTGAAGCCAATCGGTTGCTTTCGATTGTGACGGAGTTCTAAGGCTGATTTAAATTCTCTGTTCAAGTAACTTCGTTTGTTTATCGATCGGATATAAATCTAATAAAGCCATGATGAACACTTCAATTCCGGATCAATGAGTTCTGATTACTTAACTCCGGTGAAATACTAAGAATTATTTTTTTAAAAGAAAAGTGGTATGTAGTCTGCGATGAAACATAACATCGTTGTATGTAGTAAAATATAACCAATGTAAAATCCCGCCATAAAATCCACCAAATACACACACTAAACTATGCACACAGATAAACAGAACACAAAATTACTAATCATTATATCAACGTACCTACATGATGTATGTAGGTAGTACATAATATACATACGAGTATGTATGCAAAATAAAAGAGAAGCGGTCACATCACAAAATGCAACGTTTCGTGTACAGGCTGAATGCTGTTACTATGTATATTGTACTATGGTATGGTCGTATGTGCTGTTATCGTGCTAGTGTCTTATAATAGTGCAATGATTTGTTTGTATTACTTCAGTTATTCAGTGGTCTGTTGTATAATTGTCGTAGTGAGTTTCATTGTATCAGTTCAATGATACTTATTTCTATGTAAGTTTCATTAATCTTTGAAGTTTTGCTGTTATAATAGTGTTTGTAAAGCGAAATCAAAGCGAAAACTAATTATTCAATAAAACTCACTATGATTTACATATAACTTGGTGCTAATAGTCTTATCATCCAAAACCATTATAACCATTATTCGAATGAATCATTTATTTGAAATGCTTCACTCTTTGCGTAGTGTTTTAAAACAAACAAACACATCTCGAATCTGTACCTAGTCATCTTCAGTCTTAATTGTGTAAGTTTTGGAATGCAAGTATTCCAGAACTCTTCATACTGTGTAAGATTAAAGTTGAAAGCTAGATTGTGTAACAAAGTCGGATTTCTTGGAACAAACAACACTTTGTTGGTCAATTCTTTGATGCGATCACATGTCTTATAAGAATTGAATTAATTTAAAAGAACAGACTCTTAGATAGTTTTCAAGACTTTTCAAAATATTAGGCACTTAGTAACTTTTTTATAATAGATGTGGATTTAGTTATAAAAAAGATTAAAGATACGCGGCTCTGACCTAATAAGATAATGATGATGTACCACGAGCACCATTTCCAATAAAGGTCTTGCACATGACTTACCATTGGAATGCCTGTGATGCTCCTGATTGGCCAGACTCCTGGAGCTGCTGAAAAACGGCCTCAGCGAAGGCTTTGGCGTGGAGCCGATGCTGATAGTGTCCATCTGATCGGGCCCCGAGTCTTCGCCCTCGCCGCATGATAATGATTCTAACTCCTGGAATTGCATAAGTTTAAACTGTAGACACAATTTGATTTTTGATAAATTGCCGACTGTTACTTAATCACAGTGTCATCTCCAGTATAAAGCTTCCGAACTCCATGAATATGTTTCTCATAATACACAGAAAAGACCACGTATTTCCACTTTCATACGATCCTGAGATACCTTTTATTTCTTTATGCATGCTCGTCGAACGAATTTCTGAAACGTACGCTTTGCCAAACAATTTTCCATGACTCTTATGGCTTCGCTGCTATTTTAATGTATTCGTTGAGAGGAACTGCTACCTGGTGGAACAATAAAGGTCTGTCCCTACAAATCAGTGCCGTGTCAGGGACGGGACACGAACTTCGTTGCCTTCGTTGCTTCGTTTGCACGAACTTCGTGGGCACGAACATGTGTGATCGAGTTCATAGACAATGTATGCAATGATATTTTTTTTGTCTCCTGACGAAACACGTCACTGCCTCGTTCCTGACACGGCACTGATGTGTGGGGATAGACCTTAATAAGTACTGTGTTTTTAGAAGTAAAGAACTAACTTGGAAGAGCTCGTCGATGTCTCGCTGTGCGTGATGGGTGTCGCGCGTTGTCCCGCGCTCCGACATCTCCTCCGGCATACGGAACCGCCGCAGAAGCGCTGCGAACTTCTGCTTCAGGTTGCGTTGCTGTAACACGTTGCACTGGGTCGTTTACTTGCATCTTATAACTCCATACCTACCTTCGTACCTCTGACTACCCCCCTTAGACATCCTCAAAGAATCTTGAATTAGTACCTACTTGGTACTGGGAGATCTGAAGGGATATCTACCGTACCTGGGGATGAAAGTCGTGAAGCTGTTTCAGTTTTTTTTTATAACTCCATACTAAACGTTGGTTCAAATTAGCTCTGTGTCTGTTTGCCAATCGCCGTTGATAACAGATGAGATGGGAACCATTTAAAGTCATCTTTCATAATTGTTCGTTCAACTTTTGTCAATTTTTGACATTTATTTCGGGCACGGTATACAACGTCAAAATTGTTTGGGCTTATGTAGAGTTTACAAAATGTGTTTAGAGTTTACAAAATGTGTTTAGAAGGAAAGGGGGGATCATAATTTGCCGTATCGGTTTGGCTTTATGGTTTATTTTGAATCGTAGACGATATAATTGGTTGCCGGCAACGCCAAATACATCAAAGCTATACAAAGACACAGATTTCAGTACATAGACACATGTCTTAAATAATAACCGTTGAGTTAATCGCTCGGAGTAAGGGTCTTGAGTTTGCTCTTTGACTCGTTTGGGAATATAACAATTATTTCAAGGCAATTCTAGTCGTTTTAAATTTGTTCATTAAGTAAAACATTTCACACGTTATTATATTCAAATTAGTCTTGTAAAAAAACACTGCACATCAATACCGTACCACAATCAGTATAACACAGAATTACCAACACAAAAAGTTCATAAACACAAAGCTACAACACTCAAAAACAAACTACTATTACCTCCATCTAGCTACCAGGCTACCAAAAGACTATTGAGTTTCGGTACTTCCTAGCTATAATCAACCTTTTGTTTACTCTGATAATCTAATCTCGTGATAGTTTTACCTAATTAACGCGACGGTCGTGTGCCCCTGACATTGGGAAGAGATATAATTATTAGTTTTACGAAAGGTCGATCAACCTTAAATCTTTCCTAGGTTAGAAGTCTGTACGGTCATGAGCAACAATGGTCTAGTTACGATCAGAAGGTCGTTCACCAAAAAATTTTGCTCTTTAAATTATTCGAAGAGCATTCTATCATGGAATGTCATCCAGCCTTCATAGCTCAGTTGGTAGTAGCTCTGCCTTCTACGCCGTAATCTTTGGGTTCGATTCCCACTGAGAACAACCATTTGTGTGATGAACATAGATGTTTGTTCTCTGTCTGGTTATGTATTATATGAATACAGACTACTGCAAAATGAGAGTTTGTGCAAAATGTTACATTTGGATGTTTGACTAACCCCCCTAGAACATGTGAAGGAATATTAGGGGCGGCCTGTGTCCAGCAGTGGACATTTCAGGCTAATGACGATGATTTTATAAAAAAAAAAACATCTTACCAGACCAAAAATTATTAATTTAGATTTGCCTACAACATCTGAACAGCAATGGACGTATTACAAAACTAATATTTAAGTAATAATTTATTCACAGGGTCTTATCAACTTGTAGTAACAACCAGTCGCAAGAAATAACTGCATTGCTGCATAATGTGAGCTTAAACATGATCCCTCCAGTTCGTTTAGGTACACTATAGCAAATACTTGCAACTCCGCATTTTCATTCGCGCTGACTTTAATTTCCCATCATCAATCGCTTCGGAGTTAAAAAAACTTTGGCATCGAAACGAATTTTCAAAATTCCATTCATATAGAGTAATTTGGATACTACGTATAAACCGACTACGTACAGACTGCAAAAATACACTCTTCAAATGTATAAAGTATCGGACCAGCTATTAAGGCCGTGCGCTGCACGTCGCGTGTATTACCGTTTGTCAGGCCTATGGTTTTTCTTACAATCAAAAATGGCTAATTATTTTACGTTAAATAACCCCTAAGTACGCCTAGGAGAGTTTTATAGCACAGAACAAATAATGGTACTGTACGTGCTTATGGCGAATATCCCTGAACTACAGTACCCCTTAATCCATGTTTGGAAGTAACTCACCCGTTAATAAAACTAACAACTAAAGACAAGAACAAACTACAGCATGCAACTACACTACAAGCAATGAGAATAGAGACCTTCATGTATGCGTCGTTTTAAGTTAAGCTAAGATTAGTTTAAGTAGATAGTAGAAACGGTTAATCCTGGATTAGGAGTGGCTCTTGATTGGCAAACTATTAACTCAATTAGAATCTCAATGTCAGGGTGGAATAACTATGCCCTCTTCACCCTTGCAGACCAACGTAAGACTTAGATTTTTTTTTAACAGTGCTTAGAACTAATTTTAAAACTATCATAACTTGTCGATAACTAAATTAACTGAGCTCTGATAATAGGTACCTACAATTCAGCAAGATCTAAGATTTCGATAGAGGAAAGGTTTTGTTTTGGAGTCATGAATTTATTGTGATTCTGATCAATGGCGGCAGAAAAAACTGTGATTCATGGGCACGGGGGGTCTTCGCAGTCATTCTTTTTGTAGTTTGTGAGATTCACTAAAAAGGGTAAGAACTAAAATAATCGCAATCGTGTAAGTCAGGGTTGTCAGTATGAAAATAAAAACCACGGACAAAATCGGTACGGTAATCTCTATTCTCATGCAACAAGCTACAAAATCGCGTGCGTGAGCTCACCGCGAGCTTTCCGCGGCTGCTCTTGCGTTTAGCAGTCGGGTTTTCTAACTCGCTGTCGCTGTCCCTGTCGTTCGCCTTGCCCATATAGCTTTGTCTCTGTCGCTCGCGCTCCATGAAGCTCAAGTCGCGAGAGCGGGACAGCTGTGCAATGCAACAGTACGCCTAATGTTACGCACACAAGCCTCTCGTAAGCTTTTACACCAGCAAAGGATACGTCAATAATAGACTGAAAGCATTTGATTAGTCAGCCAGCACATGAATGGAATCTGGAGGCGTAGCCGAAGGACAAACCCTCTCCAAACGGATGAACCGAGGATATAGGTTCGCCAGAATTTGGTGGATGGAAAATTGATAGAAAATGGTCAAAATCTTTCATCCTAGAAATTCACGCCGGATGATAGACATCCGGCGTTTCAGCTGTAGATTCCTGTAGATTGATGATAACGACGATAAATGACCAATAAGTGTTACAGCTCTCTGCAATCTGTTAGAGCCGGTATCTGAAGTACAAAAGTACCAGTTGTCAATGCCAGAAGCGGTAACACAACCAACCGTGCTGGACGTATTACTTGATCTGCTAGGTACTGTGGGTATACAATGAGTTTTTCCAGACACTCGCTAGCGACTGTAGTTTGGACAAAGTTCATGGTAGTACCAAAGCTCATGGTAGACTGATGACCAATGGAATGCTTCTTTGTCTGAACACGGCTTTGTAAGGTATGAAGAATGAAAGAATATGCTGTAGTGGTTACATTGATTTGAATATTCACAGCTTGGAGAAGCAAAAGCTGAAGCTTTAATAAACATGCTTTAAAATATTCTCATTTGTACATTGTTAAAAAATCTATAGAGTCAGCTTGACTACTTGAATCAATGAATGGTAAAAGTACTACAATTCATTTCAATTCCTAAAACTACTGTTGGAATTATGTTTCACTTATAAAATCAATTTACTAGAACCAGAATAAACCTAAAACTTGGACTGGAAATATGAATTTTTGTTGTTTGTTGTAAAAACATTTTCTGCGGCAATATATATAAAACCCATTTTCTAAAAATCTAAAGCAACCTCGAGACTCAAAGCTATTTTTCTATTAAAATTACACGTAAGTGAGTCTTGCTCTAGGTCTTAGATACCTAGAGTAGGATATAGAAAAAGCAAAAACCCCAATCTTTAAAACGATTGAGAAAAATACACCAGTTCATGAAAAGGCATACCTTGGTATAGGACAAGTCCGTTTTGTTAAAGGCGATTTGCCTCGCCCGCCGTCGCGCCGGCGCTCCGTATGTCATGTCATCGGCTTCTTCCACAGAGCTGAACTCGCCTTCTTCCTCTTCATCTGAGTAGCCACGCTCTGAGAGAAGAAAAACTTTTCAAAATGGGACCAAAAGACTGCGTGGAGAGGCTAGTAATAGATGGAAATAGGTTTACCTGTTATGAGCAGTGTGTTATTGTTCTTAGTGTCGTGGTCTACGGGAGTCGAGGCCAGGCCGGTGATGGAAAGCTTGGCGACTGGCTGGCCAGCAGCGGCGCCGACTTTACCACCAACTCCGGTCAGCTCCAACTCCATGTCCATTGACCGTTGGAGGACCTGCGTAAATGTTAGGCAAGTAGAGTAAAAGTGGTACAACTTGATTTCAGAAAGAGAATCACTGGATTTGGACTCAAAATATAACTGTCATGAAGACTCGTGAATGCTCCGACACAGGGTATAAACATATCATAATACGTCATCAACATCACAGCTTAGCTTAGATCCTACGATTTGTTTTGTGAGTTGAAAAGGTAATAAACATAAACAAGTTTCGGGAACATCTATCGTGGTCAGTAACCTTGGTATTGAGACAGGTGAAACGAAATCAGGACCACAATATTGGCAGGTGTGGGTGTTGGAGTCAGCGGGCTACTAATTGGTTTCCTTATACTTTCTTTCTTTGTTCTGCGCGGTAATTCAGAAAATAACCAAAATTAGTTTGGTAGTCTTCATCATAGTGCATGATGAAGAGCTGAACTACAGATTCAACTTAAGCCATTTTATAAGTACATTACACATATAGATATCAGAACTATGCGTTTTTTATATCTGAAATCTCAAAAAACTCTTGAATCATATAATATCAAAATACAGGTACGCAAGATCATACGCTCGGAATAATTGAAAATGGCACCAGCTGTAAAATACCTACAAGATTTAGAACGTTATTAACTACGACAGTCAATCGAAAGTTCTTCAAAAAGTAAATGAGCCATAAATCCGCCTCACGGGGACGTTACTCTCATGGTGAAGGATAAACGAGCTACGCATGACTCGACTTTTAATTACATTGACCGGCGCTGACTCCACTACATAAGAGGTAAAGAGCCTGAGAGAGCATGAGAGAGTAGTAGCATTGTTGAGAGTTTTAAAACTACCGCAATTGAAATGCCCAATAGAAAATATACACTACTAATAGAGCTCTTTGTGATAGACTTCGTCTGAAGAAGTCTTACCTCCGTACTTATTCCCTACCCATTTTTGTCGCCTAGCATTAATGTGTTTCGATTTAAAAATTATGGAAGCCCTCGTATAGTTCTCTCTCGATGACTCGAAGACTTCATCGATGGACACGCTCTGTGACGTCATGCAATTGTTTTAGGCCGAGGTTGCTAAGGATCAGATGAGCCATATACTCCTTCCATAAAAACCTATCCGTTAATCGCCCCTCTACTGGCTCTACACCCTCATTAACCAGTAAATTGCGCTCGGACATTTGAATAAAAGCTAATGAATCATCCAATTACACCGGACAGTATCGGAGGTTGAATTAATAGCAGTAGGTAATTAGTGGCTGGCCGTTGGCACGAGATACAAGTTAAATATTATTGAGCCTTCGGTAGTTTTCAGAGTGAACTGTTAGGGAAGAAAATATTCAAAAGTGGGTCTTCAATTCTTGTAGAAATATAATATGAGCGTACCTGGTCCATCCTGATGACACCCTCGGCCAGAGTCTTGTAACCAAGAATGGTACGGTTTTTATACTTCTTACGCCTTTGCAGCATAATTTGTAATCTGTAACAATAATTCAGTCAGATTAGATTACTTTTAAAAATCACAAGGAATTATTGTTATTTAATTAAAAAAAATCAATAGACTTATTACTAGGGTAGTACTTGGTACTGAGAGACCTGAAGGGATATCTACCGTGCCTGGGGATCAAAGTTGTGAAGCTGTTTCAGTTTCAGTTTCATACTCCATCATCGTTCGTATTCAAGTTCTTTACAATCTATTCAATAGATTGTAAAGAATTTAAACTAAATTATTGCAAACTCAGCAAAACACTAGAGGTATTTGGATTGGAATAGTTTAAAAACCATTAAACTTCATAGAGCATCATTCATATAGTTGAGAGAAATCGGCACGGCGGTATTCAGAGGAAGTGATTAGAAACTGTTATATTATGTATCTATGTAAGTTTTGAAAGGAAATGAAAATTTATTCGTCCATGTGAAAATGTGAGTTTGTGGTATGGAACAGGTAAAAAAACTCGTGCGGAGAAAAAATTATGAAACAAAGCGAAAATATTCTAAATTAAATATAATCTAAATAAAATAATATATAATGAATAACAAAATATTTTATAAGTTCAGTTCAGTATTCTAAGAGATATTACGAGTACGTTCAAAATAATAGAATTGCAGAATGCCTGATTTCAATTTTAGTGTAAATTTATGCACAAAAGGTCCTCTTTCTACCATTCCGAATCAATTTATACAAAGGTCACATTCCTACATTATTTTATGGATAGTTTTACAGTTTTTTTATGATGTTTATGTTTACTTTGGCAATAAAATGTGCGTACACTATTACCCGGTCGCATAAAATTGAAATGGTTGCTGAAAATAAAAGCGTTTTATGCGAATAGAATACTTCTGCGGTACTAAAACTAATGTGTCGATAAAATGTTGGACCGAACCCTAATTTCATTTACCTAGGTTGGGTACCAAGACTCTTGAGACTAGAATATCCTGCTCATCTAAACTACACATGATTACCTTGGCAGTTGGTATAAAATCGAAATAGAAATAAAATTTTCGGGATCCCTCTATAAAAATATGAATTTTAATGGTAGCATATATAGCCGAACACTCTGTGTTGTGATTTAGATGTTTATTTGTATGGTGATTTGATGTGGTACTATTACTATGATGGTGTTTCATTTCGGGATCCCTATATAAAAATATGAATTTCAATAGTAGCTAGCTACATAACCGAACACTTTGTGTTGTGATTTAGATGTTTATTTGTATGGTGATTTGATGTGGTACTATACTATGATGGTGTTTCATTGTATTCTCCTACATACCTGTTCCCATCCCGTTTCACGAAGTGCGGGTATTGTAACGAGAAGCAGAGGTCGAGCTCCACATCGAGCGGAGGCACAGTGATGTCGTTCGAGCGTAGAGTGCGCTTGCTACTGTGCATACGCGCTGCCAGTATGACCGCACCCGCACCCGCTCCGCCCGCCGCTCCGCCGCCCGCCTCTCCTAGCGCCCCACACACCCGCAGCCTCGCCACCCGCAACGTGCATAATCTGAGAAAGAAAATTGCTTCTTTTGAACAATAAAAAATGGAAAATGAAAAGCGGCTTTCTCTTGCCTGAGAGCTTTAACATTAACTTGGATAAAAGGATGTCGGCTTACTTATTTTTTCAATTCTGTATTTAATTAAACAGATTTAAATATTGCCAACTTTCAACAACTTGCCAATCATGTTAACTACAGAATAACCCTGAATCAGTAGGGTGCCAAAGCCCTTGAGATATACAGTCACTTTTTTACCTACCTGTTTTTATGTTTATTAAATAAATATAGAACAAACAAAAAAAAATGCTGTGATGTATTGCCTAACCCACTAAGTACTCGTGCTTAATATGCTAACGGTTTGTGTTTCAGATACATATCCCAATATTGAAGTAAATAAACATTATCTTAAAAAATGCTAAGTAGCATTAAGTTCGCCTATGTACTTCTTTTTTGTGCAATAAAGAATTTTCTTGAAAGATGAGAATGATGTCAGTAAGTCTGGTGAAAACTTCGGCATAAAACATTCATTGATACAAAACCTTATCTGATCACAGTGGCTCTACAAAATATCATATTGACATTTCAATTTGCAAAACATGAGAGAAAAATTCCCGGGTGTGTTAAGATCGCGCGACGAAATCACGGTTCGCTTCACCGGAAAATTACATGCCTATTCTATTTCAATCAGAATATTTCGACAAACTAAAATGCAAATCCTACTGCCTATCCTATCTCATCATACGTTCTACTTACTATCCTATTATCTTTTCTATATCCTACTAATAATAAATACGAAAGTAGCGATGTATGGATGTTTGTGTGAATCACGCTCCTTTACCACTGATCCGTTTTCTACTGGTAGCATTCTATATTGTTTCTTCGAAATCGTTTTATACTTCAAGTGAAGGATATTTGCGGAATGGCCACATAGAATTTCTGCAACAGTTATTTCCAGCAAAAGGACGTTCACATCACATACTCGCTAGTTTTATTAGAATATCGATTAGTGTTGTATACGGACCTTGTTATATAAAACAATGTCCCCAGGCAATGGTAAATAGAGCCACGTGAATAAGGTTGCCCTTGTAGCTCCTATTTATATTTTACATCCAATGTTTTATCTGGACAAAATGTTTGTACTCTATAGGGAAGGACCCAAAATACAGCTCAGGATTTCAAATAAAGTATACAAATGCATTACTTAATTCACAATTCTAGCAAAAAAAAACACTATTAAAGTGTTAGCCGCGCCTTCTCTCTCCGTTATGCCGCAGCCCCAGTTTCATCGTCTTCATTTCAAGAGTTGAGAGTCGGTCGGAAGTTAAAGTTTCAAACTGAGTGATTTTGCATCCGCTTCCCGGAGATTCAAGCCAAAACGAAAATATTATTACAGTTGTTCGCAAGCCCGACTTAGAATTCAGAGTTGTATAGGATAAAATTGCAAAATTCAGCTCACGTTTTTGAAGATTCCCGAAGTTACTTTTAAAAGTTTTTAAGACTGCTTTATCACCAAAATCTACGTGCCGTGTTAACGTCTTGGGATTACAGTCGTAAAACTATTTCGGTCTTTGTGCATGTTATTCTATTTGTTGTTGATTAAAATAATGTTTTCCTCTTAAACGTAACGAGTTGACACTACTGTTGGCGTCGCCAATGTAAACATTTGCCAATAATAATAATAACAAACATGAAATGCACCAGGTTTGATACAGATGTTATTATCGAAAATACTTGTTTGAAACAGTAGGTATGTGTGAAGAGCTCAATAGCTAACGCCTAAAACTCGATTATAAGTCTCTCAGATTAGAATTCTAACCCTAATTTTATCTATAGAATAAGTAGCTAGCACAGAATCATCAGTGATAGTGGGTACCTCGGTAACACTAAACTACCACCTGGTTATACGAGCAGACGGTCTCAATTCGTATTTTCATTGCCTTCCTTCTCCATCAATCAGTTCAAAGTCATGTGTCAAGTGCTCGAAAGGAGCCTCGTGAGGAACTTAAAATCCTTTCACCACACTGTTTCGAAAGAAACTAGTGACACGACAAGAAGAAGAAGTTCAAAGTCCTCATTATTTTAGTATCTTCTCCAATGACAATCACGAACCGAAAGATGAAAAACAAAGAACTAAAAGGCTCAAAATCTACCTTCCTGGAAACTTATCGAGGAACTCTTGCTGATAGTCATTAACAATAATGTCAAAATGAAATTATGTACAAACTCCATTAGCTTAGTTTCGCAATATTACAATTCTATAAACCAACAAACGCCCGGAGGCGAGCTTGAAAAACGATAGTGTTCATTTAAACACAAACCCAAACCAAACAAAACAAATCTCCATTAACTAATCCAACAGCTCCGTAGCCCGGGCATGCCACAGGGGATTAAACTAGAAAGCTGGTCCTACGCGTCGCTCAAAGTCTTTGGTCTGCACATGGTCTGCACTGTCGTTTTACGGAAGTGGATATGCGACCTAAAGAACTAGATCGCCTTATTTACCGTTTCCGACTTTCCATCTGATTTCTTAAATTCTATTTCCAGTGCGAATTAAAATTAACTGCATTACGGTTGGAGCGCTTTCTGATGAAGGTAATGGGTACAGTCCTTATTTTAAGAGTTAGTAGTTTTGTTTCGATTTTAGCATCTACAATAAATCAGAAGATATGGGTAGACCACTCCAAAATATTAAATAAATAAAATAAATAATGCTGGACAATCCACACAGCACTATCTTGCCCCAAAGTAAGCTACTAAAGCTTGTGTTATGGGTACTAGATAACTGATATATTTAATATATTATATAATTACATAGATATATATTTTTTATTATACATAGAAAACACCCAGACTAATGAACAAATTTCTGTAGATCGTACACAAATTTGTTCCGAGGCGGGAATCGAACCCGCAACCTCTGCGTCGCAGGCGGACTCTCGCCCGCTGCGCCACTGAGGTCGTCATATTGTTTAATCATATAGCTCTATAGCCAGTACACTTATGTAAAAGCAATTTAAATGAATGGGCCTAATTGGCAAGCAATATAATTTTGTTCCCTGCAATAACCACGCCTAATGCGATTATCCTCAAGATTTTCTACTTCGATAGCCTTCTAATTAGTTTAGCTGTAGCCAATGGACCAGCTCCACAAAATGAAGTTGTTAATGGAGTTGGCGATGCGCTAGGCTTTGATTTAAACAACATTGTTCAGAAATAGATTCTGAAGCACGCAGCATTTTTTAAAGGAAATACAGGGTGGAAAAATCGGATGACTCAGCTGATGTTGACAAAATAGCCTCACAGGGAACTGATTCGTCTAAGATTCTTAATCCACCAAGTTTTATCCAAATTCCTAGCTTTATAAGTGAGTGGAGTGATACATTTTGATAAGACGAATAATATTTTTAATAAGAGCAGCGAGTGAGACATTACGTCGCGTCGAATACGTGATAAAATTGTATAAGCATGAATTTTAACTCCTAAAAAGCAATATCGAGTTATAAAGAAGAACAACTATGGGGAAAACTTTTATTTATGTAAGCATCTGTTTGCTGAATAATGCTTCTTCTTGGTCGTTGCACTCTTGACAGAGTGGTCGTGGTCGTCATATCGAGGCAGTAGCTCGCTTGACGATTCTTCGCCACTCCTCTCGCACCGCTGCTCTCCTGGCGCATTCGTTGAGAGGCACATCAAAGGCTGCCTTAATTTGGTCCGTCCATCTCATGGGTGACCTGCCGTAATAATGCTTAGGTTCTTCTTTTATATCTGCAGTCACCTGTCCGTCGTCATTTTCACAGGCAATCTTGCCAATGTTAATTAAAATATCCCTTTACCAGTCAAAATTCAATTCTAGACTTTACAGTTTTAAGAATAGACCTTTAGTTACATCCAGCGCATATATTCGATCTTCACTCTTTCACTCACATCCAAAATAATCCGTAATTTATTAAAAAAGGATCATTCAAATATCCGAAAGCGGGACTCTGGAGCAAACCTTATTAAATACATATTATGTACCGAAAAAAGAAGCTGATCCTCATTCCGATGAGATATTTGTATAAGTGTTTTTTACGTTGAAATGAATACTCGGTCTTTATTAGAGTTTTATAAAGTTTTGAGAAGAAAAGTTTCAGGGACGGGGCGACGAGGCGAGTTGAATCTCAGATATGATATAAGAGCGATTATAAAAATGATTTTATAAAATAATTGGTTTATGTGCCGGAAAAGTTAAGGGAACAATCTTTGATTCTAAACTTATACAAAGGAGGTGTAAAGCGAGCACACACAAGCATAACTATAATATGTATTAAGGAATACGTAGGTATAACATATTAGGGACAGCTAAAACACATTTACGGTACCGAAATTATTTAGGTCGGTCCAGAATTCCAGACCCTGCTTAGAAACTTGAAAGCTAGGAATATGTAGCAGCTAACCCTTATAAAATAGCCATTAGCATTTTCTATGAATTTACTAAACCCCGTTTATTTAGATTAGAAGTAAACATTGGGTAAAACCAAGTATATCATGGAAAAACCCCGTGCTATACATGTAGTTTGGAGCTTTCCACCCTTCAGTAGAAATAAACTCCCCATTAAATTATTATACCCACTCCCCCCTGCACTGAAATAACACAAACTGATGATTTTTTTATATTAAGGCTGAAAGTTGCCCACATATCGGCCTTCGACTTGCCTTCGACTATGTGAGTGTATATTTTTATTGTTCTTCTTTCTTTCTTTCTTCTTTTTATGGCTCCTGTCATAGACAATCTTGCCAATGTCAAGTGATTAAGAGGTTATACTCTTTGTAGATTGGTTTCTAGCATAGACTTATAGAGACTGGCGGTTTACATCCTAATCATATGAAACACGGTGTCGGCAGATTTCCCTCTCCCTTGCCTACACTTACATATAAAGCGTACATACGATAATAAACTCGGGTGACAGACACACTGAACGCAGCACTACGATTGGCTACTTGACCAACTCACTCTTACAATCACCCAATCAATGCGAACCACTCGTACGTCACACTACCCTAAAAACGTAGGCATAGGGATTTCAATATTATCGATAAAGTATTATCGATTGATTTTGAGAGAAGTCTTTTCCACATTCTATCTCAGCTTGACTAGTAAGAAAATCCATATGTCTTAATTTAATAATAATAATAAAAACAACTTTTATTTTCAACTGACTTCAAAAATAGAAGTACTTATATTCTTAAAAAAATCGGGCCCGTCCAAATCTGATCAATAGTGATCAGATTTTGACGGGCTCGTTTTCGTTCTATAAAGTATATTTTTTCAGAGGTGTACAAAATATACTAGCAGCGCTTAACCGCCGGTTTCTGAAAGCACGATCAAAACTAATCTGCTGTCTCTATCTAAGTTAACGCCATTTATTCATTCAAACTATGTTATATTTTACTTATGTATATTTTAAGTGATTTAAGGAATAAAGAAAATTTATATTGTATGTGAGTTTTTAATGACTACAATCTCACCTGATGGTAAGCGACGATGTAGTCTACGGTGGAGCAGAACGTTAACAGTAATATAACAGCTCAATCAATAAGTTCCATCATATTTAAAAGTCAAATAAATTGTCAAAATTACATATAATATAAATAAATATTAACTTAGAAATATAATCTTGCAAAAATATATAATAATTAAACAACATTCAAAAAAAACTAGGTTGGTATTTTCTACCAATCATCATTCGATCATTGATAAATTTATTTATTTGTTGAAATGAACGAGCACATCACTATCTCGCAGCAAATAGCAGCGACCGTACCACGCAAAGAACGTGGTGTCGAGAGCATCGCTAACTACTCATTCCATTGCGTCATTTGTTAATTGGGTCGTGACTCGTTTCAAGATACACGCAGCAATGTATTTGAAACAATTAGTTAGAAATGCTTTTCGCACCGATTTAACTTTTGACTGACCTTAGCAAGTAAGTTTTGACTTGTGATTGTTTTATGGCTAAATACTTAATAAAAACAAGTAAATTTGTCAACTTACATGTGGTAGATTATTCCATGTTCCCTATAATTCACTTTTTTGCTACTATTTTTACACGAGAGGATCGCACATTCCGGCATTTTAAAAATTTGTCAGACGACGGACGACGCGCGACTAATCCCTGATTTTTGCCGAGCGAAGGACTTTGTGGGGAAACGCACATATTGCCTTCTCACGGGATACGCCCACATGCCCCATCCCCTCCTTTCCTTCATCCGTGGTTTCTAGTCACGTCAGTCCAAAGTCGAGTCAGTCAATTTTATTGTTCTGAGATTTTTACGGGCTAATATTTGTGATGGAAAAATAATTTTAAGTACTACTGAGTACTACCATAGAATATAGTTAGTATATTTTTATAGATACAACGTCAGTGTATTATTTACTATGGGCTGAAGTCAAACCTCTTTCAATTACTTGTTTGATCAAACTTCCAGGACCGCATTACGTAACGTCAATAAAGCCTTGGTAAGTTAATAATGTCATGTCAAATTTGTCAAATTTAGCGAGCGGCTTCCTCGCTCTTCCTCGAAAACAATTTTGTTTGAAAAATAATTTGATTGGATTTGTTTTGGAAATGTTGAGGCTCTTGGCGCGGGATTTCACATTTAACTTCAGGTAATTTTGCTGAAGTAAAAGTAAATAGGTACTACGGCAAACGTTTTTGTTATATCGATTTCCAATCTCATTATTATAAACTGTTCGGTCTCCGTTTCTCGCGTACAATTTGCGCAAATAAAACTCGTAGGCTACAATACAAAACATAAACCTAAGTATAGGAGAACCTCTGGGATCATTTAAGTTTTTTTATTTAAGTTTTTCTTACTTTCATGGTGACTTCGGCAAATCCCTTAAAATGGGGAATGGGGGACTTATGTCCAGCAGCGGACTTGTATCTAGCTGAGACGGATGATGATGAGGTAATTAAGTTTTATGCTCGTTTTATTGAATCTTAGTAACATTTGACCAGTAACTTTACTTTGACTAAATTGTTATTTATAATGATAATTACTTGATCAAACCTGCTTTGGAACACTTTAGGTTGTCAGCAAATCAGCAGAACTGCTTTAAAACCCTAGCCATCAGTAAAGATGACATCAAAAGCGACAGGCTTCTACCGAGGCCAGCACCAGGCCGCACAGAGGCTGAGGAGAGGCAATACAGCAGCGACACGAGGAAAGCACAACACGTGCCGCCACATGGAAACGTCGCTCCTAGATTCGGAGAAGAAAGAAAGTATTCCCCTTTTCATTTTCCTGGACAGGTTTGTATCTTCCTACCAAGTAAAAAACCGACGTAGCAAGGAAATGTCCTAAGGAATTGCAGCACTATGACATTTTTTTTATGTAAAAAATAAACAAACGGTCTAACGGCCTACCTGATGGTAAGCGGTCACCATCGCTCATAGACAACAACAACACCAGGGCCGTTGTTAGTGCGTTGCCTACACCAAAGGACTTTTTTTTACTATTAATGAAAGTAGTCTATTGGCCGAAGGTCTGAAGCCAACCAGCGCCACCAGCGCCTAAGACCTCACAGCGGCTAGTCATTATGCTAAGTAGAAGCCTTTATGCTACACGACAAACCTAATTTCCTGAAAACTGAAACAGCTTCACGACTTTGATCCCCAGGCACGGTAGATATCCCTTCAGATCTCCCAGTACCAAGTAGGTACTAATTCAAGATTCTTTGAGGATGTCTAAGGGGGGTAGTCAGAGGTACGTCCAAACATTACATTTGGCACATACCCACATTTTGCAGTAGTTAGTATTCCATACGTGACAGGTTGCAAGCCCATCGCCGCTGTTAGAATACTAACTGGTTTCCTCACGATGTTTTCCTTCACCGTTTAAGAGCACTGGCATTGCGCACATAAATTTTTCGATAGAAAAATCCACCTAATTTCCTAGGTATGTTTATTTTGTAAGGTTAGTGTTTGTGTGAGCTAATGCAATGAAAATGAGTATGGCTCAGAGCCACATGTTATCACGTTCGCTATAATCTTGTCTTTTGATATTTTTCCACAATTTATCATGATTTTTACTGAGTTCAACGAGCAAGCACGAGTGCCTGCATCATGTACTATATGAGGAATGTCAATGTGACAAAAAGAGTTCCAAAAATATTTTTGCATTACACTGCGCATCGCGAAATAGCAGCCAGCATTTTAATTAACGGAAATGGAACATCTTCGGTTGAGTTGTACCTTCATCATAACGTTTCACAGTCCCATTGAAATACATGCAGCGAAAATGTGAAAATTCCCATCTCATTTCTACTAAATGCGATGCAAATGAAAACATGAAAGCGGGACTGTAATCATTTTATAAAACGACGCCATTCGTTAAATTTAAATTATTTATTAAAGCTCGCTCGGTAAATTTAATGTGGGAAAATTACTTGATATTCATTAGATTTCGCTTTTGGTTTTTAATATTATGGACATCATGATTATTCTTTATAAATAAGGATACAATAATAACATGCAAGTTTAGAATGATTTTTATCTTATGCAATTTCAATCTTAATCGTATAAAACTATATAGAATCATAAAGAAAACATTATCTTATTTTATTCCAGCGTACCAAATAATATACCAGAATTCACAAAGGCTCAATCTAAAAAGCTAAAGCTAAAAACCCGTAAAACATACAAACAACTTCTACGCTCACCACATGAGCGCCTTTCAACTGTCGATGAAAAAGCTTCCCAACATCGCGAAAACGTGCTTTTTACTTCCATTTTACCTCCAACAGCTGTGAGCCACTTCATGATGCACAATGGAAAAGCTAAGAGCAAACAAATCACAAAAGATAGAGATGGGCGTAATTCCGGACGACAATCCTGGATTATCCGGCTCGAAAGAAGCGGGAATTAAACGCGACGGACGACTTGTCCTTTCGTTCCTTGCGTAGGGCTGCCAACCTGATATCAAGAGCTGTGTAACTGCAGGTTATGTTAGCCTGGTTTGTTATTTGATTAAGGGTCCGGTGACAGCGGCTCGCAATTTCGAGGTGCGATTGGCTATTATTTCATTTTATTTCATTTCGGGGAGGTTGTTTGAAAGAATAACTCTAAAGAAACACGCATAAATACTGTTCGAACACAAATAATACAATAATATAAGGGAAATGTGCTTGAGTCAGAAATCATTTTGGTATTAGGTAAACGTAAGACCAAACATACTAATACCAAAATGATTTCTGATTCGGGCATGTTTCCCTTATATTATTGTGTTATTTGTGTTCGAACAGTATTTATGCGTGTTTCTTTAGAGTTATTCTTTCAAACAACCTCCCCGAAATGAAATAAAATGAAATAATAGCCAATCGCACCTCGAAATTGCGAGCTGCTGTCACCGGAGCCTTAATTAGAGACAGTAAGCCTACACAATGTCAATGCAATAATAACATAAAGCTTAGCTGACTTGTAATATTAAAATATGTAGCGTGAGATGGAGCACGCTTACTTACATTTCACCTTACCCTTACACCTTACTTTCACTTTTGAATAGTTCCTACATTGGTAGGGATCCGAAAATACTTATGGCGGTCGTGTTGCACTCCATAATATAGTTTACATTGTATTCATTTTATTGGTATAGGTCGGTTTTACAAACTGTTTCTGTTTTTTTTTTTTATAAAAAAAAGTGAATGTATATATACAGAACAGTAACAAAGTTGCGTCCGTAAGTGGCAACCCTGAATGCCGATCTCCAGTCCAATTACTTCGTTCTTAGAACGAGCGACCGTATTCCCGGGACTGCGTTTCTTACGTCTCCGTCCTTATCTGCCTCGTTTAGAGCTATGATTGCGGTTACAGAGGTATCGAGGTTTCAAAGCCCACTGGCTTCTGCCATATCGATTTCGGCTTTACTACTAACAAACGTGTGGACCCACAGTTTGCGGTTGTCATCTGTATCAAGAACATGTATTAGATGTTTCGGATGCAATCGCTTGCTATTTTTCGGTTTAATGGCTTTATGAATTTTCTCAAGTTTATTAATTACGTATAAACACTAATGAGTAGTGGAAGCCCGCGTGAAGCTATTTACACACTAACTTCAACACCCGCTGCACCTTAAAAGAATTTAAATTTTAGGAGTTTGTCAGGTACAAACTTTATGCACTAACAGACAATGAGGATAATAATTGATAAAATATTCGTGTCGCACAAAACAATACAGAATATAGGGGTAGATTTGATACAACATTGTTACATCTAATTATGAACAAATAGAGATTTATTTTGGTGTCTGATAAATGCGGTTTGAATTACATTCAGGTCGATCCTAGTGATGACAAGAAAGTGTGAGGCACAAAGCTTAGGAGAATATAACATAATATACGCAACAGACTTTACATAAAACAGCTTAAATTAAACATAAATATAGCCTATTCACATCTCTACATCGCGGCAGCTCGCGGGAATGAAATTACATCTCAAATCTTTTCCTCAAAGCGTTTCGGGAGCACAAAGGTAAACAACGTATACCGTAGCTCACAAATCACTGTGGAATCCCTTGCATCGCTGAAAGATTACGATCTATGCGTACCAAGCGGATAGCTGCGGATTTATCGCAGCGCCAGTAGCGGACGCGTGTTTTTATGAAAATAACCAAATGACTTCAAATGCGACTACCCAGTATGGCTAAAATTGCAAATTAGAGTAGAAAACGCAGCGAATGGAATCGCAATACGCTCACACAATTCACTTAAACCAAAATGTCATAAAGAATCCGCTTTGCTGTTTCTGCCGCTGAACGTGCACATTAGAAAGATTTAGCGGCTCTTACTACAGATCACTCAAGTAATTTCGGAGAATTCTCGGCCCGATAAGATGGAATTTCTGGACGGTGCGCCACTGATTCATTAAGACAGACATTACATTTGAATTTCTCACTGGTTATGCGTATGTTTTATTTATAAACATTACAATGCACGGAATTTTATCGCATCGAATCCAATGATGCGTAGAGTAAATTGATAAGGTTTTGAATGAGCATACAAGTTACGTGTTTTCAAAACTTCTAGTTTAAATGAAGGCATACGAAGCTTGACGTTACTATCTACTGCCCATGTCGTCCTAGTTCTGGTAGACAACGCCTTCGTCAGCTTTTTTCACTCTTTCTTTCTATGCTCTTTCTTTGACATTTTCATTCCCAGAGGGATGAAAATGTCATTCGTTTTCTTTGGAGCTAAGAAGCTGGGTGACCAACAATGTATTTGTTTTACTTAATATAAAAATACATTGCTAGTGTCAAATTTTACCCTATTTATTTATCTCCTTTTATTAATCAGTCATCTCTATACTACATTGCAAAACCCCATACCCTTAGGTGAGTACTAAGATAAGTATCTGAAGGGATATCTAGCTTGCACTACTAGGGATTATCAGTCGTGCCTACTTTACTGTTATTATGTGTTTCAGTCCAAAGGTGAATGGGTAGTGGCCCGGCTGGACGATGTGCTGAATTGGGGCCGAAAGAACTCGATATGGCCTCTGACCTTCGGGCTCGCATGCTGTGCTCTTGAAATGATGCATTACGCTGCTCCTAGGTACTCAATCTTCTGAATTGTATGGTAGGCGCAGTTTCTCATTAGTTTAGTTCATATGTTGTTCGTAGGGAGTTATATGACCCGTTAGCTATTAGTAGATCTGTTCTCTCTCTTTCGATATCTCTGTCTTCGTCGCATTAAAAGTTTAAGCCAATATGTATTTAGATATTCAAGACAATCAGATAAGTGAAAAGTCTTAGCACTCAAAGCCGTACTTTCTTCTAACCTAATATTTAGACTAAAGTTTAAGGCAAATTAATCTTGTGACATATTCTCTATAATCTAAGCGACGAGACGTACACTTGCTCTGATCATCAGAGCACGTCGATTGCGCAAGTGAACATAACGAATGGCATTGGCGCGTGGCGACCACAAATGGTAACCTACCTGACGAGGCGGTGTCGGTTACGCGGTCACTGGTACGAAGGCTTGATCTATTACAGTTCTCTTTGTACAAATGTATAATCATTTTGAAATCCGTTGTTTCGGATATGCTATCTAAGTAATTGAATGGTGTGACTGAGCTGACGGATGCAAGGGTCTAGTGGAAGAAAAGTAAACATGAATACAGATCAAATACTCAAAAGTAAAGAAAAATAACGCTTACTACAAGGACATAAAAGCGAGCGGTGTACACCTAGGTGTACATCTCCTCATTCCATGCACTAGGTCCTAGTGCATGGAATGAGGAGATGAATTTTGAAAGACCATTCTTTGACAAAAATCGCGCGTGATGATAAGTGCTTCTGAATTCTGAAAAATCTGGGCTGTACGATACAGCACTCTTGCCTTGAAAAGATTCAGAACTAAATTATATTAAGAAAAACAGATGCAATGAGGGTTGTTGTTATACTGTCGATAAAACTTCTTTAAGTGCCTCCCGCACGCACGTTTTCATCAGAACGTATTAGTTTCATGGACTCCGTTTTTATTGTAACAATTGAGCCGGCATATCAGACATTTATTAAAGGTATAGCCATTAAACTCGTTAACCATGTAAAAGATTTTATTTTATAAGCTACAAAAATGATAAATTGCAGGTTTGAATACTAGGTTCAAGAATGTTTCATGAGTCTGAAAATGCGATTAGTAGCCGTAATATGAGAGCTAGCGAGAAATATACCTCATGAATCATGAAAGTATTTTAAAGAAAGTGCATTGCTCATTCAAATTTACAGATTGTATAGTATATTATATATTTTTAAAACAAGCGTTCTTCACCATTGTCATGCTCAAACCAACCGTTTTGTTTTAAGGTTCCTTTGTGAACCCTAAATATAACCAATGGAAAACTTGTAGCCTTTAACAATGGCTTTGTTTAAAAGTTAATTCAGCAAAGATTATTGACGCCCTCGCTTCACAACCGTACGACAAAGTTTCGTGTTTTTTATTGTTGTTGTTTTATTTGGAGAAGACTTGAGAAGTTAAGATACTAAAATGACGACGGGCGTAAAAATTAATTAAATTAAATTAACGCTCTGACGTGTTTCAATTCCAACAAGGTAACATAAAGAGCCAATGCCTTTTATCACACTGCTTTCGCAAGTATTGTAATTGAGAACAAGGGTGAAAACATCAGTGCGTACGGCGGAATATAAAAGAGTCTTTGAACTTCAGTTCAAAAGCGTATTTATAATTGTTTTACCGCACCAGTAATTCTTTCAATAACTATCATGAGGATCATCTTCAGTGTCGCTGAGCTTTAAATAAATGGTCACCATAGTTAAACCTTCCTTAGATACGACATGGATCGCTACGGCATGGTGTTTCGCGGCACTCCTCGGCAGACCGACGTCATCATCGTAGCTGGCACTGTTACCAACAAAATGGCGCCGATACTTCGTAAGACGTATGACATGATGCCGGAGCCACGATGGGTGGTGTCGATGGGCAGCTGCGCTAATGGAGGTGGATACTACCATTACACGTACTCCACTGTGCGAGGATGTGACAGGATCGTGCCGGTAAGAATTTACTCTTCATCAATCCTCAACAATGCTTATGCGGTATGAACAGCATCTGTTCTAGACCAGTATTAGAGTCAAGCATATCAAAATACGAACGACAAAACGGCACGGCAAATAATCGTCAACTCTTCCAAACTTCCAAAATGTAAAGTGGTAGGTGTCCGAGACCCGCGGAGCGGTAGCTATGTATAGCGGTAGGTATGTATGGTACATGATTTTTTCTTCAAACCTACCCCTTATTATTCACCCAGGTGGATATCTACGTCCCAGGATGCCCGCCAACCGCAGAGGCTCTTCTATATGCTATGCTGCAGCTGCAGAAAAAGGTGAAGCGCATGCGAGTCCTGCAAGCCTGGTATCGCCATTGAAAACTACAATCGCATTTAACGACATTTTGATATGTTCCAGTGAATGTATGCGTGCATTTAAATAAATATAATTTGTTTCCGTAGAGCGTATTCAATTTCAATTTCTACGAGGAGCTTCTAAAGTTTCAATTTGAAATGCGCTAGCCGTTGCTGCGAAACGAGCTTGAATTTTTGTATTTCTTTTCTTTTCGAGAGCACGTAGTAGCTATAGAAATGAACGTTTTTCGGCGTAAAATTATGCCTTTCTTCGTTTACAATATCAATTGATGTATGTTATTTGCAGTCTTGGCAACCAGAAGCCTCTTACGCCAGGTCACGTAGAGATGCTTGCTCCCGGGCATTGTAAGTCTCCGAGTAGAATATCAGCACGTTTTGCAATTTGAATAAAGGGGCCATCCGCCATGCTAACTTAAACATCGATGTTAAAATTATAATCTTTGACATCTTGTTCTAATGTCGTTTTTGAGTAATGATTTTATATGTAAATGTACCCACTAGCTGGCTTCAATCCCATTTTTAGATTTTCCAATGCTTTATTAAGAAGGTACGAACACGAAAGTCGCGACAGTGAAATATGTAGCAAATTAGAGTGTCACACATTTCGTTACGTATTAAGAGTAAAGTAACTTTTGTGCAGAAAATTGGCACCGCTCCAGACCGGCAGCTGTCAGCTTAAACAACCGATATATTGAAAACGGTTCCAGGCTATGCATGTTACACCATCCGTCTCCGCCAAAGGCCATCTGGCAATAAACGCGCTCTGGACCACACAGTGATTATTTGTTAAGCATTAATAAACATGTTGAATGTACAACTATACGCATGTATGTATTGGATGTATATGAGTCACGTGATATGTAAGTACATAGATACAGCTCGGTTTCAGATGAACTTCCTCTCGTGACCACTCAGGAATTAACTTTATACCGAGTTATTCCATAAGGAAGGGTATATATGCAGTGCTTTAAAAAGGGCGTTTTAGAATTTGTAAAGGGGCATCGCGCTTATGTTTCATCTCATCTGGTATTGGACTGTGTCTACTGTAACTGCTTTATATCAAGAGGGCTGTAAGCTTTTTTGTCGACGCAATTGTATAAAAAAACAAAAGTTATAAATGTTAGCGCTGTCGGAGGTCGGCTGATATCTTTGTTTATTTCGGACCAAAGTATTCTGCTTCAAGTTATGTAGCTGTATAACATTCAAAAACCTCAACTCCAATCTATTCGTGTAATCATTTCGCATTTCAGAGAAGACTTTCGGGCGAACCTCGAAAAGTTTCCGAACCCAAGTCCGAGGGGTTTTAATTAAGAGGCGCAGTTAAAACGTGGAAATAACATCCTTTTCGTGATTAAATTTTTTAAGGCATGCGATAATTCGATTTTAAACTTCGTTTTTGGGTTTTTAGATTAACAGGGATGATAGTGGGTAACAAACACCCTTTTTTTTATTTTAATGTCCCAAAAGTTATTCGTCGATAGTCATGTGCCTGTAATTTCACCAGCAGAAACCTTCAAACCGAAACACAGCAACGCTGCTTAGCGGCAGATACAGGCATATGTAAATAAATATATCAATAATGATTTCGTCTGGAAATACAAACGATTAATGGGAACATAAAAATGAATTGTCCGAAGCGGATCGGGAAAAAATGAGGCCGGGTGAGACGAGGAATAACATTTACTTGGGTTTATTGATTGGGATAAGTAGGAAGTTTATGTTACAGTTTGAAAAAAATGGCTTTGTTGCTTTCAATGCGTTTTACGATATATCATATCGTAACTTATTTTGGTCTGCTGTTTTTGGCCGTCTTTGCTTGCAAGCCCAAAATAAAAAATATATGAATAGGTATAGCATATATATTTCCCATAGTTAAGCTTTGCTTACTTTTTTCATTTAAGTATGCTTTGTTTTTTTTTCATGTGTGAAAATGTCAAGAAATAGTTGTTTATTCATTTATGACGTTTGATAAATATTAAAATGCAAGATTTTTGGTTGGTGGAAGGGGGGCAGGCTGATAACATAATAATAAGATTTTGGTTCGCCGAAGGTCAAAATGTTATAATCTGCAGTTATTACTTTAAAGGCAAAAAGCTTAATTCCTAAGCCGTCGCCTTAATAGACAACCGCTAATAGTCAACGTCTCTAGGCTATAAAATCTGCACGTTGATAACGTCGCCATTTGCAATGTAAATCCTATCTATATAGTAATAATCTCTACCCACGCGGTAGCGTCACACGTCATCCGTTCAACTACTAGCTACTAGCTTTTTTGTAATCTTTTGCAATATTTCTTGTGTTCCCACTGTACTTTGTTAGTTCGCCCTGGGATGGGTCAGTCAGTTGGCATCAGAGTGACCTCTGTAAAGTCGCCTAGATAAATTTATTCATTGTCCTGCAGCAAAAGGCAGGACAATGAATAATTGACAACATTATGAGAGCCATTTGAGTCGTTAGTGTTTGCCATAATAATAATTAACACTCGCATGTTTATTCTGTACTTATTGTCAATATAAATCAATAATGTTACGAACTATCGAACGGTGGACTTGAAATTTTGAGAGTAGGTATTATGTACTTATATTTGGCCTTGGTGGCCAAATTGTACACATGAATTCCTGAAATTCAAATCTAAAGATGTGCAGCGGGGGTTAAAGTTGTCAGAAAATAGCTCCAGGCGAAGAAAATCACGTGTGATGCCTGTAGCTAGTCGGTACATTTAATTAATTCATAGCGAAAATTTGTTCTCTTCAGAGTTTAGCTTCAGTTTAACTCATTAAAATCTCACATCCGATTTGGTTTTCCACTAGAATTTCCACTAGAATTTCCACTTTCCCGTCATTTTTCTTGAGTGCTGGATAGTTGGCGCGCGCATCGGCTTGAACTTGCTCATCTGACGAGTATTACGACATAATCGTTGATAAATTTTGAAAGGGTAAGATCAGAGATGAGAATCATCCTAACCTTTTCTGTTCGTAGAGTTGCACAGACAGACAGCACTATCGCAATTGCATAACTCTTGTTAACACTCCATCGATGGAACATCACCGCATCGATTATCGCACAATACGTATCGCCATGCGGTTTGTGATGAATCAGGCACAATTACCAACTATTGTTGACTCGATTCACACGAAGTCATTGTCTTTTTAATCGATTCTTATTATATAATGAAGCAGGGACGCAGCCAGGAATGAGGTTTCGTAGAGTTGCGTGCAGATGGATTGCTAAAACAGAAAGGCAATAAAATACTAAAAGATGTTAACAACAAGAAAAACGTTTGCGAATATATTGTGATATTTTTTTATAAAAAATTTCACAATATATTCGCAGAAACATCAGGGCCTGTATATGAATTGACTGTACAATTCATACAATAGACCCTGCCATACTACATACGAGTAATATCAGAAGGTAAATGATAAGACATTTCGATGGACAGAGAGCCCCTATGTTCTATGATCTTGCCAAGATAATTACTTACCCAGTTCAGTCGCGAATAGGAAGCCAGTGACGGGGCGAATTCCGGTGAATCAGTGTTCATTTGTTGGGACTTGATGAGGCTAATGAAATTTCAAATTGCCAGGAACTGTTGCTGAATGAATGGATCAATTTCCTTTTGAAATTAATGTTTTTATTGGAAGCAAAAGTTTATTCGTAACGCTATGATATAAGCTGATACACAAAGTTCGCTCAAATTACCCAGATGTCGAAATGTCCATAACTGTAAATTACGAGAACAAAGAATAACCGAGAGAATGGACATATAAGTGGTGGATGAAGAGAAGGGAGACCTTTATCTTGCAGTGATATTCAGTAAGGCTATAATAATAACAAGATTAGAACAAAGGCAAACTCACAGGATACACACTCACTTTCTAGTTGACTACAACAATACTCTTCTTCAAGAGCTGTTGAGTGTCGTCGAAAACATAGTTTCAGCGTCCAAGCCCTCCTTTCAGCTTTATGATCTGCACATTAAGGAGCCCGATCGTTACATGCTCTCCGGGGTCCAATTCTACTGAGTTATTGTACTGGGCGTCGATAAAAGCCTACTTGGAATCTAATAGCATAAGTTTTCTTGTTCAGAATAAAAACGCACAAAGGTTGCGTTTAGTCAAGAGCCCCTATTAGAAAAATTCATAATCAGTATAATCACTCAATCGTACGACGAAAATTAAGGGCCTTTCGACAATTAATTCATATTTTCTTTAAAACATTTTCACTAAAGATTGTTCTCCGAACACTGATTGACTCCGGAACAATCTGGGGATAGTACATCTTTTTTAGCCAATTTTTAGTGCTCCCACCCAAACGGTAAAACGGGACCCTATCACCAAGACTTCGCTCTCCGTCCGTCCGTCGTCTGTCTGTCTGTCTGTCTCCAGGCTGTATCTCATGAACCGTGATAGTTAGACAGTTGAAATTTTCACTGACAATATAGGTATTATATTTACCAGGGGCTTCCATACAACAAACTTGTTTTTTTTTTGCCAATTTTAAAGATTCGCAATTGGGCCGGTTTTTGTGATTTTATTGAAATTAGTAATGTGTTGTAATAATAGCTTAAACTAAAATATTCTGTATCACATAGTTTCGTTTTATCAGAAAAACTATTTACGGATCTCGGATACAACTCAGATACTTTATGAAATAAACGCCCCAAAAAGGAAAGCAATGGCCCGTGCGTTCGTGAATGGACCTTCCCTAATTTATAGAAGTGACCCAGATTCGAAAAACGCAATGGAATCAAACCAAGCTTTCAAACCGATTGATCTGCTGGTAAAATATTTATTCTATTCAAATGCCAATGTTGTTAATTCCTTATTAGTTTGACCCTCACGTTGTTTTCAAATCTTGACATCCACCATTTTAGTTAACACAAACAAACCATTATTTACCGCATTAATTTTCGGATAAAGCGAATTTGCAAATGCCAATAACCTTTTCAGAAGCTCATTTTAACCAGTGTACGTTAATTAATTTCACCACAGCTAACGCGACAGTTACTACTACATCGCCACAGCTCAAAGAATCCTACTAATATTATAAACGCGAAAGTTTGTATGTATGTATGGATGGATGGATGGATGGATAAATAATAAATAAATAAATAAATAATGCTGGACAATCCACACAGCACCATCTAGCCCCGAAGTAAGCTACTCAAAGCTTGTGTTAAGGGTACTAGATGACTGATATAATTAATACATTATATACTTACATAGATAGATATTTTTTATTATATACATAGAAAACACCCAGACCAACGGAACAAATTTCTGCAGATCGTACACAAATTTGTTCCGAGGCGGGAATCGAACCCGCAACCTCTAGCGTCGCAAGCGGACTCTCGCCCGCTGCGCCACAGAGGTCGTCAAATGATGGATGGATGGATGGATGTTTGTTACTCTTTCACCGATCCGGATGAAACTTGGCAGAGATATTGATTATAGTCTGGAAGAACACATAGGCTACTTTTTATCCCGTGGGAATACCGGGTGTTGGCAGATATTTAGCATTTTACCGTATTTAGCTAAAACATTTTTAGTTCCTAAATAATAACTAGATGTTGCCACAGGAAAAATTAGCACGCGCTATCGTTGCGTTTTGAGCAATGAGTGATATCAGCAATCGTAGGTACAAAATATTCCGATCCCCGGGATTTAAATCTGCGCAGGTGAAACCGCGGGGCGCAACTAGTATATACTATGCCTTTCACGTCTTGCCACAGTTGATTTAATAGCTAGTTCATCGCCTTGGGCAATTATCGGCGTAAGGTCGGGGAGCTCGTCGCGGCAGACCGTCTGTTGGTCGACGCCATGACTCACGCATTGGAGGTGTGACCGGGTTTATTGCTTCACGTAGAGAACCGATGATTTTATGAATAAACCATTCGATGACCGAAGTGCATACAGAAGTTCTACATCATCAGCAATGAACAAGGAATAACTACATTTTATTCTTTACTAGCTGGTACCTGCGACTTCGCACTTTTCGCAATAAAAGGTAGCCTATGTCCTTTCTCAGGGTCTAAAGATTGTCTGTGCCAAATTTCATCAAAATCGGTTGAGAGGTTTAAGCGGGAAAGCGTAACAGACAGACAGACAAAGTTACTATCTATCTATCTATCTATATTCTTATTATCTATCTATATTCTATCTATCTATATTGCACACAGAAACAACTTGTGAAAATATTACAAAGGCGAGCTTAACCCAATTATTTTATTTAATCTCTTGCTTCGCTTTTTTCCATTGCAACACTTTTTATGCGATGGGTACAATGTAAATTTAATGAATAAGAGTGAATAACTAATCGAGGACTGAAATATCGCTAAAAGCAGGTCAGTCAGTTCTAATAGAGTATAAAATCATTTCATCAATATAGGTTATAATTCTATTTCAGGCAGCACGAATAGTTTTCAACACAGTCTAAGATTGTCTATCATGACGCACTTCTTTCTATTTTGGTCTAACCATCCATCAGATAAGGTGTTTATTAATAGCTACTTCAGTAAAAGCAAATAATATTGGTCTATTTGAAATGTGCTGGCGATCTTGATGTAAATTAGTTTGAGGCGTTTTATTATGGACTGAAACGTAAATATATTAGAAATAGTTTTGACCTGTGGTGTCAGTTTTTTTATGCAATATGTATTGTCTGTAGTAAAACAACGGTAGTATTACCAATATTTGAATGGGTTCATTAATCAGTTTGTTAAATCAACTTTGTTTTGTCTTTTACTTTTATTTATTACTTTTTATACTATAATATTATAAGTACCTATGTATTTACAAAAAAAAAAGTATATAAGTAGTATATCAGCTATCTGGTTCCCATATTACAAGCATAAGCTTAGTTTGGGGCTAGATAGTGTTGTGTGTAAAGTCCACCGATATTTATTTATTTATTTATTTATTTATTTAATTAGTTCTACTACTGAACAAATATCACCCACTTTTTACTCTTCTCCACCACTCACTATTTTAATAAACCAAATATATTGCCATGCATAAACGCTGTTCACTATGTTAGTACGATACGACGTAAATGTGTAACACATTACTTAGAAATTCTATTTATTTTTGGTAGTCTTTATCAATTAATCAAGCACATAAAACAATGCACGCACGTTCCAACAACCACTGTGTTAATTATAGGGGTATTTAATATTAAGAATAATAAATACAAAAGTCCGATTAATTTACTGAACCAACTAGTAAGTAAGGCATTGAAATGTCATATAAATTTGAACACCATACTCACTTTTCTGTATATGTACGAGTATACAAGTGTTTATTACAAATCAATGACCATACCTGCAACGTATTGTATTGTCATCTAAAGTTGAGGACCATAATTAGGTGGATCGACGACCTCTGCGGCGCAGCGGGCGAGAGCCTGCCTGCGACGCAAGAGGTTGCGGGTTCGATTCCCGCCTTGGAACAAATTTGTGTACGATCTGCAGAAATTTGTTCCGACGGTCTGGGTGTTTTCTATGTATAATAAAAAAAATATCTATCTATGTAAGTATATAATGTATTAAATATATCAGTTATCTAGTACCCATAACACAAGCTTTGAATAGCTTACTTTGGGGCTAGATAGTGCTGTGTGGATTGTCCAGCATTATTAATTTATTATTAATTTATTTTTAATTATACAAATAAGTCACTGTCAAGAAATTAAACTCTAGGTCGATACATTTAAAAGCCAGAAGTGTTCAATTAAATCCATCTTAACCTCCTTGAATTCAAAAAGCATGAAAAACAGGAAGCACACACAAAAGCTCGGGTCAAAAGCTAGTCGAAGCAAAAAACCATGAAACAGCACGCATCCGCATAGACGCGACATATGCAAATAGTATTTATAAACAAGCGCTGACTGAAAATAAATGTCGTTAAATAACAACTAAGTTAACTAATGCAAACAGAAGCAAATTAAAAGGAATGATCTACATTACTCAACACGTTATGAAGAGAAGACATATTCAGGGTTGCCAAAAAATCGTGGATCAAACGCAACTAGGGGTTAAATGGAGCCATCAGCTGCGAAAAATCCCCGCAGGAAATTGATTAGATGCAGATTTTTTAGTAAGAATTAGAAAAAAAAATTTCTAACAAAAACACCAAACAAATTATAACTGCAGGGTTGACTTTTAGGACCTCCCGTAGAACAGTTTTTTGCTGCTGATGGCCCCATCTAACCCCTAGTTTTTGGCCATCCTGTAATACATATTCAAGTCGAGTAAAATTAAGCTATTTAAGAGAGAAAAGAAATTATCTTTACAAAATTCAGATTGCAGATACGATTAAAACAATAACAAATTACAAAAGCGAGACAAAAAATAAGATCGTTACTTAAACGGGTACAAAAATAAACGACACACTTGTTATTTGCAAATCACGTAATTAACTGTACTTTCAGCGATATTATTATCTGAATACCGGGCGACGTTCCAAGACTACACAAGTAATATTGAGGCTAGTGTCGATATTTTTTTTATTTATGAACAAAATCCACAGCTCTTAAAATACATTGTTCGGATTTACATTTTTAAAACAAAAATAGGAAACAAAAGTCAAATTCATAGATTCGTTTTTATCAACTATTTTATATAGGTAATAGGTAATTCTAGATCCATAATATTAAAACAGATATATGTAACACAAGTAGCTAACTAACTAAATACCTATACTAGCTAAACCTGTTTTTTTATCGGATAGACAGAATAACATTTAAAAAAGTTTAGAACGTGTAAAAATAACTTTATTAGCTAATAGTTCAACACCGTGGCAAATGATATTGAAATTCTCAGCGCAGTATCAATTACATTTTGAATAACAACAATTCCAGAAAATAGTCCGAAATTAAAGAGTCCTGGACAAAACTAAAGCAGCCTGTGTTCCGAAGCGCTGCGCCAGTAATAATTAACGAAGTTCAACAAACGAACTTGCAAATTTTAATGCTGAACAGTTAGTCATGGCCTTCCCAGATACGTTATATTTTAATGCAGGTAAATTACGCTCTTTGCTCTGGGAAATGAAAATTCCCGGATAGTTTTTTCCCGAAGAATTTTAAGTCCGCACTTATATCTCTATCATAGATACTATTGTATTCTTAAATATAGATAGCTGCTAGATTTATGGTAGGCAGTCAACAACTTTTATGCAACTTATTAATTGATCAGCACCTATTTGTGAACTCTTGTTTCGATAACGAAAAAAATCTAATTACATCACAATCCAAATCAATAATAACTTGGTAAGATCTGGGCTGAGAAACTAGTCATAGGCTGGATACTTCTTATTAGCAGCTATTAGGGGACGCGGTCTAGGTCGGGCGTATGACCAGGAGCAAGGTTAGCTTTACGAGGATATATGCGGTCGTTTCGCTTTTATCTGGGGATAGAGAAGCCCTAATGAAAGGGCAACTTGATGGCTGGCGTGAAAGGGTTTTGAACGTCATAGATATAGTAAACCTTTTTTCGCCTTAAGAGATTGCAAATAAAGATGGAGAAACTCATTTTCTGAGATCGTGTTTAAGTTAATTCAATGAATAGGTTCGTAGTGATTTTTTCTGTAATCCGTAACAAACAAAACCGTTGCGTGACAAAGGATGGTAATCTTTATTAAATAATTGATTCTCTGAAAAAACTGAAACTGAAACAGCTTCACGACTTTGATCCCCAGGCACGGTAGATATCCCTTCAGATCTCTCAGTACCAAGTAGGTACTAATTCAAGATTCTTTGAGGATAATTGATTCTCATTATTAGTAATTGATAATTTCATACATTTGTCGTCAGTTTTGTGATGATGGCTCTTATTAAAGTAATTCAACAATTTAGTCTCGCGTGGATGTCTCAGTAGACGCATATGGTAACGCGTCATCTCAGAAGATAGATTCATATGATTCACAAGGGAGAATAAACTTGACCCAATTTGAACCAAATATAGATGGGATTTCGACAGGCCGGTCATTAGGGTCACATTCGATATAAGGTCGCGATGGAGCAATCGGGATTAATACGGTTCGACGGCTAAGATAATTAAATCGCAGGCGTTCGCAGATAAACATAAAATACGAGTAGTGTATTCTGTAACGTATGACAAGCATGTAGTCTAATGTGTGTAGGGTTTCATATATACGGTGGGTACTTTTACTCCAGCTCCTGCTTGATTTTTTATCCTGTAGAAAAGTGTTATATTATAGTTTTCTTGTTTACTGTGAAAACTATAATTAAGTAGGTATTCTAAGTTTCATTCCTATCGGCCTAGCGGTTTCGACGTTATTGAGCTACAAAAATCCACATTTCAAAACATCGAAACTTTTGCATTCAGATCGCAAGTTCAATTTAATTAATTTTCACAGAAACGTCGCTAAAAAGTTATATTAATTTAACGAGATATACTTACTATAAATAATTTTCTGATACAAATCGACGACCCACTGTAACAGAGGGATGAAAAAATCCGATCCGAAATCTTAAGAGAAAGCTTATCCAATAAATCAGATGAAAGCTAGCAAAAGAAACATTATTGTCCAATATCGGCATATAAAGTGCTCTTTGAGGTGTTTTTTGTCAACTTTCATAACCCGAAAATGGTTTTCTACAAGATCAAAAGTCTCAAAACAAGATACCTAAGAAACGCTAGATAACGATGTGGGTATAATAATAATCACCCTTACAAAGTTCAAAGACGAGAAGTTAGTAAATGTGTCAAATAACCAAAGATTAAAGGTACTACTGGAGCACCGGTGGTCTAGTGGGAGTGACCCCGTCTTCCGATCGTAAGGTCGCAGGTTCGAATCCGGTCGTGCACCAATGGATTTTTCTATCGAAAAATTTATGTGCGCAATGCCAGTGCTCTTAAACGGTGAAGGAAAACATCGTGAGGAAACCAGTTAGTATTCTAGCAGCGGCGATGGGCTTGCAACCTGTCACGTATGGAATACTAACTACTGCAAAATGTGGGTATGTGCCAAATGTAATGTTTGGACGTACCTCTGACTACCCCCCTTAGACATCCTCAAAGAATCTTGTATTAGTACCTACTTGGTACTGGGAGATCTGAAGGGATATCTACCGTGCCTGGGGATCAAAGTCGTGAAGCTGTTTCAGTTTTTTCAGTTTAAAGGTACTAAACAGCAATGTGGAGAAACTAAACTGGCTTTAGGATACTATTACGCTAAAATTTACGATCAAAACAATGTTTACGAAAGTATACATGATTGTAGAGATGGAATCCACTCAAAATGCAAAGATACTGTAGGTATTGGCTGTCATCCAGATGTTTTAATGCTAAGCACGGATAGATAAGGTTTTGGCACCACCGACTATTTTCATTGCCCGGTAGCCGATAATATTAAAAGCAAAAGTAACTTTACCGTCGTTTTGCCTTACCATGGCTCTTAGATACATTTAAATAAGGTTCTGTTTCATATACCCTGTAATTTTGTGGGACTTCAATTTTGTGCCGTATTAGTGCCAAGTCAATACGAGAGTCAACGGCAGCTGTCTTGTCGTGCGAAATTATTCCTGACTCTTTCATCAGCTGTGTTGTTTATTTGATAACAATGTAAACGCTAATAATAATATTTATTCTTTAGTATCTCTGTATGCATTCTCTGACAAAGGCAATGTCAAACTTACAAGCCCTCTTTTAAGTCAAGGATGAATTTTGTGAACAACTTGATTTGAAGTTAACAGCCTCGACTTATCGTATTTATTTGACTGTATTTTGTTAGATATTTTATTCACTTGAAACTGGCATTAAACTTACCGATCTAATGAAAGACGGGCGTGATAAAATGCCATATGAAAATCTACTCAATATGAAACACAAAAAGGCATAGATTTAAATAATTAACCTATCAGCACGAACTATTACGCGAAAGTGTAAATATGTGCACTCGTTAATAATTTTGCATAGATTATGCAAAGATTGTAGTGTCATGTAATGAGTCGCTAAACGAGATCGAGAAACATGGACTAATATGGTTCTGAGCGTATCAATGAAGCGTAGGTGCTTTAAACAACTAGGCCTTTATTCACAGTAGTCGTTGAGCGCACCACTAACTAGGTAAAATGGCAACTTTATTGCCATATTTTTTTAACATGAAAGTGACAGAGACAAATGCGCCTGAGTTTCTAAACTGAGAGTTGTGTTTTTAATAAAAACTAATAAATAAAAAACCCTAGTAATCTTCAAAGGTTAGCCGATGTGCGGTGATGCAGTATGAACTCAGTCCACCCGTAAGAAAAATCAAAAATGTAATCGATAATTTTATACGCATATTATGTACCCCCACTTTACTTTTTTTACGCATTAGCTCCAAATCCTGTATTCATAAACTCGTTATAAAACTATACGTGTGCCATTTCCGTTCACACCGCGATTCTTATAGTGATTACAAACCTATCTGGCTTTTCACCTCCACAACTAACATAGAAACTGTAAAGTAATCCATGGCACTTAATTACAGCGATAAAACAGAAGCCAGAACGCGTCTGGTGTTCCGAATAGTAAATTTTGTAAAGTAATCTTACCAGATTCTGTGAACAGAGTACCTGAGTATCTGAGGTACGGCAAATTGGTTTACCTGAAAGAAAAATTCAAATTAGTTTCGGTGTTCAATTGGAAAATTTTATCTGCAATGCAGAATGAAATAAGGTTGAATGGAAATCTATGAAACGAGCTTGGGACAGGTGTAGGTTTTGGCCAAATTCCATCTCAATAAGAATCGTATTTTATATTGTTAGGAATGAACCCATTTCAAAATATTCACTATTGATTTTGGACGTAATGTTATCCTAGGCACCGTTATCTTTGCTAAACCAATTCTCATAACAACAAGACGAAGTTCGCCGAAGCTCAAGACTAAACTATCAATTAAAGTTTATGCAACACTATCGATAGTCAGTAATGTGATAAGCTCCTTGTTGTAGTTTCAGGTATTAGATACTGGCCGACATAATTGGGTTTTGTCAAAATAATCGACGAAGTACCTATACGTATTTGTTATGATGAAACTTTACCGTTAGTAGGTACATGGTATTGGTATTGAAATTGCCCTACAAGTTTCACGAACTCCTAACAGTCGTTCTAAGGAGTATCTCCCTTCATTATTGTGTATTTAAGCGAAAAATTAACGGTGGCGCTTTGTATCGGTATTCGGGATTTTATTTGCTCTTTTATTCGGCTTTATTGTGTAGTAGTAGGTACGAACGCACCGTACACAACGTACTAAAAGCGGTATTCGTGTATAAATTTACATTTTCGCCTTGTTCGTGAAAAATAGGCATACATAGGCGAAAGAATATGCGAACACGAATAGTGATGTACAGTCCCCTGTTCACTTTCATTACTTTTTTTTTACAACTTATAGCTAAAACGTTTGACCAATCTCATCTGATGTTAAGTTATGATACCGCCGCCAATATGCCAAGTTTACCCAGAAAAAACCTAATAACTCTTCTTTACTTAGAATTGTAGAACCCACCGTTTCTACATCGAAGAATGAATGCTCTACTTAGTTGTCAAATCTAAATATGTAAAATAAAAAAAGCCACATATGTATTAAGTTAACATACAGCTTCTAGCGAATGCAATCATCCGTTTCCGTAGGCTGAAAAAGATACCATTTAGGCTGAATTCCAAATCCATCGCAGTTTAGGCATTGTTCCAAGTTTTTCAGTCAAGTCCCACAGAGGCCAAGGACAAAACCATGGCGCTACAAATATCTGCCAAACGACAACGCAAAGGTCAATGGCGAAGAGAGTATTTCGGTATTTCAGTATCAGTGTTCTGTTCTAGTTCATTTCCGTAAGCATGCTAACGGTTACTTAGTATTTATTACTAGTGGTAGTAATAACTACAAACTTTAGTTGCTTTATGATAATGGTTTGGAATATAAAATGCTTCAGGCTTACAGTTTTATGCTAAACTAGCTGATCCCGCGGCTTTGCTCGCGCTCGTTTACTTTGAAAATCTTAAAAAAACTTTCATCCCCTATTTCATCCCCTTGGTGGTAGAATTGATCAAAATCCTTTCTTAGCGGATGCCTAAGTCATAACATCTACCTGCATGCCAAATTTCAGCCCGATCCGTCCAGTGGTTTGGGCTGTGCGTTGATAGATCACTATGTCAGTCAGTCAGTCACCTTTGAGTTATATATATATTTAGATTTAGATCAATGCCGTATTAACAGTTCTATAATTTGATAAAGGGGGTTCGTGTTTATTTAAACTACGCAACGGTTTTGTACACACGGATACAGAATACAGATCAACCTACACAAAGCCAAAATAAAAAACGCTAGGTACATGAAAGCGAGTAGAGAGCTCCACAGTTTTTACTATACTACACATACACATATATTTTTGTACTGTTTATACAGCCTTCCTGTATGCATCCAACACTTCTTCAGCCGGTTCGTGATTCGATCAAACAATGAAGAGAAGCATAGCAAATGTGTTCCTGAGTTTTATCGCTAAATTTTGCGTTACCGAAGCTACCTACAGATTTGTACTACAACTGACAATTGAATAGCTTTCAACATTTATAACATTTCACTTCATCATCAAACAATGGTTTCAAGCGTTTCAAGCCAAGCATACACCCTCCAGCATCGATCGTCACGCACGTGAGTTCCTGCACACGCAGCATTGTTCTACAAGCAATCCGCAGCAAAGTACGTTTCCGGCACGCTGGCGACGAACAAACGCATCAGAACAATGCTCATAAATGAATTTTATGTCCCATTTATGGTGGAACACGTATTGTGTTGTTTTAGGAAAGAATTGACGGAATACTTTTATAGCCGATTTTTTGTTATCGTTTTTCTTTTCCTGGAAACATACCTACCTATGAGAGAGGCATTGAGGAGGCACGCAGACATAACTTTATATCATCGTATGATGGTATAAAGATTGGTATAGGTGATAGTAACAAACAACTAAATATTAGGTGGGCCACATTCTTGTTTCATCAGCAGGTGGAATGAAAAAAATACATCATGAGCATGATGATAATACCTATACACCTCAAGTTGATGGACGCAGGTCAGTGTACCGTCGGACTCGTGCGTGACTTCCGAGGTGATGCTTTGATAAAGGTGATGGTTCCCACTTAAACATCCACTTGTTCTATCAGCAAGCTCTATAAAGAATACTAGTAGAATTTTGTTTAAAGATACCTTCAGGCTGATCACGTAACTTTTGTTGCATTCAAAATCCGGTTGCATATCTCAATTTCTGCAGTTTTTCGATCGCAAAACTGCCAAAATTGACATATATTATGCAACCGGATTTTGAATGCAACAAAAGTTACGCGATCAGCCTGCTTGTCACTATTATATTATTAGTCACATCCATCACATAATGAGTGTTATTGTCGAGGGATAAACTAAACAGACGATATCTCATCGATAAGGAAGTAAACAATGTCCACCTAATTAAAACTTGGACTCTGCACTATCGCAAGACCAACTATCACAAAGAACTTGGAAAAACCACTACCATACAATCTTTTACCAAAATACAGTAGCCCTGTTGCTTGGATTTAAAAGAACAAAAAATACTTATTCCATTAAGATTCCCTTTTACACAACCAACAAACAAACCCCCATCAATCATTCAGATTCAATTTAAACTAATTATGTTAAAGCCGTAAGCTGACGCTGAGCCCTACATCTATTATCCAGCCTTATAATAGGACCGCATGAACTTGACAAAGCTTTGTAAACCGATTGTTTATGGAGAAACTTTCAGTTTTGGTAGTCAAATTGCGCAGTGTTTTGTATGGATGCTTAGTACATTTCATTTCAGCTTTTTAGCTTCTGTAGTTTGGTTAGTGCGCTGTTATATGGCTTATTGTTTTTTTGATATACTTAGGCAGTACCGAACTCGTACATAAAAACGACGCAACTAATCAACGGAGGAATTTTCAATGCATCGTTTCAATAAATCATGTGTGAACAGCTGAACGATACGAGGCGTTCATGCATAAAAACAAAGGAAATCATTTAAGGGCATGTATGTACTCCGATACCCTTCCGAAGGTCGACTCACATTCCAGAGCGTGATCGGAATGGAATGCCCCTGATGTTTATTCATAATTTGACTGAATATTGTCAGGCCGCACCGTTTAAGGATCATCAAGGATTTGCAATGACGTTTGTTTGATTTGGAATCTAGATGGTGCGTAGTTTTTACTACGTCGCGTCGTTGGTGTTTCGCATTCCGATGCCATCTTCTTTAGGTCCCCGAGCCATAAGGCATGATCGAGCTTCGTGTTTGTTATGTTCTCTTGACGAGCGGAAAATTCTAAGGATTGCTATAACTTTATATTACATGTTATACTTCTTATTTTTGCTGCTTCTATGTCTTGTCATGTCTACAGGTCTTTAGGAAACTTAAGAATAGAAATAACAACAAATAGCGAAATATTAGTGTTATGTACTGGAGGAATCAGCCACATTGGGTTTATCCCGAATCAGTGGAGAGGTCTAATTAACAGAAAGATGTTATGGAACCACTATAGTATACCAATTACCATCATTACACACCTTGAATTATCAAGTTGATGTTTCATGTCAGGGTCCTTCATAAAGCATTACCAGATTATCAGACCATTACATCGTAGCTTACCTTATAATGTCGAGAAAGTTGTATAGAAACTTGAATTTACGACTTAGACGTATAAATAATTGGAACCTCTTCTATTAATTAATTATACCTCGAAGTCTTCTTTTTCAAAGCTTGATTTATGCGAAGACGTGCGGTATCTTTTAATGCTTAACCATGGGATAACAACATCGAATCAAAACAACAATTATCATGTTTCTACTTAAATAATAATTTTAGCCAAGATGACAGATAAATTTATAAACCTCTCTTCTGATTCGTCAAGGATATGTCCAAAAACAAATCTATAATCTCCATAGACTTGAGGTTAAAACACGGCCTTTCCATCCACAAAGGTGACAAGCGTCATTTGTTTTTATAACTAATCATAGGTTAGGTACCCACATACGTACGAAAGTTTCATCTACTTCATACGAGGCTGATGTGTAGGACCTTTTCAGAGTAGGCGATGCGTGAGGGTTTCACATAGCACTCTCAGTGATTAATGTGCTTTCGGTTATTTGATATGTAACGTGCGTGACACAGGAGAGCCGAGATGAGTTGCGTTTGTGGAAACATGATCATAAACATATCTACATAGTACAGATTCTTACATTTACAATAAAGAGTTTGAAATTACTTCGTAACAAACTAAACAAATAATTATGCGTAGTGTTTATGGAGGTGATGTTTGTATGTTCAGTCAGAGAAAATGGCACAAATTTCTGGTTTAATATGTAAATGTCTATCTTGTTTTATCTCCGCCATTCTTGCCGCATGCTGCCATATAACAGGCCATATAAAACCCAATTTTACAATTATGTTTACAGTCATGTTTCAAGTGTTGAAACAACCGTTCAGCACACAAACACCTTATTTAATGGGCCATAACTGAAGAAGACAAGGTCTAACATAAACGCAGGTAAATGTGAAGGTAATATGCAGGTAATCGCGAAAAGTTCAAAGTGATTCGATTCCTTAATTACGGTATAGAATATGTCGACATTGACATAGAGGCATTACAACGACTGTGGCCATGTTATTAATCTACGAATAAATAAAAAGGGCCATACATACTTTGGAACGAGTTTTTTTTTCTGGCCATTTGTGCAGTAATCAACAACCCCAAGTAAGTTTTCAGTTCCGTCTTATTAGAAAACGTCAAAGGACAAAATGTTTTTAAAGTTATAGACATTGTTAAATAAACATCACCTAAGTTTTGATTTAGGTACATTACATTCATTTCAGTTTCTTCCATATCTCGACACTAGAGGTTTTGTCTGATTAATACGGTCAAGTCTAGTTTTTAGGAGGCGAAGATGAACTACTTTTTATTGGTAGAAATTACTAAAGTCCCTGAAGTTAAAGTACCTTACCTCCTGCTAAGCTGATTGTATTTATAAACTGGCAAACAATGCCGTGGTTAGTTGTTTTAAAAGTTGCTATAAAAGCTGGGAAACCTGCGCTTTATATCCTACTAATATTATAAACGCGAAAGTTTGTAAGTATAGATGGATGGATGTTTGTTACTCTTTCACGCTGGAACGGCTGAACGGATCTGGATGAAACTTGGCAGAGAGATAGATTATAGCCTATGTCCTAGGCTACTTTTTATCCCGTGCGGGAATACCGGGATTTTAATCTGCGCGGTTGAAACAGCGGGGCGCAACTAGTTAGTCTATAACGGTGCTATCACGCTGTTGTGTTCTTCAACATTAAGTACTTCATTATAGGCTTATACCTAGCACGTGCGAGAAACGTAGTGCCCCATCCGTAATGTGGCAGCAGGTGTTTAATCTGGGCCCATTATATTACCTTACAGTTGCGTGACCTAACTTGTAAGAGCTTTCGACGAATATATTTCTCAGCTTGACCTTAGACCTTCATGGTGAATGATATTGTTGTTTTACAAGAGATCTGATTTGACATCTACAGTGTCAGGGGATCTAAGTGTAGCTGTAATCTTTTTTTTTTATATTTTTTTTTGTTAAAGCTATTTGATTTACCCAGTACCTACTAGGCGTGGCCATATTATCACACAAATAAAATTACTATAGTGGCAATACCGTAAAACATCATCAGAAGGCCGCGTTTCAACTTCGTCTTCCAGTTCGTGGTCGCCTTTATTCCCCAGCGGTTGTCAGTTCTTCCACCATCATTATTTCTTTAAATACACGATATGTTTACATATTTTTACTTTCGTAATTCCAGGAGAGTTATGACAAGAGCTGCCAATACAATGTTTAATTGCAGACAGTTGAAGAGAAAGTTTTGGTTCTATATATTCGTTATGTACCTACTGAATACAGCGTACAACTTAGAAGTTAATTACGTAACAACTTGCCAAATTGCTTTAACTATCAATAGTTTCGTAACGGAATTATAATAGCTGTAGAACTTTTGAAGAGGCGGCGCGCTTGAACTCTGTTTGAAATTATCAATTCCTGGTTTTAGAACAACGCTTAAACTACCTACACAAATTCAAACAATTATCACAAGCAACAAGAGCTAAATAACTCAGAAGCGATAAGAGCTAAAAATTAAAACTTTTTTGTTAGTATTAGGCACTCAATAAAAACCATAAAACTAAAAATCCTATTAAATAGAACTCTATATTTATCAAATGAAAATACCCACCATCTAGAGGTCTATCCATCTTTTTATTTATCAAATGAAACTGCATAACTACCCAACATAAGGAATTCCGGTCACTCCGAACTACCCTAACTTAGCGTTCAAAGCGATCTAATTTATCAAGTGGCCAACCTTGTCAAGCACAGTCTAGGCCGCAGTATATAAATCACCAACTTGCTAGGGACTTCACAGGAGCACTCTTAATAATTCCAATCGATCATTTATGAGCATACGAACAGCGGCGATGGACTTGCAACCTGTCGCATATGGATTACCAACTACTGCAATATGTGTGGGATATAAAATCAGATTGAAAGATTTAAAATCACTAAATATAATTTTGAAAAATCGCAAACAACCATTTTGTGTGCAATCACAAATTTGATTTTGATCGATGCAAGTTTCCCTACTCAAAAGTTTGTTTATGTACGAAAACTAGAAAAGCAAACTTTTATGTAGGAACACTTGTACCGACCAAAATGATTTTTTTACTAAACTGTGCGCAGTGTCAAATCAAAATCAATCAACCACAAACAGTCACATTAGCTCTTGTTTTCACCTTAAGTAAGTGCCGTGTAAACATCGTAATATTTTGGCATACGGACAGATTATACATATAGTAGCGGTTAACGTGTTTCTAAAAGGCGATAATGGATTAGATCGAATGTCACCATGACAGACTTAACAGGTCTAAGGTTCCACACGCCATATCATCCGATTGCGTCACACCATAGCCTCACAACATGAATAAATAATAGAGGATCGTCGTCAAGTCAACCGCCACTTCCTAGGAACTACACTTCTTGGAACAGATGATAGTGTATGTGTCTCGGCTCTGCGCCTTGTGTATTTATGCGTACAGTCGAGTCCTCGATGTATTTCTACACACGGTTGTATCCATGCTGTTTCTCTTATCGTGGTGAAAGGATTTGAAGTGCGTCTCGAACTTTTTAGGTTCTATGACATGCCCGGTAAGTACCTATTCATTTCTAGAACTGTTACATAGGTTATTTACAAACCTACGGGTATTCAATATTCCGATAGATAACTGAAATGAACGCACTCAATTCAGTACGAACGTAAACTAACTTCAAACAGACACTTTAGTAAACCACTGAGCAAATTAGGGTGATATAGAAATAACTAGTGAAATAACGATTGTATTAACCGGCATCAGAGCTGCGGGCTAATTTTAGCTCAGTCCGCAGTCGCTAGTCGATAAAAACCATGAAATTCATCCCTAGACATCCTTAAAAGACCTTAACCTACTTGGTATTAAGAGATCTGAGGGGATATCTACCGTGCCTGGGGATCGTAAAACTGTTTCTGGTTTCTGCTTTTAAATTTGTTATAAATATGTAGTTTAAACGTTAACAGCGTTAGGTATCTGCTTAAGGGGCACAATAAAGTATTTCCTAACTACATTATATTCTATCAACAGTTTGGAAGGTAGCCTTCAAAGTTACCCCTTATATTATTGTACTATTTGTGTTCGAACAGTATTTATGCGTGTCACTTTAGAGTTATTCTTTCAAACAACCTCCCCGAAATGAAATAAAATGAAATAATAGCCAATCGCACCTCGAAATTGCGAGCCGCTGTCGCCGGAGCCTTAATGCCATACGATCATTTTCTCTGCCATTTGCTTTTACAAATTGAGTCTGCATACAATAATTACGAATTAATATTGAGTTTGTATAACTGGGGTTTGAATCGGAGATCCACTTTTTTCTTATTATATACCACATGGTCCAGGGACCTTTACCATAATTTATTTAGGTACGTGCTCTACTTCACGAATAGGTATTTATTCAATTAGTTCAGCATCTTAGTCCAACTTCGCAGATTCCCCCGAAATAGAACACGCTTGTCGCCGACTTGTTACCAGCAATGAAGCAAGGACAACGCTCCAACCTCAGTAGGTAGGTACATGTAAATTATATATCTCCGACTACCTAAAATTATAACTCTTAAACATAATGTTATTAAAGAAAAAAAAATTGTTATTAAAGTTATGGTTTTTTTTTCTGTATAACGCCATCGGAAGGGTCACCTATACAGCACAAGTCTGCAAGGACTTAGTGTAGGGTCTTTTGTATTCATCTACAAGCCATGTTAATTATTGATCCCGTAAGTTTGTCTGTACCAAAATTGTATGTACCTTATCTATGTGCTTTTTTATTTGATAAATAAATTATTATTATTATAATATGCAACCATATGTTATTCCGGATATATTTGTTTTAAAATCTAGGTATTTTCTACAAAAGTAAGTTTTCATCATCTTATCTTATAGGCCCTAATAAATATAAATAAGCTATATAAACCTTTTTAGATGATGAATGCAAAAGCAACCCCATCTCGCTATACCTTTTGAGGAGAATGGCTCACAAAGGGTGTTTTAGTGGGTTCAAGCCCCACATACCCCTTTCCGTCACACCCATAGCGGTAGGGCAATGCCAAGGCATTTTCGCCTTTAAAAAAATAGTGTTGTAATTTTGCTGCCGCTAGGCTATCTGTTTGTTCCGTCATGTACCTATTCTTATAAAAAAAAAAAATTCACAATTCTATCCAATCTACGTAAGTAAGCAAAATAAATCTTTAGCTCAAATAAAAATACTCCTGGGTTCTGAAGTTCTACACAAACTAAACAGACGTATTTGCACTAAAAATGCACGTCTGTATTTACAGAAAATTAAGTTTCCGCGTTTCCGGAAAGTTTTCTCCGTAAAAGAGAATTCCGTATTGCTGCTAACGGTAGATGCTCGAGGTATCTATAGGATTTCTTCTATCCGCTGTCGAACACAGAGAGCTAGGTAAACAAAACTAAACTAAAAACTAGTGGAAATGGCAGTCTAACTCGAATTTTATGGTAATTATATTTCACGGAGGATAAAAAGATATTGTGCGATGAATCGGGTTACTATCAGATGAAATTATTGTCAAGGAACAGACATCTTTTACTATCGTATCCTTTCAAAAACAAAAATAAGCTATGACAGCCGCAAACTACCCTACTATAGATAGGTATAGCATGAGTTATTCTCAAGAAGAATTTTAATCTTTCTAGTTTTAGGTTTTAGGTAGTCTAGCTACACTAGGACACTATGTTTTATTTGATTAAAAGATCTTTTTCTTATATCGCTATTAGTTTTAAAACTAAGTTTACATGCAAAAACCAGAAAAGCAAATTTTCTTGATGACTAATCATAGGAGTAAGCCTTTGATACTACCAGTCCAGAAACCTTACGAGCTACCATTAAAAGAACACAATCCCCCCCCCCCTCCCTCGCCTGTTTCTCCTCCAAGCCACTTCCATTAATCTTAATTCCGTCAACAGCATAGCAGTTTGCACTCTTATTTCATTTTATTTTAACTGAGCACTTAAAAACTTTTTAATTAAAGCTCTGAAAAGAATATTTTCAAAATATTATCGTCTTAACCCCTCAGATCTGTTAGTGCCAAATACGACGTTCAGATTATTTGAGGACATCTAAGGGGGTCAGATGAACGTCCAAATATTACATTTGGCACATTCCAGTATTCTGTGTAGCTATTAAAAAACAGTCTATTCATATGCAACACAAGGATCACTTCGAAACGGTCTCTAATCCTTCTTTATCAGGTCTCTTTCAGGCTCATTAAAAAAGTATGTGCGTTCATTTTCAACGGTACACTGACAAGTAGCAATAACAATAAAAACACAGTTATCAAAATGCTAGTCATATAAAACGCACTCACACAGCTCCTTATAACACGCAATAAACAATCTCCTAAATACACTTGAGAAGGTAAAATGAGCCCACTCCATCACACTCCACACGACACTGGGACACAAAGGGCCGGTGCACACTGGTGGGCGGCACGAGTATTTCTACCCTAGGTAATTGAAATAAAGTATAAATTTTAATGCACGATCTTGGACCATGAGTAGATTTCGATATATCATTGAATAGAATAGAAACAGTTTAATACTAGCTGCCGGCTTTGCTCGCTAACGTAGGTAATCGCAATCCGTTAAATTACTTCCATATACCTCCCCCCAGGGTTATTTATTACAGTTGTTCTAAACCACTTTGACTAATAACCGATAAAAAGCTACAATAATGAAATAATGCCACGGACCGTCCATAAAACCAATGCCGTGGAAAAACGAATCACATTCTTGAACTTGACAAGAGTACTCTGCAGCATTGAGAGCACTAACGTCCGAGTGGCACGCTATGCGAAAAACATCACATGTGAACCTTATTCCAACTGCGGTGAGTTTCGTAATGCTGTGCAGACGATCTAGCTGGAAAATGGAAAGAATGCTACAATTTCCATCGGCCTTTTGACCCTTGACCAAGCTAGCATAGCCTAGATGGCACTTCTACAAAATCACTGAAATAAGTTTGAAGAGCCAATGGGTGTTGAAGGCTGGATCAGGGATAAACAAAATACAATACTGTATAGTATTATTCATATATCATTTATTTATGCCACAGATAAAAATTATTCATAAATAATACAAGAGATAAAGGACATGAAAAGTAAGTGACATAAAATTTGCCGCCTCTCACCATGGAACCATTGATGCTATTATAGCAGGTGTACTCGTTTATTGTTGCTTCTATGTCGTCTTAAATTAAAATATTGGTAATGAGCTTCATGAAATAATAACGGTATGAATTGTGGCTCCTTTTCAAAATAAAGTTATTTACCTAAATACAAATCAAAATAAATATTTTATCTCAAGGTCCTAATTGCTTAATGTAGGGGTAACCTTAATCCCAATCATCCCAATAATCCCAATTCATCAGCTGTTGTTTTAAAACCCACCATTATGAATATTTATACGACATTATCTTTTGATCATGTTTTTTATTTATACTATAATCCACCTGCTCTGGATCGGTGAAGGAAAACATCGCGAGAAAACCTGTTAGTGTTCTAGCAGCGCCTGTGGGTTTGCAACCTGTCACGTCACCGTACCTGGGGATCTGAAGCTGTTTTTGGTTTTCATGAAGGCGATTTAGTTATTTGTTATAGATATCTCAGTAATCCTTATCTTCATATCGTAGCTATTAAAGTAGCATTATGCGCACTATTTTCTGACAACGCAATAGAAATAATGCCACAATTTATAAAGTCACTTCGAATGAATTAAAACGATCTATCTTAATCTCGACCCCCGCAGATTCCACAGTTGATTCTCTTAATGGCTGATAGAATCGGTATAGTCTTCCTTGTTTGTACAACTACTTAGCCTCGTATTCCAGAACGAAGCTCAAGTCCTCATCAAACCCAACCTATACCAATAAATCTTCTTCCTGTCGTTTCACTAGTTTCTTCCAAAACATTGTGGTGATATTTTAAAAGAGCCTTGAAAAGACTTCTTTAAAGCATTAAATCGTCAATAAATGAATTTAGTTGCTACTAAACTGAACCAGATTCACCACTGGAACTAGTCGGGGTAATGTAAATAAAGGAGGAAAAGATTTTTATTTTCAAATATTCCATAAATAACCACTAAACTATAAAAACTAAAAAAAACATTAATAATAATAATAATTAATTTACTTATTTATTTACTTAAAAGGCCCTGTGTCAGCATAACGTTGGTTAGTAGCACATAATGCTGGTCTTCCATACATGTAATGTTATAATCAATCATTTAGCTTGTAGTTCGTTTGGCCTGTTCTTAATAAGACTATTCCTCTCACATGTAAAATTATTCTTCTCACTTGGACCCCAAGTCTGATTAGTGTTGAGAACTCAGACAACAATGGCTTAGCGATCCGAAAAATGAAAAACAGAAGTAAGACTTGGGGTCCTGAAAGTAATAACTCGTGGGAACTTAACCATACTAAAGCGGGGTTATTGCGTTCATTACGAATCGGAAAGCGTAGGCACTTAAAATAACTTACTACAACTTGCTTTGATAGCAAAATAATAATAGTTTGCGAGGGCAATACTATTATTACTTATTCTGTTCCCGGTCATAAGATAGGGAGTGACGAATGGTCCCATAAATAGGGCTGACAACGGATCCTTTTATTCTCACGACAAAGCAAATTACTCTTTGTTACTAGTTTGTGTATGTATTTTAGTGGTGTCAACATTTTGTTATTATGTATTAATACTACTTGCTGATGGAGCAAACAGAGGGCCCAGCTGATGTTTACAAGTACCTACTAACACCTATCACTATTAGAAACTCACGCACGATAGAAACGTGCTCTATGGTGCACTGCTCTGTGTCCATCAACTTAAAGCATTGCGCCTGTAATTCTACCTACAAACCGAAACACAACAACGCTACTTGCTTTGCTTTTTCGAAACTTTTTGAAATCTAAAGCCACCTAGAAGATATACATTTTTATTCTTCTAACAAGTAAGCCTTACGAGGGATTTGTATTTAGACACGACAAGCCTTCAGAATACAGGGCTTTGAGGGCTTCCGTTCTTCAGGTAGTCGATAAGCCATGACCGAAGCATCAAAACTTTAAGGATTTGCCACACCGTATGCGGTCTGCGAACAGGAAAGCGAGTGTGAGACGCCCTCCTACCCGATGGACTGACGACATTGTTAGGATCGCGGGTAGTCGGTGGATAGAAAGGGCTCAAAATCGTTCTTCCTGGAAACGGACAGGGGAGGCCTATGTCCAGCAGTGGACTTCCGTAGGCTGATGATGATGATGTGGTCTGCGTCAGGTCCAATTGGAACGACAAAACGGCATTGTTGTTTATATATAATGCGGGCTCGACATGACCGCAGACCGCATCCAATGTGGCAAATCCTCTAAACTTCAAAACTAGAGGTGGTCACTAGCTCGTAAGAACTTACTTTTTACCGAGTCAATTTTGATCAGCAGTGTGTTTGTGAATGTGAAACAAATTGTAAAGTTATATTTTATAACATCAAGGTGGCAATTACTTTTATTGTGATTGCATGGTGGTATGTGACCTCCATGCAGTCTATGGCCTTACTACTGACCGAACAACCACTGCATTGTTTAAAAAATAAAATGCTGTTTGAATGATAAATGACAGTCTAATTAAATGTTTAACATGTTCAATTATTTAAATAGTGTGCAATTTAATACATTCGTGCAGTAAACTTATGAGGTCGATCGATAAGTAGACTGGCATTTTTCTGACACAGCTCAGTTGGTAGCAGCTCTGCTTTCTGAGATGAAGGACGTGGGTTCGATCCCCGAGTACAAATATTTGAAAAGACGTAACACGGAGGCGCTTTGATAATTGATATGATAATTGCATTAGTGCACTACTCCATATGGGGTCTAGAAGACTACTTCAGGATGATGAAAGTGGTTGACAATGCTATAATCAAAAAATTCAACAATAAGCGAATGTAACTCTAGACCGTATCTCCTTGTTATGAAGGTCTTTGAAACAATTCACAACTGTAAAAGCAAACATTTAAACTCATAGCCAGAATTATAAACAAAGATAACCTTCACCACGAAATAAAATATAAAATAGACATTCTATCTATATTGTATACAAGTGTTGCAGTATCCTTGAAAGTAGTGATAAGGTTGCTATGTCTCTGAAATCTTAATAAACTTTATTCCTCCCGATGACAGGGTTAGATAGATTAGATAACACAACTCCGAATAGAGTAAAGAATTCACATAATTTAAACCACGGAACAGAGAAAACTTTAAACCAAATCTTAGTACAATTTTGTTTTCTACTTTTATTATACGTCAAACAGTGACAAAAAAGAAAACAATAGTTCAAAGCCATTTCATCTACTCCCAATAATATTATACAGGGTGTTACCGGACTGCTTCCGAAAACGAAAGCGAGAGGTACAAGACCCCAAACACCAACCAAAAAAAATAACAGTTTTCCTGAAAAAAAATTGTAGACGGAGAAAATAATGTAGAAATAATATAGAATAATATAGAATACGCTTACTAATGCCAAGTTCCCAATATTTACTTGCAGTTTTAATTCGACCAGTTCGCTATTTTTTATTTTGTATCTTGAAAACTTTGAAAACAACTCCTTGAAATCTTTCGCTACGAATCTTTACTTAGATGGCTGCCTTGACTTGAACATAGAAGGCTGCCTGCTACTTGCAACTTCGTTAGTAAGTCGCCAGGATACTTAAAATAAAGTACCCATTTAATTCATATTGATGGCAGTTCTATCTCCCTAACAGGCTGGATGGGAACCAAGAATAATAGTCGGGGCCGCAACTCATCGGTCAAGTGCACTCGCCCACGATAACATTGGAGTGGAGCGCGGAGGAATTCTAATGAGCTGGAAAACCGATTTGGGTCGCATCCAGACCGCTTTTACAACCGACTTCAAAAAAGGGAGGAGGTTCTCAACATGAGTGTTTTTTACCTCATAACTTTTTCTGGATGGACCGATTGTGATGATCCTATGCTTTATCGCCGACCCGTCTGACATCCTGCTTTCCGCAGGCATTCCACCAAAATATGTCACGATAATGTGTATTAAAAAATAAATAGACACTTACAAGACATTATTCGACGACCTCTGTGGCGCAGCGGGCGAGAGCCTGCCTGCGACGCAAGATGTTGCGGGTTCGATTCCCGCCTTGGAACAAATTTGTGTACGATCTGCAGAAATTTGTTCCGATGGTCTGGGTGTTTTCTATGTATAATAAAAAATATCTATCTATGTAAGTATATAATGTATTAAATATATCAGTTATCTAGTACCCATAACACAAGCTATGAATAGCTTACTTTGGGGCTAGATAGGGCTGTGTGGATTGTCCAGCATTATTTATTTATTTATTCGCAAGCCAAATACAGCACGAAGTCTCCAAAAAGCGTTATATTTTCTTTAAATGTGTGATGTGTACTTCGAACATCTGGATAAAATTTAGTCTTTCCTATTATAAGTTGCTTGCATAACGAGTTGGTGCTCAGTCCTCAGACACGATTTAGGTCACACAGGCACTCGTCTTTGTTCTGATAAATACCGCATCTATATTTCAAGAGTAAACAGAGCAGCTTACCCAAGAGCTGAGGAAAAATAAATAATAATAATAAATAAATAATGCTGGACAATCCACACAGCACTATCTAGCCCCAAAGTAAGCTATTCAAAGCTTGTGTTATGGGTACTAGATAACTGATATATTTAATACATTATATACTTACATAGATAGATATTTTTTATTATACATAGAAAACACCCAGACCATCGGAACAAATTTCTGCAAATCGTACACAAATTTGTTCCAAGGCGGGAATCGAACCCGCTACCTCTTGCGTCGCAGGCAGGCTCTCGCCCGCTGCGCCACAGAGGTCGTCAAGAAGAAAAATACAAAACAAGAGTTTCTTCAGCACTTATGTGAGTGTGAAAAAGTCTTGTCGTCGTATTATTGACCTTGTCTTGACCTGCCCTGTAAAGTTTTGCTTTGATATATATATTGCCAACAGCCTTTCATAATTATGTTCAGGTATAAACTTTAGATGTAGCTGCAGCAATATTTTAACTTCAACGTAAATTTTAATAGAATCAGCAAGAGCTCATAAATCATATTTTTCGCAAGGCTTTTGCCTTTTATACTTATAATGGAAATTCATTGAGTTGCCATAAATTTTACGTGAATGCATCAGTGGCTAACTCTCAGACAAAAAAATATTCCATGTAAACAGTGTCTTCTCAATACGTACATATATAATAGACTAGTTGCGCCCTGCGGTTTGACCCGCGCAGATTTTAATCCCGGTATTACCGCGGGATAAAAATTAGCCTATGTGTTATTCCAGACTATAACCAATCTCTCTGCAAAGTTTCATCCAGATCCGCTCAGCCGTTCTGGCGTGAATGAGTAACAAACATCCATCCATCCATCTATCTATACTTACAAACTTTCGCGTTTATAATATTAGTAGGATTTTTTAAACCACTAGCGTACGCCCGCGACTTCCCCGTGATTGCCAGCATTCATTTTCCATTATTGGGTCAGTTTATGTTATATCCCGTTTCTGGTGGTTTTGGTCTGTGATTCATCCCGGTTAGGAAATGATTGACCCAAAACTAACCCACAATTTCACATTTATTTATCAACTAGACTAGTAGGAAGCAGGATGGGGTAGACAAGACAAGGTAGATAAGACACCTTTACTACCCTATCCTGCTATTGGGTTGATACACATCAACCCTTTAACCGCATACGAAGCCATAGGAAAAGGAATTCCTGAAATTCAAACCCGGAAGCAGCGGGGGCTGAAATATGTATAAAAATAACATAGAACGAAGTCACGCGCAATTCTATAGTTACTTTAGATTATAAAACAAAGTCATCGTCGTCCCACCCCTCCCTCCCACGCCGAGTTCCTGTCTGTCTAAACGCGATAAACTCAAAACACTGAACGAATTTTCATACGGTTTTCAGCAATGGCCGGAGTGATTCATGAGAAAGAGCGAGAGATAAAAGTCGTGAAGCTGTTTCTGGTTTTTCAATCTCTCATTCAATGCCTTTTAAACAGTAAAATAAGTAAACCTATTTTATGTTATTATTATACCCTTAAAGAGCACCGGTGGTCTAGTGGAAGTGACCCCGCCTTCCGATCGTAAGGTCGCAGGTTCGAATCCGGTCGTGCACCAATGGATTTTTCTATCGAAAAATTTATGTGCGCAATGCCAGTGCTCTTAAACGGTGAAGGAAAACATTGTGAGGAAACCAGTTAGTATTCTAACAGCGGCGATGGGCTTGCAACCTGTCACGTATGGAATACTAACTACTGCAAAATGTGGGTATGTGCCAAATGTAATGTTTGGACGTACCTCTGACTACCCCCCTTAGACATCCTCAAAGAATCTTGAATTAGTACCTACTTGATACTGGGAGATGTGAAGTATCTACCGTGCCTGGGGATCAAAGTCGTGAAGCTGTTTCAGTTTCAGTTTCATTATACCCTTATCTTCTCGTTCAATAACACTGAAAAACAAGTTAACCTAGATAATATATTTCTAAATTCTAATTACTTGTCGGCGCCACTGGGGCGATATTTTAAATTGTAATTAATTTTAACCTAGTTAGCTGACGTTTCATTAAAAATAGATATTTCAATATTTCAGCGAAACTTGAGCGTTTATTTAGCTGAAGTAAATAAACTGGGAAAATTTAAAGTGCTTTTTAGAATCCTTATAAAGTAATGGAAATCGATGATGGAAAGGTCCAGAAGGTGTGTCCGTGAATTGGCATTGTACTTTTCGATAAAAATTCTAACAGAGGCAGACAGAAGGAATTCACACGAAAAAACATAACATAATTTGACCTAGACTTCAGACTAAATATACACGTGGCAGTAATTTGCACAGCGTATGAATTCTTATCGGTCATTCATACCAAGATGTAATGAATCTTATCAGGTTGAGTAAAAAATATTTAAAGTATGAATTCAACCCCAACCAAAAAATTTGTCGTGGAAAAACATGCTGCTACAGTGCATGAGATATTATTTTATTAGATAGGTACCTAGTACAACTATCCAATCCTACTAATATTATAAACGTGAAAGTTTGTAAGAATGGATGGATGGATGGATGGATGAATGGATGGATGGATGGATGTTTGTCACTCTTTAACGCCGAAACGGCTGAACAGATCTGAATGAAACTTGGCAGAGAGATACATTAAGTCTGGAATAACACATAATTCTACTATTAATCCCGTGGGAATACCGGGATTTAAATCTACGCGGGTGAAACTGTGGGGCGCAACTAGTAGAAAAATAAAGTGTAAGACATTAATTCCTTCATGATAGAAGTCACTGCCGTTTTAAAATGACCTCAGTATGTATAGTATAGACCACTTTTAAGAATAGGTAGTAGATGTCTTTGTGAAGAGCTCGTCCGGGGAAGTACTACCACCAGGCCAATCTCTGTCGCCAAGCTGCGTTGTGTTTCGGTTTGAAGAGTGTAGGTAGTTGCCAGTGTAATTACAGGCACATAAGGCTTAACATCTGTATGCCTAAAGTTGATGGACCCGGGGGCAGCGCATCGTAGGGCACGTTCATATCGTTCGTGACTTACGAGCTTTGTTTTAGGGGTTATGGTTACCTCTTATCATCAGGTGGGCCATCTGCTTGTTCCATCAGCTAGATATATAAAAAAACCCTTATCCATAAGAGCAAGTTTGAGAGACATACAAAATACCCGGAAAGGGCAGTTGAATATCGAAAGGGTCGTCTAATTCTTATTATATTCAATCAATAGCTAATTCTATTGACACCAATTGACAGAGCCCTGTAGAGTTCAGTGACACATACACAGTCCCTTCATCGGCTATTCTGCTGTATTCATATCCAATCACTCACACACAGCAATTAGGATACAAAACCACAGCTGCCTTATTTTAAAGTTCATATTCGATTGGTGGGGAATAAGGACGATCCAATTGCAGACCGATATGCAGGAACACGTTCCGGCTGAGTCATATCAAAATGTTTCGATCTCAATCAGAGATGGGCGGGTAGGTAAAAATTGGAACGGTAAAAAAAGAAAGGGAAGGGTAAAATAGGTAAAAATTAAAAAATACCCATTTATACCGGGTATATTTTATTAATACCGGGTATAAAATACGACCTGCATTTTTATAATCCTAAAAAACCTAATTACTTAAAAAAAGTAGTGTCTATGTATTTTAGAGGTAACACGATCTAATTAAACCTTAATTAAATATGCTTTGACAAATAAAACCAATGAATAATGATTTTGAAAACATATATTGGGTTATAAATAGCACACTAATAATCCTTTCTGTTAAATACTCATACATAATACTAATCGCAGTAAAATTTTCAAAAAGACATACCATAAAATCAACCAAAATTTTGCACAACATGATCAAACTGACTAAAACTTAATATATTAAGGGGGTACGATTCCCATACAAATTTCTTCAGTTCTTCAGCTTTCCCCAGAATATGGAACCTCAAACTATTCGTGCAAAGAGCTTGTAAAAAGAGGAGTACCACAAGGATCCATTTTGGGTCCTATTCTTTTTATTTTGTACTCAGCGGATATACAGACTCATATTCAATATTGTAAATTTCACATTTACGCTGATGATATACAGGTCTACATTTCATGCTATCCTTCCGATATTAACACAGCAGTTGGTAAACTTAATGCCAACCTTTCTAACATTGTTCTGAGGTCTGAAAATAACAATCTACTCCTTAACCCCAGCAAAACTAAATATTTGATCTTTGGTAGTCCACATAAACTGGCAAGTATCGGACCTATTGTAAATGTGATGCTTAAGGATGAACCCATCGAAAGAGTCTATAAAGCACGCAACCTAGGCTTGGAAGTAGATTCCGATCTGCGCTTTGAAGATCATATATCTCACCTAGTTAAGACCTGTTTTTATAAGTTAAAAGTTTTATATAGAATGAGGCCGTACTTATCAGAAGAGTTACGTATACAATTGGTAGAGTCGCTTGTTCTTTCCAAATTAAATTACACGGATGTGGTCTTTGGTCCTCGACTATTAGATAAGACACAGCGATTGATACAACGAGTTCAAAACGCTTGTGCTCGATATTGTTTCAATATCCCATGGAGAGGACATGTTACTCCCTTCCTGAATGAGCACTCTTTACTCAAGATGAGACACAGACGCAAAATTCATTTAGCATGTCTATTTTTTGGTGTTCTAAAGCATAAAGCACCTGCATATTTATACTGTAAGCTAAACGAACTGTCAAGTTTTAGATCTTGCGAACGGAGACAATGTTCGGTGCAGCTTCCATCACAGCGACATAGAACGGTAGCGTTAGAGGCAGTTTTCGATACGCTGCATCGAAATGTTGGAACAATATACCACCCCCAATTAGGAACCTACAAAGTATTCAATGTTTTAGGTTAAAGTTAAAAAAATATCTGTTAAACTGGCAAAAAGAGCAAGAATTTCTTAGACTGGATACCAGTGCTATATGACTACATGAATAGCTATGATGATCTGATGATAGATAAATGATAACAACACTTTTAATTATAATTCCCTTTACCATTTAATGATTTTTGACGATTTTTCTTAATTTTACATTTTTGTTATCGAATATCTAAACCTAATGAAATTTTATTTCTACTGAAGCAAGAGCTTGCTTGTTAGATATACCTATAGTTATGTTGGCATGTAGTGTAAATTGTCCAAATCCGGTATCTTTATTTTTATGTAATTTAAAATTTGTATTTTTATGTAATTAGTATGTAATCAGTAGTCACGTCCACTTGTCTTATTTTATTTACTTGATCCTCAACGGTCCCAACGGAAGACCAGCGCAAGTCATTGCAACTTGCAAATGCTGAGTTGGGACCAGTTTGCAACTGTCTTATTTATATTTATTGCTTGTGTTTTAGTTTATTAGTTTAGTGATTATCTTCAACCTATTGTTATACCTTTTGTATAATTAGTTGCAAATAAACGTTTTGATTTAATTTGATTTGAATAGTAACTTATAAAACATATCTTTCATATTTTATTATCTTTGTGTGAATCCAAAGTATCAGAATAAAAATAAGCTAGAATGATACTTTTTTATCAGATAATCAGAATATTAAGATTAGATCATTTAAATCAGAATAAATACTAACAAATAAAATCATAAATGACCAAAAAAAGATGTTTTGAATTTTTACCCGGTATTAATTCAAAATGGGTAGGTAAAAATGGGTATAAACGGGTAAAAACCCAAAGTTCGGGTTTTTACCGGGTAAGCGCCCATCTCTGATCTCAATGCAAATAGAACAACTGCAGTGGGCGGGAGGATTAATAAAGCAGATGACTTGTTTCTATACCTGTAATCTGCATTCAACCTTAGAACATCGGTGTTTCTATTTTTCATTATATGCACGAGTATGTACAGACTTTTCAGAAATTTATATTCGCATCATTCTGACTATTTATTTATTCGTATGGCCCATTTACATCTCTTCTAAAATGTTATACTTATTTCAGGGTATTCATTTCAGATTTACGTTGATACTATTCCAAGCTCGACGAAATACTGAGGTTAGGGGTTTGCTATTTAGGGATATTAATCAAAGAAATAAAATATAGAAAGAAAATAAATATTCCTATCAATCGGCAAGTGTACTACAAATGTGTTCTGCAAGAACAATTTTACCCACGTGAATAATGTTAATCGTGAAAAAAACAGAAAATTTATAGCAGGGCCTATCTTTAAAATTAAACTAAAACTGAAAACTGAAACAGCTTCACGACTTTGATCCCCAGGCACGGTAGATATCCCTTCAGATCTCCCAGTACCAAGTAGGTACTAATTCAAGATTCTTTGAGGATGTCTAAGGGGGGTAGTCAGAGGTACGTCCAAACATTACATTTGGCACATACCCACATTTTGCAGTAGTTAGTATTCCATACGTGACAGGTTGCAAGCCCATCACCGCTGTTAGAATACTAACTGGTTTCCTCACGATGTTTTCCTTCACCGTTTAAGAGCAAAAATTAAAATATTACATAATGTTGGGCTTCTTTGAAACAGCCCCAATCCCAAAATCACTGACACGTGTAACGAAACTAATAAATTCAAGCGTAATGTTAAAGAAAACTGCAAATCAACGAGTCCATCAAGAAATTGCCAAAATAAGTTAGCACTGAAAGGGCGTTACACCCAGTCAATGAACGACAAGACGGCATTCCTAGTTCCCACGGTAGGCCACGCTGGCGAGCAAATTACAGAATCTGGGCCAACATTTCGATCCAACTACGTAGTATATATTCGACGAGTTTAACCCGAGGCTTGGTCTAGTTTTGCTCGTGTCTCGTGAGAAGCGTTAACAGGAAGAAAGTTTACTAAGCTGTATAAAACCAAATCTCAAAACTGCATGTAATCGCAAAGGATAAAACTACTATTCTTAATAAATATACGATAAAACAATAGAGATGAAACAAACTTTATTTTTGAAATAACGTTATAATCTATGTGTTATAGATAGTTAGATTTTATAGATAGTCGAAAACTAAACTAAAACCTACTTAATTGAACGCCGCCGATCGATACATAACACGCTCTAAACTTCCTGCAAGCCAAAACCAAAAGCACTATCTGGGGCATGTAGTGATTCAAACTAGCTCGCAATACAGCAGACATGCATATAATATAGTACATAACGATGTACCACTGATAGATTGGGGATTAGGGATGCTGTATTGGTGATGAGCAAGTAGGTCAATACACAATTACCCAAATATTCATATTCAGACTTGCAAATTGCATGTGCAACCTGAGCAGGTAAGCGCAGTGGGCGAGACTGAACTAAACAAGGTATACAATTTGGAGACTGTTTGAATAGTTTTTATTACTTTTAAATAGACGGCCGATAACATTATCTGAGACGAGATGTGTATGTGTAAAGATGTGGTTCACATGGTCTTGGGAATTTTAACAAATAGGAAGCGTAGATTCAATTAATTCAATAATAAAGCATTAAATTTCGACTTATAACACAATACGACTGTAAACTTCATTTTAGACAGCAATGGACACAGAAATATAAAACCAATTAAATAATTTGTAGGGTTTGTAATTTTCACTATTCCGTGGCAATGGAAGTAACGTTTTTGGTCACTAACTTAAACAGAAACCTTAAAGACTTACATAATAATAGAAAAGTAATTTAAAAATTCTGCACGTGCACAAGAGCACTTGTAGAGTGCTACGTTTACTTTGGTTAATACTGTATCGCTGTAATCGCTATACCTACATATAGATTATGTGGAGCATATTGCACTATGTGGAGCATACAAGGAACATCAAAGGATCATATAGGGGGCTTAAGTCCGGAAACGCTTCCAAGCTTATCTCCAATACGCTGGCTATTTCGCAGACTCGACTAAGCACGAGAATTGCACAGTAATACTTGGGACGTAACGATATTGGAATTGCGTTTCTCAGCTAGGTTTGTGAATATGCAAGAGTGAGCTAACTTTGGAATTTACATTTGGAATTCAAATATTGGAGAATTCACATGTGGGCAAAGTTTGTAACTAGTAACTATCTGCAACATATGGCCTATTTTATGACAATATTACTGCTCTTAATCTCCTTTCATCGTTAGATATAATGAAGGTCTGTTCGCTATTTAAAAATATTGGCCCTATTATCTTAAATTGAATTCCGAGGTTCGAAACCGAAGAGCATAATGCGGCGATATTATGTCAAGACACTGACCTAGGTACAATAAGAAAAACCTTCAAGCCCAAGATTATGAAATTCCAAGCCAGTTACTCACGCAGTCGAGATGCTTTTGCTATTTTAGAACTACATAGTTAATGGGTTGACTGACTCATACGCACAAATGAGGGCATATCGTGTTTTGTGCATAGCTTTACAGAAAAAAACTAGTGAAATCGACTTCGTTCATGCTAGTTACTTATTATTATCATATATAGAAGATTTACGCACCGCACAACTCCTGGGGTTGAAATTCTAGTATTTTTTTCTTTGTAAATCTCTCTCTAGATACACCAAGACTTGAAAGTTTAAGGTATATTCGCCCTAAACTTTCAAGTCTCTACTACCAGCTTTATAGGCTTTGTGTTGTCTAATGAGATGTAAAAGTTGAGAGCATATTTTTTTCAATCTGCTCTGATTTGTAGACATCTTTTTTTAAGCCATTCAATAAAATTAAATGTTAAAGAACCTACTGAGAAAGTTATTATTTAGAATTACGATTATGTACTTGGAATCGGTTTCAAAATCTTGCCGTTATTGATGTATCAAATGACCCACTCCCAACCTTATTGACATAAATCCGTGAATGCAATACTCCAAATCCCGACGGTAATCTACTGTGGCGTCCATTCATCAATCACTGTTTACTGGCATGGCAATCTAACGTTGTACTCAAATACTGCACACAGAAATTGAATCAAAACACACCACCGGAGTTTGTTTGGATTCTCTATCCAAAATCAAACATGTGCTTTGTTTAGAAATTGGTTTTGAAATCGATTAATCTAACAACGGTTTTGCAATTGTTTTGAGCGGTTTGGCAATATGATCGAACGAAATTAACTAACAGTACATAGGTAACAGTACATAGATGTATAATATCTGGAAGCAAATTAGATACATGTGTCAAAATGTAAATATTTGGACGCCGCCAGGCAAAGCACAGATATCAATAACTTGCCTACGTTTGCCATTGAATTTTATGTAAAAATAACCTGTGTAAAAATAAACGAATAAATTATTTTGAAAAGATTGATATCAGCAATAAAAAGTTGATCTCCGAATAATTACAAATACATAGGTTTCAAGTAGGTACGTGCGTGCGTACGTATTTCGTTCAACTCTTACTAAGTGAAGGGTTGAACTAAATTATATCATTGACATAATAAAAAGGAAAGTGAAACATTTATACGTACTACAAGACATAAATAGGGCATACATCAGGCTCCACTCAAGTCTCGGTCTGATAAATCGAATGATGATCACGGTTTTCACGACCGACGCACCAAGGGCGCAAACACAAAGGAATCGTGCTTAGTTCGCATACAAATTACATCAGATATATCATATCATGTATAATATGTGTTGCGGCTTCACATACGACGAGATATTGCGTACTAATGACAATCTTTGAGAGGAATTTCATTACAGGAGACTTTGATAATTATTTTATTACGAAGATATTAAAGACAGACACGTGAATTACAATTTGGGACAAGTAAATAGATTGTCCCTAAGATTTATCGTCGAGGGAGCTTCTTCATTAAATAAGAATTAGCACGTGATTCATCTGAATTTACCTACCCAAGAGACAGGCAATTTAAAAGATATATCATCAAAGAATGTACCTAATTAATAAACAGAGAAAATTTGTTCAGGCAAAAAGATATTCATCTTATTAGTTTAGTTCTACAAAGCATGAATCTGTCTTTATTAAGTAATTTAGATTATTTAGATTTAACATGCTGGTTGGTGGCAGAGAACAAGCTCTTTGGCGATTTATATCTTGTACACAGAACATATTATTCATCCTACTAATATAACGTGAAAGTTTGTAAGTATGGATGGATGGATAGATGTTTGTTACTCTTTCACGCCGGAACGGCTCAACGGATCTGGATGAAACTTGGCAGAGAGATACATTATAGTCTGTAATAACACATAGGCTACTTTTTATCCCGTGGGAATACCGGGATTTAAATCTGCGCGGGTGAAACCGCGGGGCGCAACTAGTACATTATAATGCTCAATGCAATTTAACAAACATATTATGTTAATTTTATTATTATCAAGAGGCGCTACGTAGGTCAAAGCTCAGTTTTCTCTTAAAAACTTTGTTATTTTAAACGAACAAACTACTATTGCGTTTATATTCAAGCAACATTCTGTACGACATGTCCTATGTAGCAAATTCGTTCATGATATTTTTCCCGTTATAAACAATACTTAATCTCGCGAACTATTGTATCTAATCTTATACAAGATTAGCCAATTTGGCACGTGAAATGAACAATGTCGTTAGTCCGATGAGATTATAGAGAATTTAAGCGAGTTACTGTCATTCGGCAGACCGTGAAGCACGCTAAGATCAGTTCAATCGACCCAAAACCAAGCAAACTTTTCAATTTTGTATTGAATCAAATCACCAACGGTTGGGTAATTACAGAACTACGATTGAATGTATTTCGTTATTACAGTTTCTGAACTGTATCTCAATTGGTTTTGTAATTACCTAACTGACTAGGTGTAGGTAATAACAACCATCTGACACACCCACATCCTCTTGCTAAGATAGAGATAGAGTCACAGTCTAGTCGATTCTGCCGTCTACACGATCGTGATCGCCTGTAATTGCCCATCATTTCCGATCGTGGAGAGACCGCATAAAATGTTCTAAATCAGCCGACCTCCCACCAAATCATTGACCCTAAATTTCTGGTAGAATATACGTCATTATGACAACCATAATTTACAATACGTAAGTATATCTACTTTTCAAAATACACTCTCCATGAAAATGGCCCGTCTAGCCCGACGAAATAAAATGGTGTCGATGTGATGAAAGTGTTGTGCATAGGACGAGTCATTCAATCTTGCCTACATGCTACTAGAAACAGTATCAGATACCGATATCAGACACTACTGCCCTGCTACCTTTGCTCGTACTACATTTCAATTGAGACCACCAATTACCGTATGACTCATTATATTACGTACAGATACACAGGTGAGTGAATCATATGCGTATTCAAACTGTGCCACAAGTTCAAGGAACAGCGATGACGAATGCTTCCTAAGCCGACCGTCCCGCTTTGAGGCAAACGACCGGTTAAAGGCCGCACAAAGACAACATTTTAGCACCACAATTTGCATAGAAAACATAGTGTTTGTTCTAAGAGCTCTTGATGTAAAGGTGAATGCTTCTGAACCATCCCAGTCACGTGACATTGGAAAAACACGGTGTGCGACCTGCTTAACGGTGAAGGATTAGCTTTATTTATTCTAACCGGAAGATACGTTTGTATTTGCTCGTCGTGGGATGCGAGGAATGTAATTGACGTCAGGAAGTGACCTACTTGCGAGTGAAATTGAGCTGTGAATATCAATGAGATTGCCGAAAATGTAGTCTCACTTTAGAAACGAAAAACATCAACTGCGTTGTATCAGCCAGATAATAACATGAACAACAGTATTCATGAACTAGAAGCTGATAATAATGATACAATCATTGAGGTCAATAGCACAATAGTCTTTTAGATAAAATTATGAATATGAAATTATTACTTTGAGTGCAAATGTTACGAAAACATATACTTACTGCTGGTATATTATTCAATGTATTCCAACAAAAGTTTGAAACAATGTTTATTCTTAATGCGTAATGTGGTTTAATTAAACCTATAATAAAATATAATCCAACGCGTAAACGCGTAAAAAAGCACTTAAGCATGCCAATATGTTATCTTATCATCAAGTTTGTGTACGATTAAAAACGAAAATATTCAAGGTTGTTTAAAAATTAAATTTAGTTAAAGTCAACTAAAAGCGAAATTTATTCTACAATTTAATCAATCTGTTTCAAAGTAGAACCTGTTAGGCGTACCGTTATCGGACTATTAAAATAATTGGTAATAAATAAATTACTAGGCAACTCTAGTGACGGAGTTTTTAGGCCAGCTCAATGATATATAATATAGTGCTGAAAATTAATAAAATTTCAAATTAAATTTGAATTCGTGTGGAAATTTCCGTTTAGTTGCAAACAAATACGATATATTGAATAATTTGAACAAAGTTTTACTCCGTTTAATGCAGTCTCGTTAGCTGAACAAATTGCCTCGATATATCTAATTTTAACGGATAAGCTACGGTTTCGCCTCTAGCCCACGTTGCATCACCCACCAAAGCCTACCTATAACTTATGCTACAAGACGTAGCCTATATCTAGAGGCTGTTCTCAGTTTGGTCATGGTGTTTGGTATTAGTAATAATGATTTCAGAACAATTGCAGTGTTTTTTTAAATTGAACAAAACATTAATAAAAAAGAGCTCATTATAATAATATATTTTGGTCGGTTGTAAATGACAATAGTTTTACGCATTGTCTGTCCGGTAATAAAAATTTTATAATGTCCCAAACATTATTCTCTGAGCGGGATTTGAACCGACCTTCCCCTTCGGAGAATAACTTTTGGGACATTATAAAATCTTTGTGAGTTCCTTAGTGTAGTAAACACTATAAATCGAATAAAAAATTGTCTTTATTTTTTGGTAATATTTCATTTTTGTTCTTTTCTTTTTTGCCATTTATTGAATAAAATACAACGAAGACTCACGTTCTAACGGGACAAAAAAAACCCCAGGCATTAGATTTCTAGAACAGTGAAACTTTATTTTAATAAGATACCAGACTTCACAATCCCATCAAAATATTTTACTGCGGGTTTTATGAGTCGTGAGAGAGGCTAAACCTGAGGTGTTTTAATACGCTGAGAATTTCCGTAGGTTTCAGTAGTTGTATCTTTGCGTTGATAAATATAAATAAATATGAAAGATACACCTAGGTATCTTTCAATATTCATGTTTATAAACGATATCCTATCTATAATCATTTCCTCTTTTGCCAAACACGATTATGAATGGAATATAATAAAACGTGTGTTAGATCCAAAAACTCTGAATTGCTATGAACGCTACGCTTAATGTACCTAATAGATAATTTTACATTTTCAAGGTCTTTTTCCCGAAATACCCCTCGAACAACTAGCAACCGCCAGACGGGCCTGTGTTTCCATAGCAGGTGGATCCGTAGACCCATGCCTGAACATAGCCCGGTCATTAGCGCTAAAAGCATTATTGATTTTTCCAGAAGGGAGACGGGACTAGATATCACAGTGAGTGGCGGGAATAAGGCCGAGCACGGTCGTCTAATTAGATATGGACTTGGGTTTAGATTGGATTGGACACTTTGTATTTCAAAACAATATTATTTTGTGCACTAAAGAATGAAGCTTTGGTGACCTTGAACTGTACAGGAATATTTTGCTTTTGAGCTGAGCTGGCTTCGATAGTTTCTATAATAAAGATGTTTGCAAGATAAATCTTAAAGTCAGTCAGGTTCTAAAGAACCCGACTGACTTTTATTCATTTTGATAGTTTTCTGCCTATCTGACCTATCCATTAATCACCACCTATCCTAAAAATAGTATCATTCAAAGTTTTTAGACATACCAACCCTATCACTATCCATTACTACTATCTGTTCGCTAGTGATTAAGTACTTGGACATTTTGACCACAGAGCTTGCAAGCAAGGAGATCTGCGTCTTACCACCTAGTTTTACAGTAATTTCTTGCGTACTTCTTGCTATTTAGCTGGCAATTGGTTTCCTTGATAGGGCAAAGTGGGCAAACGGCCAGGTCGTCCACCCCGGTAAACGCGAAAGTGAAATCCGTCACTTGTTGCTACGATATCAATGAGCAGCAACGGAATTTATGTCATATTACTATGATCATTCATATCAACCTTATAGTCCAGCTCTCAACCTAAAGGGTGTTATTATCAGAGAACGTCCCATTTGGAATGCAAATAAGAATTTTGATTTTAAAGGTATTATTTATGAATACCAAACGGCCTTTTTCATAAATAGCTTTCCGTGGTTCTAAGCTTTCGGTGATGATTATTTAAATCAGTAATAAGAATTGTGTGTGTTCTTTCCAACATCGTGTTGATGAATATTTCACAATAATCTCCAAAGCTGACGTAGGCTTGGTAGGCGTTTGTAACTTAAAAAATACATTTGTAAAATGACTGGCGTACCCAAATATGGTTTCTAGAGCCCTTCCTTTATCTAATCTCTTTCTCCCCTTAGCGGCCTTTACCTGAAACAAAACAATAATAAATAAGATTACTAAGTAATATAACAGATATAATAATAACAAGGACTACATTATATCGGTAAGATAAGGTATAATTTTAAAGCAAACAATGTTATGAAGTACATACCTCCTACCAACTACGACTAAATACAGCTAGATAATAAAGTTGGCAAGTTTAATGATGTAGGTAAAAATATTAACGATAAATAAATAAATAAATAATAATGAAGACAATGCTCACAGACGCTCTCATTTAGCATAATAAACTTTAATTAGAACATGCAGTAGTTGAAAACAACGAGATGAACTCGTTTAATTAACAAGCAACCATAAAAATACTAAGTCACACAGCGGTATATTTTTTCATATTGAATTTAATTACATTTTACAATCGTGTTAATCGAATGAATGGTGTTAAAGCTAGTTTGGTTAATTATGTTACAGCCTTCACAACTAGATGGCGCGACTAAAAGTGTACGTTTTCTAGATCGCGCTATCGTGTGTTTTGAGTTTTAGGGTGGACAAAATATTAGTTTTTAATTAATCAGTTCATTGTGCACTACAGAGCCAAACAGGTGTTTTCGTTATACTCCCTCTCGTATCCAACCTACCTACAAAGTAATCTCAAAATTATACAAATGGGATTAGTTGTCTTTATGCCTTATTCTGCTTGAATAGCAAGAATTCATAATTAGAGAAAAGCTTGACCGAAAGCATTTGGTGCTTTGGTAGTATTACTAGTGGCTCTGGGAGCTGTAGACCTCGCGAGCATACTAAAAGTGAGCTATTTGAGGAATGTAATGTGCAAGTGCATTTTCGGTTTTGTGATTTTTTTGATCTTTTTGATTTTTTTGCATCATCTTGTGTAAAATGAGGTCCTTTGTGTTTCTCTCAAATTTGATTGAAAACCATCGATTGTTTGATGAGCTATCCTGTTCATCATGCTGAAGATCCTTATCAGATCTTCGCCAAACTTTTATGAGACCAACTTATAGTTACTACCTTTCAAATAAAAAAAGAATAATCGAAATCGATCGAAATTTTTGTCCTTTTTTTGGGGGAAGTACCCCTCCAATCAAAAATCCCCGACGACAAAAAAATTCTAATAAGTCATATAACCTGTGTACCAAGTTTCGTCCAGATCGGTTGAAAAATGCGACCTGTAGAGGAGAACAGACAGACAGACAGACATCCGGACAAACACATTTTTGGCCAATGTGGAAACTGAGACGCTTCGCTCGCTTCGCTCGCTCGGTCAATTAGATTAAGCTATTATTTTTCAGATGTGTTTCGGTTTAAAGGGTGTGATTGCCGTCGATATTGCATGCACATGAGGCTTAACAACAACTTTGTATGTCTCAATGGACGTAGGCAGTACATCGTAGGGCACGTTCATAGCGTGCGTGACTTGCAAGGTGTTGGTTACCACTTAAACCAGATGGATGTTAAGTGATGTGCTCCTATGCGTGTGTGTTAAGTGGACGATCTGTTGATACATCCGAAAATAGCATAAACCAAAATAATGTGACGACGAATAGAAGGCTATAAAAATATTCACCAACTTGAACTTGAACCAATATTGTTTGCTACGTTTTGCCAATAGAAAATGCCAAATGGTAGCTATCAAAATTAACGAGCAATGATGTTTATCATGTAAACATTCATTTCGGCAGAGTTCGATCGAAACAATGTTAAAATTGATCTAACACTGGTAAATTTTATTGTTATTTAAACTCATTTTTCTTCCCAAACTTATTTAGCGTAAAAGTGTTTATTTTGTTCATGGTAGGTAATTTTAAGAGATTTAAATATCATGAGAGATAAAATTCGTGAAGCTGTTTGTTTGTGTTTCCGGCAATTTTAAAACTTTTTAAAATTATTTTTTTGGACCGCTTATCTAGATGGACGGTCTAAATTGTGATCCTAAATCGATTCCCAAATCGGCTGTTTGCGCCACGCAATGCGACAGTAGAGATAAGGAAGGTCAGCGGGTCATTGACTGATAGCGAACGAGGATTGCTTTGTTGAGGACTCTTCAGAGGATATCGTAGCAGATTTAAAGTTTTATTTTAAAGTAAGTATTATTTTTGTATAAATTATAATAGGTCATTACAAATAGAAGTGTTTGATTTCTTTAATCCATGGGTTCGGTACATGGCTATAATGTCAATATCTTCAAAGTTCAGACGTACACCTAGATACTGTTTACATGAAATAAAGTTTACGGTTCTAAAAAGAGATTAGTTTTATTGCAAATTATAAAATGTTCAATAAAAACCAGACGTTACTCCAATCAAGACGATTTGAATAGATTGGAGCAAAATAAAATGTCAGACGAAAATTATTAAAAAAATACAATAATATACGAGTAGTTATATTTAGGTCTGGTAGGTACGTCACGTAACGCACCACGCACGATATTCGCAAATCGAGTCACGTGCGAGCCGCTAATTGAATATACCTTTCAGTACCCCACTAATACGTATAAAACTTGTGCGTCACTGATCAACACAATTAGTTAACTATGAAACTGGGGTGCGATCGGGAGACTAGGAGTTTGAAGAAATGTGAAGAAAATGAACTGAATAATCCCGCAGAATTACTGTATTTAAAATAAAGGTTTCAAAGGGTACCTAAACTAGTAAAACCAAAGTGAGCAGCAACCGTTAACGTCAAAGTCAGGATGACTGGTAGAAAATGCTATTAGCATTAAGTCCTCTTAGCACTATATTGTTTTGTGTGAAAGTTTTAAATAAATAAATAAATAAAGTCAAAAGGCATTATTACTGAATCACAAGGGTCACTTCGAAACGTCTTAAAGCAGACTAGATGAAAAGGCAACGAACTTTAAGGCTTGTTAGTCTTCAAAATAAGAACTAGAATTTTTATTTTTACGCCTAGCGTAGAATAGAGCTAAGAATGTTCACTTGTTTAGTTAGAATTTTCTCAAAATAACTTTACCATACTATATCCACAACGATTATTAGTGTATACGTACGGACAGTCACGGATATTTAGTTTTAGCCTACCGTTTAAAAACATTAAAAAGTTTTCAATTCTAAGGTATAATATTGAAATTGGAATTCAAATATTTTTTTCACTTTCAACAATGTAGTAAAAAGTGAGCTTACGGAAAAACCAATATTTTCCCACGAATTTTCATTGAAACAATCCACCAATATTTATTGAAACAATCCCTTGTCAGAAGCTTACTACACGGATAACATTAGTGGTCTCCGATTTGGAATACAGTTTTCCCTGTGCTTTTTTCATTGGTATATTCATTAATTATCTGTACGTGAAGGTTTAGGTAAGTAATATTCTAAAATAATAGCAATAAAAAACGCCCGAATTAACTACCAATTTTTATGACAACATTTTCATTACATTAACGAACAACAAGTGTACTTACACAGTACGCGTGGAAATGTGGCCAGTGTCAATAAAATTTGACGCAAAACCATTAATCTTCATGTATAAAGTGTAATTAGGTATAATAGGTATTTGTACCTACCCTGTCGCCAACACTAAGATAGTTAGACTTTATAATCTTCAACGTTATTTTTGTTCACGTCTTGTAAAGCTGATCATTTGTATCGCGTTTGGTAGAGCACGTCCGGTTAGTACTACGACCATGCCTATTTCTGACGTCAAGTAGCGTTGCGGTGTTTATGTTAGAAGACCGGTAAAATTACAGGCACATGAGGCTTAACATTTGTATGCCTCATGTTGATGGACGCAGGGCAGTGCATCTTGAGGCACGTTTAATCGAGCGTGACTCGCAAGGCTTTGGATATGATGGTGTCTTTGTGAGATGACGGTTACCACATAAAAGCAATAATTGAAGCAATTGAAAAAAACATAGGATTTTAAAAAAATATTTTATTTATTTATTTCTTTCAAATAAGCTCAATGACAGCTCCTGTCATTCAAATTCCTTGCATAATTAATTTTTTTTTGTGATAAAAATATTAATTTTGCTAATAAAACGTTCAATTTTATCCATGTATACCTCATAATCCATCACGGAAACCATGGCTGCAGCTAACGATGAAGAGATTTTGGAAGGGTTCCTGTGTCTAATATGCAAGGCCGACCTGAAATCTGCATCGCAACTCATGGTCCACTTCGAGAGCCTACACCAGGAAGAGCAGGATGTCCTTAGATCCTTGAAGGATATATTTGGAAAGGCCAAGAAAATTATTCTCAACAACAACAACACGGACTTACTGGAGACCTTCGACAGAGCGCTAAAGTATAATCATCGGGAGGAGTTTGTAACACTAGATAGGTATAAGAAATAGTAGCACCTGGGGAGAGAAGCTCTTACCTTGCCGTAACACAGTTTTTAACTAGCACGGAAGGTAATGTTCCGTAACCAGAGTGTGCCAGATTGCCTGATAAGCTAAAATCCCTAATAGAATAAGACCTCTGTATGGCTCAACTCATATGTATCTCTTTTTTGTCTCAAATAAACATTATCTTATCTTATCTTAGCTTACAAAATCTAAAATAATTCAGTTAAATCTAAATAAATATTAAATGTAGAACACGATTTTTTGTTAAACTCATTTGAGAGCTGGTGCTCAATAAGGTTTTAAATTAAAACGTGTTAACAGGTCAATTATGAAACCTAGCCCAAGAAAGGCGACTGTAAGAATAGAATTTCACTCTCAATTGTCTTTATGAAACAGGAACGGTTACTAATGTTTGTGAACGTTTTAGAACAATAGCAAATTATAAAAATATAGCGGTCAAGTGGCTGGAAACATCGAGAGCTAATGAACGATGACAGCTACAATGGTGAAAGTAACTGCTGATCCGGTAACAGTGGCTGTTGATACGGTCAAATAAGTCAACCGTTAATAATCCAATGTTTAAAAATATATAAGGAACCAACTGGAAAAAACCTGAATTTGATAGATACTCGTAAATAATTGAGCCTTAAGTACCTTTCCGCAGTTAAGCGCATCTATTATTGCCTTAATATACGATCTAAATTCCTAGCCAGTAGTATCTAAGTACTTCGGGACTTAAATCCTACTTTATGACGACTAACGTTCTCACGTAGTACTGCACCGTGCGGGTTCAATTTACTTTCAAATCGTACCACACAAAAATCTAAATACAAATGTAATTTTAGATTTGACTTGCTTCATAAGCACTTTCGATTGCTGTCTTATTACGATAATTTTATGACTGGATCCATGTTCATTCGAATCGAACGAGTTGCTCTACACTACAATCATAGATTTCCCCAGAAACCACAGAACTATCATTTTCGATTTGTCATGCCTCATAAGCACTTTCGTTGCTGTCGTCTTCTTGCGTAAGTATTGTTATTCTTATCTTGTCGTACTACTCTGATTTGGCGTTCCTCAAGCTGAAACTAACTTTCCATCTGATATAGAACATTTTGAGTTAATTCTCCTAGATTTTTTTTTGGGAAACAAACAGTAGGTACTTACCTACCATTTGTTTGTGATAAGTAATATAAGCTTGAGTCCGACTTAGAATTTCGGGAGCACTCATGGCCGTACATAAAAAGACGCTAAAATATTAATTGCCTGCAATCCAAACATTACCAATAATGCCAATAACATAGTGATAATCCTAGATGGTGAAAAACTAACCTAACTATAACGTACCTATATAAATTTGAATGAAGAGCAGTAGAAATATATTGAACTAGTAGCGCCCTGCGGTTTCACTCGCGTAGTTTTAAATCCTGGGATTCCCACGGGATAAAAAGTAGCCTATGTGTAATTCCAGACTATAATATATATCTGTGCCAATTTTCACCAAGATCCGTTCAGCCGTTCTGGAGTTAGAGTAACAAACATCCATCCATACTCACAAACCTTCGCATTTAGTAGGATTAACTAATTATTACTATTATAGGATTACTAATATTCGTAGGATAGAATACCATGTAACCTTATTGTACAACGCTTAAAAAAATTGCTCAACTATTCCGAAATCCGAACACACCATACATTGTGACGGTATCGCTGGATGTATAAAATGGTTATGTTCATAAAAGTCATGCTTTCTTCTTTCCATGCGATTGCGTCATGTTTCCATAAAGGAACAAAGTCGTTGAGCGGTGGTCGTCCCTCGCTCGATTGACTCCTGCCTCACGAAGCGCATCGGAGAAAGTGTCGCAGCGTCGTGTCACGCTCAATATTAAGATATTGTTCTGAACAACGGGGACACGTGATCGCGACCTAGCATTCTAACTCTCTTTTGTTTTTTAGATACCTACAAACTTTCAAGCATAGGCTATTTTCTTGTTGACTCGATCTTGACTCGAGCGAGAGCATTAAGCTATTACCGATGAGAGGAGTCGATCATCAACGATCTATACTGAACATAGTCTAACTAAACCAAACGAGACATGTTAGATGATCTCGCTTCCCTTTGCGAACATTCTTCGTCAGATCTTAGAAGTACAGGGAAATCAAATTTGTGGTCGCTTTGATCCGAAACTTTACTTAACTTCGGCCGACAATGTTTCAAGTTTCAACTCTAGGTCATGTCTTGAATACACAAACGAATATTGAACTTTCTGAAACAAGATTGAATTTGCATTGTAAATAAGTTGCCTGTTTCCTGTGGCTTGACCTACCTGAAGTTAAAAAGTTACTTACCCCCGGTTTCTGAAAGCTCGATCCACACTAATCGGCTGTCACTGATCACTTGCTATTTCAGCTTTTACTTCAAATTGGATAGAGATAGCAAGTGACTTGACAGCCGATTAGTGTTGATCGAGCTTTCAGAAAGCGGGGTTTAGTGAATCAATATAGGTAAGATAGCAAACAAACAGCACAACAACTTTAATATACCGACTTAAAAGAAGTTCACGAACACAAAATCTTTTTCTAAAGTAAAAAAGAACAATTTTAGCTAAATATTGACTGTGCGTATAGGTTAGATACTTACCTAACTAAAATAAAATGTATAGGCTCCCGTAATATACAGTATAAGCTCCCGCACAAGTTTGTTTTCAAATCTGCTGACTCACATCGGGGAAAATCAATAGGTATATCCCAGTCTGAGTTTTCAACCGCAGGTTCAACTCGGTAGGCATTTCAACAAAGGGTTCAAATGCGGGCACGTAATTATAATGAATTACATTTTGGTTTCGATAATGTGCTCTAAAGAAATTAGCAATATACTACACTAATTAATAAATAGTAGGTTCAAAAACGAACACGCAATACATGGAACTTATTACAAGAGTATGTATGCCCAAGTTATAGGGCATCTTTCCTATCAGACTGCATGATGGAAATGTTTTCTCCTTTCCTTCTTCGTCACCATCTTCATTAGTGAAGACGAAGTGTCCGACTTGATTGCTTTCGTCTTATAGACGAGCTGTTTTTATTTCACGCTGTTCCATAATCGGACTGTCTCCGGGAGAATTACGTTAGGTGTAGAAGCTGATGAAATAGATATGCGACATCCAGATGAAGAATCAATAGGGTCAGGAATAGTCAGAACAGAAATGATGAATTAACCTGAAAATATAAAACTAAATCATTCATCATCTCATAAGTACCTAGTAAAATTCTTAGATATGAAAGAGATCACACATAAATCCTTAAATAATGTTACAGAAACATATACAAGCAAATTGTTTACACTACCCGATATAATATAACAGGATAGCAGCTTTCCGGCTGTGGTAGTAATATAAGTGAATGTTTACAATACCACACTGTTTATAAGACGATCGTACTCCCTTTGAACTCAACCTACAAAGTTTTATAGAATCAAGATATTATTACAAATACAAATTTATATTATGCTCGAATTTAATAATTTGATGCTGGTAAATGGTAGCTAGCAAAAAACTTTACATCAAAACACAAGACAATAAATGATACTGCAGGTAATAAGTACATAAATTTTTATTGATAAGATGCAAAGTCATCCAGAATAATGTAAAGTCAAGAAGCCATAGAAATCATACAAGTTTTAATATACATTATTGCTACGTTCCTGATGCATATCTGTCGTAGCCTGATTTGTATCGTAGGAACAAATAGATAATACTGACACGCACTCAAATTCGAACGAACTAATATACAACAATTACCTATATTGGCTGAACCCAAAACTTTTACTTTGTCTATTGTTCAGGTGCTGCAGCTTTTGTTCCTGTTAGTGATATTTATTATCGTATTATTTTATATCGTGTGGAAATTAATCAGTGAGGTTAATAACAAGGCGAGGCAAACCACTATTCCGTCGGTAAGTCGTGGTTGGATCATCATAGTGGACAGTGGATACGTTTAGCACCGGCCCGGAAAGAGTGGCGTAATACAGCACAAACAGTCAAGATAACTTGAAGGTTATAAGAGAACACAATGAACGGGACAGAAACAAAATAGCAATGATCTTTACTGAATAATCATTTCAAGATATAACAGAAAGATTATTTGACAGGTGAATATCTGCTAGAGACTAAGGAGGAAATATTACAATAGGTGATACAGGCTTCAGAAATTTCTGATAAATAAGTACATGAGGAGTCAATGTAAATTGTAAGGTACTACATACAGAATGAACAAAGATAATCTTAGCGTAGTGCTTCTTCTTTTAATAAATCGGATTCTTTTTGTAACCAAGAACTTCAAGAGACAATATCTGATCTCTGGCCTCTTGCAATATGAACAAACACTCCAAATAAAAATACCAAACTTCCATAAAGATGACTGATCAAATCATACTAACGTCGCCATTATCAGTGAAGCCTTAGGTAATAATTTCGTAACATCTTTGATGTTGAAGCACGTTTTAGTATGTTTTGATGGTTCATGATATTTAATTTCGATAATACTGTTTGTTCCAACCACTTTCACTCAACGCCATACTTGCTCACCTCCACGTAATAAACATGTACAGTCATGTTTGTCACTTTCTCAAATGCACATTTAAGTTTCAGATATTAGGTAGTTTAGCCCAAGTGTTACGTTTGTCACACTGCAGGCAACTGTGCGCTGGTTCGCTACAAACTATTTCAAACTTGTAACTTTGTTGCAAATACATACTAAAGCAAATCGTTGAGTGAAATTTCGTGTCACCCAACTTTCTTTATACAGGCACTATATGTGAGCTAGAAACCAGATTTCACCTTTGAGTCTTTATTATATACATATAACTTTCTTATTTATAACTACTTAACCATCTGTAGTTTTCCTGAACTTCATCATTAGCCTTGATTCTAGTATGTTTAGTACTTTGCCACAGTTTTTAAAACTTCAGAGATCATCTCGTTTCTTCATGTTTACTGATAGGATTTTACTTTTTTTCAAAATGAATGAATATCCTATTTTTTTATGTGATGGTGTGCCGTGTCGGCAAGAAAAAGTGTCAACGTTTGCGAAGAACCATTGACGGGGTATCCTAATAATTTTGTACAGACAAGATAAAAGTAGAAAAAGTTTCTTCACGATTTTCCTTCACCGATTGAGAGCACTGGGACTTTTTTTTGAACACGGAAATCCACGGTTGACTCCTACTAGACCACCGGTGCTCAGAGATGATAAATTTATACATTACTTGTCATATCATTTATAATATTATGTAAGAGCAGGGGTAGGTATACTTAATATTGTTTGTCCAAAATAACAGGACAACGACATTTCATTCTGAGGGGTCCAACCGGGCCGGAATTACAGCATACATATAAGTATATTAGGTACTGCGAGTGTGTTGAAGCATAGCGGAGCCCACTACAAGCGAAATATTAAATCTCTTCGCCGAAGACGGGACAATACTTGTAGTAGGGAAGTACTTACCTAATAAATTTATTATATACCTATATACCTAATAACGAATCTGACCAAGTACTTATACATAGAAACAAAATACCTACCTGACTCAGTAATGAATTATGAACGAGAGCTCTCTAGCTAAATTAATGCGTGTTCACGATCTGCAAAGCTAACGAAGCTGTTCTCGAATGTTTACAAAAATGCCGATAATCATAATAATGATAAGTGGTAATAATTCGCTAGCCTAGGAGAGACATGGCACACTTCAAAAATCTTACCTGAGTAATTATCTGCACAAAAGGTCGGGTTAGGTAAATATGTGTGAGGAAAAAATTACTCTGTAGTCCTTTCTGCCAAACAGTTTATACTTGCCAATTCGGGAGGAACGAGGTAAAAGAAGAAAGCGCACGATTGCATCCTCGTGGAAGTTCACAAGTACATAAAAAACATGATAATTGGAAGACCGGACGTGCTCGGTGGCTCGGTGCTATAAATCACAAACTGTCTATTTATTAAATTATGACTGTCTATTTATTAAATTATGACTCATAATTTAATAAATAGACAGTAAAACCTTCCAATTGATAACGCAGAAGGCAGAACTCCAATACGAGGAAACAATATTATAGGTATAGTGTCTTATTAGATCAATAAGGAAAATTATTAATGTAAACGAAAACTAAACAAATTAATGAGTGTATCATTTGGATTACTACTTAGTAATTTTACACTGCACTTACACCAACTTAAACAAATTAAAACTGATAGGGAAGTACATACTTAGTACGTTTAAAAAAAACCGTAAGCAGACGGAGGCAAATACCTACTCGGATAATCGTTCTAAACAAGTATCGATTTAAGCCATGTACCTATAAGCAAACAACGCCCATTCGTATTCCCCAGTCACAAAACCCGCAAACAAACAATATCAATTACCGCGTACAAAACCATAAATCAACTGAAAACACTGGCTATGGAAAGTCACACTTGGAATGAAAATAAAGTTGAAATTCTACAAAACAAATAAAGTATCAACTAATAGGAATGTTAGTAGACGTCACACAAAAACGTGCCAAAACCAATATACGGAAACTGAATGATGGATTCAACTGTTTACAAGCTTCCTAGTGACTTGCATCACAATGCAAAAAATATGTAGGTGCATTCAGTGCAACTCAATTATTGCACTGAAGGCAAAAAACGAGTGCACAATACACCGCAAAATATTGTTGACGCTGACTTCATAAACAAGAGATCTAGAGTAGGTACTTAGAGATCATCAAAGTTAATACACACATTACCACAGAAAATTTATTAGGTCAAAAAGGCCTCTTTCCACCAACATAAGAGATAATACTAAATGAAGCAGTACTTAAATTAGGATATAAAAGTCAAAATTATTTGGCATAAGTAATTATTCTTCCGTGACATTTTTGAAATAAAGGATGCCGGAAACATGCGATCATACCGGTACCAGTTTGGCTTCTTGCACAAAAACACGATCAGCCTCCCTAAGGGTCACTGACCGTCAACAAAAAGTGGTTCGTTCTCTGTTCTCTTATTGCAAGTAACGGCACTGAGGCTGGCTGGCGCGAAATTTATGTTTAGTAGGCGGATCGAACTAATAGGTAGTGAAGTACACCTACACAACACTGGTTAATTCTATTCTGCGGCACTGCTTCTTAAAATACATCTTGATTGTAGGCAGTGCACCAGCATGATTAGGTAGTACTTACTTACCTACCAGGTGATGTAATCAAGTACGTTCCGACTATATCAACAAGTCGTCCGCTAAGTCTAAAACGCTGAAGGAAACATCCATCGTGAGGAAACCGGCATGGCGTAGAAACTAAAAAGTTCTAAAACATGTCTCAAGTGATCGAAAGGAGCCTCTTTGAAGCGCTCTTAAAATCCTTTCAACACACTGTTTCAAATTGACACATGAAGAAGAAGAAAGGTACTACGCGAATCGCGCCAAAATGAAAATTCTTTGAAAAGAGTTCGGCGCAGCTTATTCACGGGGTCACACAAGCCTTGCTTATCATTTATACTACTCTTCAATGATCTTGGGGTGGCAGGGGTTCAATTGCCTACCTACCCCAAAAATAATAATAACCATCTGCATGAATTTCAATAAGGTTTTGAATGGACACATTTTGATTTACATAAGGTGTTCGCTCAACAGCTACGTCTCTACTCGGGAGCGATTTGTCAGTTATTTTGTGGAATGATCTATTCAAGATCATTAATATATTATAGTATTCCGAAGATTATAACATCTTCGGAATCAGCAACTGATTTGTAATTCTATATCATCAGATCATTGAATATGGAAATTTATTCGATCGGGAATGTTTACACGATGTTTTCTTTACAGTTCATTATAACGTCTATTGAATCAGTGAAGCAAACAATCAGACAAGGAAACTGAAAGTAAAGTAATAGTACATTATGGTACTAGTGTGGTACATTGGTGATTACCGCCGAGGCGCCAGGTCTTAAGAGAGCCGAGGACGGTAATCATCAATACACAACGTGTATCATACGACGTTTTTCAACACATTTGTGAATAAAATACTAATAAAAACTCACAGAACAGATATTTTTCCTTGGAGTTTACAGGTAGTAAAGTTTCCATACGTTAAGGGCTTCACATCATAAATCGGGTGGTGTACAACATAAATCATTTTCTTCGTAACTAGTACTTGTAGACATTTTAATTAATAAATAACTATAATTTCAACATTACAGTGAAAACGAGTTGTGAAAAATATTTCGCTACGGCGGGAAAAATTAATCAGTTTTCTGCGCCCGCATTGCGATCGGTCACAGATCACACACACACACACACAGATAAAGGGATGAGGTTTTTTTTTTATTTTCCGCGCATAGGGATTGCGCCTATTTTGCCACGTACAAAATGGGGAATTTAAGTTTTCTTTTATTACAGAGAAAACAAAAGTTATATTTGAGTGAATGTTTTACTTATTAAACACGTATGAGTTAAAATTATCTATTTAAATAAGAAGTATGATATGAGCAAGCAATAGGAAAATTAATTTATTTGTTCTATTGAACACGATCTTTTTTTTTAATAAAAACTTTTTTTAGGAACAAAACAACTCAACCAATAAAATTTAAAAAAAATCTATAACTCACTAGTGGGTTAAAGCAATGAAAAGGTCACAGTTTGATTATGGGTGTCATTCTGTGCTTAATTGCGGTGACCGTAGAGCCACTTTATGAGCAACTGTGTTGAAAAAATATTTTATGCATAAAACCAAACAGAAACATGCCGTAAGAAAAAATACAAGGACAATACATTGAACTTTGTAATAAATCGGTTGTAAGGAGACCATTGCATTTTGTTGTGTCGATGCGTAGCGAGTTGAAAACAATGGAGCTTTTCAATACGCTCGCGATTCATACCATCTGGCCTATTCAATTCTATAGAACCTATAGATGGTGTGGTCCTAGTTATATTATACAAATTGCTGGCAAGTAAAGCAACGATCTCTTACTCATTTATGAGTCTCGTGGAAATAGCGCCTAGATTCACCAAGGAAGTGATCCTTGAGATTTTATTGAAAAACGCCCCAAACTTTGAGTGCGCAGAACCGTTATTATACATTAAAAATGTTATTCAACACAATCACATAGAAGAGACAAGATGTTTAGAGAAAGTTGTAACAAAAAACTTAGTCCAAGAAAAAAAGAAGTGTAAGTACTTAATACGTAAAGTAAATTATGTTACTTTAGATAGTGGTCAGTATATCTCCCGAAATGGGGAGTTTGAGCACCCTTGATATAGTTCATTCTTATCAGAAAATGTCGAGTACTGGGTGGTAAGTTTGAAGAGGGTTGATGCTTGAAAAGGATTTGACGGCGATTTATTGATTGTGTCAGAGAAATTGCAAGACTGACTAACAGACTTTGGGCCTTACTACAAAAAAATAGGCAAACGATAAACTATGCTTAAACTTTTGCCATCACTTACCATTGCGTAATGGCAAACAGAGACAGCGCTAATTTTGACATTGTTCAAAGTTAGGCACCGTTTTGTAGTAGGTACGAGGCTTTGTCTGGTTATGTGGGATAGCGTACTTATTTACCGCGAAAGTAGTCTTCTATTTTAACTTTTCTTTGTATTTAAACCTACCTAGGTACATGAGAGCATCAAAACATACAACCTTGTCAGTTTAGCAGTAAATTATGTATTATGTGGATTAGTGCGACCTTGGCCGCGATGTTTCCGCTAATCACCATTTCCCGCTGCTACCGAAATGCAAGCTAAATTGTTTTATATTAATTAATAATATATTACTTATTGTGCTCAGCTTCGCACTGAACAACAAAATGGAGATGGCATCTATAATCTGAACAGGACTCATATTCCTTAGTGCTATTCCGTACAGCATTCACCCAAGTGACCACAGAATCTGTAGTGGGTGTTCAATTTGGCATTGCTTTCTTTTAACTAGGTACATAATTAAACACAGTCAGTAGCTTTGTACCCTATCTCTAGCGCCACCCTTGAATGTTTCTTTGTCTAGTTTGTCCAGTAAAAATAAATGCCAATGTGAGTGAGGGGAAGAGAGCGCAGATCCACTGCGTCAAGCTCCCTATGCATTAGTTGCTACGGGAATCGCCAACCTGATGGATGCCCAGATTGCGTTCACGATAAGAATATGTTCAATTGAAAATAATTATGTTATCAAATATATCGTTTTTATATAGGTACAAAAGGTAAAAACAAACAAAAGGTATACCTCTAGGTATTCGTGTAAATGGTTTATTCGAATGGGATATAATGAACTCTCATCATGAAAATCTGAGGTGTGATAAGTAAACACTAACAGATATCATTCACCACTTTGACAGCCTACGTAGCTCAGTTGGTAGTAGCTCTGCCTTCTGCACCGTAGGTCGTGGGTTCGATTCCCACCGTGAACAAACATTTGTGTGATGAACATGTTTGTTCTCTGTCTGGGTGTTATATAATATTATAAGTATGTATTTACAAAAAAAAAGTATTATAAGTAGTATATCAGCTATCTGGTTCCCATATTACAAGCATAAGCTTAGTTTGGTGCTAGATAGTTCTTGTGGAAAGTCCACCAATAAAAAAAAAAAAAACTTTAGTTTCATCGTAGGTACTACAGGCGTTCAAGAAATAGACTGCATTTGGCACTTTTACTTTTCCGTAGGAGGTATTAACTTATGTCTACCGGTCCAAGCTTGGCATGTGTATGCTGCGTTCACACTCAGCTCATCCGAGCGGCTCTCTCTCCCGTTGCCTTTCTCTCAAATCCCATGTCCCTGCGCATTTGAGCTAAGTGTAAGCACTGTAGGACGTGTGGGTGCTGATTGAGTCATTGTGGTCACTGTGGGAGTCATCTTTCTTGTAACGTGAGACTTATATGGTCAGTAGCTTTGTTGACAAAACAGAGGTTAATATTTTGCAGTATCAGAACTGGCAAAATGACTTGAATAACTATAGGTACCTACTTAAAGTATTTGTTATTTCTGTGTGATCAATGTGTTGTGTGTCAAATAAATGTTTCTGTATATTATAACCTAGGTAGAGTTTCAACAATCATTCTTCTTCTTGTCGTATCACAAAAACTTTCGAAACAGTGCGTTGAAAGAATTATAACACTCATTAAGTTAATGTAGATAGGTAGATGTAAGTACTTTACCTACAAGCTATGACAATTTCATCCAAAGCCCTAAGGTTGCAAGGTAGGTACCTACAGTCTGAATCTTGGTCTTAGGATGGTGGGAATAAATTCAATTGAATAATCTCCCCTATGGCCTTGCGTTAAAAATGCCCATGTCAATCACCCACATCCTGGACACCCACTGTGGGAATTGTGGGATATGGTGTGCTTCTGTTCTTCTTTGCTTCATGTGGAACCGGCACCTAGACTCACCTAATTTTAAGATGCTTCAAAGAGATCCTTTGTGATTTTACTGAATAACCTTTTGTCTTTGGCTTAGCTAGACGGTGTTTTAGCTTACTGCACCACAGACAATATTGTTATTACCACAGGTTATATGCAACCTGAACCATGCTTACCAGGACCTACTCATCAAAGTTTTTCAAATTAATGACACACTGCAGGGAGCCAGTTAATATTGTAGCAGTAGCAAAAGGCTTTCAACCTGTCACCAGAAGATCTGTGTTCTGCCTGTCATCCGAAGACCTGTGTTTAGGCTGTGTGGGTTCAAATCCCATTCCCTATACAATTAATCCGGTTAAACTATAGCAATCCTTGTACCTGAGTTGAGGGTTGGGGATAGGGGGGATGCAAGTGGGGGTAGATGGCAAGTCTTCCCCTTGAGTCCTTTTTTCTAGGAAATGAAAAAATATATTAATTCAAATTTCGTAACTTTAAAAAAAAAAAAATAACCCTAACCTAATGAGAATTCCTTCCCTTGGGTCTTTTTGTCATAGAGATGAAATATTACTACCAATTTTCTTCATATAAAAAAAAACCCTAACCTAACTAAGTAGTAACTTACCTGAAAAATTAAAGTATTTTTTTTCATTTCCTAGAAAAAAGGACTCAAGGGGAAGACTTGGCATCTACCCCCACTTGCATCCCCCCTATCCCCAACCCTCAACTCAGGTACAAGGATTGCTATAGCCAACCCATTAAGGCTCCGGTGACAGCGGCTCGAAATTTCGAAGTGCGATTGGCTATTATTTCATTTTATTTCATTTCGGGGAGGTTGTTTGAAAAAATAACTCTAAAGAAACACGCATAAATACTGTTCGAACACAAATAATACAATAATATAAGGGAAACATGCCCGAATCAGAAATCATTTTGGTATTAGTATGTTTGGTCTTACGTTTACCTAATACCAAAATGATTTCTGACTCAAGCACATTTCCCTTATATTATTGTATTATTTGCGTTCGAACAGTATTTATGCGTGTTTCTTTAGAGTTATTATTTCAAACAACCTTCCCGAAATGAAATAAAATGAAATAATAGCCAATCGCACCTCGAAATTACGAGCCGCTGTCACCGGACTCTTAATCCTAGTAATATTATAAACGCGAAAGTTTGTATGAAGTGTTTAAACTTTTTTGTATGAAGAGGTATGTAGGTAGGTACTTGATTAATTGTTTTGAAACATTTTTTCATTCATTCAGGACCTTACATGCAAAATATGATACAGAAACACACTAATAACCCATTTCATGACTGAATCAGCGAACAATGACGCCTTCCTGATAAGCCGGTAATAATGACACACGCATCACAAATGCATGGGCATCTAATAAAACAGTAATAGAACAGTACCTAGATAAAAAACAACATTTATTCAACGAAGCCTCTGGCGAGATCTATTCGCCGGAATCCTAACATAAACATGCAATGAAAAACACATTTACGGTAGTAAATTACCTGGGAATGCAATTAGAAGGCGTCCTGTCCACTTCCCAGGCTGCGAAGAGTTTCATAGGAACAGGTTTCGATGCATTAGTCATCTTTTCGGATTTATTTTTCTCGGTCATCGTAAAGACACAGTTTTCACAGCACAAAACAAACGTTGATCAGTATTGGCATCGTTGTGTGATCATCACTGAACACGACACTGCATTCATTTAATTGATACGGCGCGGCGCGCGATAACTGGACTACGCGAAATCGAAAACAATGTTCAGCGATGGTTTTCACATACCGTACGTGTACGCAAAGCAAAGAGTATACCTACACCATCCATTGTCGGTTGTCGCGAATCGCCAAATGAATGAAAACACTACCTACGCGACCAATACGCGACGAAGACGAAACCTACGAAACGCAGGGCAACCCGAGGGCGCAACGCGCGTTGACATTCGCACACGTTTGACAGTGACAGTACTGCGCTTTTTGCAGTGTTGCCAAGATCCATATATTATTTTGCCGACAATTTTACTCTGAGATTAACGCTACAACAATCAACCTAAATGCCTGCCTACGCTTTGAGGCCGATACAGCGACACGATCACACGACCGAAGGAGTATTTCCATCCATCAGCAGCTGTTGCTGCTTGCATTCACTAGCAGCGCAGTACCTATCGATGATAAATAAAGAGCTTGCTTGACTAAAAATATGAATACCTACATACAGTTTGGGTTCTTTATTTTTTTTTTTTTATTATTCCCGTTTTTTAAAAGATAAACCAAGTACAAACTACTTTGCTTTTGCAATGAACTCAAAAAACTTACTTTGTTGAAACATATTATTACATCAAACCAATGTGTGAAATGTCCACCATTTTGTATTAATATATTTTATTGTAGATAAGGAAGCATTCCTAATTACCTTAGAAACAGGGACACTACACTAGTCGTAGTCATAAAGCCTTACAGCAGTTTATTCCAAGAGTTTATTCTCTACCACAGAACATAATATCCTAACTTCTCTACCCTAGAATGCGGTTTACAAGTTTAGAAGAGCAACTCGAAATCTAGGTGTCTGCTGGCAACGCTATGTAGATGTCGCTGTATGTTCCAAAAGTATGAAAACAAATTACCTACAATAATTACGAAAGGTGGGCGAGAATCTGTACACCATGGGTTCCTGACGGACGTCGACCTCGTGGTCGGCCGATAAAACGATGGCGGGACAATCTAGATGCCTTTGAAGGTAGTTGGTGGGAGGAGGCTCGGGATACGGAGAACTGGAAGTCCTTCGGGGAGGCCTTTGCCCAGCAGTGGGACGGAATAGGCTGGGAAAACAAAAAAAAAGGTATTGCGAGCAGCTATGGATCTGGACTTCTCCTTTTCAGGGTTCTCGCGGCACCCTCAAATAAAGTTAGAAGGGTCTGCCTAAAACAAAACTATTGGGATATTGTGTGAATAAAAAAATTTCAAGGGTTGACAGCCTGTTTGACGCAAAGAGTATACAATAACTACCTACGTGTTTGACGATAATTGAATGAAATAGGTAATTACAACAAAGGAGTACGGTTTATTATTATTTTATCGATGTTTTTGAATTGCTGTTATAGTTATAGTACCTAGGGCCAATTAAATAGGTCACATTTGAATTCTTTGTCGCTCCTGGCTGCATGGTGTCATCAGTGATTAGTGCAGTGAAGGGAATGGGTATGTAGGTAGTAGGTATATTATAACACAATATTTTAAAATAAACGAAAATATTTTATTAAGTGCTTACCAAAAAGGAAGAGCTAGATAAGATAACATAATTAAAACCAGATTTATCATAATGTAGGAACAGTCAAGGACATCTGCAAATCAGTCAAAGTGAGAAACATGATGGAATTAAACTTGTAACGGGCTATCAAACTTTGTACCTGTAGGTCGCGTCACGAAAAATTACGCTGGAAAACAGTGACCGGCGATGTGCGCGTACAAAATGCCGCCATCACACCCTCTCCTTCCGGCGTTCTTTTGTGTGACGCGCACTATAAACATTACAAAGATTTAGCAAAAATAAGCATTTTGATCCAAGCAAGTTTTCACAACATTTTGCAGCTTCCTTTTGTGTAGCTGGCAACCAACGCACTTCAGATTCTCAGCCCTAAAAAAAACTAAATGCACACATCAATCCTCTATGAACTCTATCTGTCAGTGCCATTCTTTTTAGAGCCTCAAGAACCTATGTACTTCTCAACTTTACCAATGGGTCGGGTGGGCAGGGTTCATATATCTTCGAATAAAGTTCTTCGTATAATAATGATCGAACATCACAAGGTAAGCTTGTTTGATCACTTATTATACTAGACTTTATTCTCGATATATTCAACAAGCAGATGTTCAGAGATAATATTGGTAAAGTTGAGGTGCTTGTATGGGATTTTATATTTTTCTAATTTTTATGTGTAAAAACATGCTTTGATCAAAATTTGATTTTCGTTAAGTACATTTTTTTAATGCCATTGACAGCAACCGATTGCAATTTTACATATCTACATTCAGTGATTTTACATTAAAAAAAAATTCTATTATGCGAGCGAGATAGCGGCGCGCCGTATGCTGTCCCTTAAACTAACGGCGCGGCCTAATTACGCTAATGTCTGGCAATCCAGATGGCTTTCAGTTTGACATTTGATTCCCATTAAAAAAAATAAACAATGCTGGACAATCCACACAGCACCATCTAGCCCCAAAGTAAGCTACTCAAAACTTGTGTTATGGTACTAGATAACTGATAATTTGTTCCGAGGCGGGAACCGAACCCGCAACCTCTTGCGTCACAGGCGGACCCCCGCCCGCTGCGTCACTGAGGTCGTCCATAGTGTAACAGCAATTGTATAGGATCACTGACCTCAAATTACGGATGGATGGGAATCAAATGTCAAACTTAAAGCCATCTCGATAGCCAGACATTAGCGTAATTGGGCCGCCGCGGCGCCGCCGCCGGTCTGAAGTTAGCTGTTTGGGGAATTCTCCACTCACTATTGGACTAAGCACAAACGGCTTCTTCAGACCGGGTCAGATAAGTTGGTGGCACGGTAATGCGCATCAGAGACGACGAAGATACTACTTCAACTAAGGAATAATATATACCTACCTACAGGTAGGTCCCACACCACCACAACAGCTCAAAATTACCAAATAAAATAGGTTCCTTTGAGACTTCTTTAGAATCCAAGCATATGCAGACTTGCCCTGACTGTAGGTACAGTCAGCTGCACTAAGATTTTTATATTATGAAACCTTTAACCGTTAACATAATATATAGGACAAAACTCCAGTCAACAAAGTATTTTATAATATAAGATTTTTTAGTATCTGCAGTTAGTTTTTATTGAAATGATGTGGAACTAATGTTCGATTTACCTAACATCTCAGTGCAGCCAACTATGCATAAAATAACAAAATAAGTACATTTTTCTAAAGATATAATAACAAATTCATACATAATACATTTATTTAAACAATGTTCACTAAATGGAATGGCACAACAAATCACTTACAATCTACCCAAAAACCCTTGTAAAAACACTAAAATTAAATTATACTAGACTAGATTAACTTGAAGCTTATGTACTACAAACTATGAACTTATAAATAAAATAAGGAGAAATTAAAAGCTATTAAACATCATCAAACTGTTGTATGATCATGAATTGTTTTTATTTTTTATTTTATATTATTATTGTTTTATTTTTTGTACTTCTGCGGCGCTCGTCTTCTTTATTATGTAGTGTAAAAGGCGTACGGTTTGTGCAAGTTTAATAATAAAGTCACTACATACAAAACTAGTGACATGGGAAACACTTACGGCCGAATACTCAAACGCAACTCAGATTTAATTTAAGCACGTCTCATGTGACGAATTTTTGACAGAATTTCATTAAAAACTGTCAAAAAACCACGACTTCAGACGTGCTCAACCTTATTCATAATGGTCTTTGAGCGAGCCAATAGCAACAGACCGATAAGGGTGACAAATCAACATCGAGCTGTGCTGCGCTGTACTGCGCTGTGCTGTGCTGTGTTTCTTAAGCTACGTTTTTTTAACAATCAACATCAAGCTGTGCTGTGTTTCTTCCATCAAGCTGTGCTGCGCTTTGCTTAGCTCAGTGTCGCGCATACACTAGTGCGAGCGAGATGGGAGTACGAGAGTGAAAGAGACGTCTGAGGGCGATGGAGGGGCACGCAGCATGTTCCATGTATGAAAAACCTAGCACAGCTCGACACAGCGCGGCTCAGCACGGCGGGTAGCGCGCCTCGCTCGAGACTGCTGCGTTTTTAAACAGAGCGTAGCCTCGCACAGCGCAGCACAGCATGGTTTGTTTGTCTCCTCATTAAAATATTAGACGAGCGAGTTGACCAAACATAGCACAGCGCAGTACAGCGCAGCACAGCTCGATGTTGATTTGTCACCCTAAGTCTGTTGCTGTCTCTTGTTGTTGGCATGAAAGTGACAGTGACAAGAATACACTATAAAATAAATAAATAAATGACAACACAAGGGATGTATGTATTCTTAAAATGAGTGATGGAAGGAAGTACCGACCTTACCTTGTTAGGCAAGCTATGATAGAAATTCGATCAATTCGATGTTAGGAAGAATAGCCCAAACTAAAAATTGTAGGAAATACTAGGGTTAATTACTTTAAAATTTGAATTAAGTCTAAAAGCAAAAAGGTAATGCTCTTTTATACTACACCTGCTTGGAAAGTACCTTGATACTTTATCAAATTTACGGTAGAAAGTACGTCATTGCATATCGAACAAATATGCGGGGAGAAAACGCATCTGAGCGGGAGAGAAAAGAGTATGAAAATCCATTTCTTACGTGGTTTTTCTTTTTTAATTTTGGGTATGCTATGCGCCGGTCCCTCGGCCTACGGCTCGGGCTTCAAACGACACCCTCGACGGTGATCGGTCACTTTCTCCTCTCGGTGAACAATGTACTATTCTTACTTCCCCTGGCAACAATGTGACATTTGCAAATGTCTGTCATTTTAAGGTTGGTGCGGAGGAGATTTTTGTTTTAAATCTCTTTATCAACTCGACATTGGCAAATTCGTGGCAACCCCTATCGGCCGCTGAACAGCCATAAATAAAAGAAGTCTCAAATAATCTGATTGCTTGGTTTGATTTATGTATAGCGTAATGCCGCATGCCGCATAGTGCTCACATTTTAGATGGATTTGAGCTACATACTATACCAGCCAGATAAATAGCTTAATTTTTTTTCGTAATTTTTTGAACAGTGCTAATTTAATTTTGGCAGTGACTATAGTAAAAACAGTAGTAATCAGAAGGGTAGGTCACAGGCCCAGCCAGTCTATTTTTATACTGTGTAAGATGAGGGTAGGTACAATGCTACGTAAGTATAATGTAATATAGTAGGTATAGTTCATTTCACGAAGGCGTCCCGGTGGTGTAGTAGGTGTTATAAGAAAATGCAATGAATCACCGGTCTTCGCGTGATGCGTTTAGAGTTGATGTTCACTTGGCGACCTCGGGGGGACAGTCGGGCTGGGAAGAAGGATGAGCGGCGCGGAATGCTGGGTGGTGTTCAAGCTCCCGGTCAATACGGAGGATGATCGGGAACGGACGCAAATCCACGTGGAATCTGTAAATGATAAATGGCAAATGTAGATACCTACACAATAGTGTGCGAGAGAGGTTAGAAAACCAGACGTACGGATGATGAGATATTCATTTATTGTTGACATACCTACTGCCTGCAGCGCTTTGGTTCAACTTTTATAATGTGTACAGCCAAAAAGTGGACTATGTAATTGCTAACTAAATTTACCATTTTGTAAATTTAATGAATGTGGATGCGACGTTACATCATCACTTATCATGATTACCCCGGTGCCAGATATGTATGAACTTAAGTGATCACTAAGCCGCACACTTAGTGAAGCACAAGACTGTGAAGAGTTTTTCTCGTGCCTCACTAAGTGTGCAGCTCAGTGATCACTTCCTATATATCTGGCACCAGCTTTAGGTCTATCCCCACACTTCAGTGCCGTGTCAGGGACGGGGCAGGGACGTGTTTCGCCAGGAGTAAAAAAAAATATCATTGCGTACAATGGTGCCGATTCGGTTGCATTATCCTAAACTAACCTAATCTGACAATAACTCTAAAATAATAGCTGTCCTTGTTGTTTAAGTATTTTAGAAAGGGATGGCAATATTTATTGTGCTGTCAAATTAGGTTAAGTTAGGAAAATTACACAACAGAATTGTCACCAATGTCTATAAACTCTATCACACATGTCCATGCCCATGCCGGCAACGAGGCAAAGTTCCTGTCCCGTCCCTGACACGGCACTGATGTGTGGGGATTGACCTCTGTCCATACCTCTATGTACCTACTTACCTATAAGTCGTAAAAAACGTACCTTCTAGCATTGAACACCTGCGGTACCAGACAGCAGTCAGCCAAGGTGATCTCATCTCCCACACAATACTTGCCGGCGCAGCCTGAGAGCAACTTTTCCGTCGCTCGGAACCCTCGCATGATCCAGTGCTGCGCCCACTCCTTCTTCTTCTCCTCTCCGACGTGGATGAGGACTATGAGGTTCTGGAGGGGCTGGATGCCTGAGGCTATCACCTGGAACGTAAGAACAATGGTTCTAATTGTGATATAGTGCACGCCAAGTAGCGGTGAACAAAGGTTTTTTCATACTACTATTAGCCCATTGTTGGGCAAAGGCCTCCCACCAGTTACCTACTACAAGCCTTTCATCGCCAGTCCCTCTCATTGGCGTTGACCTCGTACTGCCATCTATAATAAATAAACAAATAATGCTGGGCAATCCACACAGCACCATCTAGCCCCAAAGTAAGCTACGCAAAACTTGTGTTATGGGTAACTAATATATTTCGTATAATACTTACATAGATAGATATTTTTTATTATAGAATAATATAGAAAACACCCAGACTAATGGAACAAATCTGCAGATTTTACACAAATTTGTTCCGAGGCGGGAATGAAACCCGCAACCCTTAGCGTCCCGGGCGGACTCTCGCCCGCTGCGCCACTGAGGACATGACACTGACAACATGCATATGGCTATGCATCTATGCATGGTCTTCCACAATGCTGCCTTGCTCAGTTTCATAAATGATAATTAGGTACATCATTTATTTGCTTCTGAAGAGATCTTATAAAATAATAGGAAATAATAAAATAGGTGGCATTCATTTCAAGGTGCAAAATGGCAGGTGTCAGGAACTGTTCTCAGATAAAAACAAAAAATAATCAAATAATATCAATGTCAATATCGTTAATATTAATGTCTATGGTAACATTCTTGCCTCACAAATCTCGCGAACTTTGGCCCTCTTGAAACAGTCATCGGGCATGAGTGGCCTCTGTGGTCTCGTCTCGTCCAAGTAATGCATTATGCTTAGAGATTCCACCAATGTATGTCCATCTGAAACAAACAGTAACATACCTATTTAAAATATTTGCTTCTCTTAATTGGGTGACAGACATAGATATTAGGCACATATATTGTTTTAAACAGATACCTATTCAATTGAAAATTCCTGGTTAACTACATAAAAACAGACAGATCCAGTTGAGCCAATATGCAAACAATTGGACAGCATCACAAATCTTGAGATAAAATACAATGCAATGATAAAGTTCTAACATGCTGATTGGGTCTTGCTATCCACATCATTACTGGGGGCGCTATAATCTTCGACACCAAAGTCCTTTTCTCAAGAGGGAGGCTGGCTGAGGAGAGATTAACAGGGGATAATGATTAATACACCCCACTGGATCAGATTCAGCTTAGATCTATTATGATCACCACAAAATAGAATCAGAATGATCCAACTTACCTATACACAGTGAAGGGACTTGCTCCATAGGATTGACTTCTCTGTACTCATTGCAATGTTGTTCACCGCCTCCTTTGATGAGGCTCACAGCCTTTATGTCATATGGTATCTCCTTCAGGTTCAGCGCTATTCTCACTCTCCAAGAACATGAGCTTCGCCAATATGAATATAGTACTGGCTAATATATAAAGAGAAAACTAGTAAGAAAATTTTAAGAAGGGATGATCCTACTACTAATAAAATTATAAACGCGAAAGTTTCTATGTATGAATGGATATTATGGATGGATGGATGTTTGTTACTCTTTCACGCTGGAATGACTGCATGGATCTGGATGAAACCTGGCAGAGATAGATTATAGTCTGGAATAGCTTAAAGGCTACTTTTTATCCCTTGGGAATACCGGGATTTAAAAATGCCGCAACGCAACTAGTAGGTCTCTAGTATTATAAAAAGTGGTGTTGAGAAATAAGAAAACATGTTGTTTATTATTATTCATTTGCATAAAGCGATGTAGGCACCGTAGACAAATTATTATGTACTTGCCAGTTGGTGTAGGGCGTGTGTACTTACCTTCTCAACAATATCCCCCATTTTTATTGAACGAAGTTTAATTTACAGAAAATACGGCTTTGCGTTCCGAAGCTATGTAATGAATAAAAGCCGGATATATCACTGGTTTATTCAAATAACAAGAAACACCGGTATGTAAATAGACTTGATTTTACTTGACTAGTCTGTAAAAAATGTAAGACGGACGACAGACTTACCTTGGCCATGGCGGGATTATGACCGTTAAACTTTGAGTAGTAAGCAATTTTGGCGATGTTTATTTGGCTTTTAATGATTAGATTTCACAAAGCTTGTTTAATTGTATAATTCGAGTAAAAAGTATTATTTTCCTGCACGAGCACAAAAACAAACAAACAAAATTCGATGAATGAAGGGGGGGGCTTAGGGGGGGTAGGTAATGTGAGGTGAGAGAGCCAAGAGTATAATAAATACGCTGATGAGAGGGTGAGAGGGACGCCCCGGCCGGGCGGGACCGGGATAGTTATTTTTTTTATTTTGTGCTGGCTTGGATAAAAAGTCCTTTCGCCAAGTTTCGCCAAGTCCTTTTTGTTTATCAGAGTAAAATGTCACTTCATTCGATTTCTCACATGGGGTAGAGTTAGGAGAGTTAGGGTGCCCATCTAAAAAGTGGCGGTTTTTCATTATCGGGTTATATTATTATATTATATAATATATTTGTTGCAGTGCAGATACCACCAAAGTGAAAAATCCATACCGATTTCAGTTTTTTTTTTATTATTTACGATAGAATATAACATTACAGATACAAATAATCCAATGCGTTATTAAGGAAACAATTAATAGTAATAAAAAAGTAGGGCAGGTAATATTGCACATAAAATAATAATAAGAGTAGTAGAGCTCTTTGTGAAGGGCTCGTCCGGGGAAGTACTACCACCATGCCTTTTTCTGCCGCCAAGCAGCAACGCTGTGTTTCGGTTTGAAGAGTGTGGTCGCCGGTGTAATTACAGGCACATGAGGCTTAACATCCGTATGCCTCAAGTTGATGGACGCAGGGCAGTGCATCGTAGGGCACGTTCCTATTGTGCGTGACCTACGGGGCAATGTTTTGTTTATAGGTGATGGTTACCACTTAACATCAGGTGGGCCATCTGCTTGTTCCATCAGCTAGTTGTATAAAAAAAAAAAAAAAAAAAAAAAACATAGGACGGCTTAATAGTATTTAAAACAACAGAATAGAAATAAAAAATAAAATAATATAAATAAAAGATATTAGTGAGCCCTTGGTCACATACATAATGTGGTATTAGTTATGGCTTAGATGACATGCCTAATAAGAACTGCGAGACTGTGAAAGTAAGTTGATTTTGATATTTTGCCATCATTATTAGAAACACTTATTTAGAAACAAAAAATCCATTGTAAAGATGGCAATAACTGGGAGTCGCAAAAAGCATAATAAGTCTGAACTGTTATAATTATAATAACCTTTTTAAGAATATGAAGTGAATTAGTCTTTTATACTTAGTCTTATGCTCCTAGAAAAACTACTGGAGGAGGTACCTACATACATATTTCAAAAACTACTGGAAATTAATAATAATACTTTGTTACAGAATATGTCAAGCCCACCGTGTCTGTCCTGCTAATACTAAACATTGTAGTAAATGAAAAAACAAATTCATAAAATCTCTTTATTTCATATCAGATCCATATTTAAGTCTATCATAGGACTGCAGGACCTAGGTTGTACTTAAACGTGGATTCAGTTAATAAATGATTACAAAAATCTCGCATATTTTATCGATATCGATATAAAAGTGAGGGCCGCCGGCCGTCGCGCAGCACTATTAAGCCTGATAGGTTGGTAAAACTGTTGTTATTTGACGTACATATTCGTTCTGTTGGTAAGTGCCATGTAAATGGATCCCAAGTAAGTACTAAGTCCCGCCTCTCCTCGTAGTTTTACATTCTGTCTCTTTGATAACGCTGTCATGTCAACAGTAGTGCTACCAAAACCAAAGAGTATACTGCCATTCTCTTTGTATACTGCTTGCTACTAGCCTAGCTAAGTTAGCACGCCAAGAAAAAATAAATTAAAAAAACGACTTCCAAAGGAAATCTATAACATGGGAAAAAATAAAAAAGGACCAAAGGCGAATGTTTTCAAAGTAGCGGGTGCAAAAAGCCTAAAGAAAACTAAAGCAAAAACTGTAAATCTTGGACTTAAAAATGTAAGTAACCTGCAAATTACTCTCACGATTGGAAAGCTATAAAGCAATGTATAAGGTTAAACTATAGCTACCCTGGTACCTGAGTTGAGGGTTGGGGATGCATGTAGATGGCAAGTTTTTCAATATAGTTTTTTTGTCTAGTAGTAAATAAAAAAAAAATTCTTGAAATTTCTTCATTTTTTTTCAAAAAGAAAATAACCCTAACCTAATGGGAATTCTTTCCTTTTTCCTTCCTAAGTCTTTTTGTCTAGGAGATGAAATATTATTTCCAATTTTCCTCACTTTAGTAAAAAAAACCCTAACCTAACTATTAATTTACCTGAAAAAGTGAAGAATTTTTTTTCATTTGCTAGCTAGTAGTTAAGCCAACCTATATATAGACTAACTGTATAATTTTTTTTGTAATTTATTTCAATTATACCTCTCAATCACTAACAATAGTTACAGTTTGACGACCTCTGTGGCGCAGCGGGCGAGAGTCGGCCTGCGACGCTAGTGGTTGTGGGTTCGATTCCCGCCTCGGAACAAATTTGTGTACGTGTGTGAAATTTGTTCCATTGGTCTGGTTGTTTTAGGAACCAGATAGCTGATATACTACCTACTTTTTTGTAAATACATACCTATAATATTAGATAACACCCAGACAGAGTTCAAACATCTATTTTCATTGTGCAAATGTTTGTTATCGGTGGGGATCGAACCGACTACCTATGGTGCAGAAGGCAGGGGTACCTACAAATAAATGACTATTATTTATTTGTAGAGTGTACTACCTACCAACTAAGCTGTAAAGGCTTCATTCCATGAGAAGGATGTAACTTTTAGGTAAAAAACTTGTGTTATTACAATTTACTTTAGGTAAGTACCTATTTGTAGATATATATTAACAGAAAAATAAAAGTTTAATAAATATATATAAATAAATAATAAATAATGCTGGACAATCCACACAGCACTATCTGGCCCCAAAGTAAGCTATTCAAAGCTTGTGTTATGGGTACTAGATAACTGATATATTTAATACATTATACACTTACATAGATAGATATTTTTTTTATTATACATATATTTACATATATTTATTATATATAGAATATAATTATATAATTAGTAACATTGTTACAGATCAAACAGAAAGTATCAGAAATTGACAAGGAATTCATAGAAATCAGTAAATCTCCTAAACTGACTCCAAAGTCTGCACCCAAACCTAAAGGGCCTAAAAAACAACCTCAGCCTGTATCTAAAGAAGAAGTGGCAAAAACAGTGGATCAAATAGACAAAATGGATTTATAGTATCAAAGAAATAGAAGTAAGGTTATATATAAATTCACCTGCATATATTTATATTATTTTTGTTTAAAAAAAATACTGACTTATTTTATACTTTTGATACATAAACTTACCATAAAAGGATGTTTAAAAATCTCAAAGTAGCTCCTTGGGTCACTCCAGTAGGTAATAATTTAAAAATAGGTATGTTCTCTGTGTATGATACCTAACTATGTACCTACATAGGTCTAATATTAAGATTTTATATGCTTCCTCAACTCAACTTTATTTATAGTAACAAGAAAAAATGGGGAAACGGCTAAAATATCACATCATCATCATAGGTTAAGCTAATTTAATTTATAGTAAACTAGAAACAGAGAAAATTACGAAAAACTTGTTTTTAGCTTCTTAAATCTGGATAACTTAAAGTAGAAGGGTTAGGTAGGTATATGATTACTACAAACGTTTAAAATGTTAACTACCTATCTTCATCGTTTTAAACTTCAAAACGATCTCCTTCTCCGCGTCTACCCCTCGGCCGTTTAATAAGGTTGGGCGTAGACAGATAGAGGTAGTTCTTCGACATCTTACAGTTAATTGCAACGGTTGTCGTCATTTGCCAAACATCGTTACTCCACAGCAAAAGATTCACGTCGCCAAGCGTAAGTTGTTTGCGTAAGATGTCGAAGGACTACCTCTATCTTTACTTATCTCGAATGTGGAACAATATTCTAGAAAAAATACATAGGATTAAAACTTGGGGAGTCGAATAAATCCGACGGTAATACTGACGACACGGTTGACGACTCAAGTCACGACAGGATCTGAATCGGTTTGGAGGATCCGATTGGGCGAAACAGCGTGCTTGTTGCCTTCTTTACGCAAAGACATAGACATATCGAGAAGCGAATGGGCTGCTCTCAAGTCTAATGTAAAAAACAAGGAACGTGAATACGAGGTCCTCGTTATCAGTTGAGATGATGCTCTCTACGGTATTTCATGGAGTCCAGGGGAGATGTTTTTGTTCGTTAAGCCAGTTGCTCGGTATGTGAATCAAAAATTCAGATCAATTGTCAGTGAGCCAACCAATGACGGAACGACGTTACACAAACTCGAAACACTTTATCGAAATTTAAGATGCTAAAGCAAGGTTTTCTCAATGCTCTCTTTTTCTGGCTTATTACAACCGAAAATTCTTTCACTGCAAACCTCTACTAACTTATCTTCATCGTTTTAAATGTTTGTAGTAATCGTATAACCCTTCTACCTACTTTGTCATCGATATTTAAGACGCTAAAGCAAGGTTTTCTCAATGCTCTCTTTTTCTGGCTTACTACAACCGAAAATTCTTTCACTGCAAACCTCTACTAACTATCTTCATCGTTTTAAGCGTTTGTAGCAATCGTATAAACCCTTCTGCTTTAAGTTATCCAGATTTAAGTCGCTAAAAACAAGTTTTTCTCAGTTTTCTCTTTTTCTGGTTTACTTAATACAAACGAAAATTATATCGCTATAATTCACTACTACCTACTAATGTTTCTCAATAGGAATCAGCCGGAAAAAGTTTATTTTTAGAAAGTCAGGGGACGCGTATTTGTTTTTGTTTTACTAAAAACGATGTTAGCTTCACTAACTATCCTCTACTAACCTAAATCTACCAACTGAACTTAATAAAACAATTTATTTTCAAAAATCGGTATCCTAGCTCATATTTAGAATTCATGGAACATCTTCAGCCTATGATTCTACATAATAGATATTTATGTTATCATTAAGTTTTTGTGAATAGTATATTGCATCTTGTACATACATAGGTATATGTAATAAGGTAAAACAAATAAAATAAAGCACAAAAGTAACAGAAACAGGTCTTTAATTGTTAAACTTTAACAAAAATAACATTAACAAACACTTATGATGCTAAAACAGTTTAGTCAAAGACTTGTTTAATTTTAATGGCTTCATAGTTAGGTACATACTTCTTTCAAAATGAAAACAGCTTTCGTTTTACGTAATTTAATTACGAAAGAAAGAGGTGTGCTTTGAAAGTATTTACTAGTAGAAGAGCTAGTACATTGTTCATGTTTACCCAGTGAAATGCACAAGAACAACATCTAGCTATTGGTTTAAAATGCATGAATCGTAGAAAAATACCTTCACGAACCGAAAAACGCAGACAACCCTTGCCACAGATAAAATAATAGAAGAATGGTGGAAGCTCGGTGGAAGTCGATAATCCGGCCCGGCTGTTAGTCGCGAGTCGGTAAATGATGATAAAAAAAAATGACGCTTTTTACACATATTGTTAGTTTATTCCTCGTCAGTTAGATCTGGCTCTGCTTTTTCGTCTTCGCTGACGTCAGCAGCATCTTCTGCTTCGGGAGTGGCTTCAACGGGGGCTTCGGTGTCGGCTTCAGGTGTCACGGGTTCCTCGACAATTGGTTCAGGCTCGTCAGCTTGTGTTTCACTGGAAATATGTCGCATTTTTATTTCATATAACTCAAGCTTCTACTTTTCTAGTGAAAACTGCCAAGAAGTGAATTTAGCGAAAATATTTTTTTATCAAAGCATGTTTTCATACATACCTACATAAAAAATAGAAAAAAAGAGTCCAATTTTTAAGTGTGAGAACTTGCTGGGATCGAAATTTTATTTTCGCAAAATCTTTGTAATGCCACTGATAAAACTTGACCGATTGCGAATTTAAAGTGCGCATCAATATAAAAAAACGCCAGAAGGGAGGGGGTGTGATGGCGCGTGTATTTTGTATGCGCAAGACATCCCTTTCACTGTTTTCCAGCGTTTTTTCGGTTGACGCAACCTATAAATAAAAGTCAGTGATTTATATCTTCAAAAATGTTCAATTGTGCTGGGTTTTGTTTAAAGATGTTGAGAGAGATGTTTTGGGTTAGTCATTAACATTTATTGTTTACGGCGTACGGCGTGCGGTAACCCAAAGGCTATAATAACAAGAGTTTGACTAAAATCCCTAAGCCGTAATATGCATGCATACCATCAGATAGACATTCCCATATTGTCAACCAGTGATTTACTGAAAATTACCTGACTTCAGCCTCAGGAACCTCAGCCGTAGAACCACTGTGAGAGAGCTCCTCAAGTCGGACTGCGGCGAGTTCTGACTCTTGTCTTGCGATTTCGGCTAACTCAGCAGCCTGGAAAACAAGATTAGTTTTAATAACACGTAGGTACTTAACGTTTGTATTGTTTTTTAGCACAATAGTATTTTTTAAATAAGATCACTCGGATGGTGGTCGTTTGAGACCAAATGGCATTCTACCTTCTTCGCTTTAAGATCGGCACTGCTCATATTCTCGTTGAAGATTTAATGGGAAAAATAGTTAACTTATTTTATTAAATTACTTATTACACTCTCTTATTGTATTTTAAATTCATTAGGTATTCGTGACTGGTCTTACCTGTCGTGCAAGCTCTTGTTCTTTTTCCTCTTCAGCCTGTTTCTCAAGTTCCTCCAACCTCGCGAGCTCCTCTTGTCTTCTCTGTTCGGCTTGCCTTTCTTCTTCTAGTGCGGCATCTTCCGCTACCAACTTAGCCGCTTCTTCCGCCAGCTTTGCTTCTTCTGCCAATTTTGCTTCTTCCGCCACTCTTGCTTCTTCCGCCAACCTCGCTTCTTCTGCCAACCTAGCTTCTTCCGCTAATCTGGCTTCTTCAGCAAGGCGAGCTTTTTCGGCTTTTCTAGCTTCCTTTGCAAGCTTAAGTTCTTCAGCTTTGCGAGCTTCTTCCTCCGCTAAGCGGGCCTCTTCTGCGAGGAAGGCTTCTTCAGCCAAACGGGCTTCCTCCTCGGCTTTCATGGCGTCTTCTTCGGCTTTACGCTTTGCAGCTTCTGCAGCGCGAGCTTCTTCTTCAGCCCTCTTTTCGGCGGCTTCACGTTCAGCCTGAAAGGATATGAATACAGTTAAATGGTAACTGTCGAAGATACCATATCCTAGCATTAGTAGGAAAGTTATATTTACCTGAGCCTTGCGTTCAGCTTCGCGTTTCGCCTCTTCCTTCAAAGCCCTGTAATTAAATATAGAAAATTTAGCTTCCTCTTTATATAAATTTCGGTTCTTTTCTTTCACGTTGGTGTCTTACTTCTCTTCAGCAGCGCGTGCTTCCTCCTGCTTCTTCCTCTTGATCTCGGCCAGATCGACCGATGGGGTCATCACTGGCTCGACAGTGGACGAGCGGAAGCGAGCCTCACGGTCGGCCTTCGCTGCTTTGAGCTCCTCCGACGGGTCATCCATCATCTGAGGCGCCTGGAACTTGCGGCTCGGCCTCCATGGTAGCAGTTTCACTGCACCGAGGCCAAAGTTATGCGCGTCCCTTACAACAACCACCGGTGAAATGATAGCTGGCATGCTAGACATTTCACAATGCATGGCAATGGTCATTGATCGTTCACTACGGAACATGGGACAGCAAGCGAGGCAGCACATTGCTCGTGATCATGACTCGTCTCATAACTAAGCGGTTACTCTGCATAAAGCTCGCAAAGCCTGCGTTGTATGGAATCGCTATGGTGTCGTAATCATTTGAAGTGCTGCTTGCTTCATGCTGTGATGCGAATGGATCATTTTGATAAGGTGCTGCGGTGAACGATCATGTACATCAATAATGTCAGCTACATATGTCTTAAAGGGGGATTGCTTGTGTATCTCAAGATATTTTTTAGGTCGTCTTTAACTTTAGGTATATTGTTTAATTATTATTTATTATGTGTAAATAATGTTAATTGTACTGTAATTTTAGTACCAAAGCAAAAGCGTTAATGAAGCCTAAAAAAGCGTGAATTCGGGAACATGAATCATGCAAACGATTAAAACAACTAAAGATTCAGTATAAAATGTTTATTGTTAAAATAAAATCAGTCGAGTGAAAACGAGACGTCTCGGTCACCGGTTAAATAATTTGGGCGTTAAACACACCGCTATCACAACGATGACTAGAAAATAAACTAAATTATTTCGTTCGTTGCAACTCGTAAAAAATATAGCAAAATAATAATCTTCGTATTAATATTAATGCTCAGAGTACGTATGATCTCATGGTTAGTCGTAAAAGAGCCCTAACTCGTTATACCGAGATCATAGTGCCGCGGACGAGCGCGGCGCGAGCGGCGTAGGTACCGACGCGCCCGCGCCGCGCCGCCCGGGCTGCGAGCGGGTGAGGGGTGCGAGGGGACTACGCGCTCTGCGCCGCCGACGGCTGTTGCGGCGCGCCTTTCGCTGCAAGAGACACCACACACAGGGTTAGACACGAACTTTATTCTCCAGTTTAATACCATTTTAAACGCCTTCACGGCGCGACTGCAAATTTTAATATTTTTAACAACTCTTCTTTAGATCAAGCGAAGGATAGACAGCTCTAGCTAGCGATGCGATTGAGCGAGGTACCTGTTACGCTATCGAGGGCGAGACCTGCGGCCGCGAGCCTGTTCTTGGCATAGAAAGAAAGAAGGTTCACGTCGTCCCTGATGCTCAGCTCCTTATAAAGAGGCCTGCGGTTGGAGAAGGCCTTGTTACCGGAGTAGTGCACGCAAGCGAGGTTTCCGCGTCCTGGCGAGAACACCTCACTGTTATCACGAGGGTCACACTGGAACTTAACTGTTAGTTGGTCGTAAAACGGATCGATACGGATGCTACACGAACACCACAAGGAAATTGGAAATAGATCAAGCATTCGGTCGTTTAGTTCGTCAGTTAACAGGGTGTGTCGCAACTGTATTGTGTTGTGTAGTGTAGTGGAGGTCGTCGAGATACTTACCGGTGAACTTCTTGGCAGGCCCGTAGAACGACATAGCGCTAATATTCCCGACCACATTGCGGTTCAGAGGGAACAAGAGCTTTTCTATGTATGCGTCGTTGCTGAAACGGTACGGAATCGGCTCGCCGTAAGAGTATCTGTTGAAACATTATTAGAAATCATACAATACAATTGGGTGCCCTTGCCAGAGTTTTTAAGGATACTGGATAATTGACATCTATCTATCTAATCAGCCCACATTTACCCACTGCTGGGTATAGGCCTCCTCCTTAGCACGTCACTCTTTCCGGTCCTGCGCCAACCGCATCCACTCGACTCCCACTGTCCCAACGATGTCATCAGACCATCTGGCCGGTGGTCTGCCTCGTGGTCTATGACTCTCGCGTGGCCACCACTCAGTCACTCTCTATGTCCCAATTGTCACAATTGACATATTATCTAAGAAAATAAGTCTTAGCCATCTTATAAGAGAACAAGAATGCAAACATTGTCTGACATTTAACTGCTAGTCTATAATTAAAATAGTGATCAATATACGTCACACGTGAAACGCGCGTGAACATGATTTGGCTGTGAAATGATACATACACCCACGTTTAATGGTCTCACTACAGAACTCCATATTTCGTTACTGCCAAAATTGCTGGGCGTAGGCATCTCTTTATTTACCTACTAACGTGTACAAAGTCAACATAAACATTGCCAATTGACGATCGGGGCGTCTCGTCAATGTCAGTGCCAGAGCGCCCGAAACCGATAGACACATCAATGAATGAGTTATTTCGGTACTGTTACATCAGGCCAAGAAAAACTTGACTTGTCATTAGAGCCGGTATGAACGAGGTCTTTTGAACCGACCCTGAATCCCAGAGTAACTTTCTGTCGCGTCAACACACTAACATGAACGTGTGGATTGTTCGATGTTGAAGTGGCCTTCGAACTCATACTCCAAGGTTGTACCGCGTGCCAACATTGCTTTATATAATGCCACCAATAAAATGCCGTTTTATTCCTTGTAATGGGATATCTTGCTAATGTTGATCGAAAATATTGTACTTACGAGTAAATAGCATCGAGAGGGGCGTAAGTTTGGGCACGAGGCACCACAGAGCGCGCACGCGTCAGCAATGCAGCTGTGTCAGCGCGGATACGACGACTCTCGTCTTCGAAAGCCTGAAACGAATAAAAGAAAGGTCTTCAAACAGCGTCTTTGTAGAACTGCATCAATATCGCCAATTTTCTTCATTGTTCTAGTTTTTCAGAAATTGGATACCATTTAGGTGTATCACAGGGATAAAACAAAATTGTATTTAATTAATCTTCATTCGGCTAGGAAGATGCCCAATATTTAGGCTTACAAAGGCGAATGCTTACTTTAGTAGACTCTGATCTGCAAAAGTCTTCGACAGCAGAGAGGGTCAACTGCGGGCGGTGCTTGTATTGGATGCGGTCGAGCTCCCGGAGGACCACAGATGGACGCACGCGAACCCTGACGATATGGTGGGGCACCTCAGGGTATGTAGCGAGTCGAGTGATCGTGCGAGCGTTCGGTCGATATATCAGTTCAGCCTGAAATATTAACAACTTTTAATATGCTAAAAAGAAGCAGTCAGATTCAACCAAAAGCGATTGATGATTTTGCCGTTCACAATTCATATACAGATCCAAAATACATCGAAAAGCATATAGCGATAAATACAGCATTGATCACGCATCAGCCTAATGCAAAACGGGACGAATTGAAATATTACCTACCAAAAAGATACGTGGTATGTAGGTCTAGTTACAAACACAATTAATGTTTAGAAAAACCAAACCATGATGAAAAATATAATCGTCATGATGCAAACGTTAGTTGAGAAACAAAACAAACATGAAGATATTAAAATAGAAACTGAAGTTAAAGCTGATGTGGTAGGTACTTGAAGCAATGTTTAACTTAAGAAGTAAAAGACTTCATGCAGGTAATATTTTGTAATGAGTAGGTACTATTACACTTACAGCAGAGTAGTAAATTTCATGAGGCAATTGGGATAATTTTTATACGTAATCTGTACAACGATTTGTTTATGATACGCCAAAACTCTTGGCTATTTTCGGTGGGACCTTTCTGCGTCTCAATGGCGGAGTGAATCATCAGGGTGTGGTGTAAATTTAGACGGTTTCAGTTGCGCACGCGCGCGCCGAGCCGCCTGGAGACGGGATATTATGAATGCTGACTTTTATTTTTTTAGTTTAGCTATCGGTTTATTGTTTTTGTTGGGCGTCGTGATTATGATTTGCTTTTATCGTGGCTTTTTAAAAGCTCCTTGATGAATTGCATGAATCGACAACTATGTCTAGATCAGCCCAATGTTATCGTTTGGTATTTCGAAATCCTTATTCTTGTTCTTAGAGATATGCTATACCTAATCTATCCACTTTTCTACTGATTACTCTTGTCATCGTGTATGTTTTACTTTTGTTCTCTTTGAAATTATCTAGCTGAATCTTGCTTGATAATACTTGATAAGTTCTATGTACCTATACCTACCTATTATTTTAATTTGTTTAGTACGGTGAATATGAAAGCTCATACCTACTACGCCACAAAGAAAATGTAAGTACCTAAGTAGTTACATAAATAATTAAACTTACTACCAGTTGGCTGTAGGAGTAGGTACCTACCGTGGGCAAGGCCGTAGGTAAGTACCTACCAACTTATGTTCATTTGCCTAATTATGGAAACTTCACCGTACGTTTCCATGTAAATATTTACGTGGCCTTCATCTTCTTGCCAAAAACCATTCCCTTCATCCGGCTCTCACAATAAATTGTTTTGCTTCGTGTCGTTGATGTGAATAAACCTACCAGGCTTTAGGATCTAGGGTAGGTGACATTCTGGCACATTTTCTACCTATGTAAGTGCATACCTCTACCTATATTGCATACTTGTGGACGATCGGTCTTGCTTTCTGGGTACCTAGGTACCTAACCTATTACTTAGCTATTCAGTAGATAGGTATCCAACATTTTTGCTGTGTCCCTATCACCTCGAACTCATTCGGTTTCTATTGTTTTTTTTTAAATATATTTTTTTGACTGATTTTTTCGGGCGGGCGGCGCTGCGCGGCGGAATGGGAAGTTCCTATTTCAAATTGCACATTCCAAAATGGCTTCCATGCAATAGTACCTAGGTACCTACGTAGCCTACATAGATAGGTAGGTAGTTACTAGTTAGGTACCTACAATACCTAATAGTAGATATTATAAATAATTTATATAATTTCTCAACGCAAATAGTTTAGGTAGGTACCTACTTAGTTAGTAGGTTCTTAAGTACCTACTTTAGATTTATTTAGAGATTTCGATCAGAGACAGACTTTTCCCCAAGGCCTGTCGTATTTCTTTTAACACGAAAGAATTTTGTTTTTAGTTCGTTTTCATTGTAGTAACATTGGCTTCCTTCCAGGTAAGTATTTGTTCGCTAAAATTGTGAAATTTAACAGCGCAGCGGCCGTAACATTTTTGACTATCTGAGGATGAATACTTATGTCCAAGACGAAGGCTATGGCAGACATCTCTAACATCACACATGAGAGGTTAGAGATAGTTGACCGATACGTTTATCTTGGAAATGTCATATCCTTTGGTAAGGAACATCAAATAAAGGAGATCTCAAGAAGAATACAATTACCTAGGATAGGCTGCATTTGGCAAATTGGACGACGTTCTTTGAGTCCGCTGAAATTCCACAATGTCTGAAGACCCGCCTATATAACCAGTGTGTTTTGCCCATCATGACCTATGGTGCCGAAACATGGACGCTAACGCAGGAGGTTGTGTCCAGGATGAGAATTGCACAGAGGCTGGAGCATACCTGCTCGACATCAAGATTATAGATCGTGTTCCCAACGGCGAGATTCGAAGACGAGCAATGGTCAAAGACGTTGGGAATCGTACGGAACTAAAATGGAGCTGGGCGGGACACCTGGCAAGGCCATGTGATGGCAGGAGTAAGGCGCTGTGTGGCGTCCAAGAACGGTGTAGAAGCGTCGGTTCTCGTGCAGCGAGATGGGCAAATGATATCACAAACATCGAGGGCAAGGGCTGGGTGAGACAAGCACGGTACCGTCAACAGTGGCGTGGATGATGATGATGAGGATTTTGACTTGGATGTTTGATTTTTTGATGAACTACCTACCTACATGCTACAAACGCTGTCAATCCTAAGTACTTGTTTATGTGATTTAGTGCATTTTGATATGAAGTGCTTTGATTTGCATGTAATATAAGCCTATGTAATATGATTCTTCAGCCATAGCGTGGTCTTCTCTATATTTACAGATGTGTGCGTTGCGATGGGTCACCATTGTATCTGACTCACCTGAGATAGTTTTGGTATGTACGTCACGAAGGGAACGTGATAATACGGGAGCAATGGAGAAAAGTAGTAGCTTGACGTCAGTGGCTGTGGTATCGGGAGAAACAGGGTCTTATTATCTAGTTATTTTTTAAGTTGCCTCACTACCTACCATAGAGCAACACGGGCCGTCGGCGGACCGCTACCTACCTACCAACTTAGCGGTTTTATTTCCATTGGTTCCACTATCTATCTTGTTATCCAAAAATGTGAAGTTGGTAAACAATCATATCCATGTGCAGTTTATGTAAGTAGGTAGGTACTCGAGCTATTCAGGCATGTATCTAGGTAGAGTTGGTGGGTGGTTGCTGTCCAATGACACCACCTCAGTAGGGTGGGTTCCCAACTAGTCACTCTAGATCCGGTCACTGTGGAACTCGTTGGTTTTTTTTTCCATCCTGTAACACTGTTAAACGTTGGGAAATCTTCTATAAAAGAAGTTGCAACTAACAGTGTAACTCGATGGACGAACAAAGTGCCAACGAGTAACACTGTGACCGGCTCTGGTGTGTGTGTGTGTCTCGTTGGGAACCCACTGTCAATAGAAGATAGGTAGGTACCTACCTCCTGGTAGGATTTGGAAGTCTAAAGTTATGTTGACAGATCTAGGTAGGTGTTCATTCAGGTGGTTGCTAAATATTTTATAAACGAGAACAAAGGAAGACTATAGGGCAGATTGAGATTAATCAAAACAAGTCAACAGGTGAAGATATCAAGATAGAGACAATAAATTGTTAGTGATTCGATGCCCATCATCGATCTTTTTCAGGTTTCTTTTAACACAAACAAGAGGGTTTAGATAACGCAAGCTTTATTAAACATTCAGTCTAAACATTTTAAATCATAATAATTTATCCTCCATAAAAATAAAAAAAAAGTTAAGATCCTCTGCCGCTTATCGACATGGAAGCGGCCAGATCGCACATTTAGTGGAATACTGAAAATACTGATTATCGAGGTATCGAGGGATGATAGCGGGGGTTAGGGAGCGGGGTAGTGCGGGGGATGAGGGGCGGGAGCCGGGGCCTACACGCGGTACGAGTAGTGACGGTAGGTGTTGCCGTAGGGCAGTCGGCCGCTGCTGGTGGACGAGTAGGAGTACCCGCCGGGCCCGCCCAGGTTGGAGGAGCGCTCGCTGGAGTAGGAGTAGCCGCCGGGCCCGCTGCCGGTGCGGCGCTCCACGCTAGTGCTGTACGAGGCGCGCTGCGGCAGGCCGGCGCCGGCGGTCGAGTCGCGCGACGTCGTGCTCGAGTACGAGTACGAGTATTGCTCGTCGGCGCGCCGCGGCGTGCGCGCCTCGCGGTCCACCACCACGTAGTGACGCGGCGTCTGCAACAACCGCGCGATCAGCGTCGACCCGCACTCGCACCGACCCCTGCGCCGCCCCGCGTGCCCTCCACTGCCCACCCGCACCCGCCCGACACGACAAACAACAGACTTAGCGAAAGCGACACACGAAAAGAAAACGCGACCGTCAGTACGAGGCGTAGTTGCTGTAGAAGACGTGGCGACGCGGCGCGTGCGTCGGCAGGCCGTGCGCCTGCGCCAGCGCCAGGTCCATGTGGTCGCGCGGCGTGCCCAGCGGGTCCGCCTCGAAGGCGCGCTCGCGCTGCCCCACGGCGCTCAGCACGCGGTTGCGCGTCTGCTCGCGCGCCGACACGTAGGGCGCGAGCGGCGCCAGCTTGTACTCCGGCGTGGGCGCGATGTTCTGCCGAGTGGCCGGCTCGAGCGCCGAGGCGCGCACGCCGGGCCGGCAGCGGCGCCCGAAGGCCGTCACCGGGTCCGGCACGAGGCTCGGCCGCGGCACGAACGGCACCTTCTCCCAGTCACCGACCGACGGCCGCTGCAAGCGGAGAATCGCCGTTAGTGGCGGGCGCGACTCCAGCCGCGGCTATATTTGGCGCGCCCGGCGGCTCCGCTTTCCGATTCTCGGTGCCGGCTGACCCACTTGCGGCCCGATGCGGCGCGCCCTATCGAACCCTATTCTGGAAGGACGACCTGCTTCCGATCTATCTGCGACTCTATCAAAGCAATGTTTATACACAAGCGAAACGGTAGGATTTAAGTGAGGTCACTTATGAAGACAGCGAACGCTGCGCGGATCGGTGAGGGGAACGAGCGAGAGACGCCGCCGTCGAGAAGGCGGATTCGTCGAACGGTTCGGAGGACGAGACGAAGGTCGAGCTGGTGCGAGGGTGCCCGGCTCCCAGGGAGGGTGACGGTGGTGAGGGACGGACACTCACCGTGACGCTGGAGTAGGTGGAGCTCGGCCTGTAGGGGCGGCGGGTCGTATAGAAATCACTTTCGTACACCATGGCTGCTGATTTATGATCGTTCGTCTGTAACTCGCGGCGGTCTGGTCTCGACTGGCGAGAGCGCGCGCGCAGAGTTTTGACGCCGAACCTTTTATTTTTAGAACACTGTCATTGCAATTTTCACGTCACTCCCGCAACCCGCTCGAATTTTACACAGAAATGTTAAATTGTGTTCTGATATCACAGCAAGTGGGTTAAGGATATCAAAAGCACATAGGAATGCAGCGAAAGACCAAGGGTTTGACCAAAATAAAAGGGGGGAACGGTGGTAAAAGTTTTAGGCACCTACCTAGGTACGACGTTTTAGAAGGTTGTTCCAGTGAATCACGCAGTATATTTGTGTAAACCGTGGCTGGATCTACCTACGCCACGTACAACCCTGGAGTCACGGCAAAACAAACGTCATGTGTAGGTCAATGTAGGAAACTTGTGGGTGTAGGTGAACTTCCACTTTTGTAAATAATAATGTTCCTTTTCATAAAGTTTTTATCCGTCTTCAAAGCAGCTCGGGTGTCGCCGCCGTGAGGTGAGGTTCTGCGAAAACTCTGATCTGATGAGCTTGCTTTGCCTTCGTAATGCATACTTAGGTAGGTAGGTATATAGCGCATAAGAAACACTTGAGAAATAGACTACCCACCACCTGCTATGATAATTATAAATTAACATCCCTCTACAAAGGGACAAACGATCCAGCGATCAGCGATGTGGCCACAGTAATCTACAGGGGTTGTACAGACTAAAATAACGAAAGCCAAAAGTGCGCACTTATATTTATTGACAGACCAGTGACACTGAATGTGCAGATTTCATAATTTGTGACGACCTGGATCATAATTGCTGTTTCAGCAGCTTCAGTTTTAGAGCCATTTTTGGATGGAGACTCGATCAGCACATCGGGTGTGCCGAGTGCCTACCTACTCACGAGTCTCCATACAAGATCTGACGATACAGAAAACGAAAAAACCCAGACGGGAACAGTTCAGAGTAAAATAACTCGTTGCTTATTAATTTGGTATCGTAATTAAACTAATCAGTTCTTTTCTTACCCAGAAAACCATGGAGAAATGTGAAAACTGAATCAGCTTCACGACTTTGATCCCCCGGCACGGTAGTTATCCCCTCAGATCTCTTGGTACCAAGTAGTTATAGGTACTCAAGATTCTTTGAGGACTAAGGTGGTAGTCAGAGACGCCCAAACATTACATTTGACACATACCTACCCACATTTTGCAGTAGGTAGTTAGTATTCCATACGTGACAGGTTGCAAGCCCATCGCCGCTGTAGAATAGTTCCTTACGATGTTTTCCTTCACCGTTTAAGAGCACTGACATTGCGCACATAAATTTACGACGAAACGATATCGATGCGAAAAATCCATTGGTGCGCGACCGGATTCGAACCAGCAACCTTAAGATCGGAAGGCGGGGTCATTCCCACTAGCTAGACCACAGGTGCTCTTAGCAGTCCCACTATAGATCTCCGCTCCGGAGAAAAGTTAATTCTTCTATAACTCTCTTGTTTCTGTTTGCCCACCATAACTCAATCCTGTCGTCATCATAGCATCTGTGTGTTGTCGAAATTGATTTTTTCGTTCTGTATTGAATGATTGATGACGTCTTGTTCGGTAAGGAAGAGACTGAATCCTGCACTGTTGGTGAGGTAGACCCTACCCTGAGTTTTCCTAAACTAGTGGCTATTGTTGTCTGGTAAAACTTGGTAGACCTATTAGCAGCCAAAACAGAAATGTGGAACACGGTGTAAAAATCTATATGGGTATAGGTCGCGTCAACTAAAAAGAACGCTGGAAAACAGAGGTGGGGATGTGTTTGCGCATACAAAATACTCGCGCCATTACACCGGCGTTCTTTTTGCGTGACGAGCACTAAATGACCTGCCTAGACCTAACCTTTGTGCCATACGTATTATTACTCCAGTACGTACCTAAGTGAAACTGTTCTTTGTTACTAGGTTGTCTAAAATAGGGTTACACAAGTCTAGATGTATCATAACAATAATACAACAATAATGAAAAGTAATAGTCTTTTTACTATTTATTTCTTTCTCTTACAAAATGACGTTCTCATTAAGAATTTACAATATATTTTCGTCATCCGAATGTGCGTGTGGAATAAATCACAGGAGTGGACCAACCGGTCGACACACAAAATTTGGACCCAGAAATAAACATAATACAGATTAATTATTTCCATTATAATAGTCAAAACGGCGAAATTAAACACCTGTCGTCCCAGACCCACTGCTTTATTGACTGACCAGTGTTTCCATATAATAAATCATAACAATTCAAGTCAAACAAAACAACATGTGCTGAACTTAATATAAATACGTCAAAACGGTCTGGCGCGTCGTGGCGAGGAGTCTTGGAACATAGCTCAGTCGGCCAGCGCAGGGCGCCAATAAATATCAACGTATGTACACGAGGCCACTCGCGACACCACCCTATATATACTTTTTAAAAATTTATAATTTATTTCGTTATGTCCTATCTATGTAGGTCGACTCACGACCGTCGCGGTCGGCGTGTCGACGGCTCTTCGCCCCGTGGCAGGAGTCAGCGGCGCCGGCGGCTGCGTCGCCTCATCGAGCGCAGTCCGCACCACCGCGCTACGCCGGTCGCCGGCGCGGCGCTCCGGCCCACTCTACAATACTATTCCGGCATTCGCATTCGACTCGACGCGACACTCCCTCACGCCGGCCACTGACTTCTGTCACCCTTCACCTGCAGCATGAGTAACAGTTGTATCACCGATTATTTGTACATCATTATCAACTAGCCAATGTCTATGTTTAATCTTGTGAGTTTCAGCACACCGCTATGTGGATCTGACGATATTTTGGACGCGATAATCTATCATCGTTGTCTCAGTTACATTACAAATTAGATATTTTCATTTAGGACTCTTAAAACAAATTCTGTAGCATCATACTACATTGGAATTAAGGTGAACTTGTGATTGTTCTGATAATAAACAACCCAAGTATCAGCTTCTAACTACAATTACAACTAAATTGTATTGCTAAGTTACACTTTGTCTTTTAACACCGTAACATCACGTCCGACAATAGAGAACCAAAACATCGTCAGTAGATACCTCCACACCCACTAGAGCGCAGACAAACAATAACAAGTATAAAACTCTCTCATAATCAACATTTCTACACTCTGTGGATGATGAAGAAGAAATTCACGTTAGTGTGCTGCATTCTCCACCACACTTTCGTGGTCTTTCCTAAACACTAACGCAAACCTTATGACCGAGCGAACGGGCTCTACATAAACACAAATCTAACTCTATTTGTACAATGTAATAGGTAACAGAATAAGACGTTAACAATAGGTACCACATACAAATATCATTCGCGGGAGAGCAACGGAATTGTAAGGCTATGCATTAAAAGGGAATAATCAGGCACTTGAGGTTACACCTGAACTTTGGACCGTTATACAACCATACTAGATATCTACAGATACAAAAAGCTTACAGTAAGCTGTTTGCAGGTGTTTTCTGTAAAGTTAGTAAAGCGGATTTTCTTTAAAATTCATAAGACTACAGTTTATGCACAAATAGAGCAGAGGTTTGCGTAAATGTTCTTCGCTCAGTCTCTAAAGCCACGGAACAAACCCTCCAAGTGATTGTCTCAATTTGGTATAATACAACATCATATCATTTGAGGTCAGGTCGCATTTTTCCGCTAGTTTGTGGCATTGTTATTTATATTTAAGTATTTGTGACAGCCCTACACAAAAATTGCGCTATGCATTGAAGCGTAATAGCGACGACCTGAACAATACGAAAAAAATTGTTATTTTGTATAAAAATATAAATCTCTTGGAGCGTTTTTGTGGCTCACGTCTCTCATGCGAATTGCTAAAGCGATAAATAAAGTAAGGAGATTACAAGCAATATCTCCATACTCTGGTTAGCGCTTTGCGTGAACGCTCCAGGAATGGTTTCATAAGAAAGATCGACCGTGGTACAGCGGAGACATGTCTGTATTTTTATTTTACAATATCCTAGATAGTAATATATCGAAACCCCTACTATAACACGCACGTTAGGCTACTGTTCACCAACAAAACTGCCAGCAAAGGCACACCAATTGAAAACCCAATCAGTGTTGATGAACACTAGCGAAAGACTTGCATTTCTGCCGCGCTGAAGGGCCGCGTACAAATCGCATCATCAGCAATAATGACGTCACCGTAGCAAATGTTTCAAAGCATACCATGTAGCCCACACGTCAGCAAAACAGATGCAAGGCTTTCGCTTGTGCGGTCGACTACACGTTGAGCTAAGAAACAAGAGACTGCGCCGACAGGTTCTACCCGCGGCCGTCCAGCGTGGCAGTACACGCGGTGTTCGCACAGCAAGGCCCTAAATGTCAGATCGGTGTCGCGTCAGGTGAACTCATGCTGCGGCCGGGCGCCGCTACTGCGTGGGGTACTGCGCCGATGGCATGGCGGACGCATACATGACAGGCGCCGGCGCGCCGCTCCAGCCCGCGCCGCCGGGCGCGCTCATGCGGTAACCTGCAACAAACGGCGGGTTACTCAACTGACCGAACTGAACAATACCCCCGGTACGGTTTCACCCTACATTTAGTTTTACGCACGCGGCGCGGTGATCCTCTGTAGGTCGCACGCGCAGCACTTTAATTCTACACGTAAAACATTATTTACGGTAGTACGTGACCTACTCACGCAAAAGACACTACCAAGGGCAAGATTTGCCACTTAAATCTTGTAACTTTAACTTAACATTATACCGGAAATAGTGAATCTTGTGTTTTGATCGTACTCACCAACAACATAACTTAACCAGTGAGTGGGTGCTGAAACTAACATCAACAACATACATGTAAGGTACAAAACACTTTTGGCCCTTACACCCCCCCCCCCCCAGTATTCATCATCATCAGCCTAAAGAAGTCCACTGCTTGACATAAGACCTCCTTACGTTTCCGGGAAGAACGATTCTGAGCCCTTTCCATCCACCGACTTCTCGCGGTAACATTCTCGTCAGTCGATCGGGTAGGACCCCCCTTGTATTACCCCCCTCTAATGCTAATTCGCTAAGGGTGTATTATCCCCCCATGTGAACTAATTTGACTCTAGTCACGTAAACAAATTGTATCTCTAAGAACAATAAAATAAGGTTGAATATCGGTACTCAAGGCCCTACTCCTACAAAAAAAGTAGTTTAGTATTTTATTTTGTTTTATAGTGAAATAAGTCAGAAATGATGGGTACTCCACGCCCTTAACGGATCTAGCACGATTTTTCCTGTAACCCTGTATACACATGGTAACCTAGTCACTGATACCCACAATACAAACAAACCTAGTATGATGGAGTTCAGAATAGAAATCAAAGGAAAAAATCGTGACTACACTATGTAAGTAGTAGGGTTCCATGACTAAGTCAGCTCCTCATTGTCATGAATAAACCATAAGATTAATTGTCTTTCAAGTGTAATTGTCTTTCATAAATTTATAATCCTACTACTATTATAAACGCGAAAGTTTGTAAGTATGGATGTTTGTTACTCTTTCACGCCGGAACGAATGAACGGATCTGGACGAAACTTGGCAGAGAAAGATTATAGTCTGGAATAACACATAGGCTACTTTTTATCCCGTGGGAATACGGGGATTTAAAACTACGCGGGTGAAACCGCGGGGCGCTACTATGGTCTTCAATACTTCCTCTTTACTTAGAAGGAAACATTAACTTACCTGCAGGTGCAGCCTGTGGATTGTAGTTGGGTGCGGTGTATTGCTGATAGTATCCTGGAGCCATGTATGCCCCTTGTATTGCAGGGTAACCCTGGAAACAATCGTATTTATCAGATCAGTGTGCATGTGAGTGAGAGCACTGGTGGTCTAGTGGTAGCAACCCCGCCTTCCGATCCTAAGGTTGTGGGTTCAAAACCGGTCGTGCACCAATGAGTTTATCTGTTCAAAAATTTATGTGCACAATGCCAGTACTCTCAAACGGTGAAGGAAAACATCGTGGGGAAACCGGCATGTTTTAAAACCAAACAAGTTCTATAACATGTGTCAAGTGCTCGAAAGGAGCCTCTTGAGGCGCACTTAAAATCCATTCTCCACACTTTTTCGAAAGAAACTAGTGGCAGGATAAGAATAAGAAGTGTGCATGTGTTTTTAATACAACTTGCTTAAGGAGCAAGCAAAAATGTGTATATCAAAGTGACACTTGCGATTCCATTGAAATAAACACTGTTTGACTTTGATTTTGTTAGAAAAGGGGTATTACTTTGATAACAAAATTGTATTTCTCATAACTTAATTTATGATGGATAATTATAGGTACCAAGTAGTTCACTTATTGGAACTAGTGACCATGATCAGCCTTGAATAAGACCACAACTGGAAATTGGCTTCTCTCTTAGGTATCTTCTAGTTAGACTGATGAATTTTGAAGCTATTTTAACCATCTTCCTGCCCCATTCAGAATGTAGTGTCTTCTGGTTCAAGGATGTATTTCGGGAATTTAGATTTATTTATTGCCAACATGTACATACATCCGTTATATTATAGCTTAGGTCTAAGGTTAATAAGCGAGTACATGTACCCTGTAGGGCGCTGCAATCTATGAAGAAATCTCTGTGGTCGGCATTTCATAACTGAAGATCGTGGTCACTCAAAGATAAAAAAAGAGAAGAGATGATGAAGAAATAAGGTAGGTAAAATAGTTCATTCACAGGTATGTGCGGTTCTGAGGCCTATGGCTTGTGAAATGTAGATTAAGAGTGCTTTATTTGTATGTAAGTGACCTTGATTTGTACATGCATTTATCCTTGTATTGTGTATGTTATTTACCTACGAAATTTCACTCTGAATCACTTATCATAGAGGATATGCAATATTGGCCATATTATCCTGTGGAGTATCAAAATGTAAAAAATTCCATGACACATTTATAAGAGCAGAAATCATGATCAACCATAACAAATCAAACAAATTCGCAATCACCCGCGACAAAGCGAAATCTTGAGTATAAAGTATCGACTTTTCTAATACTAATATTTATTCTGTGCTATTGGTTGACTGACACAAATGTATAAAAATAACATCACTGCTTAGGTTAGTTTATATCACCGTCCCTTGTTTTCCATCTGCCTGGTGAGCAACTGGTGGATCTACCTTCTTTTCAGACGTTTTATAAGTGATCCTAGGAATAAGAATTGATATTTAGATGTAAAAAGAAACGATCGATCGACATCAACCAATCCATTCTACCATCAATTGATAACTTCGATCGATTCGTTTGGTAACACCCTAAGGTTATAAGTAGGATGGCAGTTATCGCAGGTAATAAGGTGTTGTAAAATAGCCCTTACCTGAGCATACCAATATCCCATGCCGCCTTGTTGGTACGGGTAAGGGTATTGTGTTTGTGCTCCCATGGCAGGCGGCGCTGTCGGCGTATTGCTAGAACTCTGGAAATAGGCAACAATCACTTGTTAATACTGTTTGTATATTTGAAGTACACATAAGGTCTCTGCCTACCCCTATGGGATACAGGCGTGATTTTATGTATGTATAAGGTCACAGAACAAATAATGGGGCAATGGCGTACCTTGCCTGATTAAAATGTTATATGATAAGGAATGATGATGGTGGTGTGTGATACACTAGTTACACTAAAAGGAGTAAGGGTTCAAACAAAGTTTTAAAGAAAACTATTGTGAGGAAACCCTCATCCTCATCACCAGCCATGGTGGTCTCACCATGTTGGTCGTACCTTACTGTTTAGTAGTATTACCATGTTTGCAATGACTATGGTTGGCTGTTTAGATCTACATACTAACTTCAAGAGGCCAATTTTAACACTTTAGGCGGGTTTTAGAATCACGCTGAGCGTAGGTAGTGACTGATGAAACGTATGAACTGAACGCACTGATAGTTACCTATGCGTTATTCTAAAACACTTCCTAGAAGTTAATATGTTTCGGCTGTCAGTGCCTAGTGCAGTCGAACCTAACAATGAGCCATTAGAACACTAAAAAAACCTCTGATACTTGGCATTATTCTAAAATGCAATGAACTGTAGATTATTTAAAAATAGCCACAAAATTTACACAAGAGTGTCTGTGTTACTTACTATATATGTAATATCAACCTGCTATATTTCAGTTATTGTGTGATGATGTTCTCATGTTTGTGGTTCAAATAAAAAATCTTCTATTCTATTCTTTGTTCTGATTTTGCATAACTGAAGTACCAAAAACAAATGAGACCTACTTAGGAAATGTAAGAAAATCCTTGGTTTGTAGATATATTCTAGCTCAGTGAAGTTGGTGGCAAATGTGATGTGAACAACAGAGTTCCAAAATTGGCTGCTGAAATGCCTTTGTCCAGCATCACAGAGCACTTACAAACCTATTAAATACAATACAATCTGTTATGCTCCTTTGTATACATTGTATTAGAAACCTCCTCTTCAGAAAGCAAATGTTTAATTGTTATATGTATAAACAAAATAGTAACACACATAGCACTCAAATTTAACATGCGGAATCCCCTTCTCAATGTCAAGTGTGTGTGTAGAAGTCTTTGTTAGGTTGAAATCAAATTAATGCAATGCCTTTGTGTGTGTAACGTAAAGTACCTATACCCACTTTAACATTTTGTGGACAATGGGTATGCTATGATTAGAAGATTTGAATAATTTGGGTTTTTGATTGTCTTGGTCGCATAGAACTGGCACATTGATTCACCTAGCTTTGACATGTCTCAAAGTGGTCCTTGTGATTCAAATGTATCTTTCGAGTTTGACTTTTGGATCTAGAGCAATCAGAAGTTCTCATTGTATTATTTTTCTCTACATAATTGTATACAACTTGAGGTTGCCCTATTTCATGTAGAAATAATTAAGTTTGAATTATGCATTTTTAGTATGTTTAAGTTCAAAAAATTAGCTTGGTAAGAATGGATTTCTAGGACTCTGAAATTGCCCCACACTTGCTTGGTCCACATAGTAGTGTATTTTTTTTGCAAGGTGCCATACAAACATAAGTTACACAACATGGGTACATACATGTTCAATAAACAGAAATGGACCATGAATCAAGTGTTTATTTAGTTGTATATTTATTGTTACCAGGATACACTGTATCATGTTCAGTAGTTATGAAGAAACATGCATGAATACATTGTTACATCACCAGATCAGTTACACACTTGGTCAAGAGAATGCATGGCCAATGGTCACTTACACAATTTTCTCTTTACATAACTTCGAAAGCATTGTTTTAGGAACACCTGAAAAGATATAAAAAGTTAAGTCTACTAACCTGGTTCTCAGAGCCTCCATTCTCTTTCCCCCAGAAACATTTTACTGTGTGTCCACTTATTTCTGTGTTATGAGTTGCTTCAATGGCATGTGCTGCAGCTTCTTTAGTCATAAACCTAATAAAGGCATATCCTTTGTCTCTGAAAACTCTAATATCTTGTATTTGACCATATTGTGAGAATGTGCTTTGCATTAGCTCTTCAGTTATAACATTGCTTGTAAATCCTCCGCAGTATACTGTTGAGTTGGTCGGTGAACTCTGGTTATAAACCTCATCGAAAGTGGGCTGCTTCACTCGCTTGTTGATAGGGGCACCTTCGTTCGGACCTCGGCTGTTGGTCGGAGGCTTGCGCGTCGACCAGTTGGTGCGGATGGATCGAGAACCCAGCCACTGACCATTCATAGCTTGTATAGCTGCTTCCGCGTCAGCTTTCTTCACGAACGATACGAACGCGTATCCTTTAGATTTGAGCGTTTGTGGATCGCGTACTATTCTACAGTTAGAGATCTCGCCGAAGGGCGCGAAGGCATCCCGTAGTATGTGGGTCTCTATCTCGGGCGACAGATCTCCGACGAATATGTGATGGTGGTTGCTAGTGTCCGTCTTCGGCTGGTTGCCAGGACTCGTAGCCCAGTTAACCTTCATTTCCTTATCGAGGACCACTCGTTTGTTCATGGCGGCCAGGGCTGTTGCCGCCGCCGAATGATTGGTAAATTCCAGGAATGCATAGGGGTCGTTACCGGGTTCTCGTATAATCTTACAACCTTTTACTTCTCCTATTTGTCCAAACAGGGTGCAAATAAAAACTTCTGTAACACTCGCGTCCAAATTACCGACGTAGAGGGTTTTCGGGTGGCTTTCGTCGCCCATATTAGCTTAAATTGTAATCTAGCGATTACCTAATTAAAACTATGAACACTAATATCGAAAATAATCGTTAGACGACGTGTTATTTCATCACTTTAAACATTGGATGACGGATAAAAGTATGAAAAATGTCGCAAACAGTGCCTAGAACTTCTCGAAAGACGTTGCTGTTGACTCGTGAAACGTTCACTTTTCGGAAACAAGCGCATCTATAGACGAATTTCCGGTGAGCGAAATTCAAAAATGTAGCGGGAAGAATATTTACTATCGATTCATGAATAAAAAATATTGTTAAAATAATACTTTGCTGAGTAGCAACCTATTATAAAACAATGATTAGCGTAAAAACGAGATATTCCAGCTAAATTGTGTGAAAATACACCTGAATTTGGTTAACCACAAACAAAGTAAACAGAAATCCATAAACAAAATGAAACTTTTCCGGAAACGAGTGTCATTTTGAAAGTCTATGACTCATCAAACAATGCGGTTTCGTTTACTAATCATGTAACATTATTATATGTTTTGAGGTACCCAACGACGCTATTGGCTGTTTAAAAAAGTCTCTAATATTGACCAATAGCGATGAGAGCAATTAATTTTTTATTATTGTCATATACAAATGAGGAGCAGTTTGATTTAATTTTGGTTAAATTATCTGTAGCTGCTACAATCTTCTTAAATGTACCAAGAAATATAAATTATGTATTTACAAATTGTAAGATCAATTAAATTGAATAGTGAAAGTAAACTGATTCAAGGAAATTTAGTAATTTCGTCTTGAGTCTCTTGAAGGAAGGAATGTCTCACTTTTTTACCCGTACTCTCGTTTCTGAAAGCTCGATCAACACTAATCAGCTGTCAAGTCACTTGCTATTTCAGCTTTTAGTTCAAATTAGATAGAGATAACAAGTGACTTGGCAGCCGATTAGTGTTGATCGCGCTTTCAGAACCGGGGGTAAATATGTCAAAAAGACTGTTGGCACTGGTAAAGTGGCAACATTTATATTTTATGAGGACTACGTACGGCTGACGGCTGTCACTGTCACTGTCAAAAGTCCTGAACGCATATTATTTGGTTTTTTTTATTTAGACCACCTACTTGGTTGGTTTGGTTGTATTGTAGCGGAGCAATTATTTTCGTGAAAGTACTACAGTACGATTTAAATATGTGTTTTTAATGAAAAACTACGCCAGCGAAGCTACCATTTAAAACCTCGTTAAAAAAAAATATATTCCATTCATTATTCTTCTTATCGACTAGGTTATACTTACAATAGACATACACCGACTGTACAGTACACGTATGCAGTGCTCCAAACGATGTTTTACTGAATTCTAAGTGATTAACAGGCAATGAGGTGATCTATACAACGAGAGAAGATGATAATCGAAATGCTGCCCCTTACACAGAAGGACACCCGGGTCCAGCGCGGCCTTGTTGGCGGGCTGAGTGAGAAGTTTCAAAGCTGGTGGAGACTCATCTATTCAGACAAAAATTCAAGGAATTTGTTCCTCTTTCTAATACTGAACTTGTCGTTTGCGTTTGTTGAGTTGTTTTACGGAGTATGGACAAACAGCTTAGGTGAGTGTTATCTTCATTTGTAGTTAGTGTAGCAATTTGAAAGCAATGATTAACATATTAATAAAAGGGTTGTCTAGTGGATTTTTTCACGAGTTATTGATGAAATGTAGTAAATGTTACTTCAGATACAACCCTAAAATCATGGTTCATGCATCTCTTGATTTTAATTGGGTACCTACCTAAACTTTATTAGAAAACATTAGTAAATTTTAAGAGCAGTAGTGCTCTTTGTGAAGGGCTCGTGCAGGGAAGTACTACCACCACACCTACTTCTGCTGCCAAGCAGCATTGAGGTGTTTTGATCTATGGGGGATATGGGCAGGAAGATGATGAACTAGGTCTACAATTACTCAATGAAATTATATCAAAATAAGAAAATACTTTTGTGCAATGACTACCACCATCCACTACAACCCACCAGACTACCAGCTGTATTTTGTTAAACCAATTTGCTCTTTTAGGTCTCATATCAGATGCATTTCACATGTTCTTTGACTGCACCGGCCTGGTGGCCGGGCTAGCTGCCTCTGTGATATCAAAGTGGAGAGCCAATGAAAGATACTCTTATGGCTATGCAAGAGCTGAAGTGCTTGCTGGCTTTGTTAACGGACTCTTCCTGTTGTTCATAGCATTCTTCATCATGAGCGAAGCTGTGGAGAGAGCCATTGAGCCACCAGAGGTAAGATTTTGAAAAAGAAACTCACCCTGTATATAGGCTTTTTCATTATAGATACAATACTTAAGGGCCCTGCAACAGCGGCTCGCAGTATCGAGGTGCGATTGGCTATTATTTTATTTCATTTCGGGGAGGTTGTTTGTTTAAAAGAATAACTATCCAGTGACAAGCATAAATACTGTTGGAACACAAATAACACAATAATATAAGGGAAACATGCCCGAATCAGAAATCATTTTGGTATTAGTATTTTTGGCCTTACATTTACCTAATACCAAAGTGATTTCTGACTCAAGCACATTTTCCTCATATTATTGTATTATTTGTATTCGAACAGTATTTATGCATGTCACTGGATAGTTATTCTTTCAAACAACCTCCCCGAAATGAAATAAAATAATAGCCAATCGCCCTTAATAATGTTATCAAGAAAGTGTCATGTTCGTAGAAAGCAAATGTCATTTTTCTTTCATGAGACAGAATAAATACCTAATATGTTTATTAAGTTAATGTGCATAAATTTGCATTACAAAGAATATGAATTATTATAAGGTAAAATAAACATGTGAATAGTCACATGACATACTACACTACAGTACATACAGAGTGAACATACCCTACAGGTAATGTAGGAGTAGGCACCTACTTATATGGATACTCCTACATCACCTAGTTACCTGCAGTATGTTTTTTTAGTATGTTTGTTTATTTTTACCAGAATTTCCAGACATCCTACAGACTATAAATATATTTTTATATGAAAACCCTTTTCACGAAACTGTTTTAAAGGAAACTACCTACTTACATAAATTAGTTTTTTTATTTTGATGCATATTCCACACAGCACTATCTTTGCTCCATACTAAGCCAATAAAGCTTGTGTTATGGGAACCAGATACTCAGCTAGCTACTTATATACTTTTTTTTGTAAAACATACTTATAAAATTATAACACCCAGACAGAGAAAAAACAAATTATGTTCATCACACAAATGTTTGTTCTCGGTGGGGATCGAACCCACGGCCTACGCCACTAATTAGGCTTCGCCTCAATCATCTCTTTTTTATGCTCGATATTTCGCTATCACTTCATAGTATAAAACAAAGTCGCATTCTCTGTCCTTATATCCCCATTGTCCCTATGTATGCTTAAATCTTTAAAATTACGCAACGGATTTTGATGCGGTTTTTTTTATAGATGTAGTGATTCAAGAGGAAGGTTTATATATGTATAATACATGCATGATATGTGCACCCGTGTGAAGCAGGGGCGCGCGGGCGGATCGCTAGTAATAAATAAACAAATTAAATTCCTCATGTAACAATTTACTATTATCTAACTTAAAATAATTTAGATAAAGTCAGTCATGATAATTCCAATTGCATGAAGTTGGTACCAACTTGATATATTTTTATACCAAAAATTGCGTAACGAACTTCTTATCTCGTAAAGTTATGAAAGTACCGATTATATTAGCTATTGTAGGTGGGTTGGTACTTGTATTGAAATAATGTCTTGGATGGGAACCAAACCGGCAACCAGTGCCGCGCGCCCCTGCTTCGCACGGGTGCACATATCATGCATGTATTATACATATAAACCTTCCTTTTCAATCACTATCTATTACAAAAACCGCGTCAAAATCCGTTGCGTAGTTCTAAAGATTTAAGCGTACATAGGGATATATAGGGACATAGGGACAGAGAAAGCGACTTTGTTTTATACTATGTAGTGATTATGTTTGGTACCTACCTAAGCTGTTAAAATTATTAGTTAGTACAATTTAACAGCATAAAACTAACAAAAAATGGTTTCATTGTCTGTAAAACGTGTTGATGAATAAAATCTACCAGAGAACAAATACAAAAGTATAATCTACCAAACTGAATTGGAATCAATGAGCGGTCTAGTGGGAGTGACTCGGTCGGAAGGCGGATCGTAAGCTCGCAGGTTCCAATACCACCAAGGGATTTTTCCTATCGAAAAATTCATGTGCGCAATGCCAGTGCTCTTAAGGGTCCGGTGACAGCGGCTCGCAATTTCGAGGTGCGATTGGCTATTATTTCATTTTATTTCATTTCGGGGAGGTTGTTTGAAATAATAACTCTAAAGAAACACGCATAAATACTGTTCGAACACAAATAATACAATAATATAAGGGAAATGTGCTTGAGTCAGAAATCATTTTGGTATTAGGTAAACGTAAGACCAAACATACTAATACCAAAATGATTTCTGATTCGGGCATGTTTCCCTTATATTATTGTATTATTTGTGTTCGAACAGTATTTATGCGTGTTTCTTTAGAGTTATTTTTTCAAACAACCTCCCCGAAATGAAATTAAATGAAATAATAGCCAATCGCACTTCGAAATTGCGAGTCGCTGTCACCGGAGCCTTAAACGGTGAAATTATCGTAACAGCGGCGATTGGCTTGCAACCTGTCATATGAATGTATGGAATACCAGCTACTGCTAAATCTGGATTGTGCCAAATGTAATATTACATAGGATGACTCTGACTCCCCCCCCTTCCTCTGAAGGGGGCCTTCAGACGTCCTTGAAGAATCTGGTTCTACCGTGCCGGGGATCAGTCGTGAAGCTGCTGCTGCCACTATATAAAAGTATTTTAGCTAAGAATACAATAACAGATAGATACCTCTACAAGTCGCGATCTAAAAAATGCAATTACTTTCGCAGATTTGCAAGTGAATTTCGTCACTGCCTCGCTGAAATACTGTTGACATTGCATTGCTACATTTTCCTTTGGTTTCTTCATTCAGCACGTACCTAGCAAAGACATCCGTTCACTTATAATGACAAGACGTGATGTTATGACAATTTATCCTAAAAGTCACGCACGTCTATGAAAATGCTTGCCTTAGTAAATTGTAGCCGGCAAATGTGATAAATTATGTAAGATTCTCTCATTAAGAGTCCGGTGACAGCGGCTCGCAATTTCGAGGTGCGATTGGCTATTATTTCATTTTATTTCATTTTGGGGAGGTTTTTTGAAATAATAACTCTAAAGAAACACGCATAAATACTGTTCGAACACAAATAATACAATAATATAAGGGAAATGTGCTTGAGTCAGAAATCATTTTGGTATTAGGTAAACGTAAGACCAAACATACTAATACCAAAATGATTTCTGATTCGGGCATGTTTCCCTTATATTATTGTATTATTTGTGTTCGAACAGTATTTATGCGTGTTTCTCTAGAGTTATTTTTTCAAACAACCTCCCCGAAATGAAATAAAATGAAATAATAGCCAATCGCACTTCGAAATTGCGAGCCACTGTCACCGGAGCCTTAAGGCACACAATCTTATTCTTAGACAACTCTTAGTAAATGCTTTAGTACATAACTTGGAGAAGATTATGAATAGGAAGCCTGTAGTGGATTGTATTTCAACAGAAAAAATGAACCTTTTTTGTAAAAAAAAATCCTTTCATCACCCTATCATGTACATAGATCATCATCATCATCATCACTCACTGGAGCGTAATAGGCCTCCTTTAGTTTGTGCTATTTACCACAATCCCATTTCCGACCACCTATCTTTCTGCAGGACTAATTTTCTTGATACAAAGTTTTTTCTATAAACTATTCATTCTTTATTCATTCTTTATTGTACACAGAAACAAAATACGAAAACTTAAATAATAAAGTATGTACAAAGGCGAGCTTAACCCTAAAAAGAGTTCTCTTCCAGCAAACCTTGAAGGAGAGAGACTAGTAAATTTAGAGGTGGGTATGATGAAACTAGGTAACAAACAGTCTACTTTTGTAATCTATAGGACTACTATACGTTCGTGTAACAGTAGCACAGAATACAGTTTATTACTAGGTACAGTTGAAGGTGAAGTGGTGTAGAGGTAGTATTCATTACATGCATCACTGATCGTACTATGCTCTAACAGTATTCCGATTAAAACATTCAATGAAAACACGTTTTGTTGGTTGTCGATAACGCAATCTCAACGACTCGATATACCTCCCAGTACTAGCGAAATTAATTTTTAAAGGAACACGCCTATAGGCCAGACATTATCGAGGTAGTACCTTATGTGATATTGAACCCTACCGCACACTAGCTTGTCCCAACAGCAAGAACTACACTACTAGTAAAAAAAATCTCTAAGAGGTTTTGAGCCACATGTCCTTGTCCTGCCTTTTTCTGCCGCTAAGCAGCATTTATGTTTTTCGGTTTAAAGAATGTGCAATAAATAATATAATAATAAATAATGCTGGACAATCCACACAGCATCATCTAGCCCGGTAAGCTACTCAAAGCTTGTGTTATGGGTACTAGATGACTGATATATTTAATACATTATATACTTACATAGATAGATATTTTTTATTATATACATAGAAAACACCCAGACCAACGGAACAAATTTCTGCAGATCGTACACAAATTTGTTGCGAGGCGGGAATCGAACCCGCAACCTCTAGCGTCGCAGGCGGACTCTCGCCCGCTGCGCCACAGAGGTCGTCGCAATGGTTGCCGGTGACAGGCACATGAAGCTTATCACCTGTATGCCTTCAGTTGATGGACACAGGGCATCGTAGGGCACGTTCATATCGTGTCTTGCGAGGCAATGCTTTGTTAAAGGTGACCCGTTGGTGAGTGGTAGGGAACCCACCTACCACTTGTCATGCACTGAGAAAAATGAAATTCTGGCGTAAAGTTATTAAAGTCTTGCACGGTTATATTGTAATTACGTAGGGCGAGTTTGTATGCATACCTTAGTTTTGACATAACTAAGTGAATACGTTAAAACGGTACCGTCTATTAGCTGGTCGCAAAACAACCAAATCAGCTTTATGGTAAAGCGTTTTAGGAATTAAATCTTATCTTGTTACTAGCGCAGTGCTGACGGTTATAAACACTATTCGCTTCTGGCGGTAAATTTTCGGCGTATGTTGCCGTAAAGAAGGCATTATCCGCTTTACAAAAAGTTTAAAAATGATTTAGTATTTAGAAAAACACTTTATATTAAAACAAAACGAACGTATACCTAAGTTTTAAAAGGAAGTAGCCAAGCGGTTAATATAAACCGCGTAAGAATATTTTCGTCACAATGAAGGTGTAAAAGTATCTCGAAAAAGTAGTTTTTATTGCTACCGCATAATAATAGATGGTCGTTACAGCTTTACTCATACGGTCAATTTACCTATACTATCAAATGAATAAGCTGCTGGTTAAGTTAATTTCTGACCTAAATTTCTGTGCGTTTTCACTCAACGAAAGGTACGAGGTACAATCCTAGATCGCGCTGACGAAAACGCACGGGACATATATGTATAAGGCCGCACTTTACTGTATATTTTGAAGATCGATGACGATGAGATGTACAAAAGTACAAAACATTGTGATAGGTATGTCATTGAGTTATTCCACCCCACCTCCTCTCGCTAATAGCAAAGCTAGTGCGCTAGCTAGCTTAGCTGTTGTCTATCTATCCGCTAGGTAGCTAGTGGCTCTCGTTTGAGAGTATTATTATGAAGGCGTTGGTGACTTGAAATGCGTCCAATATTGCCCTTGGAAAGTTTTGCGTGTGTTTGCTGAGCTACCTTGCTTATTTTTAAAAACGCCTTACCAGAAGTTAAATGCCGCCGTCAGTACCTCGATCTTTAACTGATTTACCGAATTTATCGTAGTTATGTTACGGCTAATATGTTCAATACTAAGAATAAATCGTAGTTTGGAGAAGCTTATTCATGGTATACCTTCTTTTTAAATTTACTTGCCCTTTAAATCGTATAAAGTCTTCTGTCTAGAAGGCGTTTATGTTGGTTATTACTGTTGGTCGGTTTTTAGCCTTCCAACCTACGAAACCGATCGTAATGACGGCATTTTCAGCTTTACATTTTTCTCAGTGTGCACATAAACCAAACTTGCTTAAAGTAAAGAGACTGATTGCAGATATAAATCTAACAAAAAAAACCTACCGCTTAACATTTGTTGGGCCATCTGCTTGTTCCATCAGCAAGTAGTAGGTAAAATAATCACAGCAAAGCAATGTGGGGCAGGCATATGGACAGAGGTAGTACTGTTCCAAACAGTCGTTTTCAAACTGTCGACTTCAAATTACATATTTAAATAAACCATTATTATTTCCAGGTGAAACACGAGCGTCTCCTCCTAGTGTCGGTTCTAGGTCTTCTCGTGAACTTGGTTGGCATCTACGCGTTCAGCCACGCCCACTCGCATGCCCACGGCGGTGGCCATTCCCACGGCGGCCACGGCCATTCCCACGGAGGCCACGGCCATTCCCACGACGACGATCCACACAACGACGCCGGATCTGCCATCATGAGGGGAGTTTTCCTCCACGTGTTAGCCGATACCCTAGGCTCAGTAGGCGTGATAATATCCGCCATCCTCATGAGAACGTTCGGCTGGATGCGCGCAGACCCTCTCTGCTCGATGGCCATAGCTTTACTGATCGCCGCGAGTGTGATACCTTTAGTGCGCGACTCGGCGGGTGTGCTAATGCAACGGACTCCCACATCCATTGAACGAGCGCTTCCGAATCTTTACACGCGCGTCGTTGGTTTGGCCGGCGTGCATGCGGTCCAGGAACCGCACTTCTGGACGCTGTGCAGCGACGTCCATGTCGGCGCCATCAAGATCGAAGTCGCGAGAGAAGTCGATCCTAGGTATATCACGGATCAAACGGCGAGGATCTTTAGGGAAGCGGGTGTGAAGCATCTCACTGTACAATTAGATTACTCCCCGCTTTGATGCGCGGTGCGATCTACCGATTCGCTCCACGTAGTGGGGACGAAGACTTGATTCAGAACTGTCTGTAATGTGAACTCTTGGTCGGCGGTGAAGTGTCCAATCAAAAAAGATATTCAGAACCTTGCATGGTTTGCTGATGCTTATTATTTGTATGGCATCTCATCTTGCCGCTTAGATAATTTATGTACATTTTATAAAGATCATCTTCATGTCACAGACAGACTGACAAAGTTGTTGTTGTATTAGTATTGTATGTAAATAAGAAAAGTAATAGGTAATTTTTGGTCGTGCAATTGAGTTGATTGTATAATGTTCTGTTTTGTATGAGATTTTTATTTACTGCTTGAACTATTTTCACCTTTGGTGTTTTATGTATAGAATATTTTTATACTTGTTTTTTTCCGGTTTTATGATATTTTAGAAAACATTGAGGAAATGAAAATATGGATGAACTTCCATTATTCACAGTTCTAGAATTATTGAACATTCCATAATACAAAAGAGATTATATTATTCTTTCAATTTATTATTTTAAATACATTATTAAGTCTTATTCTGGTAATGTAAAACATACTGCATTTAATTATGTGTGAATGTAAATGTAAACAAACCCATGAATTATTTAGAATAAGTGGAAAATCAGAATGTAGTGAATATTATTCAATATTAGACTCTATGACTGTGTCCATAGGTTTGAATTGCTTAGCATATTTATTTGTTTTTAAAAGGTTCTATGAGCTTCACAAGAATGGATAAGGTTGTACAGTCACCATCAAAAACATACATTATCTTATAAATCGAAGTATTGCTGTAGACATATTTTGCTTGTTATCAACAATAAATTAGTGTTATTTTTGATGCTGATTGTACGAATTCGTTACAGCTTCTTTCTTGTATTCATGGCCATAAATAATTAAACTGAAAGTGTTGTGAAAAATCAAGATGACCCACTGAAACTTAAAATATGTGTTTCATAGTAAATTTTTACAAAAATAAAATAATGTTACCAATAATTATGTTAGTTTTATTTATTTTATTCAGTTCTTAATTGAACACTGTGATATTATATGCCCATAGAATAGTACTTACATAGGTTTGTAATAATAATTGAAAAGTTAAATAATTGAAATAATTTTTATTTTACATCATACAGACTTTAACTCAATCATTTACAACAATAATAAAATGTTTGTTTGGGTTCTTCAAAACTATTAATATTAAAATACGGTAAATTAAAAGATCTATTTACGTGGATAAAATAACAGGTGATTCTGTAATGCAGACATACATGGCTATTTTTACCAAATAAAAATTTGATCAGTGCTGCCACTATTACATATTACAAAAATGTTGCCAGCGTAAAAAAGTTTTGTGCAGTTGATTCACCTGTGACTTTATCCATATTATGTAGTTAAATTAAAAACCACTATTCAATCAGTTTCTTGGCTTTGAAGTACCTTCGTAGGTATAGTACCTGCCATGTGGCGAGACCCAGGAGACAGACCATGGAGAAGATGCTGAAGAATAGAACCCGGTTGTTGGTCGACTCTGAAAGAGAATCACAATGGAGACTGTTCAAATCATTTTGTTGTTTCAATAAGGGTCGCGACTAGCCATGTCGCGCCTCATTGTCTCGAGTCATTTTAAAGTTTTTTTTGTTCTTGTTAGAATCCGCAATCAGTTGGTGGACTATAGGAGAATGAGTGGATGGACGAATGCCGATTAGGGACCAAACGCAGCAGTTTTTTCCCCTTTTATAGGTCGTCCAGAACCTGGCTTCTTTTCAACCTCCTAGTTTTGTTAGAATTTTCTACTAGGGCTCTTACTAATAGGTAATTTTAAAGTAAAGCTCAATAGAGCAGTCAGCTACACATTCAATTTTACACTACATATCAAAAACTATGCTACATACAATACAATCGTAGAAGAGGGACACTGTGACCAGCGCAATAGACGGGAAAAATTATAACAGCAACGTTTTTTTTTCCTCAGCCTATTCCGTCCCATTGCTAGGCAAAGGCCTCCCCTAGGTACTTCCAGTTTTCCCTTCCAAAGTTCTACCTTCATAGGCATCTAGTTCAACAGCAACATAATATCGAAAAATATCACACTACTCCCACCATTCAACTTCTAATAGTTTAAAAGTCAATCAGTTGGTGCGTAGCATACTAACTGTCCTAAGCAAGCTCATTTGGTTTATAGACTACAAGTTGCGCCCCGCGGTTTCACCCGCGCAGATTGAAATCCCGGTATTCCCACAGGATAAAAAATAGCCTATGTGTTATTCCAGACTATATACATTATATTATTATCTCTCTGCCAAGTTTCATTCATCTGCTGAACAGATCTCTGTTCAGCCGTTTCGGCTATACGACTATACTTACAAACTTTCATGTTTATAATATTAGTAGGATAAAATACTGAGACTTTGGTTTTTGCTCAGTGCATACAAGAGATTAGTGAGCAATTGATCAACTTACCATTTGTATCTCTCATCTCTTCCTCTCGTTTTCTCATGAATGTGAAATCCTGGACAATAGCCTCGGACAAGTCTTCCAGCCTCTTCAGTTCAAGTTCCAAGGGTTTGAGCTTAGCAGCTTCACCAATCTGTTTGGAATATCACAGTTATAGTATTTAATTAGATTAGAACCTAAAAAAGCAATTTCTGTTTGAGGCTTTACTTGGTATCAGATGAAAAGTAGTCTTTTTTTTTCCATCAACCAGTTCCATCTCTGTGTTTGTGGCTTGGTCGAGTTGCAATATCAAACCTTTCGATTTTTAACGTACAATTCTTATAAACCAAATTAGATACAGTTGAAATTAGACAAAAAAACACAAATCAAGTACATAGTGTACACTTCCACAAAAAACAAAAGTAGGCGACCGAAACAGGAAACCGGCGCGTAGAGGTCGCATCATTTAAAAAGAACGCTGGAAAACAGTGGAGGGTTTGTGTTTGTTCCGTCTTCTTCCAGCACTCTTTTTACATGACCTATACTTTTCGCTAATTTTTTTGTAGCATATAATTACATTCCTGTTTCCTGTCGCGAGGCAATTTACGATAACAAATGTAAAATGAACACTATTGCATCGTGTTAAGATTCATTAGTCATGATGCCGTGATTTTCTTCATGGCACGAACCGTGATTTCTTCATGGCATGAATGCAACCAACAAACTGTCTTTAGATGAACAACATGACTAAGCAAGCTCTCGTTCTGCACATCACATACAGGGTGCAAAATTTTGTATTTGCTGTGATCTGTAGGTATACAAGGTGCCAAGGGAATAGGTATGAGGTGTCAGCGTAAGTTTCAGCATGCCAGGCAGAAAATTACAATTTTATTTAGTAGGTACCCAAGTAGTTTTACAGAGAAAAATCACTCAAAAACATTGTTTATTTCAAAAATGTGTCATTCAAAAACATTCATGCAATAGGAGTAAGATAAGGTTTGGTAAGTTTGGCCTTGCCACACTGTTAAGTCAAAATGGGGCACTCAAACCTACCCAAGAGTTCTGTTGAGAAGCAGATAGCAGTGGTGGCCCCAATCATATTACAAAGAAAGAAAATAGCTAAATAATTGGACCACAAATTAAAATTAATCAAGAAATATTTTTAATGTAAATAAAGTCGGAAACACTTACACCTTCATAATTCTTAGCTTCAATGCCAATTTTGATGTCTAAAGTCACATCCTGGCTGACTCCGCGCCGTTCTTGAATGAAAGAAAAATGAATCAATATATCTAGTAAAAAACATCAAATGTTTACTTTGGATGAACATACAAAAATATGTTGCCAAGTTTTTCAACTAATCTATCATACCTGTTCTAATTTTTTTTTGTCTATACTTTACAGGATGACTTACCTTGAGGTACTTTTGATATGAAGCATACTTCAAATACATCATATGTTTCTGTGACAAATGTGAACTTTCCCTTTGTAATGGAGTCCCTCTGTGATAGTATATGACCTTTTGAGTCTTTGACCTGTAAAACACAATGAAGTTTTCTTACTTCACCATGCCATTTCAAATGTAAAAAGTAGATGATTGTTACATACTATTAGTCTACCTCATTTTAATAATATCCTACACACAACATGGTCAGATAGTGGACATCATCATATAAATTGTGTTATGTATGATCTTTTTTAACTTACACTATAATCGACTCTCTGTCCCGGGGCTTCTGTAACATCATACTCTCCCGCAACAAGCACGTTAGCATGCAATTCCTCCTTCAGGCACTTCTGTGTGTTAGGAGCCAGGGTCCACATGATAGCATCCGTTCCATGCCAAAATATACCCAAAATTACCACGAGATAGTGAACCTCCATCGCTGTAATTGATACTTTCCTACGTTATTTAATTCAAACTATACACAGTTCATAGTTTATTAAAGAAAATAAACATATTTCTATGTCAAAAGAAAGACCGACCGATGAGTTGGCCCGAAAAGAGAAACGAAACGAACTTCGCGTCAGTGACCAGTGCTGCCAGCGACGCCGGGACTGATATCGCCATACAGCATAGACTTGTTTCCACTATGAATAAATCGGATGAATTGTATCTAGTTTATTATTATAGTTATTAAATCGTATGACAGAATATAATAGGCGAAATCAAGATTTAACAGTTTTAAACTAAAAAACAAAATATATAGTAGAAAAATTAAGTAAAAAAATATAGTAGAAAAACAATGTGCACCCCTGCTTCGCACGGGTGCACATTGTTTTTCTACTATATCATGCGTGTATTATACTATAAAACCTTCCTCTTGAATCACGCTATCTATTAAAAAAACCACATCGAAATGCGTTGTGTAGTCTTAAAGATTTAAGCATACATCAGGACATAGGGACATAGGGATGTAGGGACAGAGAAAGTGACTTTGGTGATAGTGATTAATTAAAGTTAATTGATATTTTAGAAAACATAAACTGAAAAAATAGCCATCATGTCACGCCATGGCTAATTTTTACTTTAAAAAACAATAATAATAGTAATATTTATCCAGAACAGTATGTACAGGTGCACAAGTTACAAAATAACGATGAGACTGCAATAGTTAAAAACTGTGGTGTAGTCTCAACGCCCACCTCTTATACCAATGAGTATTAGCTCTGCTATTTAATTAACAAAAAAGCTTAAAATTACATAATAAATAATAGGCAAGCAGCCACCTTAAAATTTTTTTATCGCCAATTCGAGTTCTAAGTAGCTTAAATGACGATGAATCGTCTACGTTGACCACACTGCTCGCCTGTCTCGCTCGGCTACGCTACGTCGCGTTTTGCTGTCGGCTTGTCAATTGTCAAATTTTAATAAAGTTGCCAGTAAAGTTTAGATTCGTTTCCTGTCATCTAACGAAGCAACATACCATTTTCATTTTAATTGTTTTTCTAGTGTTATTTTGAGTTGTGTTGTGTAATTTTGGTGGTATTTTAACCAACATTACTTGTGGTCTTAGCACAAAGTGTAAGCATTTGAAATGAAAGTGTATTATGTGATATCGTGATTTGACCGAAAATGTTTCAAATGTTTTGAAGAAACCGCCACCATTTTCTGACTCGACTTTGGACTGACGTGACTAGAAACAACTACAAAGAGTATAATCTCTGAATCACTTGACATTGGCAAGATTGTCTATGACAGGAGCCATAAAAAGAAGAAAGAAGTAAAGTTTACATCACATTTAAAAAGTAGATATTTTTAAAATACAGGTTCTAACACGCACGCCACGGTTAGGTATTTAACAATAATGTATTCAAAGCTGACCTTGTTTACATTTGGGGCTATGAACGATGAAAGTAATGCCTTCTCTACTCATCCTAAAATATAACATTGATTTGATTTGAGCATATTTTATACGTTTCGGATCACGCATCAATTTAATTTCCAAATCGTGTATACTTTTGAAAATAAACTAGGTAACGGTGTGAATAATATTCAACCCTATTTTCTTTTACCGTACCTACTACCTACTACTACCGTGCCTCTTGTACCGTTAACTCTTACTTACCTAGTATATTTTCAAAAGTACTACACGATTTGGAAAATAAATTGATGCGTGATCCGAAACGTATAAAATATTATGTTCAAATCAAATCAATGCTATTTTTAGCATGAGTAGAGAAGGCATTACTTTCATCGTTCATAGCCCCAAATGAAGACAAGGACAGCTATATAGTGCATATAATGCAAGGAATTTGAATAGTGCAATAATGCACTAGGAAAAATAGGGGGGAAACCGGGAAAACCAAGGAATGTAGGTAGGGAAAAACAAAAACCGACCGTCAAAAGAAAATGCACAGTGCACACACACACACACACACAGATTAAAAAAAAGTTTATTTGGTAAAGTAGATTTTTTTTTAACCCCATTCATTGGACTTGAGTTAGATAATTTTGATTTCTCCTACAATTCTACAAAGAAGAGAAGTCAGGTGAAATAAACTGTCCTCAAGTGAATTTCAAATTCAAATACTTGAAATGTGATCCAGTCCAGGTAACAGGCAAAGTGCATCATCAGTCATTTGACAGTTTCTCTATTATTTTCTAATTTCCTTGAAAATTTGTTTTGCGGGAGTTTTGCGGTATTCTCGGAACCATTCGCGGTACCTGCACAGCTGTTAACCGAACCCGATATGGTGTAATAGTCATTTTGTAAGTATTTTAATCCTGTAACATCATTGATGTTTGTGTTTACATAATACAATGGTCTACAATTTGTGTGTGGGTAGGTATCATATCCTGATCTTTGAATATATTACTCAAAAAAACAAACATAAAGGGTTAGATAGAACAGCATGAACTTGAAGTGGGTTTCTTCAATTTGCAACAAGATACCTATTTGTATGAATTGTTTTCACTTGGTTGGTCTTACTTAACTTTCACTTGGTCTATCATCAAGGCCTCTCAATATTGTTGACACAAGCTTTATTACAAATTAATTGTATGTACCTATCAAGGATGATACAAAAGAATAGTAGGATCCAACCCACAAGTTTCTTCCTGGCTTGGTCGCTTAGCACTGGCATCTAGGTTCACTAAGCTATAATTTCAGTGATTCCTGTGATTTAACTCAATAAATAGCTTTGGACTATGACTTAAGCCCATTATTTATTGTTAATTTTTAGTTTCTTGTCAATGCAGTTATCTTGGAATATATTGGATCTAACAAAACTAAGAATAGACATAAAAAAAAAACGATTTCGAAAATGGTTAGGACACTGCTACACATATTATAAACTAGTGGCTATAAAGACCCGGCTTTGCATGGGTGAACATTTATTATAAACATATAAATATAACCTATAGATGTTACTCAGGGATAATGTAGGATTCTAATGGTGAAAGAATTTAGAAATAAGACCAGTAGTCTATGAGTAAGGTAGGATAGGATATTTTTGTTACAAACATACAAATCTTTCATCTTTTTTAAGAGTAGTAGAGCTCTTTGTGAAGGGCTCGTCCGGGGAAGTACTACCACCACACCTTTTTCTGCTGCCAAGCAGCAACGCTGTGTTTCGGTTTGAAGAGTGTGGTCGCCGGTGTAATTACAGGCACATGAGGCTTAACATCCGTATGCCTCAAGTTGATGGACGCAGGGCAGTGCATCGTAGGGCACGTTCCTATTGTGCGTGACCTATAGGGCAATGTTTTGTTTATAGGTGATGGTTACCACTTAACATCAGGTGGGCCATCTGCTTGTTCCATCAGCTAGCTGTATAAAAAAAAAAAATCTTTTTTTATTATTAGAGCAGAAAAAAGATAAATTATATTTGTTTTGGTTTCAGGTCTACACTCTAATATGTTTCAACGCTATGGAAGTGAATTCAAATCCACAGAAATATATCATAGACAGCCGGTGATAAACACACTTTGACCAAGGTAGGTAAGTGTTGTTTATAATTTGTACTTTTCTGGCTTTGCATTTATTTTATACACTGCTGCTTTTGTGTTCCTGTGCTTTATGCATGTTGTTCTACTCATACTAATAAATTTTATATCTGCATGATCATAAAATTTCTGGTTTTGCTTTTTCTTGTGTTTTGTTACATACTCTCAGCAAAAATACCTACTTCTTGGCTCTGATTTATTAACCTTGCAATTAACATGGTTGCTTTATTTGAAGCTGCTTTTGATAATTATTTCCTAATCTATTCCGACAACCTATTATAAAAAGTAGGTACAAATTAAACCAAATTACCTACCTATACCAACATTGTTGGGCCTTCAAGCTGAATATCTAGAACTTAGAAGGTAGGTAAGTCCTCATTCTTCTTATTTGCATTTTTTATCTCTTTTATGTACCTAACTGCAATCTGCTCTTTAAATTCAGATATTTTCAGGGGTGGTTCTCCAAATTGATAAAAAAAATTGTTTTATTTTTTCAAAATCTACTCTAATTTTTACCCGATTTCAAAAAAAGGTTCTCAATTCGTCTGTTTTTTTATGTTTTTCACCTCATTCCTTTTTACTGAGTGGACCGATTTTGATGATTCTATTTTTTATCCAAAGCTGCTGCTTGTCATGTGGTCCCTTAATATGTGATCTTAAGAGTAGTTTTTGAGTTATAGTACGAGTGTATTATCCTGTGTGTTGAAGTCGGTTTTTTCATAAAAGAGTTATTTCTCATTCATTGTGCTTCCTAACGAAACCACTAGATGGCGCTTTTACCAGCCATGTAATATATTGTTACCTACAAAGTTCACGGAACAAACAGTCACTTGGGTATCAAATTTAAATTTTATTATTTATTTTATTAATTTTGTTGAAAGTCAACAAATATGCAAGAAAATATCATATCTTATTATGCAGTTCTATGTTTGCGGGACAGTCCACCATGGTATTTCATCCATGATGTTTTTAGGTAGGTACCTACGGTTACGGTTTCCACATACTTATTTTACTCTTTGGGTTACGGCATCACACGTGAACGGCTGGACTGATTTCGCTAATTCTTTTTTTGGTGTGTTTGCTCATTGTCAGGAGAAGTTAGGTACATACACGGAACAGAGAAAACCCTAAGGTACATACATAAACAAAAATGCGGAAAAGTATAAAATGAAAGAAAAAACAACTTCCAAAAAATGTTCACGGGTTTCGTACCTAGGTAACTGGCAAACATCTGACATTCATTAGGCGGTACGAAGTTCGGGGTCATTAAATATAAAAATAATGAATATTACGTACACAATATGATAAATTTTTATTATTTATACTAGAATTTACTAGATGAAAACCCGGCTTTGCTCGGGTGAAATGTGACTCATAATTTATTTATTTGTTTTTATTTCATAAGAAAACAAACATTACTTTAGTGTATGTAGTTATTCATAAAATAAAACTATTGTCCATAAAAAGTCTCCGCATTGTGAGACTAAAAGAACTAAATAAAAAATAAATAAAACCAATGCCTTTAGAGAAAAAACTAAGGAAAAAACGAATAATAACATAAATGTGAATGAAAATAAAAGGAATAAAAATTTGCTTCAAGCAGAAACGGAGCCTAGAAAGACTCATCAAATCAGCGCCTCGTAAGTTAATTTTCATCGCTTTAGAAGCAAAAAGATCTATCTAGTTTGTGGATAACAACCAACACTGAAGAAAGTATTTTGCCTATAATTTGCAGAACTAAGCGGCACCTCAAAGTGTGTTGGATGTTTAACTGATCTGTCTGGAACTATCAATTTAATAGTGCTCGAAAGGAGCCTCTTGAGGCGCACTAAAATCCTTTCACCACACTGTTTCGAAAGAAACTAGTGACACGATAAGAAGAAGATCAATTTAATATTTTCTAAGAGTGAGTGAGTAATATTTTCTATTTTACTTTGAGCTATTTTACACAGGATGACAGCATCAGCTATTCTATCCCCTGGTTTCTGAGATCTCACTAATCGGCTGTCAAGTCACTTGCTATTTCACCTTTTTCTTCAAATTAGATAGAGATAGCAAGTGACTTGACAGCCGATTAGTGTTGATCGCGCTTTCAGAAACCAGGGGTTAGTTTGTCCTGCAATGGTAAATATGGTAATAAAGGTATGTTGTCTTCTACACCTTTCAACATAATAATCTTCATAAAATTTACACATAAGTTGCAAAATCTTAAAAAATCTTTGTTAGATGGACTCAATTAGTTTTATGACTATCATACCGAAGACTCCATTCCATACCTGTATGCAATACTCGAGGATGCTACGAACCTAAGTGCAGTATTTAAGGGCCCGGCGATAGCGGCTCGCAGTTTCGAGGTGCGATTGGCTATTATTTCATTTTATTTCATTTCGGGGAGGTTGTTTGAAAGAATAACTATCCAGTGACACGCATAAATACTGTTCGAACACAAATAACACAATAATATAAGGGAAACATGCCCGAATCAGAAATCATTTTGGTATTAGTATGTTTGGCCTTACGTTTACCTAATACCAGAATGATTTCTGACTCAAGGACATTTCCCTTATATTATTGTATTATTTGTATTCGAACAGTTTTTATGCGTGTCACTGGATAGTTATTCTTTCAAACAACCTCCCCGAAATGAAATAAAATGAAATAATAGCCAATCGCACCTCGAAACTGCGAGCCGCTGTCGCCGGGCCCTTAAGGCGGTACGGGACGGTTTTTGAACAGCTGTAAATTTACTAAAATGTAAAAAAATACATGACAAAAAAACGAAAACTTTAAAATTGAACATGTACTCGAGTGCTGTGTAAATATAGAAACGTAAATAATGATAATTTTCTCGATAAAAAAAATCATAAAGAGGACACTAAAACGATATTTCAAACATCCATTACTAAGAGAGTTTTTTATTGAAATCATGTCAAAGTTATATCAAAAGATAGGGATTAATATTTACTAGCGCTGAGTAAAAAAAAAAATTCATTATTATTAATCCCTGAGAAGAAAATCTAACGAAATCTAGCTGTTCAAGTGCTCGCTAGGCGTCTTGGAGGTTGGAGGTTCTGGGATATCCTCGCCTTAATACTAATAGCCTTGATATTTGAAAACTGAGAGCTGTAGTAGATAGATATAAAATCTACCTACTACATCTATATTGCAAAATTAAAACATAATGTACATAAAGATTTTTATAATGTCCCAAAAGTCATTCTCCGAGCGGGATTTTAACCCGCGACCTTCCCCTTAATACGGGGCTGCGTTAACAACTGTGCCATCGGAGTCCAATCACACTCGACGAATAACTCTTGGGCAATGTACATACGCGTAATACTGCATTATTTACCAGCTAACCATTGGGTAATGGGAAAAACATTTTTGTAGTAGATGGCGGTAGTGAGCCGTAGATAGATGGAGGTATTAGCTGACACAGTTTTTTTTCCTAACCGGTTTGCCCACTGCTGGGTAAAATTTTTTCCCATGCTCTTCTCTCCACTCCTCTCGATCTTCGGTGAATTCCACGCTGTTGAAAGAGTCCAATAATTGGACTTCTTCAACCGCTGACGAGACGAATTAATTGTCTTAATCACATCTTTAATGTTTTTTCTGTGTTCTCTGTGTGTTGTATGTCCAATAAATGTTTCTTTCTTTCTAATGTTTCTTTCTTTCTTTCTAATGACCTACATCAGCTATGCTAATTTTGGACCGCATTGTGGTGTTTCGAACTCGATCGATCCGTTCTCTACACACCCATTGACTAGCTCTTCCAGGCATTGTCACGACCTTTTCAAATCTTACCCAAGAAATTGATATTTTCTACTTACAACTAAGTCCTGAGAAAACGGTGGAATTAAACAAAATTGTTCAATTATTAATATCTACCTATTACCAGTTGAAAAGTATTTCTTTCTTGTTTACATTTAAATATTATGTTCGGTATTCAATGCTGTTGGTTTTTATAACTGTCAAGTTAATTGCGGGCTGATCACAGTCATAAGATAAGATTGTTGACGAAGGATGCATCCTCCTCGGTAAGTGATAATAAGTAGGGTACCTATAATGTCAATATTCATTGGGATTTTTGCGATGGATGCGAAATATTTTATCTAGCGAACCCAGAATATACCTAAAGAGTGGACACGGACACACGCCCTGGCACATTTGAAAAATAAATAGGTACCCACCTACCTACCTTCAGCGAAAAATAAATAAAGAATTTGAATAAAATAACCATCGTAATAATGAAATGTGGCCTATTAAAGACCACATTTACCTACCTACCTACCTAACCAAGTTTAGCTAAGAAAACGTAAGAAACAGCCTTTTTTATTTATACAATAGGTATTTCATCCCATATAAAAAATACATACAACCCAATTAGGTAGGTACCTGTATTATTGTAGACATTCCACCAAAAGGAAGTGCAGGGAAGCAAGAGTAAAAACAAACCGTAAACTTTCATAAATTATTACATGGTTACAAGCTATCTGAATTCTGAAGCGCTGAGCGTGTGCTGTGATAAATTCACCGCTGCAATGTGCAAAATGACGTAATATTGCGAACTGAAAACGAGAGTGCTCGAACGAAGCACACGAATATGAACCTTATTTCCCGCGTCGATCCATTCAGGTTTGGCCGCGCGACAATGTGCGGCTGGGCGGGGGGCGGAGAAGAAAATATGGGTCGACAGCGACGCCGAGTAGTCAAGTTCAAGGCCACGCAAAGGGATGGTGAGCGCCAAGCGCTAGATGGCGTTGCGCGATCCAAAGTCGAAATTTCGCGAGATCGGGGGTGAGGTGCGGGGTGCGGGACCACCGGCGGGAACGAATTTTCGGTGCAACATATATACTTCGACACACTGCACTCGTGTACCGAACGTCGCGACGCGCAGTACTTTCGCGCACTAGACCCAGACCGAGCTAACATAACCTAGACATCACAAATCACAATAATAAGCAGACATGGACTGGATGGAAATGGACGTGGTGCGTAAAACTTGATTTTTTCGTTAAATGTGATTCGACAGCCTGAATCTTGTTGAGAAAAAAGTATTTTCCGAAATTCAGTTTCGCCTTGACCTATCCTAATCTTTTTATCAGTGACACTGGACCCGGCTGCCGAATATATCAAATAAGTGACTTTTCTTTACAGTGTTGTACGGATTATTATTTTTATGCATATCGTGATTGGGGCCATTAAAACTGTTTATTTAATTCTGCCACACAATGCCTTTATTTTTCGAATGTTGTGTGCGTAATCGCTATATATTTGTACATTATTAGCCCTATCCCATAGCCAATAGCCGGGAGCTATTATTTTAATCACAGAATTTATCGCGTAGGTACTGTAACATTCAAAAAAATTATAATGGGTAGTAGCTTTTCGGATAATGGTGTTATTTTAGTAGTCTTCCCAATAATAGGCCTCAGTTTTCTTGGAATTCGCGGATCATTGCGTTCGCCAATAAATCTTTAAATTTTAGGCTCTACTGCTCAAAAATTCGCTCAAACCTCCATCTTAGATTTCAGTTTATCATTTCCATGATACACTAGTACTCTTGATTTGTGGAGTTGTACATTGTTGATCACATGTACATTGTTGTGAGTCCTACTAAGCCTAAATTGGCCAACGCGCATGGAAAGCGAGCCCGACCTGCCTCAACACGCCGCGCCCGGCCGCCCCGCCGCCGCCGTGATCGATCGCCGCACCTTGGGCCGTAACGACTACCGCTTCTATTTTCCACGCAATTCCTTGCTCTCTCATTTTCTTTTCATTTCTTGACAACTCTCCAATGTTTCCGTTACAATTGGCATTATCCCTAAATCTTCTTTCTTTACTTTGGTTATTATCGCTCATTTCTTTTTCAGATTTTTATGTTCAATCTTCATTTTCGTCTTGAATTTTATGATCAAATTGTACCTGTAAGTTATTTAGATTTCAATGCGGCTGGTTAAAAATACAGACGAAAACTTAATTAGGTCTATAAATAGGTTAGTGATTACACCTACCTATAAGTTATATTGACGTAATATGATTCGCAGTATGATGGTTTGTTTTATTTCGCATCATGTCTTTCCGTCTTCTAACTTTGATCTTCTTTGGTCTACAATCGATAGGTATGTATCTGGGGATTGTATCTGTAATTATTATTCATTTTATAGGCTTATAGGTACTTTATGGGTATTTTTATGGTCGTACAATAAAGCTATACGTACCAAGCTACTGGTAAATTTGATTTAGTAGCGAGATGCCTACTATAAAGCTTAGCCGACTTTTACAAATTTTCATACAATTGGTTGCATATCGCCAACATAATGAAACCTCTGTATAATTAATCGCACCACGCCTACAAACTTTTTAAAACACAATAATATACAGGCTAAATACCTAATATACATATTGTTACTTATTCTGAATATGGGATTCTTGATATTTCCTATGAATTTTTTCTAGGAATTGAATTTATATTGGATAGAACCCCGTTGCATGTGGTTTATATCTAGATTATTTATATAAAGGTTTTTTGTATTATTGTGTTGTGTTATGTTGTTTTATTATTAGTTTTTATTCAAAAGTAGTTTTGGCTAGTGTTACCTAACCTAACCTATAGTGGGTTACGTACCTAGTAGGTCTACATTTATTAATTTAGCAATGTTACCTCTATCTAATCTCGTGTGCACCTCGATGCATGCTAATAAAGATATCAGTTGGCCTTGACTGCCATTTTATCTACACCGAATCTTGCCGTTTTTTTTGCCTACTGACACATATATTTTGTGTCTAGGTATGTATTTGTTTGGTATTCTGCTAAAGGATTTCAGATTCGTGTGCCTCTTTGTCTGTAAAAAATAACTTTTCTACACCAATTCTATTGAATGTATGTAATATAACAAACGGTACTAATAAACCATGCACACGACACGTTCGCGCTCATTTGATAAAGGATTTTATTATCTAACGCATACTTTGTGGGTTACCTACCTATAATTTGTTTTTCAACAATTTTAAAAATAAAATAATTAGGTATATTTCAAAGGATCTTTTTAATATAAATCTCTAATACCGCCATGCTATTAAAGCCAATTTTGATAAAACCTTGTGTTTACTCAATTATTCAACGTATATTGATAAAACATTACAATACAACACTTTTAATGATAACATTATAAACCACTGTTTTTAATTTGAAAAACATTATTGTACGAAACAATACATATAACCTAGAACTTCTGACTGACTGTATGCATGCATAATATCATCAGTGGGCCACAGACTACATACATATGTTTTTCTGATATCAGACGACCCTAGGTTACAAGACCGTGGTCAGGGACATCCAGGCATTAGATAACAAACTACTAGTAGCTATATCACTTCCGCAATCTCGTTCAATCGTGCCCACAAGCGGATAATCAGTCTTTGAGTATCGCACAAAATTTCGCCATCGTCAGACATTGTTTAAACATTTCTTAACCTAAAGGCTCAGAAGAATTAAAAAAAAAACAATTACATAACACCCCCCAACTGCTCTTTTAGTCATGCAATTTGCATACATTCGCTATCGCTATAGTATAGACACGAATTATGACTATGCAGTGGGCCTTGATAAAAACGTGCAGTCGATCAAAGGTACCTACATATTTTTTTGTCAATATTCTTGAAGTCTAGTCTCGTCTAGCGGATGCATGCTAAGGCTAGCTAACGCTGTGGTTTTAGTTACATAGGTACATATAATTCTCACAGGCGCAACACGCCGTTGATGAAAAAGTTGGCGGAATGCGATAATGCAATGTTAAAAATATTCGATTAAAACGTCGACAGCAACCGCATGCCCGTATCACTATCCGAAGACTGATGAAAACGATGTAAAATTCATTAGGTATATTGCATTGTGTGCCGTAACTATTGCGGCTTCGCTTTGGACTGATGAAAAATTGGGTCTTCACCTTCCGAGCAATATGCTCGACGAGAGCCAATGTTTTCGGCGAATTAGAATAATTCAGTATAGGTAGAACGCGGTGGGAGCGAGGGGGGCTCAAGCGGGAGATTTGGCTGTTGGCCTTGACAATGAACCGGCGGCGGCGCGCACACATCGATGTTTTTATTTGTGTTGGAAATTCACGCACACATAATCGAGAGTTCTTTCCACGAATTGCGTTCTCCTTCCCACACTATTCGCTTATAGGGTTGTCTTATATAACATTTCCTTCAGTTTAGGACATATTAAACTCTTCCATTATCAATTATAATCCAAATTTCAAGCTCTACTCAACTTTTTCTTCAATCATTTCTGTAGCCTTAATGTATTGCTGTTTGTATACATATAATAAATAAATAAAATAAAAATCGTTTATTTCAGACCACTAAGTCCATAGAAGTAATACACATTATTAAAAACAAAAATATAAAACTAACTAAAATTAAATAATTTATGCCGTTTTGAAGCACTGAGGACGATCAACGTAAGAAATATAGGTATTCCTCCGTTGGTCGTTCTCAGCACAAGACATTTCCATACAGGAGAATTCCAGCTATCAGTAACAGTCTTCAGGATGCTGTTGGGGCTGCCGCGCACTCTACTGATTAGTGACGCAGTTTTCTTGGGCATAATATACCTACAATAACACATAACTTATTAAACCTAAAGAATGAAAATATTGGAAATCAATGTAATAATCAGGTTGTATACTACGCTAAAGTATGAATTATATTTTAGGCTAGGTAAGTCGAATTATTTTAACGCGCAATCAGTAGAATCATGAATCTCTATATAAGTTCTATTCGTGTATCACGAGCAGCAGCCCTATGGTCAAAAAGCTAACAAATTGCGGCCCCGACGCGCCGACGACGACTTCGTGTGCCTGCCCTAAGACAACCTACACATAGACAGCCTAGGGCCCACCGCGCCGTCCCGGGATGTTTATCGATAGTATAGTCGAGACTCCTCACTAACGAGCCCAAAGTCTGTCTGAAGTCGTCCCACTATACGTATATTTCTATCTGTATAATTCTAATTCTGGCTTTGTGAGAATTGGATGGATAATGGTATCTCGGCTTTTGCTTTTATTCCTGTTTTTGCTTGTTAGAAAGTGAAATGCTTCGTTTGTATTTTGTACGATTGAGCTTTGAACTTTTGAGTAATTTATTCGTTTTATGAAAAAGCCAAGTTCTCTAGGTAAAGTATGTTACTCGAGGCTAGAGGCCTCGCCATTGGATATATTTATTTGGGACCTCACCATCTTGATAACGTTTGTTGAGGCTTATTATATAATTTTCTCTATTTAATCGAAATAGTCTGTTGCACGTCGTTTCGTAGTGATTAAATATTCAAGGTTGCTTGTTCAATCTAGGTAATATATCTACCTACATTACCTACACATATTCATTCAATTACAGGTCACATATTAACACAGCCAGATATTAGCCAGCCAGATAATATTGTCTCTTTTCGTTGGAATGAAATTGACAGTGGCAAGTTTACTCTATGGAGCCGCTATAGGATGGCATCAGGTATTATGAATAAGGGCCTTTAGTGACTAGATGAAGACCGAGAAGTAAGATTCATGCCTGGAAAAAAATGAGGTGGAATGTTCTGTGTTGTGTTCCTCTAAGTTTCTAACCGATATTCAGCGGATGTCAATCCCTAGCGCTTCTAAACGGATGCACGTATAGAATAAAAAATCTGGCATTACTGTTACTAGCTATCATGCTGTAAGAAACTAGTAATACCTTACCAACCAAGTTAAGTATAGAGATAGATTAAAACATACGGATCGAATTCGGAAACCAGTTGAACTTATTTCGGTTAGTTTTTGTGTGTCTACCTTTTATCGGTCTACTTATGACATCATCACGCTAGGCTTCCTGTTGGCTCCCTTTGTTCAAACGTCTGCTTTAGACTTTTAACAAACCCATTGTGTCATGCTGTTTTTATGCATTTGAATTCCTTAGACCGTTTTAGTTAGGCAGGGTTAGTCTTGGTGTAGTTTTGGAGGGTTTCGTATTCTGGCGTCAATTCACCTGCTTCTAGTGTAAATATAGGATTCAAGATGGATGCTGTATTTTTGTATTATTTATTTATTAGCATAATAATAATAATAATCTTTATTTCAGACAAGGGTCCATAGTTAACCAAAAATAAAAAGCATAGCATTATAGTGGAATATCGTATATAATACCTTTTACAGAATTAAAACGGCTCACATACCTTTAATTTATATAAATATAGTCAAGAGTTCCTTTCTATTCATTACAAAATATATCATTATTAGTCTACCTTAGAGTTTTTCATCTGCCTAACACGTAGAGTCAAGCAAACCCATATTGGTGGCTGAATATTTCAACGCGTCAACGCAAAACATTTGAACGCCACTGTATCGCGGTTTAGTAAATCCCAAAATCCCCGCTTGGGCTACTACGGATGGATGGAGGTTTGAAAGACTTTGCCTTTCGCACTTCAGTTTGATGATACCTTAGAGACAATTTATTCTATTTATAAAATCGTGTAGAAAATCTTGGTAAAGCCGCCGACGGTAACTAGCGGTCTATAAAACCTAGGAAGGCACCTAGGTAATTTGACTGGATCTGTCTGACCTCGGCTGGCTTGGATATATGTATACCTGCATAACCAACCTACTATTTAATATTTTATTTGTACCTAAATTTTGAAACAAGTAGGTAATTGGTGTATTAAACTTGGATGTTTGGGAACCTTGGAATCGTGATGAGTAATGAAGGTTAAACCTACCTACGTCTATTGGCCTTTGCGGCGTTCATATTGGATATGTAATTAATGATTAGGTAGGTGTAGGTACCTACCTCACCTACCTGAGCATCTAGCTACATGGTGTTTCTTTTGACTTGCAATCATCTTGCAATGGCAAATTTTAAGAATAAATATTTTGACATATTTTTTACACCACTTCGTCGAACGACAATAAACTAGACTTCTGCTTTTCCAAAAAGTTAAAAGGCATATTAATTTTATTCACTTAGGGGGCAGGATACGGCGCGCCGCTATCTCGCTCGGACAACTGAACATTTTTGAAGCTATAAAATCACGAATGTAGATGTCAAATCGTAATCGGTTAAGTTGTTGACATAGCATTACAAAGATTTAGCAAACATTTTTTTGATCCAAGCATGTTTTCATACATCTATATTAGAAAAATATAAAGTCTCATATTTAAGTATGAAAACATCCTTGGCTCACAAATTTGTTTTCGCAAAATCTTTGTCTTGCTATTGACAACCACTTAACCGATTGCGATTTTGCATAACTACATTCAGTGATTTTATATCTTCAAAAACGTTAAATTGTGCGAGCGAGGTAGCGGCGCGCCGTATCCTGCCCTGTATGCTGCCCAGTTAATCACCAGAATCAATTTTGTTTTCATGATCTCCTAACAAGCTTGTTGATAAACCATATTGGTAAGATGATAGGTATGTACCATTAGATTATCTACTATGTACCTACTTAGTAAATAACTGAAAATTTGGTGCACACCACCAAACTTTCACCAAATATACCTACCACATACCTACCACCATACCACAAAAAACGTTAGATAAATTATGAGAAACAATGACTGACGTTTGATAGCTTTGCGACGTTATCATTTAACAATGCGAATATCGAGCGGTAACGGTTAACGTTAGGTAAATCATGACGTCATATTAACAACTCTTGAATGGTGCAAAAAATTAGCAAAATCTCCGATTTAACGAACGATTCGACGTTAAGGGTCCGGTGACAGCGGCTCGCAATTTCGAGGTGCGATTGGCTATTATTTCATTTCGGGGAGGTTGTTTGAAAGAATAACTCTAAAGAAACACGCATAAATACTGTTCGAAAACAAATAATACAAAAATAAATGTGCTTGAGTCAGAAATCATTTTGGTATTAGGTAAACGTAAGACCAAACATACTAATACCAAAATGATTTCTGATTCGGGCATGTTTCCCTTATATTATTGTATTATTTGTGTTCGAACAGTATTTATGCGTGTTTCTTTAGAGTTATTCTTTCAAACAACCTCCCCGAAATGAAATAAAATGAAATAGTAGCCAATCGCACCTCGAAATTGCGAGCCGCTGCCACCGGAGCCTTAACGCTAGATGGTGCAACTCACCCTTAGAATTGTTTTGTAACACTGCACATTGTTAGCAAATTAATTAAGTGTCACGATGATAAACATGCACATAGTAAACATGCTACACAAACAAAACGAAGGTTTTGCCTTGCACATTTCAATTCGCCAGCACCGACCAATAACAGCCGTCGTACCTTGGCAGCGCTTCAGGAAAATTAAATGTTTTGCCTTTATTCGTCGAGTTATACATAAAGGGACCAATCTGAAAGGCGATGGGCACGTGGTGTGACGTGGGGCGGCGCGTGCGCTTACCGTGCTGCTTGGTGGGGGTTAGGCGGGGCCTGCGTGCACGCATTGCGTACGGACAGGACAGTGCGTGAGAGTCGCTCAAACGACACAGTTTACCTTAATACGCTTTTCCTAAATAAATACACAAGTTGACTGTGGAGTGCATCGACCTAGTTGCCACGTGCGAATCGTGCGATACGATGGGCGCGGTAAAGGACGCTTGGTTGTTTTCAAACATTTGCAACACCTTGGACATGATCGATAACTTGTCAAGAAACGTGAGTAAATTCAACAATAATGTGTTTTATCAATTTCAAAATTGATTCTAAATATAAATATAAACCCCAACGTAGTCCCTGACGTTAGATCCTACATACCTAGTTTAGAAATAGGTGTCGGTATTTTAAGCATTTCTTTAGAAGCGTCTGTAAAACATCTAAAAGCAAAGGTACATTCACTATAGAACGTCGGATTCATGATGTGAATGGAAATAGATATACCTACCTAATCTAATGCTTTTCGACTTATTCGCACTTCGTAGCTGATAACAACATTGTAAGATAAATCTACGCATCTATAAAATATGCAAAGCTTTCTTTATTCTTTATTGTACACAAACTGATTTACACAAAAAATACATAATAGTCATGTACAAAGGCGAGCTTAACCCTATATAGAGTTTTCTTCCAGCAAACCTTAGAGGATAGAGAGAGCTGATTATAGTGGTGGGAAGGTGTACAACATACTTAAAAGACAACATTGAAATAATAGGAGAGAAATCCTAATAAATTATATACAGTACCTACATACAAAATGAATATAATTATATATATATTATATATACACATATAGATAAATATATAAACATAAATACATAAAATATAATAACTAGTCTTATATAGATAGAAACATAAATAGACAAAAAATAAATAAATAATATATACATAGGTACATAATTTGATTACAAGGATATAATGATAATAGCTGTAGAGATAATGCTGTTTAACTTTGCGCTTGAATATACCCAGTGATGCACTGGCACGGATGGAGTGGGGAAGAGTGTTCCACAGTTTGACTGCGTGGACAGTGAAGGAGTCACCATAGCGAGAGGAGGAGAAGGAGGGGGTTTTAAGAAGAAGGGACATGGCTGTTCTACAGCTTTACAGTTTAAATGCATGCGAATGCTTCATTTTTAAAACAATTAAATAATCAATTCACGATTGAATACCACCAACAATGTTTATGTCAGCATGTCACAAGTTCAATAATTTCTGTGTAATTTCTGTTGGGAGGTACTTATTTTTCCATAAACTGTCCGTTGCTTTGTGAATGAGCACAAAAGTTAACAAGATTTTACAACCATTTACAAGTATAATCATCGGGAGAAGTTTGTAACACTAGATAGGTATAAGAAATAGTAGCACCTGGGGAGAGAAGCACTTACCTTGCCGTAACACAGTTTTTAACTAGCACGGAAGGTAATGTTCCGTAACCAGAGTGTGCCAGATTGCCTGATAAGCTAAAATCCCTAGAATAAGACCTCTGTATGGCTCAACTCATATGTATCTCTTTTTTGTCTGAAATAAACATTATCTTATCTTATCTTATTGCATTCGGCCATTAGGAAAGAACTAGTAAAAACAAGCCCCGAATTGTCTTCACAATACAAAATGCCTTTACCTAGATGAACGTTTAGTGAAGGGGCGTTAATTTTTAGACTGAAAGAACTCTACATTCCTAATAATCATAAGTGAACACCGATACAGAAAACAAATAATTATGTCATAAATATTTGTTCTCGGTGCGGATCGAATCGAACCCATGGTTTACAGCAAGGCAGAGACTACAAACTGAAACTGAGTTTTTTCACCGACCTTATTCGTTCCCAGAGTTGGCCAGTAGGTCTTGCGAACTTATAACAACTTTATTAATCTACTTTAGAACGTTTAATTCGGGTTTAAAATCAAATATCTCATATTCATAGCAATCTCGCCTAGGTATAACACGTCGTCATGCCTGCGAGATACACTAATTAGTCTGTTTTACATGTCAGTCAGTTATTATTATTATTATTACATGTCAGTCATCCACATATCACTATCGCTATCATTTCATAGTTTAAAACAAAGTCGCTTTCTCTGTCTATATCCCTATGTCCCTATGTATGCTTAAATCTTTAAAACTACGCAACGGATTTTGATGCGGTTTTTTTAATAGACTGTGATTCAAGAGGGAGGTGTATATGTATAAAACATGCATAATATAGCAGAGAAACACTTTGCTCCCGTGCGAAGCAGGGGCGCGCGGGCGGGTCGCTAGTTACTTATAAGAGTCAGTATAATTATACAATTTCAACTCAATATGGAACAGTCGTTAATCCAAAAAGCAGTCCTTGAATATCCAAATAGCCTCTAGTGACATAAATATGGGCCTCAATTTAGGTATTGTTATCATTTTCCTTACACAGTGGTGTCGATTCTGTTGTTGCATTATCCTAAACTAACATAATCTGACAGCTCTAAAATTATAGCCGTCCTTGTTGTTTCGGTTTTTCAGAAAAGGATGGCAATATTTTCAGTGTTGTCAGATTAGATTAAGTTAGGAAAATGAAACAACAGAATTGGCACCTTTGTCACAGTTATTTAATTGAAACATCACAATCTGTCGTAATTTATCATCATTTAATTCTCATGCCCCTCAAAGTGTACTATTATCTTTCCTACAAATGTAATTTGATGTTTACGTCTTCGGTCATTTCAATGTCAGGGCATTGAACTGCAATCTTTAACACTTGATGCACTCTTTTTGCCTACATAGGTATCTTGCCACGTGACTGAGAAGGATGTAGAATCATTTGTCAATTTGAGGCACCTTTTTTATGCAACACGATTTTATGTTCGCTGTTGTTTTCAAATGCAAAATGATCTTTTTATCCTACTAATATTATAAACGCGAAAGTTTGTAAGTATGGATGGATGGACCTTGTTACTCTTTCACGCCGGAAAGGCTGAAACTTGGCAGAAAGATTAAAGTCTGAAATAGCACATAGGCTACTTTTTATCCCGTAGGAATACCGGGATTTAAATCTGCGCGGGCGAACCGCGGGGCGCAAACTAGTTTTTCTATATTTTTTGAAGCATGCATTAATTTTAATATTAATTCGCTAATAAAAAAAATTGAAGATAAAATGTAAAAGGTAGAACCTTCTTTATCTTAAATTTTTTTTACGTTTATCACGTTTAAATCATCAATCTAAAAGAATTCCATAGTTGCATGCTGTGTGGGCAACAGTATACCGAAAGAAAAGGGGCTGAATTGTCGTGATAAAATCCAAACGGATTGGTGAATGTTTCGGGAATAACATTCGTACCTCATTAAACTTTTAATTCATATTTCTGTAGCCTAACCTAAACTAACTAAAAATAATAGGTACATTTATATAATTGTGCCATACGTAGTAAAATGGTTGATATATTATTTATTAGACCTAATTTTGAATGAACAGTTTATTATGTTTTTTTACTAACTCACGTTCACACATTTTCGTCAATAATATTATTCTTTACATGTTTTGAAACCTGCTGGCTATCTGTAAAGTTGAAATATTACCAATTTTTTTATATGTATGACATTACCTACAACAACTATGTATTTAACATACACGATACATTATGGCGCAAACGGTGAACACTTTTGAGTCTTGTGAAAGATATAAGCTATCGATGAATATTTCTGCGCATACGTGTGTCTAGTCGTATGAATTTTAAAGGGTTTTATTTAGCTTGCCCTATTTGTTGTTTTGTTAATTACCCCTTTTGTATCCCACTGTTGTGCAAGTCTCCCCTAAGATCTATATTCATCCCAATATATCAGACCAGACCATATATTATATGTATAGGCTTTGCATAATTCTAAACGTAAATCTCTATAAAAATCTGACTAAGCAATGATTTTGTCGGTAAACTTTGTGACAAAATAAAATTCTCAAAACGCATTGCGTCATATAATAAATTATGTAAGAAACAAAATATGTAACAATGCGACAAGCTTTGAATTAGTAATGTCTTTCTGTTTACAGTTGCAATAATTGTTTTTTTGTTTGGTTACAGCAAAATAAATACAAAAGCTTAGCTGTTGTATTTATTTTGCATGCCACAAATTAGTAGCTACTTATTGAGTAAGTCACATCAATTTGTAATAGTGACAAAGTTGCGGTGTATATTTTTAGTCGTTTTGTCAGAACAATAGAAAAAACCCGAAAATATATTGGCAAGTAATGCAGACTAATCTAAAACATGAGAGCGGATGAAGGCGCCTTTCCGCGGCTAGGTGAGGAGCGGGCGACTGCGCGCTGGCGGCAGCCGTGGCGTAGGTCGGGCATAGTGTCGACGGCCGCGCAATGTCACCCCGAGCGGAGATACTCGGCCCCCCGTGCCTCCGCACCAACACCCTCAACCCTCAGAACCAGCCGCCTCGCATCAGTTCCGAAACGCAATCTGACGTCTGATTCGTCTTGATCTTCGAATGTCAGAATTCTTTCTAAAGCAATGCAGTAGTGTTTAAGAAAGCTAATTATCTGATTTAGGATCCTATAACATTTGATTGATCCTGGGTATATTGTTTATTATTTATGCAATGAGTGTCGTTGTATTACCAAAACCAAAAAGCCTCAAGCCTCAAGCCTTCTTTCTAATGCACTGCTCTTAGTAGTTTTTAAGAAAGCTACTTATTTGATTTAAGATCCTATAACATTTGATTTTACGTTTATTATGCAATGAGTGTCGTCGTATTACTAAACACTGTCGTTTCGCAGTGATACCTCCTACGAATATTGTAAGAGCATGTTGCCGTCACCAACTTTGTTAAGATAAGCCTCAAGTTCCGTGCTGTTAGGGTAGGTGCTGTTGTTTCTGCTGGTTATATAAGACACGAGGCGACGGCAGGTGCTACAGAATCCTGCGATCGTCCGCGTGATATTGGGCGAAGTCGGTCGTCGACCTTTCGCTATCTGCGTTATTTCGCCCGGCTGAATGTCGGCGCAATGTCGAATCGTACGAGTTCACAGACCCAGTCGCGAGACGTGCGTTCCTCGCTCAACCGAAAACACTCGACCGAATTTTATAGGGTATAGATAGTAGGTGCTTTCAATAATTTTATTATATTTTATTTACCTACTCAGCCGGTCTTCTGATATATTAATTTTCTGATTTTCTTACTGATAGGTACCTCTACCTACTCGAAATGGCAGAATAGAAAACTAGCAGTGAGATTATGTGCGATATCTAACGCCAATCGTACCTAGTTCATCATCATCTTCCTGCCCTTATCCCACGCTAAGTGGGGTCGGCACAACAGGTTCTACTCCTCCACTCTCCTCTATCATTCGTCATCTCGGTGCTCACTCCTTTCTTACTCATATCATCCTTCACACAGTCCATCCATCTTTTCTTTGGCCTACCTCTCTTTCTAAAACCAATCACATCCATGTCTAACATTCTTCTCGTAATATGACTTTCTTCCCTCCTCATGACATGCCCATACCACGCTAATCTATTACTCCTCAACTTATCCGTCACAGGCGCAACTTTCAAACTTCCTCTAATATATTCATTCTTTATTTTATCCATCCTTGTCACTCCGCACATCCATCTCAACATTCGCATTTCTGCTGCATGCACTCTTCTTTCATCCGTCCCTTTGGTTGCCCAACACTCAGATCCATACAACACGACAGGTCTTATGATCGTTTTGTAAACTTTCCCCTTAAGTTTAAGGGGCATTCGTGGATCACACGTTGTTCCTGAGACCTGTCGCCATTTCATCCATCCCGCATTTATTCTATTTTTCACGTCTCGGTCGATCTCGCCGTCGTTCTGAATTGATGAGCCGAGGTACCGAAAGTCGGAGCAGACTGGTAGGAATACACCATCTAAGGCAATAGGAATGGAACTGGAGGGACCACCAAAGTCGCAGAACAAGTGCTCGGTTTTTGTCCTGCTGATCTTCAGTCCGACACTCTCTAATTTCTCCTGCCATTTTCCCAGCCTGCTCTGGACCTCAAGCGCATCTTCACCAACAAGAACAATGTCGTCGGCGAACAGCATGCACCAGGGTGCTTCTTCCTGTATGCCCGATGTCAGTGCATCCATAACCAGGAGAAACAAATATGGGCTTAATGCCGACCCCTGGTGCAAACCTACAGCCACACTGAACTTGTCGGTGGTGCCAGCTTCCGACCGAACGTGAGTGCTGGCTCGGCTGTACATAGCTCGAACCAACTGCACATACTTCCCAGGCACTCCCTTCTCATTCAACGCCCACCACAGAACCTCTCGGGGTACCTTATCGTATGCCTTTTCTAGGTCCACGAACACCATGTGCAAGTTTTTGTGTACACGTCTGTATTTTTCGCACAATTGACGAACTGCAAAAATAGCGTCCGTGGTACCTCGTCCCGGCATAAACCCAAACTGGTTCTGTGATACCTCACTCTCCCCTCTCATTCGTCTCGCTATCACTTTCTCCCATATCTTCATACTATGCGACATCAGCTTTATTCCTCTATAATTGTTGCAGTCCTGTACATCACCCTTGTTTTTGAAGATGGGAACCAGCGAACTGTTGCACCATTCATCAGGGATCGCCTCTTCATGCATCAACTTATTGAAGAATAAAGCCAACCACTTCCATCCATCCGCTTTCAAAAACTTCCAGACTTCCGCCGGTATACCATCCGGTCCTACCGCTTTACCTTTCTTCATACCTTGTACAGCCATTTTAACTTCATCCATCGTTATCTCACTTATCATACCCATGTTCACTGCTACTTTATCTAACACACCGTTCCAATTATTCTCTTCATTCATCAATCTTTCAAAATATCCCTTCCAGCGTTCTTTAATCTCTTCGTCTTTAGTCAAAACTTTTCCTACTTCATCTTTTATACATCTAATGTGAACAATATCTCTTGCATTCCTCTCTCTTTCTTTCGCTATTCGGTATAGATCTTTTTGTCCTTGTGGGCTCTCTAGAGATTTGTACAGTTTGTCTTGTACTCTAGCCCGTGCAACCGCAACAGCTCTCTTAGCATTCTTCTTACAATCTATGTAAACATTCTTTTTAGCTTCTTTCACAGCATCATCACCTGCTTCAACACTCTTCCAATCTTTAAATGTTCAAATGTTTCAATGTTAATGTTTTAAGTGTTCAATGTTTCAATTTCCAATCGTACCTAGTTACAATAACATAATTTGTTTTCCTGTGTAACCTAAGGAATGTTTACCATCTCGTAGTTGAAATAAATAAATAACAATTCCTGGAAATTAAAAATTGCGTGTTTTTGTACAAGTCGGGCGTTTATAAGCCTATAAACGTTCGTATTCTTATAACCTTTTCAAGTATCTGATTTGTTACAAGTTATGACAGTTACCCTGGACAATAACTGAGCTCAAGAGTTTCAAACAGATACATAAGGCAGCTGTACCGTTTGTCGCTTACTCGGTCTCTGGGCTGTAGCGAGAACCTCGCTCGCGCGGAAACCGTGTGGCGGTCAAGGCCGATGTCTAGACGCACCCCCTCCACCCCTGTAGCGTTCCCCCGTAACCCCTCGTTGGCCACGCGGGTACACCTCCGCACCAAGTCGACACCACCTATTTTTACCGCTACACCCGCTGGAGTTTGCCTGGGGAAAGCCTCTAGTAGTCATAAATAAATAAATAATGCTGGACAACCCACACAGCTCCATCTAGCCCCAAAGTAAGCTACTCAGAGCTTGTGTTATGGGTACTAGATAACTGATATATTTAATTCATTATATACTTAGATAGATATTTTTTTTATTATACATATACATAGTCGACCATAGTAGACGACCTCGGTGGCGCAGCGGGTGAGAGCCTGCCTGCGACGCAAGAGGTTGCGGGTTCGATTCCCGCCTTGGAACAAATTTGTGTACGATCTGCAGAAATTTGTTCCGATGGTCTGGGTGTTTTCTATGTATAATAAAAAAAATATCTATCTATGTAAGTATATAATGTTTTAAATATATCAGTTATCTAGTACCCATAACACAAGCTTTGAATAGCTTACTGTGGGGCTAGATAGTGCTGTGTAGATTGTCCAGCATTATTTATTTATTTATTTATAGTAAACACCCAGACCAACGGAACAAATTTCTGCAGATCGTACAGAAATTTGTTCCGAGGCGGGAATCGAACCCGCAACCTCTTGCGTCGCAGGTGGACTCTCGCCCGCTGCGCCACTAAGGTCGTCAAAAGTCATAAAATATTTTAAACCAATCATTGTTGATCGAAGCAACCTACCCTAGAGTATCCATTTGTATAGAAAGTTAATAGGTGTTAGTGTTGTAGCTGGACTAGTGATGGGCGACCAGCTTCCTGGCACGTCATGTCCTAAGCATACGTGCAGGTCCTAAGCATTGCGAGTGCGGTGTGGGCCTAACCTTCGTTTTCCGGTTCCTTGTTTCCTCTAGGCGAGAACTTAAATTTCGCTGTGGGTATTAGGTTTTTACGGGATAATGGTATTGCCAATTAGGCTCTTCAATTTGCTATAGTTATATGATTTACATCGTTATCTTCGCCTACTTGTGAAAGTCGATGGATGGATGGAGAAGACTCTTGGATATATCTCGCAATCAGTGAATTTATCTAAAATCTATAAGGGAAATCAGGGAAGCCTATATAATTCTATACACCTAAGGAATTTTTAAAGCTGTGCTGATTTATGTAATAATGTCACTGCTTGGCTGTTTTCCAAATAACTTTTTCTAACATAACAAGGCCGTGTATTTAAGCGAAAATCATAATAATGATTTCTCCGCGTATAGAAACTCTTTGTTTTGTGAATTGGCTATTTGGGTTTGATATATTGTTTTGTTTTGGATTCTTATACGTAAAACCAGATTTTGCTCTTGTGATGACCTTCGAAATGTACTTACTACTTAGTATGGCGCAAAGGTGCCGACTGGGATTACGGTATCCAACCAAACTGTTCGAAAACCAGAAGCAAGTGTTACCTATCTCAAAAGTGTAAGGTTCAATGAGTAACTTTCCAGTGTTTTCCCGGGTCTCAAATACATACATACAAATAATACATATCGAACGATTTTCTACTCACCACGAGCTATTAGGTAGAGTCCCTACCTACTTGCTGTACACTCTAGTGACCCAATGACTTACATTTGAACCCCCCGTGAACTCCCGAGGTGACGGGTGTGGGAAGACAACAAAAACGCCCACTCTCGCTCTAGGGCGAAGTAAAAGTATAGCTCGAACCATTTCGGTATCCTAGAATCAATACTGGACTACTGGAATGTTTGATTGAAGATGTTCCAGATATTTGTCATAGGCTTAGGTTTGTAGGTAGGCAGGATTTAGTAAGAGATAGATGGGTAGTTGGAACTTCAGTATATCTTACGTTATGTACGATTTTTTATATAGCCAGAAAGCTGTAATTTTCTGATAATAATAATATATTTATGAAATAAATTAATGTACTTGAGAGTGGAATGGAGAGTGAAGGAATAAAACCTGTTGTGCCGACCCCACGTAGCGTGGGATATGGGCAGGAAGATGATGATGAAATTATGTACTTGAGAACGTAGGTAAATTATCGATTTATTCGGCCATTTCTGACAATGAATGAACACACAACTCAATTTTTTTATTGATTTACAAATAATCTTACTCATATCGTGCAACCTATACCTACTTAAATAAAGTGAAAAATTAATAAAACGATTATTCAGTATCTAGGTAGATTACGGTGCCTTCATCTTTAAATAACTTATATTACTAAGTGTTATGAGCACATATATGCAATATATGCATAAGTCAAATAAACCATCTGTGCAAACTTACGTCTCTCTTTGTCTTCTACAGACTCATGCTTTTTGGTTTAATTTTATTATTTCACCACAATAACTGTAAAAATTAGTGAACATGACGATTGAGTACTGAATTTATCGCGAACCTGAAACTAAAGATTATGTTATCGCACGGAAAAACACTGAGTGACATGACAAGCTCCTTACTTAACATGTTGAGGTAGGTCAAGTTTTATACGTTGGCAACAAGCCGTTAGCATTTTTATTCAAGCCTATTTCAAATTCAGGACGGTACGTCATCCGTGCTATTAGATGCTTCTATGTTTGTGTTATTATCTTTGGATTTCATGTGGCCGTTTATCACCTTCTATTTCGCTGACGTTCAAAAATAGCTTTTATTTTAATCTTTTAATCGAATTTAGAGTTGTCTAGGATTCAGATTTTATTGTTATCTGGTTTGACTCGTTCTATGAATTATTCAGAAATATGTTGTATCTTTTTACATTCAAAGTCTATCTTTGTCTAATGACGCTGACAACTTCGATAGGCTCTTCTCGCTCGCACAACATTTTGAAATAAATGATTATACTAGTTTTTTTACGTCTCCATATAAAAGTTGATTATGTGCGAGCAAGAAATACCTCTATTGCGTTTGTCAGCGTCTAATAAATACTGCCGGATATGACAATCCTATGATTCATCACCACCGCACCGTTAGTGGGCATTGAATCTGGCGAAGCGGCGGTTGGCGCGGAAGCGCCGGCGTCGGTCCTGCCTCAACACAAGTGTAGTTACAGCCTTATAGCACGTTGTTTGGCGGTCGCGGTCGCCGGGCAGCACTATTCCAAATGACGTTTATCTACGAAGGTGAGACCGCGGACGCACGGTCGCTGAACTCGCGTTGTGAATACCTACCTATTTGCGCCAACTCACAAATAGTGTCGCGGCGCAGTCAGGAATCATTCTATTTGCACAGGTTTTGGTATTCATTTTTGAATCGGTATTCGTAGCTTTATCCTGTTCGGTTGGTGTCTCGCGTGAAGCTGACGTAGTTTTTCAGCGGCCACGTCACACGGGAGCTAATCAGCGAAGTGCTGTTTCGCCTTCCCCACCAACTACAGCAACGACCTACTCCAACACTGTATTCATAGACACGTTTTTCTTGTTGTGTTAGGTTATTGAAAGCTTATTGAAATGGCTGTCAATAAAGCTTTTAACAGAATACCTAGAATATTTAATAGGCAACTATAGCTATGCTATGGTTTCAACGCCTACACGTTTTTGTGGCGCAGTACAAAATGTCTGAATCAACCGTCATGCTACTTCTTGCTACAACATTTTAGTTTTTGAACATGAGGTACACCTATGGAATAGAACATTACAACATGTTGAAGATATTCACTGAATGTAGGTTATAATTAAAAACCGCAAACAACCTATCTTCTGACATAATTTCTGACATACTTACATAAAATAAGGACGTAACGAAACAGGGACCCGAACGAGATTATCTCACGGTAGAGATGACGTCAATCTCGCTCGATAACTCAGTCTCGCAACTTTGCAGTTTTGAACGGTGGTAATGGGAATAAATTAGTTTTCATGAGTTATGGAAAGACATATCTAATATGACGGCATCTCCACCGTGAGATAATCTCGCCTGAAGTGAGTATTAGGCCTATATATTTACCTTATTCTGCCTTTACCCACATTTTTGTGGTTATGTTAGGTGTACCTAAGTTAGGTACCTACCTAGGTAAACTAACCTACTAAAAATTGGTGCTGGTTTTGCTTACCTACTGACTGCCTGACCTGTCTCAAACAAAAATCAATATACCGAGTCAGACATCGGGTTTCTAGAACAATTTACGTCACTTTCCTCATGAAGAATTCTTATACGCAACTATAATAAACATTTTGTAATATTGATCTATAGGTACACATTTATATCGTTGATCTAACAAAATAATTTACCTATATCTTGATCTGTTGTTTTGTTACATTTTGTGCATAGGACGACGTTGTTTTGTTTCTTGCGTAATACAGCGAGCAATTTCTTTCATTTTGTGAGAGGTATCCTAAGGTACGTAGGTAATGATCGACATTGTCATAATGAAGTATTCGTAAAGGTACATTTTTGCTAAATAAGTGTATCAAAAACAATTGGTTTGATTAGTAATGCATTGAGTAGGTAGATAGGTAGATACACTGCACATGCTCGCTTAGCGCTTGCATCACAATTATTATCATGCATAACACCGGCAATGTCACGAGTACGATGAACTCGGTCTTGCATATCCTTGAAACTTTTTTAGTTATCGCACATAGATAAAATGTGTTTGCAAGAGCTCTGCTCTATGTAACTTTGAAAAGTGTTTTCGTTTCGTCGGGTGTTTAATGAGCTTGGATCGGGCGAGTGACGCTCGTTGGCACAGATTTTGAATTGCAAGGAAATGTTATTTTTTTTTGCATTATTCACTTTTACATATTTCGAATTGCGTTGACTGTGCGGTGCGACCTTGGTAATGTCGCGTTTTGCTTTAACTTCCGATTGAAATATTTAGTTTGTTAATAGTGTATTGTTGGATACCGTTGATTCACTGTGGATTTTTTATTTTCTTCCATCGTTACCATTCATATTTTTTTTCAACTTTCGCGATATTACTTATTTTGAAATATCACGTCTTACCTTTATTATTTCCCCGACGTTATTACAACATTGGTTTAATACAAATCATCTAAATTCAACCAAAAGTTTAACTAATAAGAAAGGAAACATAAAAAAATCACTTTTCGTTTTTCTAATGTGGATAAAAGTTTAGTTCTAGATATTCTACTTATTTTAAGTGTTGGTAAGGTAGTAGTGTAGGTGGTAGGTAGGTACCTTTGCCAGTTTTATTTTATTTGGCCCATTTTCGATCCTGATAGACAAGATGCTTGTTGCAATCTTGAATCTTGTGGAACTATATTGAAACTTGTTATACCTACCTAGTTGTTCTCGGAAATAGGGATAAAAGTACTGAAGATTATACTTTTGCAATTGCAAATAAAAAGACTTACACTCAGCAGTGGATTAGTGTGAGCTGCTTTTGATGATGATGCAATAAATCATATAAACGTCGAAGCTCATCAGTATGCCTAAAGTTTATGGACGCAGGGCAGTGCATCGTAGGGCACGTTCTTTTTGTGCGTGACCTACATGGCAATGCTCTGTGATAGGTGATGGTTACCACTTTACATCAGGTGAGCCATCTGCTTGTTCTATCAGCTGGTTGTATAAAAAAAAAGCTTAGATAACAAGCCTATATACAAGTTTATAAAATAAATAAATAAATAATGCTGGACAATCCACACTGCACTATCTAGCCCCAAAGTAAGCTACTCAAAGCTTGTGTTATGGGTAGGTACTAGATGACTGATATATTTAATAAATTATATACATACATAGATAGATATTTTTATTATACATAGAAAACACCCAGACCAACGGAACAAATTTCTGCAGATCGTACACAAATTTGTTCCGAGGCGGGAATCGAACCCGCAACCTCTGCGTCGCAGGCGGACTCTCGCCCGCTGCGGCACTGAGGTAAAGTAAAGTAAAGTTATTGCAAAGTCCAGGCGTACACTCTACCTAAACATATAAGTATATCCATGATATTTCAATTCACAGTTACATATGTAATTGTAGTGCTTAGTGTGATCCGTTTCAGGTGCATATGATGGGATCGGTGAGCGGCGATCACTTGATAAGCCGAGTAAAGCAAGAGGCCGACCAGTTGCAGTACTCTCCAGAGCCGCAGCCCCCGCATCCGCAGCCATTGCATCCCCGCCAGATGCCAATCATACAGCCGCCTGAGGTAAAACTGGTAAAGGCTTTGTTAAAACCTTTTCAGGATCACCTATCAAATTAACGCCGGTAGCTAGTAAAATTATAGATTTTTTCGCGTAGCTATTTTTATTCTGTTGTCGAAGTATCGCCTATCTACCTAACAGACAACAAAGGCTAAACTCATAAATATCGGTTTGTGTTCTGAGTCACAACAAATGGCACAACGCAGAATAATAATATATAAAAGTATGCATAGCGAATTTATGTCGCAACTAACTGAAACTTACCTCAGATAAGGCGCTAGCACTCGTTAGGTATAGGTACCTAGGTAGGTACGCTTGAAGATAAGGTTTTGCACCGCATTTTAATGAAACGCATGAACATATAAATTATTACTTAAATTTTCTTCACTTAAAAAACCCCTAGAACTAAATGGCAGGTTCTTCACTTGAGTCATTTTCTCCAGAAGATGAAAAATTATTAGTATGTAACTTCAATTTTCTTAACCTTTTGAAAAAAAAACCCCTAACCTACCTAGTAATTTACCTGAAAAAGTGAAGTTATATTTTCCATTTCCTAGAAAAAAAGACTCAAGGGAAGAACCTACCCCCACTTGCAACCCCCTACTCCCAACCCTCAACCCAGGTAAAAGAATTGCTATAGCCAACCCCATGGCTCCACAATAAATTCGCACTTAGCTAAAAAAAAACATGTCTACAGTTGGAGCACGAGACAAAAGAAGAAATCAAATACTGCGTGTCCCCCGAAGCCTCAATCGTCGGCAACACAAGTCCCGAGCAGCAACACTGTTCCTCCACCACCGCTGCTGCGGCCAGCGGCGCCAGAGACGATGACGCGCCGCGGCGACTCTGCCTCGTCTGTGGAGACGTAGCCTCAGGGTTCCACTACGGAGTGGCCAGCTGTGAAGCTTGCAAGGCATTCTTCAAACGGACCATACAGGTACGAGTAAGTCTTGCATCTTTGTCTTGCGCTTGAGTGGCCTATGACGTCAGTTCATGCTCACGATTCTATACCAACTAATTTTTCCATAGGCTGTCGGTTTAGCGTCCTTGTTAACACATCATGGTCATTTCAACTTGCTAATTCTGTATGTTGCATCTAAATTTATCAGTTAATGTCTGACTTGCATTTAACGCACAGTATATGTCTATAAACGGCCCTAGATAGAGCTGCGATGTATACACTCATTGTCAGGTTTTTTACCTCTCTGGATGTAAGCTGGACAATTAACAACAACTAAATTCACGTTCTCTAAAACGTGTGTAATATGGTGGCTTTCAAGATTAATATAAAAAAAGAGTTCCGATGTTGAGCCTACTACGCCTGTAATTACACCGGCGACCACACTCTTCAAACTGAAACACAGCGTTGCTGCTTGGCGGCAGAAAAAGGCGTGGTGGGAGTACTTCCCCGGACGAGCCCTTCACAAAAAAGCTATACTACTTTTAAAACGAGCTTTCAGAAACTGGCGGTTAGTCGCTTCAGTAGTCTGTTATTTTACAACACCCGCAGTTTCTGTCCCAGGGCAACATCGAGTACACATGTCCTGCGTCCAACGAGTGCGAGATCAACAAGCGTCGCCGCAAGGCTTGCCAGGCGTGCCGCTTCCGCAAGTGCCTGCGGACGGGCATGCTGCGGGAGGGGGTGAGGCTGGACCGAGTGCGGGGGGGGCGGCAAAAGTACCGCCGCGCGCCCGACGCGCCCGCCGCGCTGCAGCCGCGCCCGCATCTAGATGATATCAAGGTATCTAACATAATTTCATCACATGACAAGCACCAGCCTTCGACCAAAAAAGAATTATCTAAATCGGTCCATCCAGTAAAAAGTTATGTAGGTAACAAACATAAAAAAGGATAATTTTGAGAACCTCCTCCTTTTTCCGGTTAAAAAGTATGTGATGATATGCTAAGGAGGTGGTATGTTTTGACAGAATACGGAATGCCATAACACACGCCCTAAGAAGTGCCGACACTAGCACTTAGATTCAAAAACGTTTCTAAGTTCGATTCGCGTGGTGCCAATTATGCCAACTGGAGCTTAGTTATTATATTATTATGCCAAAAAGATCATACAAAAAACGGTAGGAAAGAAACCAAGTTGTAAGTTTGTTGCCTGGGGGCAGACTCTAGCCCAGTGACTTTTTTGTCACGGTAGATATATATCACGGTAAGTGTCAAATTCCCTATTGAATTTTTGACAGTTACCGTGATATATGTATATCTACCATGACAATAAAGTCACTGGGCTAGAATTGGCCCCCTGTTCTTTTAGGTTTGGTCGCGTGGAATTGACACCTATATTCTATCCTACCTGTAATAAGTCTGATGTGCCATTTATGGAACTCTGCATTATTAAATTCTCTCTGACATAATTTAATGGAAAGGTCTGTTTCGTTAACATATCTCATCTCTCCATTTCCAGGTCCTAGAAGCTCTATCGTCATACGAGCCCGAAATGTTCACATGCATGGCCCCGCCCGCCGGAGTTACAGAGGCGTCCTCTAAGACCCTCGCGATACTAGCGGATCTATACGATAGGGAACTGGTCGGCGTCATCGGCTGGGCCAAGCAGATACCTGGCTTCACTGACCTGCAGCTGAATGATCAGGTAAAGTGGCTGGTCTGACAGCACCGGTGGCGAAGTGGCAGCGGCTCCGCCTTCCGATCCTAACGTCGTGGGTTCAAAACAGGTAGTGCACTAATGAGTTGTAAAAAACGTGTGACAATGGTGTCGAGTCTGTTGTTGCATTACAACACCCTACATTAAACTAATCTACTCTGACAGCTCTAAAATTATAGCCGTCCTTGTTGTTTCGGTCGTTTAGAAAGGGAAGGCAATATTTTTTGTGCCGTCAAATTAGATTAAGTTAGGAAAATTAAACAACAGAATTGGCACCAGTGCCAGCCTACACCTAAATCTTAAGGTTGGTGCACCAATGAATTTTTCTAATAAAAAAATGTATGTGCGTAATGCCAATGCTGTCAAACGGTGCAGGAAAACACCAGAGGAAACTGGCATGCCGTAGAAGCTCGGTTTTTGAGCATCTCAAAGTGTTTTATTGCCACAATCCACAAAAACACTGATGGCTTATCAAAGTACTAGCAGGATGTCGAATTTATGAAATTGGCAATTATTTAAAACCTTGAAAAGTATCCTCTTATGTAGCAGCTTTATGTTAAACAGATATTGCTGCTTTAAGTTTGATACCTAAATATATCAAGGCTGGGATGCACTATTGTACATATAGATGCGGATTATCTACTCGCAATTTATTCTACACAACTTTTCCTATGTTTTTTGATGTCTAATTATTACGAAAATATGCATAATTAAGTAGATACTCATTTTAATTACCATTGAAAATATATTATACGCCTCTGATTTTTTTCATATCCTTTCCATCCAAAGTTTGTCTGGAAGAGATCGCTTTTAGCGATAAGGCCGCCCATTGTACCTATTCTTTGTTAAATTTTCTGTATATGCTTTCTTTTTGCTCTTGTGTACAATAAAGAATTTATCTATCTATTATCTACTTGTCCTCTAAGCCTCCAAGGTACTTATTTAATTACCTTCACAATATGTAATTTTAAATATCATTGTGAAGGTATTCCGAAAATCAGTAAAAATAAATATTCTGCAAAAGCATTTTATGCAAAAATTTAAATTAAATCTCGCCCAAAAATACTAAAATATCAGTACGACGTTTCTCCTTCGAGCCGGATTTGAACCAGCGACCTATGGATAACAGCAAGTTCCTCTACAGTCCACCGCTCTACCAACTGAGCTATCGAAGGTTGTGAATGGGTCAACGAATTTTATAAATGCGTTCTAAACTTTTAAAATTGGAATGTAAAGTGAACTATTGTTTTCTATTATTAGTTCACACACTTGTAAAATTATCTCTGTTACTGTTTGTCATAACGTATAGGTACACTAGTTAGACAGCAATAGTTGAAGCTTAGGTATTTATTAGGCAGATTTTTGTAAGTAAGCCCATAATTCGTAAATTCTTTGATACGATTTGGATAGAAAATCTTGTAAAAGGAATGTACCTTCGGTGTTTTTACAGAATTTTCAAAAACATTTGACCATGACACTGTAATTTTCTTCAAATATCAATTATTTTATTGTTCAGCCGTTATGGTCTCACTGCAGGGCAAAGGCATCCCTTCTTCTTCTGTTTCCATTATATTTTTTTAATGAATTGATTATATTTTTGGTCCTCCAGATGCGTCTTCTCCAAAGCACATGGGCAGAGATGCTGAGTCTGATGCTAGCGTATAGATCCATGTCTAACAACGGTGGTACACTACAGCGGTTGAGGTTTGCCACGGATCTAACACTGGACGAACAGCAAGCGAGGGAGATTGGAGCACACGATTTGTATGTACAGGTGGGTAAAGATAAGACCATCATACAAAAGAACGGTAGGGACCAAGCCATAACTTTCATAAGTCTCTTTTCGTTGGCATGTAAGTGACAGTGACAAGAATACTCTATTGCAGGGTTTCCTTAAAGGTGGTACGCGGAACCCTGGGGTTCCCTGGATTGGTCATAGGAGTTCGCGGTTTTTCTTCCTAGTCTAACGTGAATATATTTAAACTACAATGTAAACTTATCAAAACCGTCAGCTAGGGTTCCGCCATAAAAAGTATGATCAATTAAGGTTCCATGGCCAAATAAAATTGGGAACCCCTGCTCTATTGAGCCGCTATAAAATGACAGGGATTATTAAGAAGGTAAATGTAAATGTTCCTCAGGTGACGGGCGTTGCCAAACGCCTAGAGCGCGCCTCAGCGTGCCGCGAAGAATGTTATTTGCTTAAGGCGCTGGCGCTCGCCAACTCTGAAGCGAGGATCGACGAGCACGCGGCGCTCCGGCGCTTCCGGGACGCGATACTCGGGGCTTTGAACGACGCCGTCTCAGCGCTCAGGTAACACAATCCAGCCATCCAATCAGCCCTCGTTCACATAACCCCCCGCGCATATAATTTTTAATAAGATAATAGAGCTCTTTGTGAAGGGCTTGTCCGGAGAAGTACTACCAACACGCCTTTTTCTGCCGCCAAGCCGCAACGCTGTGTTTCGGTTTGAAGAGTGTGGTCGCCGGTGTAATTACAGGCGCATGAGGCTCAACATCGGTATGCCTCATGCGTCTAAGATGATAGACGCAGTGCATCGTAGGGCACGTTCCTATCGTGCCCTACGATGACTTACGAGGCAATGATTTGTTATTGGTGACGGTTACCACTTAACATCAGGTGCTATGCTTGTTCCATCAGCTAGTTGTATAAAAAAAATCCAACGGAAAGGCCGAGCTTACGGCGGTCGAGCTATAGATAGATCCAAGCACCTGCATGCACTGCATCCTGTAGCACAGGTTTCATTAACCTATTTCAGGCACCAGTCTCTCGCAAAACAGGTTAACTTATTGACCGAGCGAGCGAAGCGAGCGAAGCGTCTCAGTTTCCACATTGGCCAAAAATGCGTTTGTCCGGATGTCTGTCTGTCTGTTCTCCTCTACAGGTCGCATTTTTCAACCGATCTGGACGAAACTTGGTACACAGGTTATATGACTTATTAGAATTTTTTTGTCGTCGGGGATTTTTTAGTGGAGGGGTACTTCCCCCAAAAAAAGGGCAAAAAGGGGGCTATTTGATATACTGGATATCTCCACCAAATGAGATCCGATTTCGATTATTCTTTTTTTATTTGAAAGGTAGTAACTATAAGTTGGCCTCATAAAAGTTTGGCGAAGATCTGATAAGGATCTTCAGCATGATGAACATGATAGCTCATCAAACAACCGATGGTTTTCAATCAAATTTGAGAGAAAAACAAAGGACCTCATTCTACACAAGATGATGCAAAAAAAATCAAAAAGATCAAAAAATCACAAAACGGAAAATGCACTTGCACATTACATTCCTCAAATAGCTCACTTTTAGTATGCTCGCGAGGTCCACAGCTCCCAGAGCCACTAGTTATATTGTTACAAGTTACAATATATGAACGCACTAGATCTTGTTCAACCTACCTACTATTACTACTACTTATTCTGAATTTGTTCTTCTTTGTCTTCTTGTGTTTGCTTTTCTGTCGTGCTTCTGGTAATGTTTTATTTTATTCTCTTGTTATTATTATTAGAAGTGTATGTATCGTGTGTGTCCAAAATAAAATAAATGTGTTTTCTTTCTTTCTTTCTTCTTTCTTATTACTGAAACTGAAAAAAACTGAAACAGCTTCACGACTTTGATCCCCAGGTACGGTAGATATCCCTTCAGATCTCCCAGTACCAAGTAGGTACTAATTCAAGATTCTTTGAGGATGTCTAAGGGGGGTAGTCAGAGGTACGTCCAAACAATACATTTGGCACATACCCACATTTTGCAGTAGTTAGTATTCCATACGTGACAGGTTGCAAGCCCAACGCCGCTGTTAGAATACTAACTGGTTTCCTCACGATGTTTTCCTTCACCGTTTAAGAGCACTGGCATTGCGCACATAAATTTTTCGATAGAAAAATCCATTGGTGCACGACCGGATTCGAACCTGCGACCTTACGATCGGAAGGCGGGGTCACTCCCACTAGACCACCGGTGCTCTTGTTACTGTTTGCTAGTTTTAGGTTTGCCATGTTTTTGAGAGAAAAGAATTGATTATTATTATAGATGCGTGTTCTATTCCAGGTCGTACAACGCGAACTCTGCGCTGCAGCAGCTGCTACTGGTGCTGCCGGCGCTGCGGCTCGCCGACGTGGCGGTGCGCCGGTTCTGGGCCGGCGTGCACCGCGACCGCCGCGCGCCAATGAACAAACTCTTCGTGGAAATGCTGGAGGCGTGCTTGCGGTAAGCACCACGCAGGAGTTGCACTCTTCCTGTATTTGTGCGCCCATGGACAAACTCTTGGAACCTGTGCGTGTGCCCATGAAAACACTCTTCGTCGATTTGTTGGAGCCGCGCTTGCGGTAAGCACCACGCAGGAGTTGCACTCTTCCTGTATTTGTGCGTGTGCCCATGAAAACACTTCGTCGAAATGTTGGAGTGGTTGCGAGCACCCCTGACCACAGGAGTAGCACTCTCTTTGTCTCGGAACCTGTGTTGCGCATATGGACAAAGTTTTAGAATCTGTGGTTGTGCGCCCATGAACACACTCTTTGAGACGCTGGAAGCGTGCCTGGTATAGCACAAGTAGAAGCACATGCTTCCTCTTGGAACTTGTATTTGTGTGCCCATGTACAAACTCTTGGAACTTGTGGTTGTGTGCCTATGAACAAACTCTTGGAACCGGTAGTTGTGCGCCCATGAACAAACCAATCGTGGAAATGCTGGGAGCGTGTTTCCAGTAAACACATTGTACGGACGTCGAAGCTGACACAAGTTGCAATCATCTGAAACAGAACCCGTAAATGTCCGCCCATGAATGAACTCTATTTAAGCGTTCTTACTCATACATATACACTCTTTCACCCCGGAGCCTTTCTAAAGTTCGGTGAACTTTGGGAGAAATCATTAGTAAGAAGCAAACTTTTTACGCTCTGTGACATCCAGATCTTCCTGGCAAAGTGCTAATCCTCAAATAAATTTGACGCCCAAATACTGGAGGCACGCTTACCAGCAAGTAATTCTTCGTCTGAATGAACTCTTTGTGGAATTGATAGAAGCGCGGTGGTACAGATGAATCCTTTCGAGCCCGTAAGAGTGTAAATGTCCCATGTTTTTTTGATTTGTAGTGGAAGTGAGATTTTTGGCCGCTGGGTCTTAGCAATACTGCCGGAACACTAATGTTTAAAAATGGCGCGATTTTCACGCGTTAGCAGTGGAGAGCCGTCGTGAGTTTCGAGCGGTTTCGATAGATGGCGCTGTTTGATAATTCAGTTGAATGTTGATATTGGAGGTCCCTTGAAAATGTACGTATTGAGAACGTATGTATAGTTTATGATTTTCTCCCGGGATGATGTCCCCTCGGATCTCTTGATACTACAATACACAATACCTACTCAATAGCCATAATTTGACTCACATTTCGACACTGAATAGGTTTTGTAATGAAACTTTAAAATTCATCAGCCTTTCTAGGCTAAACTAGGGCATATCTTCGTAACACAAATTCTTAAAAAGTTTCTCAATTATGCTTGTGTATCCGTTAGTCTATTTCAAGTTTATAAGAACCTTCTGAAGTAAAAAATAAGGCTTGCAACTCTTTCAAGAGCTACTGCAAGATGTTATATTTTAAGCTGCGCCCCGCATTTTCACCCGCGTAGTTATATTATTATCGTAGTTATAATATTATAAATCCCGGTATTCCCACGGGATAAAAATTCCTATAGACTATGTGCTATTGCAGACTAATTTCTATATCTGTGCCAAATTTCATCCAGATCCGTTTAGCCGTTCTGGTGTTAGTGAATGCCAAACATAGATATAAAAAAGTTTTCTTTCTTCTTTCTTTCATACATACATCCAAACTTTCACATTTATGTAAGTGTGATTTAGACGTACGTCTGACTTAGTGACTGACTACCCCCCATCAACATCTTTAAGAGAACCTTGAGTTGGTACTTGATACTAAGAGATCTGAAGTGATATCTACCGTGCCTGAGTACAAAATCGTTAGTCTATTTCTGTTTTTTCAAAGGCTCTAAAAACTTCCGGTATCCTATCCGTTCATATCCGGTGGATTTATGGAATAGAGCGCTCTTTCTGCTTTTAATGAACCGCCAACACGTAAAATCACAACAACATATCACAGGCGATTGGTTTGCATTTAAATTGTGTAAATAATTTCGATTTAGACTAGTATTATGGCTGTGAATGGCATGTTAGGGTCTAATTATATCATAGCAAGCTTCAGCATTGCGGGTACATTGTTAAAAACTAACTTATTTTAAAATTTTGCTAGTGATGTTATTAATCCATTTTGAAGACCTATTACGATCCAGTCTACCCAAAGTAAAATAACATTAAGTACCTATTATTAGGTATCTATTTATAACAGTGGTCTAGCGACATCACAAACGGTTCTCGGTTCAATTCCTTATTATGAGGTATCCTAACCTAAAAGATGGCTTACGAGGCAACGCTTTGTTAGGTGATGGTTACTACTTAATATCAGGTGGACCATCTGCCTGATCCATCATCTAATTAAATAAAAAAAATAGGGGGATGTAACGAGTGCTGAAGCTTGCATGATAATATAGTTAGACCCGGGCTTACATTTTGGAGACGAAACTTGGCGTGATCTAAGCGCGTTTTAATTTTCATCTCTACCCACTGAAACGTCTGTGTCGGGACTATAGTCCCGAGAGTCAATTCACTCAAACGTCCGCGCGCCCTAGCGAACTATATAGATTTATCCAAAAAGTTAAAAGACGTTTGGCGGACGGTATATTGGCATTTTCGGGTTTGTAGTCCCGGCGGACGTTTGGCATTTGCGCCTGCGCGCGACGGACGTTTCAATGGTTAACGTCCTTATTCCTGGTTAGCTCATTGGACAGTTCAGTTACTTACCCTTCTTCGTGTCACTAGTTCTTTCGAAACAGTGTGGTGAAAGGGTTGAAAGTACCTACTCATCCTACACAGACCTGCATTAGGACGGTGAAGTGGGCAAGTCAGTATGCACAAGTAACTGACTGGCTTTACTGAGCTAATTACTGCTGACCAGTGAACTGGCCTCGTGTAGTAAGGGCTTTAATGTAGGCTAAGGGCCTGCGCACACCGGTGGACGGCATGATGGAGAATTTTGAATTTGAAATTGCCTACTTTATCTTATCTAAACAAATCAAAGTTTATATTTCAATGGTGGGGGAGATTTGCTGCGGTATGGAAGCATTGAAACTAGTTGCGCCCGCGGTTTCACCCACGCAGATTTAAATCCCGGTATTCCCACGGGATAAAAAGTAGCCTATGTGCTATTCCAGACTTAAATCTATCTCTCTGCCAAGTTTCATCCAGATCCGTTGAGCCGTTCCGCCGTGAAAGAGTAACAAACATACATCCATCCATACTTACTTACAAACTTTCGCGTTTATAAGTAAGTAGTAAGCGTAAGTAGGATAGTTCTGTCTTTGTTCATGTTCAGTGTTAGAAAGAGACGGCAACATCTTGTCTAATCCTCTGCCGTACCGTCCTCTGGTTTGCAGTGGCCTAGTTGTTGATTTTCTGTATCGTACTATATTACCGGCGGGTGTATTGTAATGTCGTGTCCCGCGCCCCTTATGTACAAAACAAGGATCCAGTACAAAACTTGTTGCTAATTTTGTATATCGATAAAATATATTCTAGTTTTACTGTGAGGTTTCGAGTTTATGCAATGTCGGGGGAAAATACTGTTGGACAATGAGATGAAATAATAAATGAGATACTGCAAAAAATATACTGATAGATTGTTTTGTTGTTTTTCATCAAACGATTTTGTGTGTGTCCAAGCATACCTAATAATAAACACATGCCCACTTAAGACGCAGTTCTCGCTCGCACATTTAATCTTTGTAGAAAAAAATCACAAATGAAGTTGAGAAATCGCAAATAACCAAGTTTGTTTGCTATTTTTCATTTTATATTTTCAACAATGTTTGTTTTAATGTGGTCGCGAAGATGTGCGAAGGAAGGGTGTCTGCCGCTTGTGCAGGTGTTCGCAAATCGCAATTAGTATTTCATACGTGATGGTTTGCTATCATATCGCCGCCACCTTCGAAACACAAAGTTTAGGTCGCGTCAACGGTTGACGGTCAACCAAAAAGGACGCTGGAAAACAGTGGAGGGGATGTGTTTGCGCATTCAAAACACTCGCGCCATCAAACCCCTCCCCCGCAATCAAAGTCCCTCCTCAAAAAGTTCGTTTTGTTCATTTTCGTTCATTTTGCGTGACGCGAACTATACCTATAAAGAATATGAGCCCTGTTTTTTCTCCCGACTGTACTACCACACGTCACTCGGTAGATGCATAGTGCATACGGCCGTATTCGGCGCATTTATAAATAATGTTATTTTGTTTTATTTCCCTTTTTTACTGGCACTGCTCACAATTCTTGCAATTTAATTGCTGCTTGGAACTTTATACCTTATGCTGTGGGAATTGAGTTGCTTTTTGCAAACATCACACTTTCATTTTAAGGACTATTAAGCATTGTTAAGTGTAAGTTATATTTATTTTAATACCGTTTCCTTCCCCTCTCTTGTGGGAAAACGAGACGGAATTAAATTACAAATGTAATTTTACTTCTGTCTCGCTCTAGCGGTTACAATATCAGACATTTTGTAAATGTAATGGCTGTTTGGCTGATTGTCATTGAACAAGTATTTTGTGACCAGTGCCCAGTTGTTATCCTACATCGAGTGGTATAGTTTCTACAGTAGAATATAATAATCAAGTAGCAATATTTCTATATAACTTATATTAAATTGGATTATCTTAATAAATTAATCCTACATCAATCCCAGTACAAAGTTTTCTTGACGTTTTTGGATAAATTTCTTAATACAATCAAGGGGTCTGTTCCACTATGTTAAGTGTAATCTGTAGATAGGCAAGCTATCTAAATTTTATGATACTGGTTAATCGATTATGTACCTTAAACTATAGCTTATAGTGTGTGTAATCGTTGTTGAAGTACAGTGGAACAGTATTTTAAAACGACAAATACCTCATTAACTTGTTACCAATTCAAAGTGACGGCAGAATAATATTGTAGGTTGTACCAGTGCACCGGATTGATCGTGGCCGCTGTGGAACTAACAAAATAGTGTTGCGAAATGTTTGCCACGTTTTTCTTATATCGCTTCATTAGGGCGTTGATGAGCGACGATATCAGACGGTGTTACCGCTAGCTCTTGATTCTCAAATGTAGGGATAAAGTTTTAATAATAATGACCTGAGGCGAAATGGCCGATAATGTATTTCAACATATTGACATTTATTCTAAACAATTTTATGGTTTATGGTTTAAGACATTTATTTCTCATAAAATTACTTACTGAGAAACATTATTTTTCAATATTTACATTTTGTGAGCAGTGAGCACACATTATTAACTTAAAACAGAACAATATACTCTGCAGAACAATAAAATCATGCTATGTTTGTAATGTAATTTTCCCTGCCAAAAGTTTGCTATAGCTACTAGATTTAGACCTATGCAAAAAACAATTCAGTAGGAAAAATTGATAGGGCAGCTTTGGTAAATCATTTAACCACTGATCTGTATATATATCACTATGGAAAATATAATTAAGACGAGAGGAATAACTGTAAACGTCCGTCTGAAAGCGATTAAGAATAAGGTTTATATTTTACAACTTCATATCGGCCAAAATACAACGGGAGCACTGGATGTTTTTAACAATTTTAAATATAGTTATACATTAGATTTAAGGCTTTACTTGTGTTTCGGATTTGATAATTTAAAAAGGCTATGGAGTGTATTTTATAATGTTTTGTAAAAATGAACAAGTTGGTTGTAAAGATGAATTAAACTAGTATTTAGAACACGCATTGTCTAATTATAACAATCGATATAAATTACTGACTTAAAATAGCGAAATCACATGAACGAATATTTCTGTTGCATGAATTTGGTACTGCTTTTTCTGAGACTTGTTATAATGGCGAGTTAATAAAACTAACGACCCACCTGATGGGAAGCGGTTTCTGACTCAAACATATTTTAATTGATAGATTAAATCCACCATTTCTTGATACTTAATTTACTCTAACTCGTTAATACTTTGTGAAGTTATGGTATTATAAAATAAGCACACTACCTTTTTCAACATCGACAAGACATTGTAACATAAAATAAGTTTATTAACATAATACCAGTACTAACCATCTGAAGAGTCAGCGTACACTACAGTCGAGAATTATAAATTTGTAGGTGCATGGTTTTTCGATTGCATAAAATCAAAATGAAGCAATATTTAGATTTCTCTAATCGAGAAATGGTAATCGAAAATCCTACGCAATGGTCTAAAGTTCTTCAAGTACCTAGGTACCTTTTCTACCTACTTTTATTTCGTAGGATTTAAGGAAATTTCAAATTTAAAATACTTTGCCATAACGTGACGTCTCCAGTCTCACCATTGCGTCTCAAGTTGAGAACCTGTGGTAAAAGTTGCCCACAGCTGTATTTTAACTGACAGACAATGCGATGTGTATATCGAAAAATTTAATACGAATATTGTACCTAATAATGTACCTATTCAAGTTAGTTGTTGGAGTTTTGTTGTAGTTATTCTTATGTTAAGAATCTACTTTAATGTAGTTTTAAATAGTTTAAGAGTTCGGGGTGGTAGTATCAGGGTGGATGTTGAGAGATGTGCCAGATGTAGATTAAGTATTAATTATACGAGAAAATGTTGATGATCTGCGATTATTAAAGAATGGATTAGATTAGGCGGATCTGTGGTCAGGTGGAACTAAATTTGTAAATATTTGTTTCAAATGGGAATGTGACTGAGGCGCCATTTTGTTTTGTCTTCAATACTGCTGCAAGTATCAAGACGCACAGAGCTCACTCTTCGGCTCTTTTCTTCCAGTGTTTGCCAGATACATGAGTGTGCGAAATGACGTCATATCGCACATACCTTTTCTTGTTTGAAACGTTTGCGGCTAGCGTACACCGGTGAATTCCGGTCTTAGCATCTTGTTGTATACTAGGTTATGTACAGGACAAAAAGCTAGCATTTTTCTTTGCCCACAAACAAACAGGGCTTTGTATGCAGTGAACCGATGATTTTCATGGAATGTGTACATTGAAAAGAAAATATTTTTAATTCTGTACACAATTCTAAACTCTTTGTACATGTTAACTGACGATCATGGGTCATAGGCGTACATGGTCGTATGACCTCTTCACTATTGTCGATTAATACTAATTATTTGGGAATGGCGAATGAATATCTAATTGCAATCTCGCTTAAAAGTGTGGCAAATGATCTCATATCCAGTGTTATCGGCTTTCTGACCGCAGAAATATATTATTCTTAAAGGACTAAGTCCGAATGAATGTAAACTATTGTACCTAAATTGTAACGAATGGAATTCTATTTTTCACGTGAAAGTAGTTGATATAATTAGTTTAAGTAGGCGTGTAGCGCTATCTGAGTTTAATGTATGTATAAAGTAGTACATTTTGAACCCGTGTCTTACTTTTTGTATTTAATGAATTGTACCTTATTTTATCTTTACATAATGTTATTATTGTGAACCGGTCCCGGAATTATGTGAATAAAATATTAAAAAAAAAACGATGAAAAATTCATTTGTGCTTTTATTTTAATAATTATCGGCAGAATTATTTAATTTTAGCTACCTTTGCAATATTTGACGGCCCTCAGAATGCCGTGGCTCTGCCTTCTGCGAAGTAGTCGTAGGTTCGATCCCCACCGAGAACTAGCGTAGCGTTATACAAAAAAGTTAAGAAGAAAATAGCATGAGAACAAAATTTAAGAAGGAAACAGGACAGGTGGTAGTATCCGTCATCTATCTGCTAGCATTTTGTTGCATCTTATATATTTGGAAAACAGAGGTGTTACATTCTATAACTAGTGGCTCTGGGAGCTGTAGACCTCGCGAGCATACTAAAAGTGAGCTATTTGAGGAATGTAATGTGCAAGTGCATTTTCCGTTTTGTGATTTTTTTGCATCATCTTGTGTAGAATGAGATCCTTTGTGTTTCTCTCAAATTTGATTGAAAACCATCGATTTTTTGATGAGCTATCCTGTTCATCATGCTGAAGATCCTTATCAGATCTTCGCCAAACTTTTATGAGACCAGCTTATAGTTACTACCTTTCAAATAAAAAAAGAATAATCGAAATCGGATCTCATTTGGTGGAGATATCCAGTATATCAAATAGCCCCCTTTTTGCCCTTTTTTTGGGGGAAGTACCCCTCCAATCAAAAATCCCCGACGACAAAAAAATTCTAATAAGTCATATAACCTGTGTACCAAGTTTCGTCCAGCAGGCCTATTGGCTATCTCGGTGGATATCTCCTAGTGAAGATCACTTGCCAAAGTGTTCAACAATCGGCTGTCAAACAGCTGGTTTCGTATTGGCTATCTTCAGTGTCTAACTAGAATGACGTCATGAGCACTTGATATTAACGATAGTCACCGACCCCAATTTGTTAGTCACCGTAACACTATTTTGACTAGAGATTGCGATTGTCTACGCATAGTGGACAACAAATTGATGATCATTACCTATTCGTCAAAGACACTACTCCGAGGCAGTGTTTAATGAATATTATTGATAGGCACCGAAGCCGTTATAGGTATTTTAATTAGTAAAAGTGGTGACTGTTGTTGAGATTTGTGTTTGTTGTTAAGTAGGTAGGTATGGCACGTCTTATTTTGTTGGGATATGCTGAAGACGAGCGAAAACGACGTGCTCTTATTATTGAGAGACACCGCCTGCGCTAGTTTTATAGGTACATAGGTACCTAATAATTGAATATAATTCATATTCTACTTTATATTTTATAAAAAAAATATTTAGGCTTAAAGTTTATCTATGTACCTACCTACTATTTGAATGTTATATCTGTGTCTTTGTTGGGTACTTTTGGAACAAATTGAGAATGTAAAAAAAACAAAAAACATGCATGTAGTAAGTAAAATATTATATATTTATTTATTTTGTTCTATAAAATCTAATATTATAATACTTTATTTACAATTCCATATCATAGTAGGTACCATTATTACAGGCACATGTACCTTGCCTCAAGCTGATGGACGCAAGGCAGTGCATCGTAGGGCGCGTTCCTTTCGTGCGTGACTTACGAGGCATTGCTTTGTGATGTTTACCACTTAACATCAGGTGGGCCATCTGCTTGTTTAATTTGTTAAGAATTCAATAAGTGGCAGATTACACATATTTTGATTACAGATATTTAGTAAGTGTATCGCCGCATATAGAAAAAATATTTAAAATTTATAATTCTTACATACCTACTTACGATTCCTAACTAAGTATATCTTTGTCTTTGTGACCTCTGCCTTCGAGCTGGAAGAGTGGAGCGCTGACCTTGGCCTAAAAGTAAAATTTGTTTTTTAGGTAGGTAATTGGTTGTTCCACTTACTTACCTACTTTTTCTTTTCAACAAAAAGTCCCGTGTCATTCGGTGTCATGACCACTTGAGTATTTGTAAGCTCATCAAGGGAATGTCTCAAGTGCAGCTTATTTATAAATATCCTACATAAGTGCTTGGCGACAGATTTTCAACTTGTGTCGTATCCAACAACTTACATTCTTGGTGGCATCTATAAAGTAGATATTATACGTAAGTTGACAAAGTATTTTAATAACGTGGACATTTACATTTTTAAAACTAACTAATAAGATCTAAAACTTTGCTAAGTACCATATTCACACTAAAAACAAATCTTTAACGGGAGTCTACGAAGTTACTTACGCTAGTTGTACTTGCCTTTAATTGTAGATTTATGTAGCAATATTTTTACACAAACGAACTTGATAAACACAATTCACAAAGTAGTAATAGGTACACTCGCTCGATACATTGAAATAAAATGAATTTGAATTTACCGCCAAACCTTAGGTACCTACGTCAGTATAAATAAACCGCCTAAAACAAAATATATCCTAAAATATAGTACTGTAATAATCAAAAAGTATTACTAAACTTAGCCGTATAATATTCGATGATATCGTCGTGAATGAATGAATGAATGTTCAAGCGTGGCGAAGAGCACCGGAACCCGGTTCACGCCCACCGTAAATCACCGTTACTTGATATCCACTCAATGTGATAGGCAATACCAATGTTATGAAATTCTCAGTTGTCATCAAAGTTCGGTGTACAACCGAAGCCAGTTAGTCACGGTCACTGTAAAAGATAGCCAATAGGCCTGCTGATCGGTTGAAAAATGCGACCTGTAGAGGAGAACAGACAGACAGACAGACAGACACAGACAGACAGACATCCGGACAAACGCATTTTTAGCCAATGTGGAAACTGAGACGCTTCGCTCGCTCGGTCAATTAAGATACTAGTCCCCAAGAGGTTTTTCTCCACGGTTGTCTCACAAATTATAGGCAAAAGTAAACGTAAAGAAAAAGTTCCACAGAATTCGAATGATATTTTATTCCTTAAATTATTTATTTACAAATTCAGTCTATATACCACAGACGCCAGACTACACGATCGCAAACTGATCGTATAGCAGTTCTCTTACTTTAAAATACTCTTCGGAAAGTACTCCTTCTAACGCCACTCGCCCGTTTTCCAACTGAAAAAGATTTTTTTTTGAATTTTTAATATCCAACCATTACAATAAAAGTTTGGTATATGTATGTATTAGAGATGGGGGTAAAATAACAACTCTTTATAACAATTTACTTCACGTTTATTCATTCTTGGTTACTGAGTACACATGTACCTTACAAACTGTTATTTTCTGTCTCAAAATCACCAACCCTATTCCCGGCACGAGCAACTTCTAGCCAACCTCACCTCGTACCGAAACAAACTACGTCATTCTCGAGTGTTCTTAGGTAAATCGAGTTGAAAGTTACTAGTGTACGTTTTTAATAATTAAACTGCATTATATCTAAATTGATCTTAAAACTAACTCAATTAATTATTAAAAATGAACTCCATTATTATAAAACCTATTATGGAACACTAGTTGCGCGCCGCGGTTTCACCCGCGCAGATTTAAATCCCGGTATTCCCGCGGTAAAAAAGTAGCCTATAAGTGCTATTCCAGACTATAATCTATCTATCTGCCAAGTTTCATCCAGATCAGCTCAGCAGTTCCGGCGTGAAAGAGTAACACACACCCATTCATCCATACTTACAAACTTTTGCGTTTATAATAGTAGTAGGATATCCAGATGAAGTGTGTTACATCAAATAGTTCCTATGCCGTTATGTTGGCAGTCATTATATTTTAGTTGTCTAAAATAAATAAATCTTAGCATTAACACTGCTGACAGAATGGGGTTCCAACAATACTACTACTACTACTACTACTACTACTACTACTACTAGTCTGTGCTATTGTAAATAGGTTAACATTGTTTGACATATCATTTTATTTATTTTTATGTGACATTTATACGTGAATAATTTTTGATTAGGTTTGGTTTTTGATTTGTTATTATTTAATTGATTTTTTTTTCATTATGACATTTGTATACACGTAAATAATTTGATTAATATTTGACTGATTTTGATTTTTATTTATGCGTGACATTCTTACTTGAACCTACTGTTTTAATTTAAATAATTATTTGTTAGGACTACTCTATTGTATTAGGTCTTACCTGTAATAATAGATGTAATGTTGAAATAAATAAAATAAAATAAAAAATACGGCTTACGAACTATTTCATGTAACGAAATCTTTTTCTAATAATGGCATAGGAACTATGTGATGAAACGCAAAGTGTGTTAACTTAACTAACTACGGAACAATATCTAAGCCACGACTCACCCTTCGTATCGCAAGCGTGCCATTACAGCACTCGAGCGCTCCGCCCACAAACTCTGCGCTGAGCCCCAGCCTCGCAATCGCGGCTCTCAGCTCGGACAGGCGCACCGCGTTTATGAATGAGGCGGCGTGCGCGGTATTGCTACCGGCAGGCGTCGGCTCTAGGGACAACATCACCTCAGGGTCCGGTTCCTCTTCATCTGAAACATACAACGGGATACGAATAAGGATTATTGTAGAGCGGTGTAAATAAAGGCTGCCTGTTCACTGAACCCCGTTAACTCCCCATCTGGGCGAAGATTCTCTCCGACATATCTCTTCCCCGGCAACAGCCCAAGCCGAGGTCCGTACCTAAGCGTTTTTTGCCAATAAACCTTTTTTGTATGGCAGAGCGCCTTCCGCGCTCACCAGTCTTTTCAGTTTTTTCGTCGGTTCAATTTTTTTTTTAATTTTTTTTGTTAAAAAGTTTATTAAACGACTGACACGACCTTTTACGGAAAAGATTCCGCCACTGAATTGCTGGCGGAAAGTCACGTGTAATCTTTTCGAATTCTAAGGCCTTACTACAAAACAATAGGCAAACGTTAAACACTGCCTAAACATTTGACATCTTTTGCCATTGCGTAATGGCCAACAGAGACAGCGCTAATTTTAGACACTGTTTAAAGTTAGACACCGTTTTGTAGTAAGGCGATTCGTTTCCTGTCATCTAACGAAGCAACATAACATTTTCATTTTAATTGTTTGTCAAAGTTGTAGTAGTTTGTGTGTAGTTGAGAGTATTTTAACCAACATTACTTGTGGTCTTAGCACAAAGTGTAAGCATTTGAAATGAAAGTGTATTATGTGATATCTTGATTTGACCGAAAATGTTTCAAATGTTTTGAAGAAACCGCCACCATTTTCTTCAAAACAATTGACTGACTCGACTGGACTGACGTGACTATAAACATAACTACAAAGAGTATAATCTCCGAATCACTTGACATTGGCAAGATTGTCTATGACAGGAGCCATAAAAAGAAGAAAGAAGAAGAAGAATCCGACACCGACGGAAATTAAAATCACCCCCCATGATCATTCTTGTGCCATCAGTAAGTAAATAGTAGGTATTTAAAAAAAATATACCTGGTTCCGTGTCCGTGTGTCGTATCTGCCTCTGCGCCACCACACAGGAGAGCCACGCGAGTTCTGCCGCGCCTGCCGACTTCCACGACACATTCGACATCAAACTGTCCGTCAGTTTTACCTGCAAAGGAAAGGACATTAGATAGAGCACAGAAAAAAAACAAATAATATAATATTACTTTGTCTATTATAGAGAGAATAATTTATTGTACTGGCTGGGCGGTATGTATGTTATTCTTATTAAAACAACAGTCGAATTGAGAACCATACAACCAATAAAGTACCAAGTAAGTAGTAGGATATGATTATTCACCTGATATATATGTGATTCGGTCGTAGCGTCGATTATGCTGCCTTTACTGGGCATGAAGATCTTTTCAATTCCTTCAGCCTCGCATTGCTTTCTGAAAATTAACGGTATACTAAAACTATTAGAACTGGAAGACTAGAATTTGGTACCCGGGCGGGTCGCTAGTTGAATCTATAACTGATTTTTGTTAAATCATCTTATTTTTTTATACAACTGGCTGATGGCCCACCTGATGTTAAGTGGTAACCATCACCTACAACAAAGCCTTGCCTCGAGGCATACACGACAGGAACGTGCCTACGATGCACTGCCCCGCGTCCATCAACTTGAGGCATACAGATGTTAAGCCTCATGTGCTTGTAATAACACCGGCTACCACACTTCAAACCGAAACACAGCGTTGCTGATGGCGGCAGAAAAAGGCGTGGTGGTAGTACTTCCCCGGACGAGCCGTTCACAAAGAGCTCTACTACTCTTAAAGCTTACTTAATAATAAAAAATCTAAATTGCGTGCGCGTAGTAGTTTAAGGGCTGTGTGATAAAGTTAAAAAGTTACCTTAGTGTATAGAGCGCAGTTTGGCTAGCCCTCAGACCCACGATCGCCCGCGGCTTGGACTGCGCCACGACGCGCAGCAGCGACTCGCCGTCGCAGCGCCCTTCCAGCTCGATGTACTGGATGTTAGCCTTCACCGCCACTTGACGCACAGACGAGACGCATTTCGTAGGGATTTCCTGCATCTCCACTGAGGATTGAATAGTTTTTTTTACAAATGTATGCCTCAAGTTGATGACCGCAGGGTAATAAATCGTGGGGCACGTTCTTCTCGTGCGTGACTTACGAAGCAATGCTTTGTTATAGGTGATGGTTAGTTCTTAAATTCAGGTGGGCTTTTATGTTAAAAGTTGTTTATGTTAAAAAAGATTTTTATTTAACATACGGCACCTTCACAAAGATTTTTTTGCACTAGTTGCGCCCCGCGGTTTCACCCGCGCAGATTTAAATCCCGGTATGCCCACGGGATAAAAAGTAGCCCATTTGCTATTCCAGACGATAATCTATCTCTCTGCCAAGTTTCATCTAGATCCGTTCCGCCGCTGCGGCGTGAAAGAGTAACAAACATCCATACATACTTACAAACTCTCACGTTTATAATATTAGTAGGAAGGAAGTAGGATATCATAGAAGTGTCCAAGTGGGATTAGATAGCTTTTTTTTTTTTTTTTTTTTTTTTTTTAATACAACTAGATGATGGAACAAGCAGATGGTCCACCTGATGTTAAGTGGTAACCATCACCTATAAACAAAACATTGCCCCGTAGGTCACGCACAATAGGAACGTGCCCTACGATGCACTGCCCTGCGTCCATCAACTTGAGGCATACGGATGTTAAGCCTCATGTGCCTATAATTACACCGGCGACCACACTCTTCAAACCGAAACACAGCGTTGCTGCTTGGCGGCAGAAAAAGGCGTGGTGGTAGTACTTCCCCGGACGAGCCCTTCACAAAGAGCTCTACTACTCTTAGAATAGCTGATTAGAGTATTCTTCCGTGTCTAGGCGTATGCCTAGACACGGAACAAACATCTTTGTTCATGACATAAATGTTTGTTCTCGATGGTGATTGAAGCCATAGCCTACAGTAGGCAGAACTGTTGTCAAAGTCTACTTAAAGTCAGTACCTTCCGGTTCCTGCTTCAGGGGCGCGGCGGGCACAGCCTCCCTGACGTCACCGTCCAGGTCAACCACCTCGGCTAGTCTGTAGTCTTCCGGCTGCAACAAAGCGAATGTTTATATTAGCCAACATTTTGTACAATTAGGATAAAGACATGGGGTTTTTATTTTTACAATTTATAGGTAAAACGTTTAACCGCAATCTCATCTGATGTTAAGTGCTGATGCGGTCTGCGGTGTAGCACGCTTACCTAGAAGAAACCTATTCACTCTTCTCTTGAAAACATCCGAATTGTACGCATCCGGAAAAACCGACGCCGGTAAGGCATTCAACTCTTTGGATGTACGCATAATAAAGGTAGACGCTTTGTGCGAGCAGTAGGGATGTCAACCATGAATGGATGTCTCATCTCCGTACGTCTGGTGGTCCGATGGTAGAACGGGGATGGGGGAACCAAGTTATGGAGTTCCTTTGCATACTCTCCGAAATGTACTACAAAACGGTGTCTAACTTTAAACACTGTCTCTGTTTGCCATTACGCAATGGCAAGAGATGTCATAAGTTTAGGCAGTGTTTAACGTTTACCTATTTTTTTGTAGTAAGGCCCATGAGGTTTTAGAGTTATGTCATAATATGTAAAACAACTAACAGAGAGCACTGTTGGTCTTTGAGTCGCATTTAAAATCCTTTCGCCACACTGTTACGAAAGATGTCATATCTATCCGTCAACGGCGAACCTTGCTAGCTGCGGCTAGGTGAGCGCATATGACTCACAGCAACAAGAAATTCTTGTATATATCTTGTATAATCTGAATCTCTGAAACTACAACGTTTTTCGTGAAATTTTGTATGCAGGTGTTTTCGGGAACGATAAAGTCAATCTAGCTAGGAATCATTTTTAGAAAATGTCATTTTATTTTATCAGTGCTTTCAGAAACATCAACTGAAAAACTTGGCTCTTTCCTGATTGGCGAGTAATAATACAATAATTTTATCAAGCTACTTTAGTAGATGGCGTTGTTAAGCAACCGAGCTAAGCTCGGTCATCAAGTTACTAAGTTTAGTAAGAGGAAGAACAACCCCAGGTCACTCCTCCAAGCCTGCGAAGCCCCCAGGAAGCTTCTGTGCTTTTGGGAGTAGTTGGGCTGTTTGCAGATATAGCCAGTACATCCTGACGCACAATGGACCATTTTTGAGCCTGATTGCGGAAACATAAGTTCACAATGAGAACATAAATAAATAATGCTGGACAATCCACACAGCACCATCTAGCCCCAAAGTAAGCTACTCAAAGCTTGTGTTATGGGTAATAGATGACTGATATATATAAAACATTATATACTTACGTAGATAGAATTTTTGTTATCATACATAGAAAACACCCAGACCAACGGAACAAATTTCTGCAGATCATACACAAATTTGTTCCGAGGCGGGAACCCGCAACCTCTTGCGTCGCACTCTCGCTCGCTGCGCCCCTGAGGTCGTCGAACAAGAACAAGAACGAAGAAGAATGTAGTAAACCTTGATGATTTCTCCATAGTCATCAGCTCGGGAGCGCTCCTCTTGGCAGGGATACATGGCGTGGTGCCGCTTGTTGGACTTGAAGCAGCCCGTGACTCTGACATCAGAGCGCACGGGGATGTCGTGCCGCCCCGTGACTACCCACATCTCCAGCTCGCCGTCCGAGTCGGAGTCAGAAGATATGCCGGCTATTTCTTCCCTGAAAGTCGAAATACGTAAAAAAATTGTATTGTTTGATTCAAATAATTATTGTTGAAGACTACTCAACAAGTGCAAGTACAAGGAAACTTTTTTTTATTAGGTCTTGACCTGTAATAATAGATGTAATCAGTACATAGTGTGAAACAAAATCGCTTTCTCTGTCCCTATATCCATATGACCTTATGTATGCTCAAATCTTTAAAACTACGATTTTGATGTGGTTTTTTTATAGATAGTGATTCAAGAGGAAGGTTTATATGTATAATACATGCATGATATAGTAGAAAAACAATGTGCACCCGTGCGAAGCAGGGGCGCGCGAGCGGGTCGCTAGTGTTGAAATAAATACAAAAATAATTATAAACATTAATTATTTTGTATATAGCAGCAATGGGTTTGCAATCTGTCATGTGACGAATACCAACTATTGCCATGTACCAGAATATAATATTAGACTACCCGCTATAGAGAGAGAGAGAGAAACCTAAGTTGTTACTTGGTACTAAGGGATCTCAGAGGACATCCTTTTCGTACGTAAGACGTAATTAAGGAGCTGGGGATCAAAATTGTGAAGCTAGTAGTGCACGTTCCTATCGTGCACTATTGCAACTAGACAGGATGCAACTAAATAGGCAATGCTTTGTTGAGGCAGTGCTTTGATGGCCACTTTATTTCAGAAGGGCTTTCTGTTTGTTCCATCAGTAAATATAAAAAAAACCTAACTACATATCATCATCACGGCAGAGGATGCTTCACCTAGGTCGCTTTAGGACTTACTTGGGCACATTGGTGTGGTGCATCTGTTGTTGCAGCATCATCTGCTCAAGCTCAGCGCCTTCCAACCGGACCCTCTTCTTGACTGTCAGCTCTATAACGCGGTTGCCGCCTTTTTCTATAAGATCCCGTGCTAACGTTCCAGGAGACGTTCTGAAAATAAACTTGCCTTTGAGATTTATAAATTTAAATAAATAAATAAATAAATAATATTGCTCTATTTTAGTAGGGATTTCTTTTCAATGAGATCTGCACGGATATCTCGCAATGGGGTGTATTGTGCATTGTCCCCCTGCTAACCTCACCCCAGCCAGCCCAACTCCTTAAAGCGGATAAGGACCTTGAAGCTGTTGGTTTTACTTCTATAAATTCTCATTTCCTTTTTTTTGTCAGGTTTTTGTATGAAGGCTCGTGATTCTCGTGTGTCTCCCTCAACACGCCTGATAGAGGGGCATATCGAGTCTCACTATCGAGAAAACAAAAACGAAAAACGAAACTTGGACTTGTGGTACCGTTCAATTATTTGGATCAGTTGAGCTATCTATAGATCGTTTGCAACGGTCTGCAGATAGCTCAACTGTTTCATATGTATTTTGTATATTTTGTACATTTTGTAAATAATTGTAACTATTAGTTGTAGTTTTCTTTGTCAATAAATTTAATACATTATTCTACACTACATTTTTTCAGTGGATTTTAACTAGCAGATAATTAAATATTATAATTGGCATACCGGGCAGTTAGAACGATAGAGTTCTGCGGATGAGGCGCCCATTGCAGAAACAGGTCTCTCGCGAACCCAGTCTCCAGATCTGGGAAGGATGCCAACACCACCTAAAATGAGATTTTTATGTATACAAGGGACAGTTCATTAATGAAAAACTACGAAACTTCATGTCGTAAAACAAAAGATGTTCACCTGTCGAATACCCTGCATTCGGGGTTATAGGAGTACTAGTAGCGCCCTGCGGTTTCACCCGCGTAGTTTTAAATGCCGGTATTCCCACGGGATAAAAAGTAGCCTATGTGTTATTCCAGACTATAATGTACCTATGTGCCATCCATTTATAATATTAGTAGGAAGTAGGATTATGTTACACATTTTTTTTTATTGTCACAAAAAAATATTACTTTTATCTTCTTTCTAAACAATCATTGTTCCTTTATTTTATTTTATATACTGAACTCTTTCCACTTAGTTAATTTTAATGCATGTAGTGTTTACCTATAATTCGTTGTGCAATTAGCTCTAAATGGTACATACATAATATTTAGATGTAAGTTTAGTTTTTGAATAGTATTATTGTAACAGCTGTTGGTAAACCTGAATAAATAAATAAATAAGTATAATTGTGTTTTATATTCACTTCCAGAGTTTTGAACTTTTATCAAGGATTGTGTTAGGTGGAGTATATTTTAAATGGATACATACTGAAATATTATTTGATAACTAGCAAACCGCCCGCACGCCCCTGCTTCGCATGGGTGCACATATAATGCATGTATTATACATATAAACCTTCCTCTTGAATCACTCTATCTATTATAAAAACCGCATCAAAATCCGTTGCGTAGTTTAAGCATACAAATTCAAATTCAATTTATTGAATAACTGTATAACATACATAGGGACATGGGTACATAGGGACAGAGAAAGCGACTTTACTATGTTACTATATACTATTATATTATACTATGTAGTGATAGTGATTTTACCTTAGGTCCCGGCATCCTCGTGACCTCGGCTACAGAGTGGCACAGCTGTAAGTGGCGGAGCGCGAAGGGGTTGCTTCGAGCGCCTTCGAAGGCGCGCGTCAGCTTATCACTCATCCATTCTATCTGTGGAACAAACAATTTGTTTTTGCACTAGTTGCGCCCCGCGGTTTCACCCGCGCAAATTTAAATCCCGGTATTCCCACGGGATAAAAAGTAGCCTATGTGCTCTTCCAGATTATAATCTATGTCTCTGCCAAGTTTCATTCTGATCCGTTCAGCCGTTCCGGCGTGAAAGAGTAACAAACATCCATCCATCCATACTTACAAACTTTCTCGTTTATAATAGTAGTAGGATTTTAGCTTGTATCATCCTGATGCTCCAGAAGGCACAGCGGTGAATACTATTAAATTATCAGCAGATGACGAAGACTTACTTGAGACTTGGCGAACTCCACAACATTGTAACTGACGTTAGACAGTAGCAGTAGAGAGTAAGCCACCAGGCCGGAATCCTTGTTCCTCCACAGCTGGTCCAGCATGTGAGCTAGCTCGAGGACCCTGGCAGCCGTGTCACTGCACACCAGCACGCAGCCACCTCCTCGGAGCGTGGTCAGGATTGTGGCTGAAATGAAATATATTTTTATCATTTGTTATGTATGAATATCTTAAAACTGGGTATCAGCTTGCTGAACTAAGAATCACCAAGCGAAAAAGGCCCACCAGTGGCCTAGTTGCGGAAACCCTGCCCTAACCAAGTAATTGTAACTAGGTAAATTGTCTAAGTAAAACATTTTGGGCTTTACTACAAAAAAATTGGCAAAGGTTAAACACTGCCTAAACTTTTGGGGCCTTACTACAAAACGGTGTCTAACTTTAGCCATTGCGTAATGGCAAAAAATCTCTTGCCATTGCGTAATGGCAAACAGAGAGCGCTAATTTTAGACACTGTTTAAAGTTAGACACCGTTTTGTAGTAAGGCCCTGTATATTGATTGAAAACTTACTCATTAGCTTCTCATCTCTCAGCCGCCGCCTCTGCTGCACATAATCAGCATTCATTGCCCCCAATAACATCAGTGATGGGCGCATTAGCCTGTCAATCTCACAGCCATTGAGATGTCGTTCCTTCTTGTGGTTGAAGTCAGGTGCATACACTATGTCTTCCTCGCCTGGGGCTGCTATGCGCCAGACCGTGCCGCCAAGGGAGTGTCCAGCGGGGAGGGGTGTGATACGAAGGCCTAGGCCTTTGCCTGTAATATTTTAGTTGTTCTTTATGTCTGAAGGTATCTGTTTTATTTTTAAATGTCTGTCTTTTCTCACTTATCAAGAAACATTAACCCTGCTTCTGCCAGGGTATTCTAGGCCAGAATAACTGAATAAGTGAGAAAGACAATTTCTGGCATAATACTCAGAAAAGCTTGTAGCTATCAATTTAGTATTTACATGCTAATTCTTGCACAGAGTCAATTCTGTACAAATTCTAGCCGATATAGGATTTTGTGAATAATTGATTAGTAGATTTCAACAAAAAAACTAGCTTACCTTTCATATCAATACTCTGATTATATTTCAGCTGTATAATTCTATCAAAAGCCATATCCACATCATCCAATGTGAATAAATCAAACTCCGACACATTCTTGTGTGACTGATATAAGTCATACATGAACATCTGTCCCATTTTGTACACAGGAAGCGTAGCATAGATAGGGCAGTTCAGCCCGAGCTTGCCAACTGCGTAGGGTAGGGCTCCGAGGTGCAGAGGATCAGAGTGAGAGATGAGGACTGCATCTATTGTGTTTATTTGTCTGGAATAGAAGAATTTGTAATGACTTTATTTGCAGGATTACTTATTTGATCCAACTTTATTTCCACCACCGAAATTCGTAAAACTTTAAAAAACTCCGCATAAACTCAATTCTTCCCATGCAAAACATAACCCTAAACAAACCTTTTTAACTCTTTTATGAACTCCATATCAAACTTTTCGTCCCATCCACAGTCGAGAAGGAACTTAAACTCGTCTACTTGTAACACATAGCAAGGCGGAGACTCGTCTCCAGCTCCAGAAAGGCAGTGCACCTTGATGATGGAAGTCATCTTGGCGGTTTGGATTGTTTTTTCACAGATCAAAGTGTTCGCATAGTGTGTTTGGTGCGCTCTATTTAATCAGATGATTGTCTTTTTTTTAGTTTATAACTGGATTCAGTCAGGTAGTAAACTGGGTAAAGAAAGAAAGAAAACTCAAAATATCACCAAACGTCGGCACTGGCACAGAACATACATAAGGCACTGGTCGGCACATTTGTGAATGTCTTCTTCTTTTTTGTTTATGGCTCCCTCCCAGTCACTGTCCGTGTGTGACGGACACAAAAAAACTATCTTGCCAGTGTCAAATGATAACTAAATTTTAGTCAAGTCAATCCGTAGTACCTACACATTTCATCAAGTCACGTCATTTGTTTTTATGTACTTACTTGCTATCTCAATCTAATTTGAAGTAAAAGCTGTTGAAAAACAAGTAATATAGATATTCAAATTCCATGTTGAAAAATAGCAAGTGACTTGACGGCAGATTAGTTTTGTTTGATCGGGCTTTCAGAAACCGGCGGATAGACGCCTAATGTAGTGCAGCTAAAGTAACTGCATATTAGTCTACCTAGGTACTGCATTATTAAAAGACTAGTACATAAGTATCAAATTTTATTTAAGGTAAAACCTACCTACTTAGCAACATCCGGAGTACGTTGATGCACATGCTTCTTCCTTCTTATCTTTAACCAAATTAGAAGCCCATTCCTTTATTTCCTTTTCCGTTTGGATATCGATCAACTTTTTAATACTTGGAGTCGATTTGCTTTCATTGATTTTACACACCATTTTATCAACTATTTCGTTGAGAATGCTGTCTCGATCATCATTCGATAAACTTTTACACTTGTCGATGGCTGCCCTCTTGTCATACAATTCTTTGTAAATGGTGCCTAAAAAAACTGACCTATGTAATTCTTCATCAGAAGAGTTTTCTTCAACCACATTTTCCATATTAATAACAACGCAGTCCGAGGTACCACTATTCTTAGGAAAGCCTTCTTTCCTTCTTTTGTCTTCTAGAAGGTTTTCTTCTTTGTTGAAGATGAACGAAATTCCGTTGTTGAAACTTTCTGCAGTGTTTCCTGACGGAATTACGGTTCTATTGTAAATTTTGATAGGTCTTTGAACTTGGGTTGACTGGTTGGTAGAAACCTTATTATTGAGGCTGTTTTCGAGGCGTGCTTCTGTGGGATAAAAGCAACATGATATTTAGTACAGGAATACAGTATGATATTTCCTAGGTTATAGATTAGGTAGCCTGGTCTTACCATTTATTTTCTTGATGATATAGTTGAGAAGCAAGCCTCCGAAGAACAGAGAGAGAATAACTAAGACGTAGATCCACCAAGCAAAAGACGAAATCTGAAAATAGTGCAGACTAGGTACCTCAGTAGGTATTGAATACCTACCTACAGACGTACCTACCTAAACTAGTGGCTCTGTGAGCTGGTAGACCTCGCGAGCACACTAAAAGTGAGCAATTCACTGGCTTAGCGGTAGGTAGATATAATTATTCCGATTTTTGATTCTTTTGATTTTTATTGTTTTTTTTAATCATCTTGTGTAGAATGAGGTCCTTAGTGTTTCTCTCAAATTTGATTGAAAACCGTCGATTTTTTGATGAGCTATCCCGTTCATCATGCTAAAGATCCTCATCAGATCTTCACCAAACTTTTGTGAGACCAACTTATAGTTACTACCTTTCAAATAAAAAAAGAACAATCGAAAACGGATCTCATTTGGTGGAGATATTCAGTATATGAAATAGCCCCCTTTTTTGCCCCTTTTTGGGGGAAGTACCCCTCCAATCAAAACTCCCCGACGACAAAAAAAATATAATAAGTCATATAACCTGTGTACCAAGTTTCGTCCAGATCGGTTGAAAAATGCGACCTGTAGACGAGAACAGACAGACATCCCGACAAACGCATTTTTGGCCAATGTGGAAACTGAGACGCTTCGCTCGCTCGGTCAATTAATTCATACCTAGTAGGTAGGTACCTGTTACCTAGGTAGTAGTAGATTATCAAAACATGTGCTCTAAGTGTAGGTTTTTTTATAGGTACATAATTATACAACTAACTGATGGAATAAGCAGATGGCCCACCTGATGTTAAGTGGTAACCATCACCTATAAACAAAACCCCGTAGGTCACGCACAATAGCAACGTGCCACTTCCCCGGACGAGCCCTTCACAAAGAGTTCTGCGCAATGTAGAAAAAAAAGGTAAATAGGTAGGTAATTTTCCAAAAAACAGAGTTTTAGATGGTAGGTAGGTAGGTACACGGGCAATTTTGTGAGTGGTAGGTAAGTAGGTAAGGTACATACCTACTTTGTAGAGTTTGAATAGCTTGAGTAGGAATTTGATGAGTGAAAAGCTTACTCTGGCAATTGTGACCAAATTTTTTGGCGAGAATACACTCATGTTAGGCTTGTGTGCTTATCTTTTCAATTACTATGGTATCCAGCCGGCCAACCATTTCCAGAAGCTTCCAGACCACAAACTAGTAGGAATGCTAACGCATTTCCAGACCAAGGAATATAATATCTATAAATATAGACAAGTAATACTCTCTGACCACTGAGCAAATATTAATCAAGGAATTTGAATATTCCTTGTTAAAGAGATTATTCTAATTCCTTGGTAATCACGTAATCACCAAGGAATATACATAAGAATTCCTTGGTAATCACTACCCAAGAGTCTTAGAAGAAGAATACCAAAGAGTATACAATAACTACGTAAGAAAGAATACTTCATCCAAGCCAAGAATACTTAGATCAAGGAATTTGAAATTCCTTGACTTAGATAACACTACGCTAAGAATCACTACGTTTTACTCTGACGAAAGTTCTAGACAAAAAAAACGGAATTTGAATACTACGTACAAAAAAAACATATCGCTGACAGCATTATCTATAGACAAAACTACGTAGTTATTGTATACTCTTTAGACAAAACCGCGAAGGCATAGAAGATCATGAAGAAAAAAGTTGGAGATCGATCGCCGTAGAATCCGTACTATGTAGATCCCAAGGAATATAGATTCCTTGGTATTGATCAAGGAATTTGAATAAAGACATTGTATGATATTTTACATAACGATCACTGACCTCTATAAACTAGTTGCGCCCCGCGCTTTCACCCGCGCAGATTTAAATCCCGGTATTCCCACGGGATCAAAAGTAGCCTATACCTATGTGTTATTCTATCTCTCTGCCAAGTTTCATCCAGATCCGTTCAGCGGTTCCGGCGTGAAAGAGTAACAAACATCCATCCATACTTACAAACTTTCGCTTTTATAGGTAATGCTAGTAGGAATTAATTATTACATTTCTGTAGTTTATAAAAACGCACTAGGTAGGTACCTACCTATCTTTTACAACAAATAGACACAGAACAAACACATCTATGAAAATTAACTTTGTCTGGACAAAAGGATGCCCTTGAAGCAAAACCTTGTGGCAAAAACATTGTGAATTTATAGTTGATCATATTTGATTACACACGGATCCTGTAGGCTCGTTTAATGACTTGTAAATAAGGGGAGGGAACCCGTCATTAATAATAGGGGGGCTGTCTTCCACAGCTCCTTCGAGCAATTACCCCGCACAGCGTAAGTGTACGAAGTAAAACATCTAGGTATACCTACTTATCTACAGTTTCTAAATCCGACTTTACCGATTTCGGATTATCCATAGTTCGTGTTTCTAACGGATTTCGCGTACACACACGTCCGTCGACGCGACATATAAAAGAAAAGGTCACATCACCTAAAAGCTACTTATACTATACATAATCAAGGCAATATAATAAAAAGATTGTCTCGCAGGCTCTATTGGCACTGCACTGCCCTGCGTTCATCAAAAACGTGTGTGTGATTTCATCGACCGACACACACACCCTTCAGACCAAAACACAGCAACACTGCTTATCGGCAAAAATAATAATGGTGATACGTAGGACGACCCCAAAAAATTATATTACCACTAGCGACCTGCCCGCGCGCCCCTGCTTCGCACGGGTGCACATATCATGTATGTATTATACATATAAACTATCCTCTTGAATCACTCTATCTACTAAAAAAACCGCATCAAAATCCGTTGCGTAGTTTTAAAGATTTAAGCATACATAGGGGCATGGGGACATAGGGATATAGGGGCAGAGAAAGAGACTTCTTAAACATGCGCGGAAATATTGTCATTACTTCTATGTAAAGAACACGCGAAGTATCATAGTAGGTATTTACGTAGACTTTTTTTTTTTTTTTTTACAACTTATAGGTAAAAACGTTTGACCGCAATCTCACCTGATGTTAAGTGACGATGCGGTCGACGATGTGGCACGTTTACCTAGAAAATACCTGACTGACTGAAAAATGGAAATCACTTCCCGGCGCGTTCACGCGCCGGCAATGTTGTATGAAACGGTGTGCTGTTTGAATTTAGAACTCTTTCTCGTGGCTGTATAGCCACAGACAGTTATATAGTTACAGTTACATTTTCTTTCAATAATTGTCCTAACATGAGCAATATAACTTTTATATTAATAAAATTTATATTTTATTTCCTTGCATTTTTTTAAGAAAAGCACTATAATATATGCCTCGGCCGAAATGTCAATTGCCTGTCTCGTATTATTGAAGTCCTCGCCTACGGCTCTTCCTTCAAACTACAATAACATAGTATAAAACAATTTAATAGTACATTATTGCAAAGGCAGCGAAATAGGCAATTGCAGACTCGACCTGCAATTGCCTATTTCGCTGCCTTTGCAATTATGTACCTACTATTGTTTTATACTATGTAGTGATATGTAGTGATGAATTTATGTTTGAAACCAATATGGTACCTTGGTTCAACACTTCACAACCATATAAAACAGTTATTTGAAAGAAATGATCTACTGCTCTTCCTTATACTGTGCTGAGGGCACTTTGTTAACTTTATGTGTGCGTCTTACTTATGCATACCTACATGTGAGTAATCGTCACTACCTATCTATACCTGCATACCTAGGTATTGTATTTATACGTATATACGTGTCCTCTCAAACGACGAGCGAAAGCATTGTGAGGAAACTAATTTGTAGGTATTCTAGCAGCGGTGATGAGCTTGCAACCTGTCACGTATGGAATGCCAACTATTGCAAACGGATTTTGAACCAGATTTATAGTAACTGTAAAAACCACGTAAAACCGAAACTTTTAAATAATCTCTTTCTCAATTCCAATTAGTTTCGACAGAGCGACACATTCTTAATTTCGCAGTCGAACTGAAGCTGTAGGTAATTCAGTTTCGAAATCAAGCGGGTGGTTAATCAAATTTCTGTACAAAACTCGGTTCGGTTCCATTCTTACCAGTTCGCTGATTAATGCTGTAAATTATTCTAGTGCCAGACAGATTCGAGCTCTACCTACGTGGTTCGTATTTCAGCACTGGCTCAAAGGGTCCGGTGACAGCGGCTCGCAATTTCGAGGTGCGATTGGCTATTATTTCATTTCGGGGAGGTTGTTTGAAAGAATAACTCTAAAGAAACACGCATAAATACTGTTCGAACACAAATAATACAATAATATAAGGGAAATGTGCTTGAGTCAGAAATCATTTTGGTATTAGGTAAATGTAAGACCAAACATACTAATACCAAAATGATTTCTGATTCGGGCATGTTTCCCTTATATTATTGTATTATTTGTGTTCGAACAGTATTTATGCGTGTTTCTTTAGAGTTATTTTTTCAAACAACCTCCCCGAAATGAAATAAAATGAAATAATAGCCAATCGCACCTCGAAATTGCGAGCCGCTGTCACCGAAGCCTTAAGCATTAGACCTTTATTAGATAGATAAATAGAAAATTCTTTATTGCACATAAACAAAATGTATCGTACATAGGCGAACTTAATGCTAGAGAGCATTCTTTTCCAGTTAACCTTTGTGTAATTTTGAAAAACTGAAAGGGTAGTGCACACACATGGATGATGAGGTTTTTAAATTTGCGTTTTTTAATAAAAACATCGAATTTAAGAAAAAATTACTTTTTTAGATTGTCGTCATCATAGATAAAAAAGTAAGTAACCTACTCGTAGCAAATTTAATAAAAAATCAGCCCTAAGTAAGTACTAAGATTCATCGTAGCCTGAGTACAAAGAAGCGATCTAACTAGTAAATAAAAGACTTACGACTGTAGTTCTCATATCGAAAGCTATTATTTTATGAATACATCGTCGTATTGTGAAGTGCCACCATTAAGTACCATTTCATTTACCACAGCGCGGCAACGCCCAAATTTTGCAGTCATTAGTCTTACTACTATTATAAACGAGAAAGTTTGTAAGTATGGGGGTGAATCAACTTTTAAGACACTCCTTTGACAACATTATGAACAACTAAAAATAAAAAATAAATCATCGAAATATTATGAAAATATACTGTTAACATTTGCACAAGTTTATCTATTTTTAGGTTTTGCAGTGGGGCACGACATCTAAGCTAATATTAACGAGTTTTTTTAGAAAAAGTGACGAGGGTGCCTCATAAATGGGTGAATCAACTTTTAAGACACTCCTTTGACAACATTATGAACAACTAAAAATAAAAAATAAATCATCGAAATATTATGAAAATATACTGTTAACATTTGCACAAGTTTATCTTTTTTTTTTTTTTTTTTTTTTTTTATTAAGAATAAACCGTCCTTTGACTACAATCTCACCTGATGGTAAGCGACGATGTAGCCGAAGTTGGAGCAGAACGGTCTAGAAGACACCTATTCACTCGAGCCTTGAAGAGGTTTAGATTATAGTGTTCAGGAAAAACAGACGACGGTAACGAGTTCCATTCCTTAGCAGTTCGCATAACGTAGCTAGAAGCAAACCGCTTAGTGCGAATAGGTGGTATGCTAACCAGGTAAGGATGATACCCGGCCGTGCGTCTACTAGTCCTGTGGTGGAATGGTGATGGTGGTATAATATCGTGAAGTTCCTGGGCACATTCCCCGAAATGTAGCCTATAGAAGATCGATAGGCAAGCAACTTTACGACGGTGATCGAGACTCTGGACTTTAGTCTCCGCCATGTGTTGTTCACCTACCATCCTGAAAGCTCTGCGTTCTATTGAGTCCAGGGCAGCAAGCTGGTGCTTAGCCGAGCCATCCCACAGGTGACAGCAGTACTCCATACCAGACCGGACTTGTGCTTTGTAGAGATTGAAAAGCTGTCCAGGTGTGAAGTACCGCCTTACCCTATTAAGGATGCCCAGCTTCATGGAAGCAGTTTTTGCCCTTGACTCAATGTACGCGCCAAAATTGAGAGCAGGTGTAAGTGTAGTGCCAAGGAGTTCGAGGTGATCTTGTATTGCTATAGGTACATCTCGGAAGACAGGAGCCTGGAGTAACTGACTTTTCTTTGCAGAAAAAAAACAGGCTTGCGTTTTAGAAGCATTAAATTTGACCAAATTAGCATTGCCCCAGTCGGACACTGCCTTCAGTTTCAAATTCAAGCGCCGCAGCATTTCGTCCCTTTCCTGCTTAACCACATTCTGTCTGGCTTGGGCATTAGATACATATCTTTCAACTACTGTGCTGTCGTCTGCATACCCAACGATACCGGGCACGAGCAGATCGTCGATCTATTTTTAGGTTTTGCAGTGGGGCATGACATCTAAGCTAATATTAACGAGTTTTTTTAGAAAAAGTGACGAGGGTGCCTCATAAATATCCATTGCAACGCTGTAGAGCGACAATAAACCTACGCGCACCAGCTGAGAACTTAATTTAGGCTGGGGGGGCGGTAAAGCTAGGTAGAGATTTTTTGATCATACCAACCAAATATTAGACAATAATCGCCTTAGATTAATAATCCTCTAAGACAACAAGGTAGGCGTCATCTCTTGATAACGGTCATGAATTTTTATCGGTAACTCTGTAGAACTGATGTTTTGATCAAAGTTTGGGACAAAAGTTTGGATGCACGAAAAATATAAAATATTTGTCACACTTTTATAAATGTTAACTTTAAACGTAAGTTTATCTTTTTCTGAATCATAATATTGGGTAAAAAGGCTGTGCATTCATACCTTTTTTTTAAGATACGTCCTAAATTGTATCGTCATCTAGGCCTGGGGACACATGTTTTTTGTATGGATAGTGCTTATGTTCTGCTGAGTTACCATAATAAAGTCAAAAATTTTCCTATTAACTATAAAATACTATGAAACTAGCATGTTAGGAAAGGATCTAAGTTTACGTTAACATCAGAACAAACATATTTTATAAGGAAATTAGGATTTTTATGCTCTTTGCATGACAGGGACACAAAAGGAGTGCCTTAAAAGTTGATTCACCCAAATATCCATTGCAACGCTGTAGAGCGACAATAAACCTACGCGCACCAGCTGAGAACTTAATTTAGGCTGGGGGGGCGGTAAAGCTACGTAGAGATTTTTTGATCATACCAACTAAATATTAGACAATAATCGCCTTAGATGACACCAAGGTAGGCGTCATCTCTTGATAACGGTCATGAATTTTTATCGGTAACTCTGTAGAACTGATGTTTTGATCAAAGTTTGGGACAAAAGTTTGGATGCACGAAAAATATAAAATATTTGTCACACTTTTATAAATGTTAACTTTAAACGTAAGTTTATCTTTTTCTGAATCATAATATTGGGTAAACAGGCTGTGCATTCATACCTTTTTTTTAAGATACGTCCTAAATTGTATCGTCATCTAGGCCTGGAGACACATGTTTTTTGTATGGATAGTGCTTATGTTCTGCTGAGTTACCATAATAAAGTCAAAAATTTTCCTATTAACTATAAAATACTATGAAACTAGCATGTTAGGAAAGGATCTAAGTTTACGTTAACATCAAAACAAACATATTTTATAAGGAAATTAGGATTTTTATGCTCTTTGCATGACAGGGACACAAAAGGAGTGCCTTAAAAGTTGATTCACCCATGGATGGATGGATGGATGAATGTTTGTTACTCTTTCACGCCGTAACGGCTGAACGGATCTGGATTAAACTTGGCAGAGAGATTTTATGGCCAGGAATAGCACATAGGCTACATTATATCCTGTGGGAATACCGGAATTTAAAACTACGCGGGTGAAACCGCAGGGCGCTACTAGTGTTCTAATAACATGACAGGTCGCAAGCCCAATAACCATCTACAAAACCTTCTACAGCGTTTACACTTTCAAATGCGCAGACATGGGCAATGCGCGAAAGGCAACGCGTGATCGATCGCTTAATTGACATTTAGAATCGTCAAAAATTCGTTAAAAATGGTTTCATCAATGGATAAAACGATAAATTTTAATTTTGACGATTCTAAATGTCAAATTAAGCGATCGATAAGAACGGTACTTGCACTGCAGGTGGTGAACTGCAGTCTGCTCACGTAACTTTTGTTGCGTTCAAAATCCGGTTGCCAATGTCAATTTTGGCAGTTTTTCGATCGCAAATCTCATATCATCAACATAGACGACCTCAGTGGCGCAGCGGGCGAGAGTCCGCCTGCGACGCAGAGGTTGCGGGTTCGATTTCCGCCTCGGAACAAATTTGTGTACGATCTGCAGAAATTTGTTCATTGGTCTGGGTGTTTTCTATGTATAATAAAAAATATCTATCTATGTAATTATATAATGTATTAAATATGTATAGTAATCTAGTACCCATAACACAACTTTAGTAGCTTACTTTGGGGCTAGATAGTGCTGTGTGGATTGTCCAGCAAAATTTATTTATTTATTTATTTATAGGCAACCGGATTTTGAATGCAACAAAAGTTACGCGATCAGCCTGCTGGTGAACGCTTTCAAAGCTGCCGACAATGAAAAGAGAGGAGTGAAGCCCGCCCGGCAACTATGCAACCTTCTGCAAAACTGGGGAGAAGGACTCAGCCAGTGAGGTACCTATTAGAGAGAGCATTGATGTTCGCGTTGCCACGGACATGAGATATGAGATGAGTAGGTATAGGTAAACGCAGCAACACTAGCAGTCGGGCTAACACATCGTTCACCACAAATATTCCGACTGGCAGTTCCGATGGGATTTTTCCAGCCACTCCTAATTTTCGTGTTTACGCATAATTGCCTGATTCCAGGGAGAATGCTCGTAAATCTGTCACATTTGTTATTTATTTGCTATTACAGAAAATGTAAGAATGGAGGTGAATATCCTGCCTCTTAAACAAATTAATATTTTACGAACAATAACCCCCGGTTTCTGAAAGCTCGATCAACACTAATCGTCTGTCAAGTCACTTACTATTTCAGCAGAGAGGTAGCAAGTGAGTTGACAGCCGATTAGTATGTTGATCGCGCTTTCAGAAACCGGGGGTGAATAATTTAAGTTCTAATAACTATTAGAACTTAAATTATTCACCCAAAATTTGCGTAATGGTAATTCACCCAAAATTGGTGTAACTACACCATATTTTACGAAAAACCGCGGACCACAGCTGATGAAAAAGCCTCGCAAATTTTACCCCCCCCCCTCAGGCACGGTAGATAGGTACCTACCTACCCCTCAAATCTTATAGACACAAGATCCAATTCAAGAATATTAAAAAATATATAAAACAGCAAAATACTAAATTTATTTTATTTATTTATAGAATACTGAACCTTCGATCAATGTGATCGAAGTAATGAACAGATTTTGATGAAATTTCTATGGGACCATACCTGCGAGTATAATTAATTATTATCCTTCCTACTAATATTAGAAACGTGAAAGTTTGTAAGTATGGATGGATGGATGTTTCTTTATTGCAATAAAAAATTTATAACGGCTGAACGGATCTGGATGAAACTTGGCAGAGAGATACATTATAGTCTGGAATAACACATAGGCTACTTTTTATCCCGTGTGAATACCGGGGTTTAAAACTATGCGGGTGAAACCGAGGGACGTTACTAGTATCAAATAAATAAAGTTTTTTTTCAAAAAATACAGACTTGAGAACTTCCTTTTTTTGAAGTCGGTTTGAATTGAAATTGATAACTTTATTACGTAGGTACCTACAGAACTTTGGATTTCACTGGACAGTATCCTTTTTTGTCCTGAAGTCTGACTGAAGGACATCTCATTCCGTGAATTAAATAAAATAATTCTTACCTGGATCGTCTCCTAAATGCCCGAGTGGACTTGACCTTATTCTCCAAGAAGTCGATTCGGGAACCAAAGACCTTTATGTTTTTTTTTTATACTGATGGAACAAGCAGATGGCCCACCTGATGTTAAGTGGTAACCATCACCTATAAACAAAACATTGCCCCGTACAAAACAAAACATTGCACTGCCTTGCGTCCATCAACTTGAGGCATACAGATGTTAAGCGTCATGTGCCTGTAATTACACCGGCGACCACACTCTTCAAACCGAAACACAGCGTTGCTGCTTGGCGGCAGAAAAAGGCGTGGTGGTAGTACTTCCCCGGACGAGCCCTTCACAAAGAGCTCTACTACTCTTAAAAAAGGTATAGGTATCTACTTATAGGTCTTTGGTTACCTACCTACCTACTACTACCAGAAAATATTTTTTTTTAGTTTTTGGTGAAGTCTAGTGGTTATCTATATCTATTTATTATTTATTTACGACCAGAACGAGAAAAAATATTAATGTAAATCAGGAAAAACTCTCTGTAGGTAAATAACAGCTATCCTTATTTATATTGATTTTCTAAATGTATTTATTTACGACAAAAACGAGAAATATATCTAAAATTAAAATAGGATTTTATGAAATTAACTAGCTGAAGCCCGCGGCTTTGCTCGCGTCAAGAAATTCAAAGTTTCATACAAATTTTCATCCCCTATTTTATCCTTGGGGGTAGAATTGATCAAAATCCTTTCTTAGCGGATGCCTACGTCAAATCATCTACCTGCATGCCAAATTTCAGCCCGATCCGTGTTTTGGCTGTGTCCAGTGGTTTTGGCTGTGCGTTGATATTAGATCACTATGTCAGTCAATCATCTTTGAGTTAAGTATATATATTTAGATTCACAAAAGAGTAGGACTCTCCTTTATGGTCTGTTCAGTTTGTTTGTTTTAAAATAATTAGTTTTATTTGGACTTAGCGCTCTTCTTGCGCTGCTTCTTTGTGAATAAGGGATGAGTGGATGTTTTATCTAGCATGGAATTCACTGAGTATTTTTACTAAGATGTATTTCTTAGAAATTGAAATTGGAATTGAATCTTTAAAAGTGGAATCTTCGTGGAATGGAATAAATAGGGTAGATATTAAGTATATGGTGAATGGTGATACCTAGGTTATGGCTATAAAGTATCCTGGTGTAATTTGAATACATTTTATAAAATTATGTGCCAATGCGAAGTGTATTAGGTGCGTTGTTCTGTTTGTTGTCAAGGTCTAATAATTTTGACATCACGGCATCGTTTGCCTTCATTTACATGTACACACGGATTCAGATCAAGAGCCAACGCAAAATGACGCTTACTGCAACGACATAGAAGCGAGCAGTGTATCGCTTGATGCGTACTCGTGTGTAGGAGGTACGTAAGCCAAAGCAAATTGACCCTTACTGCAACGACATAAAACCAAGCCGTGTGTTGCTTGATGCGTACTTGTTTGTAGGAGGTACCTACGTCAGGAATAACCCAAGCCAAAGCAAAATAACGCTTGCTGCAACGACATACAAGTGAGCAATGTATCCTGGGCCTGGGAGGTACTGTCAGGAAGTCCCGACAGAAACTAATATCAAACCGAATGTAAATCACGGACGGATGATAGATTATACCGCGGGACCTAATAGTTTTGTCTGTCTGTCTGTGACGCATCGGCAGCCAAATGTAGTGTTTTTGCTGTCAGTTACCAAGCACGAGTTTGACATAACAGGAAAGCACTATGATAATAGCACCCACCAGTCGTAGCAGCGTCGCCTTGGAGTCGTAGTAGAAAATTACTTCAAACCAAAACACAGCAACGCTGCTGCACACATAACTACCTATATTAATTTAGGCGCGCCGCTTTGAAGTATAAAATCACTGAATGTAGTTACGTAAAATTGCAATCGGTCAAGTTGTGGTCAATAGCAATAGGTACAAAGTTCAACGAAAAAAAAAATTCTACAAGCAAGCTTTCAGACTTAAAAATGGGATTTTACATTTATCATTCTCTAATGTTTATGTATGAAAGCTTGCTTGGTTTTTTTTTCACTAAATCTTTGTAATACTATTGAAAATAACTTGACCGATTGCAATTTTACATACTTCACTTAAAAAATGTTTAATCGTACGAGCGAGATAGTTACGCGCCGGCGTATGCTACCTCTTGACTTATATTTCTTAGGGGGTCCAATCTAGTGCTAGCCAACCTGTCAGTAGCTGGAGTTGTTAGAATGGATGGTTTGATTTGGTATCTGCCAGCGCCACATATCATCCCTTCACGATTTCGGGTTTTGAACCCACAACCGGATCGGAAGGCGGGGCTGCTACAGTGGAGAGCACTGGTTCGTGTTAATTATAAATTTATAATTATTTTCGTTCTAGCAACGTCGTCCGGACCGGTCGAAAGGCTCACACGTGGAATGCGTGGTGTCTTTACATAGGTACAATTATTATAACAACTCAGTACAACTACTCACCTCACGTACCGAGGACTGTGTGAGCACGATTAAACTGAAACTAAGTGTGGACGTGTTCCGCCATTGTGCTTAGCTAAATATAATATTTATGACTAGCGACCCGTCCGCGCGCCCCTGCTTCGCACGGGTGCACATATCATGCATGTATTATACATATAAACCTTCCTCTTGAATCACTCTATCTATTAAAAAAACCGCATCAAAATTCGTTGCGTAGTTTTAAAGATTTAAGCATACAAGGGACATGGGGATATAGGGACAGAGAAAGCGACTTTGTTTTATACTATGTAGTCTTTGTAGTGTAGTGACTCGGATAGTACGGTTTGAATCTGGTTATGCATTATCGAATTTTTCAGCAGCGCAGAAGCTGAGTGTTGGGATAACAATAGATGAAAACAGCCACACGCGCGGACTTTGGTCTGTATTTTAACAGCCAAAATCAAATTCATACAGTTATTTGATAAATCCCTCGTAACAATAAAAAAAACGATGAATTTTAATAAATAATAATAAATAAATAATGCTGGACAACCCACACAGCACCATCTAGCCCCAAAGTAAGCTACTCAAAGCTTGTGTTATGGGTACTAGATGACTGATATATTTAATACATTATATACTTACATAGATAGATATTTTTTTTTATTATATATAGAACAACCAGACCAACAGAACAAATTTCTGCAGATCGTACACAAATTTTTTTCGAGGCGGGAATCGAACCCGCAACCTCTTGCGTCGCAGGCAGACCCTCGCCTGCTGCGCCACTGAGGTCGTCAAAATCAAAATCGTCAAAAAATTTTGGTCTGGTATGTTATTTCGTTGCAGACTAAAAAGTCCCAATGCGCGTTCTTTTTTCAAAATAATGAAGCTTTTCCGAGCCAGTGCACATACATAATAATAATATGTGGGCGAACAGTATTTTATTAATCTGGTGCATCTATTTTTTTAATCTGGGTAAATATTTTCTATATATTCCTTATTCTTCTTCTTATCTATTTCCTTTAATAATGTACCTATAGAAGGATTTGTGTTACAGCAGTGCACTTCCGGGCTGATGATAATTATGATTTTTTAGATTGTTCTCGTAAATGTAACGTTTCAAAACTTACAGTACAAATACTTAAACAGCTAGCAATAAAACAAAGATAAAATAGCTTGTAGCTAGTAAATTAAGGTGAAATGTTTTTTGTTACTTTAAATGCACCTTTCCACTCGCTTGCTTACTTACAAGAGAACTCTTTATCCAAACAAATTGCGTTACTTGCAAGGATTAGTTACAAGATGAGCACGAAATCTGTTAAAGCACGCTATTCACTTAGAAGCTTTATACAACACCTAAGAGTAACAGAGCTCTAAACAAGTATTGTTTTTTTTTTATACAACTAGCTGATGGAACAAGCAGAAGGTCCACCTGATGTTAAGTGGTAACCTTCACCTATAAACAAAACATTGCCCCGTAGGTCACGCACAATAGGAACGTGACCTACGATGTACTGCCCTGCGTCCATCAACTTGAGGCATACAGATGTTAAGCCTCATGTGCCTGTAATTACACCGGCGACCGATTATATTGTAGAAGTAGATAGTTAGTTTGAGAGTTGCAGAGCTCTTTGTGAAGGGCTCGTCCGGATAAGTACTACCATCACACCTTTTCTGCCGCCAAGCAGCAACGCTGTGTTCCGGTTTGAAGAGTGTGGTCGCCGGTGTAATTACAGGCACATGAGGCTTAACAACAACCTCAAGTTGATACAGGGCAATGTATCGCAGGGCACGTTCCTATAGTGCGTGACTTACGAGGCAATGCTTTGTTATAGGTGATGGTTACCACTTCACATCAGGTGGGCTATCTGTTTGTTCCATCAGCTGGTTGTATAAAAAACTACCCACCTTCTTCTTTTCGTGTCATTCGTTTCTTTTGAAACTGTGTGGTGAAAGGTTTCTCAATGCGCTTCAAAGCTCCTTTCAAGCACTTGACTCATATTTATCAGAAAGTTTTAGGTTCTACTATTTGCCGGTTTCCTCACGATGTTGTGAAGAGCACCGGTGGTCTAGTGGGAGTGACTCCGCCTTCCGATCGTAAGGTCGCAGGTTCGAATCCGGTCGTGCACCAATGGATTTTTCTATCGAAAAATTTATGTGCGCAATGCCAGTGCTCTTAAACGGTGAAGGAAAACATCGTGAGGTAACCAGTTAGTATTCTATCAGCGGCGATGGGCTTGCAACCTGTCACGTATGGAATACTAACTACTGCAAAATGTGGGTGTGTGCCAAATGTAATGTTTGGACGTACCTCTGACTACCCCCCTTAGACATCCTCAAAGAATCTTGAATTAGTAATTACTTGGTACTGGGAGATCTGAAGGGATATCTACCGTGCCTGGGGATCAAAGTCGTGAAGCTGTTTCAGTTTCAGTTTCTCACGATGTTTGTATTCACCGTTTGAGAGTACCTGACACTGTGCTCATAAATTTGTGAACTATCCTTTCTATCGCCAGCAGAGCTATTTTAAAACATTCGGACACGTTTCCAATCAGTCGTGTCAGTTTTTATCTATTTTGTTTAAAAGCAAAGTAAAAACCGGCCAAGTGCGATTCAGGATCGCGCACGAAGGGTTCCGTACCATCATCTGTAACAACGGCAAATAAAACACGTTTGTTGTATGGGAGTCCCCCCTTATACAGGGTGTCCCAGAACTCAACGTCAAGCCGAAACGGGGCGACAGGATTGATTGTAAGCATCATGAGAAGAATATAAAGCATCTTGGCTTCATCCGACAGAGGATAAGCCAAGATGCTATCAACCATACCAACATGACGACCTCAGTAGCGCAGCGGGCGAGAGTCCGCCTGCGACGCAAGAGGTTGCGGGTTCGATTCCCGCCTCGGAACAAATTTGTGTATGATCTGCAGAAATTTGTTCCGTTGGTCTGGGTATTTATGTATAATAAAAAATATCTATCTATGTAAGTATATAATGTATTAAATATATCAGCCATCTAGTACCCATAACACAAGCTTACTTTGGGCTAGATGGTGCTGTGTGGATTGTCCAGCATTATTTATTATTTATTTATTTATTCATACATCGCCTTCCTAGCTGCCGACTATACGCGACCGCTACACGCAACGACTTAGAAGTTAGTACCTACAGACCATGGGGTACAGTACAGACCAACATGTTGTCTGAAAAGTCTTTCAATGAATGTCCCCCTTCAACGAAATCCCGCTCACACGAACAAGAACAGATACTTAATCCGGAATCGATAGCTCGATGCTAACAAGATAGTCGAATCGAGACGTTTAGCAGAATCGCGGCTCTACCGTTCACACATAACAGATAATAGTTCGATAGTATTTAGTATTTATTCTCAAACGCCTCAAACGCTCTCAAACGGTGAAGGAAAACATCGTGAGGAAACCGGCATGTTGTAAAACCTAACAAGTTCTATAACATGTGACAAGTGCTCGAAAGGAGCCTCTTGAGTCGCACTTAAAATCCTTTCACCACACTGTTTCGAAAGAAACTAGTGACACGATAAGAAGAAGAAGACGAAGAAGAAGAAGAAGAAGAAGCAGAAGAAGAAGAAGAATTTATTCATTTAAACATTACACATATTATCACAGGTAAGACCTAATACAATTGGGTAGTCCTCAAAATTAAATCAAAGAGTACAATTATAATGTCATACATAGAACATAGCAATAAGCTATCAAATATTTATCATGTTTCCGGTTTGGAGATTATTCCTATTTTTCCATACACATCAAAGTGTAGTTACCTATTCAAAAATTAATCAGAGTCTAGATTAGTATTGTATTATTATTGTAGTAATTATTGTAGTATTGTATTATTACATTGACATTTTGTTTATTGTTGACACGTAATTTTTATATTTTATTGTTTAATTTGGAATGTTATTTAATTTATATATTTAAATCATTTCAGTATTTTGTAATTGTTACTTTACCTAGCATTATTTAGGTACTAAGCTTTTGTATTGACATGTAACTATTATCCGTTATTAATAAATAAACTATGAACTATTGATACCTCGACTTATGCAATTTCACATTCATACTATAATATACCTACGCTCTGTGGCGCTTTGTAGGTACCGTGGCAAATGTGTTTTTTCGTGCTGCTCTTCCTTTACCATTTACAGGGACGACACAATATTCTAGCACAAAATGTAGTCACGCCTGTCGCTCCCGTATCGGCCTTAAAAGCCATGAACGTAAGTACCTATTGGTCTTGGACGCTGTTTAAATTATCTTTTAAAAATGTTAAGGGTCAAACTGACTATAAAAAAACTGGACAACGTCAATAAAAATTAAAAAGGCCATGTAAATGCATGTAATAACGTAGGAAAAATTAAAAAAAAAACCTTTATTTTCTCTTTGTTGTTTGACTTCCAGCTTTGCTTAGTTTGGGGCTTAATATCTCTGTGTGAAATGTCCGTATATTTGATTTATCACAAAAGATCAAGTCCTTTACGCGGCTTGTCGAAATAAAAAATATGATTCCACCCATCGCGCGATCCATCCAATATCAGCGAAATCCAGTTTTTCCCACATGATATAAGCATACAAAATGGTACGGATGTATACAAAGTATTCGCACAAAGCCGCATTGGGCTCGACTGATGGAGGCTTCGACGCTAGTTCAAGCTCCGGATCCAATATTATAACCACACTGAATAAAAAATCTGAAAAACTGAAACAGCTTCACACAGTCAGAGGTACGTCCAAACATTACATTTGGCACATACCCACATTTTGCAGTAGTTAGTATTCCATACGTGACAGGTTGCAAGCCCATCGCCGCTGTTAGAATACTAACTGGTTTCCTCACGATGTTTTCCTTCACCGTTTAAGAGCACTGGCATTGCGCACATAAATTTTTCGATAGATAAATCCATTGGTGCACGACCGGATTCGAACCTGCGACCTTACGATCGGAAGGCAGGGTCACTTCCACTAGACCACCGGTGCTCATAAAAAATCATCAGTTATTTTTGAGTTAATAGTTAGTAAAGCCTCTTTTCTAAAGTAATCGTATTATTTATAAATTGTTTGAAATATTTTCATGACATGATGCTGGTTTTGAGACTATTTTAATATTAGCTATCTGAAAGTTATAATACTGCGGTCAAAATGTTGTTGTCTTTGCTTTTACTTTTTTACCCGAGTGCAGAGGGTTATTATATGACTAAGAGTAGTAGAGATCTTTGTGGAGGGCTCGTCCGGGGAAGTACTACCACCACGCCTTTTTCTGCCGCCAAGCAGCAACGCTGTGTTTCGGTTTGAAGAGTGTGGTCGCCGGTGTAATTACAGGCACCTGAGGCTTAACATCTGTATGCCTCAAGTTGATGGACGCAGGGCAGTGCATCGTAGGGCACGTTCCTATTGTGCGTGACCTACGGGGTTATAGGTGATGATTACCACTTAACATCAGGTGGACCATCTGCTTGTTCCATCAGCTAGTTGTATAAAAAAAAAACTAATTTTATCTGATTAGCTCCTAGCGTGTTTTGTATGAATATAATATATTGGTGCTTTTTTTTTGTATTGGTAAGTTCAATCCCAAGCATTTTTACCATAATATTATAATCAGATATATTCTAGTAAGTTTTTGTAAAAATCTTTGACAATTTACCTGAGGCAAAGTATATCCGTCTATCGTAACGTCTATCGTTCATTACGAAATAACACAAGTCTGTGAAGAAAAAAATACAAATGGGATCCTGTACTATTTAAGCTCAGCCTGATATGTTGTGAATCGTGATGTACAGACAGATGTGATATTCAAATGTATTTTTCACGTGTCCTTTTGTTATACCGTTTTGTTATATTTGTGATAAGCGAAACCAAAGAGACATCCTTCTTAAAAGCTCAATTTATGGTACCTACCACTAATGGTCATTTTGATAGTTCAAGTCAAAAGATATTTAAAATAGAAACACAAGGATTACTTTAAAACGTCTTAAAGCTAGGTGAATCTAGGTGACAGTTCTACGCGACCAATCCTAGAAAATCAAGCAAAAAAATAACCTTTTAAACAGTCTTTTAGTACACACTTAAGTCAGTCAAGGAAACAGATAAATACTTGTCAGACAACGTCGACCGTCATTTGTTTAAAAAAAAATGGTGGCGGTTTCCTTTAAAACTCCAAAAATTTTACAGGAGGATACATTTTTATTCCAATTGCAAATTACATATTATCGAATGCATAGCAAGTTACAATTACATAAATAATACTAACGTAATATTTAAAATGAAAAAGCTTATGTTGCTTTTCAAGATGGCAATACGTATCCGGGTTTAAATTTTTTTTTTGGCGAGCGGTTGGGTGCGATTGGTGCGGTTGGTTTGGACCTTGGTTTGGACCGTTTGGACACATTGACATAAAGCTAGCCATATTCACGTGGTCTGCCAAAATATTCGAGACAATGCGTACTACATATTTGAATTTCGAATGCGTGTCTGTAGCCAAACCTTGAGCCAAACCGCTACATTCACTCAAACGAAAAAACGAATATCTACAGACATGATAATTATTTTCTTCAATAGGTATTCGTGTTTTTGTGGTTTTCGATATAAAATTCCTGACTTCAAAATCTTTTTTTTTTTTAACTGAAATCTTATTGCAATACCAAAATGCACTAACGAGCTTCAGGTCTACGAGCAGCTACGAGCTGCTACGAGTTGCTACGAATTGCTACGAGCCTGCTACGACTACGACTATCCAATTAAAGAGAGGTCGTGAGTGGATGCGGCGGCCGATTTTATGTACTTAGGTACCTACTCACTTTAGAATAAGTATCTTATTATAATTTTGCCAGAACAAGATTATTTTCCGGAAAATCTCATTTACATTCGGTTAAGGAACCACATGAGGTTCCGTCGTTACTTCCGTGAGTCACAGTGTGATTCAACGGAAAAAAAACCTCTTGTGTCACGCCTGTTACTCAACGTTTTTACGTGACTTTTACCTTGAAGCGTCAAATGGTGTTTATCTCCTTATAGCTTCTTTCTTTCTTCAGATGACATTTAACTGAGTGGTGAAGGTAATATCTAGATTTATATTTGTCACAGTGGTTCTAAAACCACTGTACAAATTTGTAACCACCTGTATCCCCCTGCATCCGTATGCGTCATCAGCGATTCTGCGTTCTGCCAGCGTGCCAGCATCAAATAATCTGCTGTCTCTTTCTTACACCTAAGAAAACAAATAGCGCTGTCACTATCACACTGCACGGGCATCCTTCCTTCCATTAAAACATACATGCTTTTGGAAGCCTTCAAACAGGTAAACCACATTCAAATACCTCGCATAAATATAATATTTTGTCAAAATCTGCAAGCTTTGGAAGAATTTACTCTAAGGAGTGGCAAGAAGGTTCGGTTTAGCTTAGCTCTTGATACCAGCTGCTTAGAATATGCAAACCATAGCAAACACTTTGGCAGGAACCTCTCAGGCAAGTGCCTTGACATCGATTTAGGCTTTCGCTAAATGGCTAATGAATAATTTCAGCTGTGTAAAGATAAATACGAAGCCGTTTTGGAGATCATAACGACTCTAAATCTAAGAAAATAGAAATAGCTAGATTGGTTCTTTTTTTAAGAATATTTACCGTCCTTTGACTACAATCTCACCTGATGGTAAGCGACGATGTAGGCGACGATGGAACAGAACGGTCTAGAAGACACCTATTCACTCTTGCCTTGAAGAGATTTAGATTATAGTGGTCAGGAAAAACAGACAACGGTGACGAGTTCCATTCCTTAGCAGTTCGCATGATGTAGCTAGAAGTAAAACGTTTAGTACGAATAGGTGGTATGACCGTGCGTCTTCTAGTCCTGTGGTAGAATGGTGATGGCGGTATAATATCGTGAAGTTCCTGGGCACTGATATCCCCTCAGAACTTGATCCTCAGATACGGTATATCTCCTCAGATCTTTTGGTAGCCGCCAAGTACCATCCTCGAATTACTATGATACCCAGATATTAATATCTCTTATGCTGATGCAATATACAACCTCAATGGCGCAGCGGGCGAGAGTCCGCCTGCGACGCAAGAGGTTGCGGGTTTGATCCCCGCCTCGGAGCAAATTTGTGTACGATCTGCAGAAATTTGTTCCGTTGGTCTGGGTGTTTTCTATGTATAATAAAAAATATCTATCTATGTAAGTAGATATATAATGTATTAAATATATCAGTCATCTAGTACCCATAACACAAGCTTTGAGTAGCTTACTTTGGGGCTGGATAATGCTGTGTGGATTATCCAGCATTATTATTGTTTATTTGTTACAAACAAGCAAACCAAAAAGAGTTTTCATTTAAAGGCAATCTGCTTGTGCTTCGGCTGAATTGCAAATTCTATGCCGATTTATCGTCGGCAGTTCGCCGAATAGATCTCACACCATTCGACCCGTTTTTATGAGACCTTTTTTACTTTCTGATACGTTCGAAAGTTACAGACTTGATGGAAGACCAGCGGTTAGCTGGCAGAGTCAGGATAAAATTGGTGGACTTTCCACACAGCAATATCTAGCCCCAGAACAAAGCAATTTTTTTTTAAACAAAGCAAATCTTGTAATTTGGCAACCAGATTGCTGATATAATTCTTATGTACCTACTTTTTGTTTGATATTTATTTATTTATTTAAAATAATTAGTACGGTATGCAGACCAATTACACTAACTTATCATAAGAAAATTATAACAATTAAAATACAGTAGGCACAAATTCAAATTAATTAAAATACTCGGTTAAGTTCAAATTAAAAATACAATAGAATAAGGCTTCTTGACCACGACACGGTTGTTCAACCGTACGGTGTGTTAGCTGTACGGTTGAACTACCGTGCTAGCTTTTACATGACACGGCAAAATCACCGGGCGAGACATTGGCTAAGTACTGGCTAGCTACGCTTTTTACGCGGGCTGTGTAGGACGTGCTGCGTCATGAATTTTCTTACGAAAAAAAAGATTATCGTTGCTTATTACATATATAGGAAACGGGAAATAGAAAAAAAAGGGAAAGAAGGTTTTGGATACATCCGATTTTAGAAAAAAGGGAGGAATATGGCGTATTTCATTCCCTTACAATTCTTGATTTATGCTTATTTTATAAAAAAATCGGGAATCAGCGTATGTAAACCGTTACGAATCCGTGGATACGTCCGGCGCCGTCGACACACCCCGATAGACTGCCATACCGTGCCGTGGCGCCACCATGCACGTCTACAAGCTTTCATAGTGACCCATACAACACTGACGACCGTGCCTACACGCGGCGAATTAAACGTAGATTTTCACGGCGATAAACCGTGTGTGGACAAGAGGCCTAAGGGCGCTTGTAGACGTCCGTTTTTTTCACCGGATAACGGACCGTCAATAAACGGCTATCCTTGTATACATATTTTTTTTACCGGATGGATGGACTGCCGTCTATGTTTTGAACTGGTAGTAAAAACAGTAGAAAACAGGCAATACGTCCGGCAGCGTCAACACGCACCAATACACTGGCGTGGATGACCGCCCTTTCTTACACCGGACCGGTGTCCGTCGTGCCGAGGGGAAGCGGTGGTGCATCCGGCGTAAATTGTTCGCCGGACCGATGTCTGGTGCATGTACACACATTCATTATAATTCATACACCACCGCGAATCCGGCAAAAAACACGGTCCGTTATCCGGTGAAAAAAACGGACGTCTACAAGCGCTCTAAGAGTTCGGTCTAGCTTACAAATAGTGTCAGATGTAGGAATAAATAACACATCGAATCTCCATACTAAAAAGATCGGACGCTACGAAAAACGAATGAGTAAAAAAACTCATACTTGGAGTACTGTGAGTAACCTTTACGTTTGTTTTTAGTGTTGTTGTGTTAATATATGTTTTTTGTAACAAAGTTTTATTTTTAGCAGGTACCTATGTAATTTTTTATTTCAATATTTTAATGTTTATAAATAGTATTAATTTAACTAATACAACGCATTTGACGCGGTCAGTAGGTAATACAGTTATTAATAAGTTGCATTTGAATTTACAGGGGCATTATTCTCTATATGACATAGGAGATTCCTTGCCCCAATCCGCGTGAAGTCACAACGTGATCTTGGACTTTATTTTTTATGACTTATGAAATACTTTGCCCTAACCCTGAGGCGTTACAGACGCGGTCTGTAATACAGTTATTAATAAGTTGCATTTGAATTTACAAGGACATTATTGCCCCAAACCGCCTGAAGTCAACGTGATCTTGGACTTTATTCTTTATGACATAGGAGATACTTTGCCCTAACCGCGTGACGTCAAATGGTCATAGTGAATAACGCCCCAGATTTGGTACGGCATCGTATCGCACGATGTAAGCGTCTCGGCTCTTCCAATCGGCTAATTCCCATGTGAGCGTGACGCGACGGTACCAAAGTTCTTCACCAAGTTCTACGGAGTATTAAGATTCCGCGAGTTAGGGCCCAAAGGTTTCGCGGAAACTTGATAAACTGCCATTTTGTTTTGGCCTACATTGCTGGTAACTAACTTCAACTCGCGTGGTTCACCCAGGATAAAGTTGCTATAAGAGACCTCCTACCCAAATAGTTGAGTGCTACCTCACCAGGCACAGAGCAGGACTAATTTGACTTATTTTGTTTATTTTTGTTACCTGATTCTCTTTACATTGTTTTATTATCATTTTCTTTTTAACTTCCCTGTCCTGTGTAGATATAGAATAGAATTAGAATAGAATAATTCTTTATTTAGCATACGTAAAAAGGTACAGTGAAAAGCACAAGCCTGTAAAAATAAACTAAAAAGGGGGTAACATTAATAATTTTTTGCAGCACAGCATGTACATACCTACTATACCTACCCACCTATACTAAAAAGGTTATCAGCTCAGCATAAATGTAATCGTTAATCAATGTATTTCAATAGAATAGGGCAGACTGTTTGTACTCAATTATATTTTCAACACCTTATACATTCAACAGTTTACAATTAAGACTATTCTGATTCTGATTCATTTTTCATCATTTAAGCAAATTATTTGGTAAAACTTGTTTGAATCGAAATGATGCGTTTAACAATGCGTTTTGTTGTACTTCCAAACTGTTAAACTGTATCCATCATTAAGATATATTTTTTAATACAGACAAACAGTAAAATGGTTTTAATTTCTGATATTTTTGTTGAACCTTTGTAATGACGACCTCAGTGGCGTAGCGGTCGAGAGTCCGCCTGCGACGCAAGAGGTTGTGGGTTCGATTCCCGCCTCGGAAAAAATTTGTGTACGCTCTGCAGAAATTTGTTCCGTTGGTCTGGGTGTTTTCTATGTATGATAACAAAAATTCTATCTACGTATGTATATAATGTATTAAATATATCAGTCATCTAGTACCCATAACACAAGCTTTAAGTAGCTTACTTTGGGGCTAGATGGTGCTGTGTGGATTGTCCAGCATTATTTAATTTATTTAAAAAAATGGTATTCATAGAAACTTTGTTTGCGATCTTTCGTAATATTTTTGACTCGTTCAGTTCGTGGCCAGAGGGCAAGTGCACTGGTGTTGAACTTAGGCTTGTGGGATTCGCGATCGTTGACCGCAGAAAGCTCCTGCGGCTCTTTAAACGGACTGGAGGTGGCTGGTAGCTGTAGAGAGGATGACGAGAGTCGGTTTCCTGCTTTACATGTACATACAAATCAAAGTAAATATCCCGTTTTAAATGAAAGTTATTTTCATAACCATGATATACTTTAAAAAGTTATAGTATTACAATCTAGCCTACCTACTTTTTACACTAATACTACATTTTCCTGATAGGTATGAAAACTTACACTAACCGAAAACATTTTTCTTTTGAGTCTTCTCAGTAGGCCTGTTTTGTCGACGAGGAGCAAGGAGCTTTACGAAACGTTTAATGATTACCTATTTATTTTTTGGTTATTTGAAGATGATAGCGGTTAGTAAAAATAAACATTCTGAGGAATCGTCATAATATTGTTGTTTTTTATTGAAGACTTCTCAATAAAACATGTTTATTTGTGCCACTTCATAAGAAAAATTATTGGTTCCTAGTATTTTTGCCAAAGACTTAATAAGACTCTTTCTAAGAAATGGTTTACGAGAATTTATGTAAACGTTCTATGAAAATCAGATAGAAAGAGTTTTGCTGTCTCTTAAAATCTCGTTTGTTTTAATATTAAAGATACTTTGCAAACAATATGTATAAATGCGGATATTTATTACCTACTCTCAATCACAGCTCAATTCGAGACCTTCTATCCCAATCGGTTGTCAGTTCTTCGAACTTTAAGCTTATTGCCGCTTCAACTTGCTGTTTCTGCGAACTACACGGAGCCAAACGTAAGGATCGCTGGCGCTGATTGGCTTCTCTATTTAGTTTAAACAATGTGGCTCATGCCTTGTTTTTCTAGGCTTAGGACATTCTAGACTGGTACTGGTTTTTTGTTGAATAAAACCACTCTATTGGGATCTAACCGAAGTACAAAACAACAATGCCAGGTGACACTCCCCTTCCATTACAATAGCGTACAACATAAAACTGCCTAATAATAATATCCCGCCCATAAACCGCTGATGGGAATATAAAAAGGAAATCCTCGCAATACAGTCGAAATCGACTCAATTATACCCCAGGACGAGTCGTGTAGAACTCATTACATAGAATATATCTCGAAGTGGGGCGCGGTGCTACCTTAAGCGATCAAGGACAACTTTTACCCAAAACACCCAGGCATTAAGGGGCTGACAACCGTGAAACAATTTTTGCAACCTTTAAACAGTGCAGTTCAAGCTGATATCAGCTTTAATGTTCAGAACGAAATATGTGAATAACGGTCTGAGTTAACTCTCGATACGAAAAATCTGAATGTACTATGTATAAAAATAAGAAGTAGGTACTTAATGCAAAAACAACATTTCTGGTATAATGCATTAGATGTGGTCTATATAAAAAAGGAGTTTATTGCAGACCACTACATAATAATAAACGTTTTTTAGTTTTATTTTGTATTGTTATACGGTTATAAATTGATTTTGAATTTCAATATCTGACCGCAAAAATCCTTAAAAGCCACCGTCTACCAGCCACCAATACAGTTAAAATAGTGTATTGATGAACGCAGTGTATTGGTATCGCCTTAAGGCATTTTTGGCCAACACGTTGACATCCAGACGGTTACCTGGCAGTGGTCATACTGGCCAGTAACGTATTTTCGGCATATTTTGCGTTTATCTGAAGCTGAAAATTGGACCCCACCCAACTGGAGCATCCCATTTCGAGCTTGCACACTTTTAAACGCTCGTACTTGACGTTTATTTCATTTTTATTCTTTGTAATCTGCGAATTTAATATAGCCAACATGAAAATATAGCGTCTGAAAAAATTACGTGTCTATTTAATTTGAATTTGAAGTTAGAATGCATGGAACGTTTATTTGAATTTTGAATGCCGAATGTTTTCGGCCATGTTGGTATTTGTTATTGTTTTTAAATTACATCTCAAAAAAGTTTTTCTTTGTAAGAATGTAATACTACTACTTTTACATATTATTATGTATTTAGTTTCTATTTCTTTTTTCGGAGTAGGTTGTGTTTGTTATCTGTTCTACCATAGTACTAAGAACAGAAAGGCTGCCTAAGTACCTACGATTTACTTTGATATACAACTTTTTACATATTCAAGAATACCTTTGTTATTAAGATCTATATAAGATTGGTTGTATTAATTTGTTAGTTCATGATTATTGTTGTTGTGATGTTGAAATGTCCCAAAGCGGTTGAACAAGGCTTATGCCAATACAAGGCCTCCATTTTAACCACTCCTCAGTTTATTGTGTACTGTAAAAGCAAAATTTAAGCCCTTGTTTTGATCCTTTATCGGCAAAATAGTAGTTGCTCATAGAATGATTGCTTTGGAGACAAAGGCATAACACTTAAGATAGCTCATGTTGTTATTTTTCTGGTACCATTTTATGCAGCTGTAAAACATTTTATGAAATGCGCTACCATTACTCGCAGCCACGTTCAACTTTACGTGCTATTCCCAACGCAATAAATACCAAAATCATTTGTATCGCCGCGAATTTATCGTGTCATTCACGGTACGTCAATTGTCAAGCGCCTGTCATCGTCTGTATATGTCCAGTTTTAAAAGAACTTTGAACGTTTTCTGTAGCTGGTTGAGCTCGGTTCACTGTACGCTGGTGTAGCAGGATTATAATTTTTGATCCTGGGAGTGCACTAAACCATATACGTGGCTCATTAGTTCCTGATCTCGTGGTTAACGAGGCGAGTCTAATTGCGACGTAGTCTCTGCTTCAAAAATACTGGGTGGTACAATATGGGAGCAAATGGTAATTTGAAATTTATGTTTCACACTTTTGAACTTTTATGAAGTTGTGGCGGTTTTGCATTGTTTTGATCGTTTTATGCTGGGTTGGGGGGCTGAATCGCTTAGGTAGTTACCAATATCGTGATAATAAAATAAACGAATGGGCTCATAACTTTTTAGCGATCAGACATTATATTCTAGTTTTTTTAATATAAAATAGTGGTTGCGTGCTGCGCAAGCTACACCAAAACCAGCGCAGCTTGGCAAGGTAGGTTACCTACCAACTTTGCCAAGCAGCAAAAGCCAGGGCCTTTTTGGCATACAGTACGCAGTACTCTGAACGTGACGGGACTGGCTACCAACTTTATTTTTCTTTGTGTATATAACTCTCATACAAACTCCTCAATCACAGTTGGCCACCCCTTTGGAACGAAGTCAATCACTCTAGTTTTATAGAAATTATAAATGCGAAAGTATGATGTTCGGATGTTTGTGGCTCAATCATGCCCTTACCACCAAATCGATCCACCGATCGAGATGATACTCAGAATAAATATAGTTCGTAACCTGGATTAGTATTATAGACCTATTTTTATCCCGAAAACAAGCGAAGTCAAGCAAGCCGAGCGGTAGCGATTGCTATACTTTTTTTTTGTTTATGTAACCTGAATTCACAAAAAAATGATTTGCCTTTTATTATCTATACTGTGTAACTTTGTCGCCTATTACATCACCGAATGACGCTTAGGTATCCATCGAATAAAATTATACTCAACTCTATTTTTAAAAAGTCTAAATAAAGTAGAGACGAAAATAGTTTTAAGTTACTGAGATGATAAAATAGGCACTCTGAATAAATTGTCGTCCAATCCTTCTAGATGTGTTTGTTTATCTAGTTCCCAGTTTCCTATGCATAGGTGTAAGGTTTCAAATCAGAGACCACTATGCACTCGGGACGTGCATCTGAGTAATCCGTTCAAAGACAGAGCTGACTTCAAAGTGCGTTCTGTGAAAGCTTATTATCTGGCTGTGACGTCACACGTCCCAAGCCTTGGGAGTTGATGGAGTTATTTGCGTAATTGGATAGTTGTTTGTGATTTAATTTATATGTAACAAATTTTGAAGATTAGTATATTTATTTTAGATTTAAAGAGCTCTTTGTAAAGAGCTTGTTCGGGGGAGTATTTTACCACCATGCTAATTTCTGCCGCCAATTTAGTGATGGCGTGTTTCGAAAGTTGTGGGTGCCAGTGAAATTACAGGCACATGAAGCTTACCATCTGTATATGTATACCTCAAGTCGAAGGGCAGTTTATCGTAGGGCACGTTCTTATCATGCGTTACTTGCAAGGCAATACTTTGTTGTAGGTGATGGTGACCACATTACATGAGGTGGGCCATTTGCTTGTTGCATCTACAAGTGTATATAAAGATAATATATTTCAACTAAGGTCTCCGAAAGTCGTAATTCTGTCACATGAATTGCTCACTAGCTTACAATCTTGCTTCAATAAAATTCTAGGAACGTTATTTTATACCGTATTGAAACACCCTAGCTTCTAAGTAGTGTTCGCCGAGAAGTAACACAAACAGTAGTGCCCACTGTGCCCGGTCTCAACAAAGAAGTGTGGTGACCAAGTTTACCAGTCACGTGGAACTCTACAAACTTTCCGACTTACGGGTGTGCTTTAGACGAGGTCTCTAGCTCGCTTCAGCAAAATAAATACTAGTTTTGTTACTAGTTATTGAAGCTCTTTGTGAAGGGCTCGTCTGGGGAAGTATCACCTATTGCCTATTTTCGCATACCGTAAAACGGGGTGGATAGAATTCAAGGGGTGAATGAAAATGACCCCAAAAAAGCAATTGTTAACAAAAAAGAAATTGTTGTTTATTGTTAAAAACAAAATTGTGTTTTTATTTCAATATGTTGCGTATTCAAATGTTTGTTAATAATTGCTTTTTTGGGGTCATTTTCATTCACCCCTGGAATTCTATCCACCCCGTTTTACCCCGGTACTGGTATTTAATAATAGAGTTAGTAGAGAGAGCAGTTCATTGTGAAGGGCTTGTATAAGGAAGTATTAAATTGCCTATTTCTGCCGCCAAGCAGCGTTGCTGTGTTTCGGTGTGAAGAGTGTGGTTGCCAGTGAAATTCAGGCACATGATCGGTATGTCTCAAGTTGATAGACGGAAGGTAGTGCATAGCAGGGCACGTTCATGTCGTACGTAATTTGCGACGCAATGCTGTATAGGTGATGGTTCGGACGTACAATTAAATGTTTCAAAAATTTTTGCTTATAATCTATGAATTTAAATTTATGACATGCCAAAACTTTTGCAATTTTATCACATCTAACTTTATAAATCTTCATAATTATAAATCTAACTTAATTTTAAAGGACATAGTTTACTTTGGAAGGTACACTTACTTATTTGTCTAAATATTTTTCTAAGCTATAAAATTCTTGTGAAATAAGATATTTTTTAAATGTCACTTAAAACAGCTTCGGTATGTAGTTTGACCTTACTTCAAATAACTCACACAAAACCCGTGAGACCTCAAGTGAAACCAAAAAACGAGTCTTATTTCGAGTCGGACTGGTTAAAACAACGTTTCCTTTGAAGAAAGAGCAGTTGCTTTTTAGGTGATTCTTATTAATTTGTTCCTTTGTCATTGGTGCCATAGAGCTCGGACTCAAATTCAAAGACAGAAGGTGTTTATTCAATAAAATCATAAGATGAAACACTTTGAAACGTCTTCAAACTAGGATACAATGAGATGGCAGTACTTACTAGTCACTTGTGTTGTTTATTTTTGTTACCTCTTTCTGTTCTGTGTACCTTTAATGTAAATAAATAAATAATGCTGGACAATCCACACAGCACTATCTAGCCCCAAAGTAATGCTATTCAAAGCTTGTGTTATGGGTACTAGGTAACTGATATATTTAATACATTATATACTTACATAGATAGATATTTTTTATTATACATAGAAAACACCCAGACCATCGGAACAAATTTCTGCAGATCGTACACAAATTTGTTCCACGGCGGGAATCGAACCCGCAACCTCTTGCGTCGCAGGCAGGCTCTCGCCCGCTGCGCCACAGAGGTCGTCGCGTGCGTAAAGTGTGTATTAAATAAATGTATTTCGTTTCATTTTTAAGTGCCAGCCATCCAGTGCTCAGCCTACTATTACCATTCAACTTCAGCAACTTCAGCTTCAGGTCGTGGGTTCAAAACCAGTCGTGCATTAATGAGTTTTTCTGTTCAATAATTCATGTGCACAATGCCAGTACTCTCAAACGGTGAAGGAAAACATCGTGAGGAAACCGGCATGTTGATAGAACTAATAACTTCTATAAAACATGTGTCAAGTGCTCGAAAGGAGCCTCTTGAGGCGCACTTAAAATCCTTTCACCACGCTGTTTCGAAAGAAACTAGTGACACGACAAGAAGAAGAAGCCCAGATCAGAACCAGACTTTATGATCAGAAAGGTTACTCCCACCAGACCACTGTTTCCCTTTCATAGTTATCTATGGTCAGTAACAGTGGTCTGGTGGGTAGTCAGTACCAAAAAGTCAGTCAGTACCAAAAAAATGCGGCTTCCGTCTATTCTGTCACATGCCCTGTCTAAATCACATCAACTCTACATTGAGACCCTTTTAATTTCTGCGGGAAGCAGTGGATTAATGGTTCGTTCTTTAATTAAAAACCTTAAATGAAAACCCGGGTTTACGACAACACTTTTTTGCCTTTTTAGCTGTGGGGTCTAAGGTGTTGCGGAATTTCAATTAGGTGGAGGTTTTGTCGCTAGATTTGTGAGAAACGTGTCGCTTACACCGCAGGAGAGTAAATGAACTAGAAAGGTCGGTTGGCAGTAAATAATCTTACTCTAGGGATGTACTAAATACAATTAAATTACAGGCAAATGAGGCTTAACTTCTGTATACCTTGATGGACACATATTTGTCGAACTTCTTTTAAATGATGTGTTGGAAAATCTAGACAGTATAAAGAAGGTCCCTAGTCTGTTCTTGGATTTGTCTTCGGCTTTTGATATTAGATTCATATATAATTTTTAACACAATTATGATTGAATAAATTAATTGAATTGAAATTGAATTGAATATTTACGACGACAACATTGGCGCAGCGCGCTAGAGTCCGCCTGCGACGCAAGAGGTTTTAAATGAAAAATGAAATTGTCCAGCATTATTTATTTATTATTATTTGCTTACTTTGGGGCTAGATGGTGCTGTGTGGATTGTCCAGCATTAATATTATAATTGTTTAGTTATTTAAACAAAAAAATTGAATTTTGAATAGTCTGTTTCACTTATCGATATTTAATCCAAATATTTTTCATGCAAAATAAAACAAACATTAAACGCGCGAAGTTTAGTACTATCGGAAACTTCCTGTTTGAGACATAGGCAAAACTATGGCAGCTGGTTCTGTAACTTCTGTACTAACTTCATCACTACATAGTATAAAACAAAGTCGCTTTCTCTGTCCCTATGTCCCCTTGTCCCTTTGTATGCTTAAATGTTTAAAACCACGCAACGGATTTTGATGCACATCTATCTAATTTGGAGAAAAAGCTGAAATAGCAGCCGATTCGTTTTGAGCGAGCTTTCAGAAAGCCGCCGTAAGAGTTACACAAACATGTACGAAAGATAAATGAAATAAAAACAAACTACGTTTTTGAGGGGTTCCTTGGTCATTGGCGGGATTTTTAGGGGAAGGATTCAAAAGGAAGGTTTAGATGTAAAACATGCATGATATGTGCACCCGTGCGAAGCAGGGGCGCGCGGGCGGGTCGCTAGTATCTCATAATATAGAGAGAGAGTAATAAAATATTACGAAGAAAAACAGACTGAGCGTCAAGAAAACGACTTTGATGTTATAAAGGATTTCTGATAGACACAAGTTTAACTGGGAAATGATTCTTCTAAGCTTTAATAATAATATAATAACTAGTGGCTCTGTGAGCTGGTAGACCTCGCGAGCACACTAAAAGTGAGCGATTCACTGGCTTAGCGGTAGGTAGATATAATTTTTCCGATTTTTGATTCTTTTGATTTTATTGATTTTTATTGTTTTTTTTAATCATCTAGTGTAGAATGAGGTCCTTAGTGTTTCTCTCAAATTTGATTGAAACCCGTCGATTTTTTGATGAGCTATCCCGTTCATCATGCTAAAGATCCTCATCAGATCTTCACCAAACTTGTATGAGACCAACTTATAGTTACTAACTTTCAAATAAAAAAAGAACAATCGAAATCGGATCTCATTTGGTGGAGATATTCAGTATATGAAATAGCCCCCTTTTTTGCCCCTTTTTGGGGGAAGTACCCCTCCAATCAAAAATCCCCGACGACCAAAAAAATTCTAATAAGTCATATAACCTGTGTACCAAGTTTCGTCCAGATCGGTTGAAAAATGCGACCTGTAGAGGAGAACAGACAGACATCCGGACAAACGCATTTTTGGCCAATGTGGAAACTGAGACGCTTCGCTCGCTTGGTCAATAATAACTCATTTATTCTCTCAGACAAAAAGATTTACACAAAAATAGTAATGGGTAGTATATGTGAAGGGTATTTTAACTATAAACCTGTTTTGTGTGAGACTGGTGCCCGAGATAGGTTAGAAACCTGTATTACGGGTCACCAGCTTCTAAACTTTGTCGCGGAACTAACTAAAATTCGATGTTTCAGCCTTTAAGACGCTTCTTGACATAAACTATTGACTGCCGATGCTGCGCTGAAACTCCTTGGCTGTTCTTGATTAGCTACGTTCAAACCGTGTGGCTTAGTGCAATCTTCCACGAGATTAAGCCCGCAGCAGACTGGTAAACAAAACTACCGCACCGCTTGTTCGGCCACAACTGGCATTAAATTGTTTTTATAGTTTACTAACATGATTTATTGCCCGTTGTTTACGGACTTTTTATGGTAAAACTCTAGTCAATGCAATTTTGTGATAGTGAAATCTATTGTGAATTCTCTGTCATTATTCTCTATTAAATATTTCGTATATTTAGGGCACTGGTGGTCCTTCGGATCATAAGGTCGTGGGTACAAAATGGTCATTCACCAATTAGTTTTTCAGTTTGCCTACATTATGTACGATACATATTGTGCTGATTGTGTGTGAGTGCATATTGTACGATTATATATTTATTGATTGCAATAAATATGTAATAAATTATATTTAGCTATGATTTTTACGAGGCTGAAGAAGTTCTGGACATAGGGCCTTTCCTATACATTTCTAAGAACGATAAAAGAGCCCTCTCCATGCGCAGACATCCCGTAAATTCCTAGTATTATCATCATCATGTCTTCATGTCTGAAGAAATTCACTGTTGGATCCTTCCCTATACATTTCTAAGAAGAACGATTGATAATCCCTCTCCATCCACCGATTTCCCTCGAATTCCAATTAGGTATCTACTATTATAGAACCGTGGCAACGGTCATACCCAGAAATTTAGGAAATGTATTTTGTTTATTGGTCAGGATTCAGTTCCCCCTCTAAAACGTGTAAGAGTTTCGTTAGGATATACTAGCTGTCAATAATCTAGCTCTGATTACAACAGTGCAACAGTGATAATTATTGAAAATTTAAAATTTATGCTTTCAGCGTTGTTTGTTTTGATAATATAATTAATTCGACACCAAGTAAAATATTACCTACCTATTATTCTCCATCCCTTTTTGCCAAGCTATACTTTGCACTACGTAACGTTACCATCTTTGCAATGAGCTTTATTATTAAAAATGTTCCCAGCGCGATATACTTTTACGACTATTTTTATGTTTATTCGTGAAAGTATTAGCGGGTGCATCAGTTACCGTGTTTTGGGAAAGTGTGATATGAAAAACCATTCTTGGTTAATGTTAGATGTATCATTAAACTTTAGCGGGAAACCGGCGGATCAGAAACAGAAGCAGCTTCACGACTTGTACCCTAGGCATGGTAGATATCCCCTCACATCTCTTATTCGACAGCCTACGTAGCTCAGTTGGTAGTAGCTCTGCCTTCTGCGCTGTAGGTCGTGGGTTCGATTCCCACCGTGAACAAACATTTGTGTGATGATGATGAATAATAGATGTTTGTTATCTGTCTGGGTGTCATATAATATTATAAATATAAATATGTATTTACAAAAAAAAAGTATATAAGTAGTATATCAGGTATCTGGTTCCCATATCACAAGCATAAGCTTAGTTTGGGGCTAGATAGTGCTGTGTGGAAAGTCCACCAATATTTTTTTTTTCTTATAATCAAGTACCAACTCAAGGTTCTAGGATGTCTAAGGGGTACCCCGCGTAGATATTCTAAAAAACCTTTTACTCTCAGAGGTATATACCTACTAGGTACTTCCAAGTATTTCGTTTGGTAGAGGTCGCGTCATTTAAAGGGAACGCTGGAAAATAGTGCTTGCGCATAGAAAACACTCGCACCATCACATTCGCTCCCCCTCTTTCCAGTGTTCTTTTTCTATTTATTTATTTATTTTACGTGACACGTACTAAGTACCCATACCCTTGAAGCCGAAACATGGCAACACTGCTTGGCAGCAGAAATAAGCAAGCCGTTTTACTAACACTATACCTAATGTAATTACAGCTTCAGTTATTTCAATCCTGAGTGCCAAATTCCTAGTTAAGCCAAAATCGCTGAACGGAAATAGCTAATGAATCCAAAAGACAATGGATTTTACATTTAAATTTATCTGACAAACTCCCTGAAAGTTTCGAACCCTTCCGACTCTATTTGGACACTGAAACTTATTCCGAAAGTCGTCAATCATAATGTTATTCGCTTTTGTTCAGTCGCAGATGGAGATCAACTCTAAAGCATTATTTTATCTTGTAGATGCAACAATGTTTATTCGCTATCTAGAACAAGCTTAGCGTCGTTAGCATTTCACGTGGGAGGTAAGATAATTATAATAATAATATTGGTGGACATTCTACAAAACACTATCTGAGTATTTCTCAAACAAAATTTACGTAACGAAAAATGAGGAAAAATTAAGAAAAAGTACTTTTTCGTAACATAACTCTAGGAACTTAAGGAAGGAAAAGTAACGAAAAAGTACTTTTTCGTAACTTTTCTTTTTTCGTTACGTACATTTTGTTTGAGAAATACTCATCTAGTCCCAAACTAAGCAGAGCTTGTATACAATGGAAACATGGAAACCGGATGACTGATATATTTTTTTTATACATACTTTATTATAAATCTATCTATAATATAAAAGTCAAAAGTGATTGACTGATAAAAACGCACAGGCCAAACCCTTAGGGCTAGGAACTTAAAATTTCGCACACGTATTCCTCTTATGACGTAGGCTTAGGCACCCACTAAGGAAGGATTTTTCAATATTCAACCAAGGGGGAATTATGGGATAAAAGTTTGAGTGAAAGTTTCAAAGTAAACAAGCGCGAGCAAAGCGACGGGTTCAGCTATTAATATAACACCCGCAGTTGAAGAATAAACATCTATTTTAATTAAGTACACAATAATTATTTATTCTCGGAGGATCGAACTAAATCCGAGAACTCAGAGCTACACCACCAGATTGGTTGGGAATTGCATCTGGTATTTATGTTTTCAGTTGGTTATTCAACTAATTGCTCGATCATATCACGAAAAAATCATAATTTGAGGTCCTATATAATTATGGTCGTGACGAATTTCTCATGCAAAACCACCCTCCGCTATCAACTGTATGGATAACTAAACAAAAGGCTTAAAATATTACACGCAAAACCAATAAAGCATGAAAAGGTAGTCGTCGGCGCGCATTAACACGCGTGCGGTGGAATATCTCACAAATACTCACAATTGGAGCGCGCCGCAGCATCGGCCGGCGAATAAATCAGCCTGTCAGTGTTGCCTGTTATAAATTCGCGGCCGAGGGACGCACCTGGCAACATTACCTTGATTGCGAGTAGTCGCTATAGCGTTCCAACTTTGAATCGGAGGTTCCGAAAATGAAAAGATTATGGGGAAAGTGGAATTGCCTCGATTGTTTGTTTCTAAGCATTCTAGATAACGTTTTGCAGGATCTACATTTGCATGACGTAACTACAATAATCGCATTTTCAGTTATGTGCTTTTGGGCTTCGGGGATATCGTTCAGGCCCCGTACCACCATCTCTTGAAGCATTCTTATTTCAATATTACTTTCCCCGCGTTCCGAAACACGCCATAATCACGAACCCGTTCTGAATTAGCGTGAGCGCGATAACGATGACCCATGAAACGTCATAGATGACGTCTCGACATGCGCAATCTTGCGATTACGCCGACCATGCCATATTCTAATATCACCGTGAGCGCTGTCAAAAATTACAGTTGTGCATTTGTGTTTTGTTGTTAGTTGTGATGAGGTTACATGTTTTCAGTCGCATTATAGTCTTATTAGGGTATAAATGTTCTGCGATCATAAAATAACAAATCCAGAAAATATCCAAGCAGTCCTATGTTTGATAAACAAGGTTTGGGGTTATGATTCCTATGATGTTTCTGTGAGTGCGTTTACGAGCGTTCCGAATTGTTGACAGCTCGGAGCTGTCATAATCGTAATATCTAATTCGGAACGCCTGTGAGATGATGTGAGTGCTGTGAGCGATAATATCCAATTCGAAATGCGGCCTTTTATGTCAATGTCTTATGTCAACTGCATAGAGTCAGCTTTATGATCAAAAAGTAAAGTAATATTGAATTAGCGTAGCGTTATACATATACTCTTGGTATTGAATTAAGAATGCTTCAAGAGATGGTGGTAAGAGATGGTGTTGGTTTTGCAGCAGTTGCTAAGCCATGATGGATGTTTTTGAAATGTCTACGAAGTGTTTTTCAGTACGGAATACCACGAACTATTACTAGGTACTGCAAAATGTGCCCTTTTGCCAAATGTAATGTTAATATCCAACATAGAAATTATCAAAAGAATCTTGAGTTAGAACTTAGAGATCCGAGAAGATATCTACCGTGCTCTGGGATTAAAGTCACGAAGCTCACGAAGTTGAATTTTAGGGGCGAGAACTATGGTATAATTTCTACCATAGTTTAAGAGAGGTTAATTCTTCGATTAACGATTAAACCTTTGTGTGGTAATCTTTGATCGAAGGGTAAAGTCGAGTAAAATTTTCGGATTCTGAATTTGGCAAAACCACCCCAACCCTATTTTCAAGCTCATGGGGTGCATTTGCGTGCCTCCCACGTTTACGTTCGCGAACTCTTTAGAAGGATAGCCTATAAATATGCAGACTAGCTGTTGCACGCCACTTGGCCGCTTCCATCCATTTGGCAACCGCTAACCGGCTCGATGAGGGTTAATTCTGATTTTGTAATAAAAACTCAGAGATAACACCATCATCCACGGCCCAGGTCCAGGCTCAGCGGCCCGATTACGCTAATGTCTGGCTATCAAGATGGCTTTCAGTTTGACTTTAATTCCCATCCATCCGTAATTTGAGGTCAGGGATCCTATACAATTGCTATTACACTATGGGAATCAAATATCAAACTGAAAGCCATCTCGATAGCTAGACATTAGGGCCGCGCATGAAGGCTCAGGCATTTACACACTCTTGCCGTTCCAGAGTGAACGTCTGGCAGACCCTCATTATGAACAGGTAGGTAGAAATTGAAACAATTGAACCACCTACCTACACAAAGGGTGGAGCTAATACTAACTAGGCTATTTGGCCACATCAGTGTTTAATAGAAACTTAATAATTAACCCACTGAAAGTAAAACTAATCCACTTTGCAAGTAAAACAGAAGTAGGTATGTAGGTAAAGAGTAGTAGAGCTCTTTGTGAAGGGCTCGTCCGGGGAAGTGCTACCACCACGCCTTTTTCTGCCGCCAAGCAGCAACGCTGTGTTTCGGTTTGAAGAGTGTGGTCGCCGGTGTAATTACAGGCACATGAGGCTTAACATCTGTATGCCTCGTAGGGCATATAGGCATAGGGCATAGGGCATAGGGCATAGGGCATATGGGCATAGGGCAACAGTGCATCGTAGGGCACGTTCCTATTGTGCGTGACCTACGGGGCAATGTTTTGTTTATAGGTGATGGTTACCACTTAACATCAGGTGGGCCATCTGCTTGTTCCATCAGCTAGTTGTATTAAAAAAAAAGTACAGTCTGCTGCATACAGGTGAGGCTTACGGCACAGTTGTAATTTGTAACTATAATTTGTACAATTTGTAACTTATCGCATCATCAGTTATCATCTGAGATTGCGGTCAAACGTTTTAACTATACAATGTAAAAAAATGGCCTCTGACTTCACAGGGCAGAAACTCAAAAAATAGATGATTTCGGCAAATTTATTTCTCTGGGTCTATATTGTATCTGTGATCAAAAATGCAGCTATAAAATGTATACTCATTAGTGCAGCTAACTGTATTTTATGCCGTTTATAATAAGCGGTTCCAACTTTCTCACTTCGCCTCATCACGACTCTTTGTCTCACGGTAATGAGTCAAAAGTTTCAGCTTGTCTGTACGTTTACGTACTTTACGCTCCGTATTTGAGAATGTAAAGATATTTTACATTTACGTTCGTATACCTGTATAAGGAAACTTCCTAAAACTTCGGTGGTTCAAGTACTCTTCTATGCTAACTTTTTTCTATTGAACCAATGCTGTGAGACCATCCTACTTCCTACTTCCTCCCTACTAATATTATAAACGCGAAAGTTTGTAAGTATGGATGGATGGATGGATTTTTGTTACTCTTTCACGCCGGAACGGCTGAACGGATCTGGATGAAACTTGGCAGATAGATTATAGTCTGGAATAGCACATCGGCTACTTTTCATCCCGTGGGAATACTGGGATTTAAATCTGCGCGGGTGAAACTGCGGGGCGCAACTAGTATAACGTAAAAAAAATGTTTTAAGAGGTCTAAATGGATATCTACCGCCTGGAGATGAATTTCGTTTTCAGTTTTCGGTAAGATTTATTGGGTCTCAAGAATGTGCCATATCTGGGCGTTTAATGGAGAGATATGCATCACTTCGAATAAGTTTGGGGGCAAGGCAGCACTGAAGTTAGGCTTTGCCTGTAGTTTCTCCACTACTACGAGCTACGAAATTATGAAAGTGCACCACTCAGCGTTTTCACTGTTTTAATATCCGAATTCAGTGAATTCACAGGCACATGAAGCTTGACATTTCAACAGTAGTAGAGATCTTCGTGAAGGGCTCGTCCGGGGAAGTACTACCACCACGCCTTTTTCTACCGCCATCCAGCGTTGTTATATTCCAATTTCAAGTGTAATGTAAGATAATCACAATTATGAGAATACTTTTCTCCGCACTTTATCAAAAGAAACTAGTCTTCTTATTTATTTATTCTTTATTGTACACAAACTGATTTACACAAAAAATACATAATAGTCATGTACAAAGGCGAGCTTAACCCTATATAGAGTTCTTATTGTGTAAGAAGAAGAAGTAAGATTGGCCGGTCCCATTCTGAAAATTTTCCGGAATGCTTCCATGTTTTATTCGTTTACTGCAGCCCCAGTATTGAACATAAAATGTGATAAAATGCGGGTAGTTCTCCGCTTCGTAACTTCACGTGACATCGTATGGCACGTCTAGTTTCCAAGGCGCAGTCTGCGTCGTCAATATCAGTTAATTTGGTCCGAGAATCTTCACAACAATAAACACACCTTATCTGTAACACTCTAAGGTTGAGATTCAACTACCAGGTGGAGTTAAGATGATATTGGTGCTGTATTTCAGTCGAAAGTCCATTATTGTTGTTGTTCTTGGAGGAATTATAATTTGAGGAGTATTAAATTTTGATAAAATAAATAAATAATGCTGGATAATCCACACAGCACCATCTAGCCCCAAAGTAGGCTACTCAAAGGTTGTATTATGGGCACTAGACGACTGATATATTTAATACATTATATTATACTTGCATAGATAGATATTTTTTTGACATAAACACCCAGACCAACGGAACAAATTTCTGCAGATCGCACACAATTTTGTTCCGAGGCGGGAATCGAATCCGCAACCTTTTGCGTCGTAGGCGGACTCTCGCCCGCTGCGCCACTTAGGTCGTCAAAATAAAAGTGCCTGTGTATGAAAATCATAAAAATCTAATCAAAGCGATTCTTTTCAACCTCATAAATCACTGAAAAAAACTTTTTTTTTTGTTTTGGTATACGAATGACTGAAAGGAGCCATAAATGAGCAAAGAACAGCTTTTATTTAAAGTGGGGTTTTATATCACTTCAACGTAGGGCCAAGTTCTCTGAATATTATTTCACTAGCGACCCGCCCGCGCGCCCTGCTTCGCACGGGTGCAGATTGTTTTTCTACTATATCATGCATGTATTATACTCGTACATACAAAACCTTCCTCTTGAATCACTCTATCTATTAAAAAAACCACATCAAAATCCGTTGCGTAGTTTTAAAGATTTAAGCATACAAAGGGACAAGGGGATATAGGGACAGAGAAAGCGACTTTGTTTTATACTATGTAGGGATAGTGATAGTGATGAACGTAAGAAAAATTCTCCCTTGCTAACATCACTTCGTCATGTTGGCTTGTCGGCCAGAAATGAACGAGTAATTTCTGATATAATTATTTAGGACAGACAAATAAACATCACGTAAATTATACCCTTCGACATACCGTCACGTATTTTAGCAATAAAAGGAGCCGAGCGGAGCGTTCGATTGGCCATTCCCAACCAATTGACGGAGCAACGTTTTGCGCTGTCATGATTTGGGTGACCACCGTAGACCTTCATCATCATTTTCAATCTATGTAGCCCACGGACGTTGGCCTCACCTGACGTGCCACTAAGCCCAGTCTTCAGCTTTTCTCATGCAGTGTTGCATTCACATTCCGCAGATCGTCGTTGCCGGAGAGCGTCTTATTGTTATTATTTTATAGAAAACTAGCGACCCGTCCGCGCGCCCCTGCTTCGCACGGGTGCACATATCATGCATGTATTATACATATAAACCTTCCTCTTGAATCACTCCATCTATTAAAAAAAACACATCAAAATCCGTTGCGTAGTTTTAAAGACTTAAGCATACACAGGACATGGGGACATAGGGATATAGGGACAGAGGAAGCGACTTTGTTTTATACTATGTAGTGATAAGCCGTCTTTTGACTACAATCAGGGTGTGCCTGATGGTAAGCGACGATGTAGCCAACGTTGGTGCAGAACGGTCTAGAAGACACCTATTCACTCTTGCCTTGAAGAGATTTGGATTGTAGTGGTCAAAAACTGACGACAGTAATGAGTTCCATTCCGTATCAGTTCGCATAATGTAGCTAGAAGCATACGGTTAGTGCGAATAGGTATGCTAACCGGATATGGATGATACCCGGTCGTGTGTCTACTAGTCTTGTGGTGGAATGTTAAAAAGAACGCTGGAAAACAGCGGAGAGGATGTGTTGGCCCATACGCCCCCTCCCCCTTCTTCTAGCGTTTTTTATACGTGACGCGACCTAATGAAGGTGTCCACTCAAGCAAGTATTCGTTTGAACCAACGATTGACGGTTCTCCGGCAAACATGGCCGGCCCATTTCAGCTTGCTATTGAGTCGACTATTTTGGTTCGCTGTCGGCCTTTTGCCAAATGATGGTAAGAACCAAATGGAAACATTTTTAATTTCTTAAAGAATTTCGAGTTGGTAATTGGTAAGAAAATACTTGAGGGGATACTACCAAGCCTGGGGACAACGTTCTGAAGATAACCTAGATTCACCTAACATTATCCTACACTCATAATGATTCTTTGAATGTAATTTTACCTGGGCATTTTGTATGCCTCCCTTGAAGTATGCGAAGTTATCGGTCTGAGGCACCGGCGCGGTGGACGTTTAAAAATGATCCTTGTGGTTCAATCGAAAAAACCTTCTGACTTCAACTTTGAATCTATTTCTTTTTTTCCTTTTACAAAAAATACAAATACAAAATACAAAATGTTTATTTTCTTTCCAAAAATTTTACCATAGTTAATTTAACAGTTGTTGATACCTCCTTTTAAGTAAAAATACCTGTATTAGGAGGCATCGCTCTTCCATAGCATGCTTAGCGAATTATAAACTAAATTTTATACCTACAAAAACATTTTGATTGACTAAAATCTATACCTAATTTAAAGTTACGGCAGGCAAAGTTTATTACAAAAATATTATAATGTCTCAATAGTGAGATTTAAACCAGTAAATAACAATAGCTAAACACTATAAGACTAATAAAAACATGATATTATAATTTAGGTACTATGTTGATTCAATGCAAGAATATAAAAAGTTATGTGAGGGTAGAATTGAATCAGTGTAAATTATTGATCGAAATGGTTGAAGAATGTGGTTGTGTATGGTACAAGTTATAAAAGTGAGATGAGTTTAACATGTGAAGTGTATGGGGTGATTCTGAGGCCACCTGTCTCTTAAGAGTCAGGGCAACAGGAACCACTTAGTGTGTGTGTGGGTGTAGAGTTGTGTGTATGTTTGGATTGTGTGTATGAGTGTGTGTTTTGGGAGTTCTCCTGGCAACACAAGTCTCTTAAGAGCCAGGGTTTAACAGGAGAACCCCCGTGCGTGAATGGGTGAGAGGGTGAATGTGTTAGTGTGGTGTGAGTGGGGTGTTGTGTGTCTTGATTAGAGTATAGTATATATATAGTTAGTATATATATATAGTAGAGCGGGTGGGTGTATAGTATATTATAATGGCGTTTTGTACTGTTAATTATTAAATAAAAATATATTTATGAATTGATTTCTAGCATGGCTTCGGTCGTGTCATAGTTTAGAAGCAGTAAATATTTAATTACGCTTGTCTTGCAGTCGTATTTATTCATTGAAAAAATGTTCAAAGTTTTATTCATTTTATTATATAAATGTTTAGATTGTGTTTCGTATTGACGAGCCGCGAAAGAAGATTTTACTTGTTTTTTTATTAATATCCTTTTATTCTTTCTTCTTGATATCGTAAGATTAGGGTGGTATGTTAGGGATTTGTGAAGTTTAATAATAGAGTTCAGTATATATAATTTTCTGATAGGTAAAGTATTCTGTATTGAGTGAAGCAATTCGGTCGGATACCAGTATGGCTTAAAAAACATAACCTTAAGCAGCGCTCTCTGCGCTCGTTCAAGGCCAATGAGTTTTGTTTTGGTCGCTCCTCCCCAAATAGGTATGCAGTAATTAAAGATTGATTGTGCTAGGGCAATATATATTTTGTAAAGGAGATCCTGTGTAGCTACATGTCTAAGATTTTTGAAAATCCATATAAGTTTTCTAGTTCTACTCATGAGCAGTTCAAGGTGTGGTTGCCATGTGAGTCTCTGGTCAATTGTGATTCCCAGGTATTTAACGGTCTCTACTTTTTTTATTGTTGAGCAGGAGCACATATTTATCATTCCACATTCATGAATTTTTAAAATATAGTCAGAAGCAGGTTGAGTACGATTATACATAGTAAAACACATAAAGTTTGTTTTATTAACGTTTAGGGACAGTAAGTTAAGTTTAAGCCAATTCGCAATTATTTCTAGACCTTCTTCTGCTCTTTTTTTGACATCGCTCCAGGATGATCCCACAAATACTACTGCGGTATCGTCTGCGTATGAGAAAATATTACCGTCTGGAATTTTTAGCTCACAGAGATCATTTATATATGTCAAAAACAATGTAGGCCCTAAAACACTCCCTTGTGGGACTCCGTAGTCAATAGGGGTATCCTCACTTTCTGTCTCACCAATCTTAATCCTTTGCTTTCGATTATGTAGATAGCTTTTTAGGAGACAGAGTGGTGTGCCTCTTATTCCTATTTGCTCTAGTTTTTGTACTAGTATTGTAGTTGAGACGGTGTCAAATGCCTTTTTAAGATCTAGGAACACCGTTATACATTTATTCCCTTTATCTACATGGGATACCACGAGATTGCATAATGATGTGACGGCATCTTCTGTAGAGAGACCCTGTCTGAATCCATATTGATTTTTAGAAATAATGCTATATTTGGTAAGATATGATAGAACTCTCTTATTCATAATTTTTTCCAGAACTTTAGAGATTGCGGGTAGGACTGAGATAGGCCGATAATTGCTAACGTCGCCTTTGTCTCCACTCTTATACACTGGCGTGATTAGTGATTGTTTAAGAATGTTAGGGAAGATGCCTTGTGATAAGCACAGGTTAACGAGATAAGAAATGATAGGAGCTATAATTTTACATGATGATTTAAGGAAAATTGTTGAAATCCCATCACAACCCGGTGCACTTCCTGATTTTAAACTCATAATTATTTTCTGTATTTCTATTGTGTCACTATCCAAAAAAACACAGGATGAGCTATGGTTAATAGAGAGTTTAGGATAATTACTATCAAATGCAAGTATGTTTTGTTTAATGTTTTCTGCTAAAGTTTGTCCAATCTTTGAAAAGTATAGATTTATAAAGTTTGCTGCTTCTATGGGGGAAGGCTTATTTCTAAGAAGCTGGTTGTTCGTTGTCTTTGCAGGCTTATAGTGTGTAATATTATTGATAGTTTTCCAAAGTTCTTTGCTATTCTTCGACGAGTTATGCAATTGCTCTTGTTCGTATTGTCTTTTCAGTTTTTTTATTAAGTTGTTACAAAAATTACGGTATCTTCTATAACTAACTTTAAGTATTTCATTTTTTGGGTCAAGCCGTAGTTTTCTTTGCATGTGGTTTCGATTTTGAATACAGCGTAGAATACCCTGTGTTATCCATGGCTTGATAATTCGCTTACTTCTTGGAATCTTAACTATTTTTGTATTATCTTTTAAACTTTTTTGTATTCTATTTATTAACATTTCACATAATTTATTAGGGTCACTAATTTTAAGAAGGTCACTAAGGTTTTCATCTAGACTTATTATCGCATTTTCATGATTAATAATTGTTTTCATTTTAGGTATGTATTTTTGATTAGCACTTAATTTGTGTAATACTAAAAGGATCATAAAATGATCAGTAGTGGTAGTTTGTAAGACAGCCACTGTCGCTTCAGTTTTATTTTTGTTTAGTTTAAGTATGCAATGGTCGAGGCAATTGTTTTCTCGTGTAGGTAGGTAGTGGCCAGGTAACAAACCATTAGTAGACATAGCGTTTAGATAATTTAGTCTGTTGTGTTGTTCGTTATTTCGTTCTTCTCCTTTTGGGGTAAGGTTTATGTTTATGTCACCTACTACTATTATTTGATCAAAGTTTTTTATCTTGGTTAGGTGGTCGCATAATGACTGTATAAAATTGTCTGCATTTTTGTTAGAAGGAGATCTGTAAATACATAATATAACCAAATTGTGAATAATTATTTGTAAACATGACGCGTGTACAAGTTTTATTTCGTTAACAGTAGCTAGATGATCATTTTTTATATAAACAGCGACGCCATCATTCTGATTTAAGTTATTCATAGAAGCATAGGAATTGTAATTATTAACGTTAGGTAAAGGTTTATCCTCCTTTAGTCTACATTCTGTTAGTGCTAAAATATCTACATCAAATTTAATATTTGATAGGTTTATCTGTAGATCATCTATATTTGCATATACGCTTCTTATGTTTTGCGTAACAATACTTAGGTCAGTTAATGTTATTTTGGGTAGTCTAAGTGATAGTTCTTCTATAGTGCATGTAAAAGAATTTGCAATCTTAATATCGTCTAATTCATTTGCAATAGTAATAGGGTTATCCATAATTATCCTTTAAAAATGTGTTTTCAGTCGTTAGCAGGAAGTGTTTCATGTTGAAGGTTGCTTTATAAGGTAGCCTTAGTAGCACAATATATTTTTGAATTAGTTTGTAACCGTTGAAGTTTAATTGTATGTTTGTAGATGTGAATGTAAGTGTAAATATGTGTGTAAATATGTGTGTAAGTATGAGCTGTTTGTGTATTTGTGTATGTAATGTAATGTAATTATGATTCTCAACCACGTTATACTTAGTACATATAAGTAGTATTCCTAGTGACAGGAATAGTCATGCAGCGTTGAGTAAGCTGGTCACCTGGTTCTCGCTGTGGATAGTTATTATTGGGGATGTATCGTCCCTCCTCACGTACACCCTTCCGTAGGCAGTCCAGCAAAATTTGTATCCTTTAGATTTGGCAAGGTCTCTTGCAATGAAATGTAAACGAGAAGCCTTGGCCGTTAGTTGCTCTGAGACAAAGATGGGGGTGTCCTCATTCCTTGTAAAGCCCAAGTGTTTGGCGCAAAGTTTACTTTTATATCTTCGATTAAACGCTTTACTCAGTTTGAGTACATCAGTCTTCTGAATGGTAGACGAAAGCTCAACGACTATTGGAGTGTTTATCTGCCCTTCTTTTTTTCCTCTTACTCTATATATGTCTTTAATTTCTGATCTGTTTATTTTGCAATCAATTGATGTTCCCAATTTCATCACCATATTTATCATATCTTCTTTTGTTTCTGTCTTGCTTTTAGGCACATTTTTTATTTCAATGTTACTTTTCTGTCTGTCCTTTGAAGATCTTCGATTCTGTTTTCCAAGACTGTGATATATTCTTTGTCTTTTTTCTGTTGTTGTTCCAGACAGTCAACTTTTTTTGTGAGTTCGTCATTTTTGGTCATAAGGAGAGCAATAGAGTTTTCTATATTTTTATTCGTATTTTGAATCTCACTTAGTGTTGGGGCAAAGTACTTCCTGAGTTCTTCTTCTTGTTTGGACAAAAGTTTTTCCATCATATTGCTCATCTCCTGTTTAAAAGTGTTCAGTTCCGCATCCCAGTCGTCATCTCTACCCCTTTTACCACGCAGAAAAACATAGCTGGGGGTGGTTGCTTCGGAAGCCTGAGCTGCCTGACTTATATTTCCTTCGCTAGATGATTTATCAAATAAATTTTTGGGGGTGAGAAATTTATCCATTTTTCTTGTTATTTCAAGTTAGAGACGCTATCGCTTATGAACTTGTATCAAGCAACAATAACGCCCGGGCACAAGAATGTTTTCGCACAGTGACGGTGTCGCAAGCGCAGCGTAGTCTGACAGTGATATCTCTGTCTCTATCGGTTCTTACCGTGACGTGGTGCGCTGTCTCGTTTGACTTTGTTCAGCGTATAGTTAAACTCTTTGCGCCTTCTGTTTCCCTGGTACTTGAGTTGAATTTGTCAAGTTTTATATTAGATATTTTACTTTAATTAATTTAGAATAATGGTTTAAAAAATACGGTCACAAACGTCTTGACGCTTTCGCGGTCCGAGGGGAAGAGGGAGTTGGAGTATTGTTTTCCACGCTACATAATTAAAGAATGTGGTCGTAGTGATTCTTTTAATTTGAATGTAAAGTCTTTGAACCAGACAGTGCCGCTCGTTCCTATTTTAATTAAAATCTCTTTGTTTACCGTATCTTTGTATCCTGAGTGCGGGTGTATTAGCAAATGAATCGCTAAACAGGAAAAACGCGGTTTCGATGTTTTCATTTACATGTATTAGAATTCCGTCGCTATCCCTTGGAAACGACGCCGCTGACGAGTTGGCCAGAAGAGGATCGGAAACAACAACCGAAGGACCAGCACCTCTCCTCCCTCTGCCATTCTCACAGCTACGCACATGGATGCGACAACACTACCAAAACCAACACAACCTACGCTGGACGCGGACGACTGACTGCAGACAGTCAAGAGCAGCAATACCAGCTACCTCACCCAGGCTAACACGACGCCTAATGAACCTACAACGACGAGATCTAAGAACCATTGTGAGGACCATAACAGGTCACTGCCCACTGAACAAACATCTCTACAACATCGGAGCGACAGACAGTCCACTCTGCAGAGGCTGCCTATCCGAAGAAGAATCAGCCGCCCACGTAGTCCTGGAATGCGAGGGCGTAGCCTCCCAACGACGGCAAATCCTAGGAACCCCCAGGTCACTCCTCCACGCCTGTGAAGCCCCCAGGAAGCTTCTGCGCTTTTGGGAGGAGCTAGGCTGGCTACAAGTGTAGCCAGATCACCCCTCACGCCTAATGGACCACCTTAGAGTCTAAATGCGGACACAGGAGTCCAAATCAATCAATCAAATTCCGTCGCTATGTAACAAACCCTACGACTATTAAAGTGAAAATATACATGCCAGTAAAATGGAACAGTAGCGGGTACACAAGTTACAGGCATGCAGGATGTCTGGCACATTGTGGATACATGTGCAAGACGACGTACCTACACATGCCAGTTTACGAGATAGTGTGTCTTATTTCCAATGGAAAACATTCGAAGTAAATTATGTATCCTCATCATATAAACCTTCCTCTTGAATAAAAATAATAATAATAATAATGCTGGACAATCCACACAGCACACAGTACAGCTGGACATCCACACAGTAAGCTATTCAAAGCTTGTGTTATGGGTACTAGATAACTGATATATTTAATACATTATATACTTACATAAATAGATATTTTTTATTATACATAGAAAACACCCAGACCATCGGAACAAATTTCTGCAGATCGTACACAAATTTGTTCCAAGGCGGGAATCGAACCCGCAACCTCTTGCGTCGCAGGCAGGCTCTCGCCCGCTGCGCCACAGAGGTCGTAAATCACTCTATCTATTAAAAAAAACCACATCAAAATACCAAGCATACATAGGGATATAGGGACAGTGAAAGCGACTTTGTTTTATACTATGTAGTTTTCTACATAATACCGGTAATTGAGATATTGCACCAATATACCTTAGAGAAGGTTTGTCTAGGTGCACACATTCCACCATAACATCTATAGTTGCATAACGTGAAAAAATACAGTTCAATGTTCAATGTGAAGTGGATGACTTCAATATTTCACAATATTATATAATAATAATAATATCACCATTAAAACCTTTTATTTTCATCATAACTACTTGAATGTACGAATTTTTTATTATAATTATATTTCACTAGCTGATCCCGCGGCTTTGCTCGCGCTCGTTTACTTTGAAAATCTCATACAAACTTTCATCCCCTATTTTATCCCCTTGGGGATAGAATTGATCAAAATCCTTTCTTAGCGGATGCCTACGTCATAACATCTACCTGCCAAATTTCATTTCATGCCAAATTTTAGCCCGATCCGTCCAGTGGTTTGGGCTGTGCGTTGATAGATCACTATGTCAGTCAGTCAGTCACCTTTGAGTTATATATTATTTAGATTCATAAAACACCAACGTTCCCGAAAAACTGAATAAATATTTACCGATAAAGCAAAAATTCTACTTCTGAGAATCCAACTCGCACTTCTCTTATTCTTACCTCGTCAAAAAAATCCTCAAAAATAAAAACAGAACACGAATTTAATAAACACAATGTTCTATATTCAGTTTCCAAGAAAGATATATTTTTACCAAAAAAGTATGTTCAGATAAAGGTCCATGAACCCGAAAGCTCGGTAGCGATGTAACAAAGCACTGTTTCTTTTTAGTAAAGTAAATTACTAACCGACTATTTGGGTCCCTTGACATTTTGATAACTCGTCCTAGGTGGGCACGGCGATATTATTTCGGACGTGACACGAATTCGTGGAGGTGGCAGTGGGAAATAAAATAGGAATCATACCTACAAGAGAAGGGAAATACCTAGTTGTAGTTGTGTTTTTTTTTATAAAGAATAAACCGTCCTTTGACTGCAATCTCAACTGATGGTAAGCGACTATGTAGCCGATGTTGGAGCAGAACGGTCGACACCTATTCACTCGATCCTTGAAGAGATTTAGATTATAGTGGTCAGACGACGGTAACGAGTTCCATTCCTTAGCAGTTCGCATAACGTTGCTAGAAGTAAAACGCTTAGTGCGAATAGATGGTATGCTAACCAGGTAAGGATACAAACATTTCTTCTTGATAGGTAACGACTGCCACTCTGCCTGCCCTTGCCTATAAGAACGAATCACGCGGTATTTAGCGGTAATTATGCATTTCTTATTTGCATTTCACACCTTCCACTGAATATAAATAAAAAAGGATATCAGAGAACCCTTATAATCTTATCAAATCTATCTGTTTTTGGGTTTACGAGCTAGATTCGGCCGGTCCTTTGGCGGAGTAATCACATAACAAACAAAAAAAAACAGTAGAACTTAACTTCAAAAAAGATTATTAGGTTTATTATTAGGCGGGTTATATATTTATTTATTTGATTTTTTCACCCCCGGTTTCTGAAAGCTTGATTAACGCTAATCGGCTGTCAAGTCACTTGCTATCTCTATCTAATTTGAAGGAATATTTGAAATAGCATGAGACTTAAACAGCCGCTTAGTGTTGATCGAGCTTTCAGAAACGGGGGGTTAGACTTTTTGGTCCATATTTTGTTAGTAAACTTACCTAAAAGCTAACGTACTTGCTATGTTAGTAGGTATTTCTAAAAGTAAGTAAAGTAGTAATGACTCAAAATTAAATAAAAATGTGTCTATGTTACCAGCATGTGTATAGTACTTATAATCCTTTCACCGCACTGTTTTGAAAGAAATTTATCACGATAAGAAGAAGCATGATGATAGCATCAAAAACGAGTGCTATCACCTTCGAGTACTTGTCTATCGGATAACCTAAGAAACTTGTATCTTATTCCGGCCAAACACGAAACTTCCTAACTTGCTTACGAACACAAATGAAGTTAGCGCAATGTCCTGCTACATTCACGTTTAACATCTCGACGTTTAAACATAGGTGAATGTGATTAACGCTGACATCGGGACGTGTCTAAGCAGATATTGCGCTAATCGCCGGTCAGGGCTCGTTAGGGTGAACTCGAGGTTCTTACGACAGCGCGCAGCGCCGCTTACCGCCAACAACGAAGTTTTTTTAAATGAAACAACACTATCTAGCCCCAAATTTTTGTAATAGGTTTTTATTATCCTATCCTACTAATATTATAAATGCGAAAGTTTGTAAGTATGGATGGATGGATGGATGGATGTTTGTTACTCTATAACTTCAGAACGGCTGAACGGATCTTAGTGAAAATTGGCCCAGAGATATAATATCTCTGTGCCAATCAATCATCATTATAGTCTGAAATAACACATAGGCTACTTTTTATCCCGTGGGGATACCGGGATTTAACGCGGGTGAAACCGCGGGACGCCACTATTTAATTTATAAAGGTGGTCTTACCCCCGGTTTCTGAAAGCGCAATCAACACTAATCGGCTGTCAAGTCACTTGCTATCTCTATCTAATGTATAGTTAAAGCTGAAATAGCAAGTGACATGACAGCCGATTAGTGTTGATTGCGCTTTCAGAAACCGGGGGATAGTCCTGTGTTTTTTTATTTATGTCTTTTTATGCAGACCGTGCATGGCAGCGTTCCACAGTCATATTGCGGAGATGTGACACACACATTTTTCTTTATTATAGTTTTTTCGTTTCTCTCTCTCTAGGTGTCATTACTATGTTGTTTATTGTCTTATCTGTCTGGAATATTTCCCTTTTATATATATATATATATATATGTTTCGTACAGTTTGTCGTGTGCGGTATGTTTAAATAAATGTCTTTTCTTTCTTTCTTTTCTTCTTTCTTTCTCAGACAGTCTCAGAGAAGTTATCATCATCAGGAGCTTGAAGAAGTCCTCTGTTGGACAAGGGTCTATTCAATTCTAGGAGGAACGTTTCTGAGCCCTCCCCATCCTTAATTAGCTTGAAACCGAAACTGCTTCACGACTTCGATCCCCAGGCACTGTAGACATCCCTTCAAAGTTACTTTTAATAACTAAATAACTAAGTAAAGAATTTCTGCAGCGATACGAAACATATGGCACATTTAATTCTGCAGTAGTTGATATTCCGAAGAAGAAAGAAAATACATTTATTTTGGACAAAACACATACCTAGTACCTATACATACAGCACGAACAGATAAACAAGGTACATAACTGTAATAAAGAAATTAATAAGAAACAGGAAAAAAATAAAAAACAGTAGGTACAGTAGATAGTAAGAGATTTATATAAGGAGACATAGGTAAAAGTGAAACAAATTATTTTAGAGAAGTAAAAATATTCCATAGACAAAGAAGAATTAGTATTATACCAGTGTTAGTATTCTAGCCCACCGCGAGAATACTAACTGGTTTCCTCGCAGTATTCCCTGTCACAGAGAGTATTTTTGTATCTTAAAATATACTTTCAAGCTGGTTTTCCCTTGCAGTTAAGGAGGTGATGTCGGAAGAGTTGTGGACCACGTTGCACTTGGGAGCACGCCCCTTGAAGAAAACATAGCTTTGGAACGTTTGGATAAGCAATAACCAATTTGCATATATTTTATTTTGTTTTCATTGCGACAGCCTACGTAGCTCAGTTGGTAGTAGCTATGCCTTTTGCGCCGTAGGTCGTGGGTTCGATTCCCACCTTGAACAAACATTTGTGTGGTGAACATAAATGTTTGTTCTCTGTCTGGGTGTTATAAAATATTATAAGTATGTATTTACAAAAAAAAAGTATTATGAGTAGTATATCAGCTATCTGGTCCTCCCATATTACAAGCATAAGCTTAGTTTGGGGCTAGATAGTGCTGCGTGGAAAGTCCACCAAAATATATATATATTGCTTCAAAAACTTGAAAACTGATTTTACTTGAATATGAAAGATGTGTATTTTTTACTTGAATATGAAAGATGTGTTTTTTTATTAAACAAACAAACAAGTTTGTACCAGACGGTAGCTTAAGGTGAAGACAAGAGCTAATGTGACTCTCGCTCGCACGTTTTGACTTGTTGAAGGATATAAAATCGCAAAACCCATTTTCGAAAAATCGCAAACAACCATTTAGGTGCAATCACATTGCGCACAGTTTAGTAAAAAAATAATTTTGATCGGTTTTTTTTTTTTTTTTTTATACAACTAGCTGATGGAACAAGCAGATGGCCCACCTGATGTTAAGTGGTAACCATCACCTATAAACAAAACATTGCCCCGTAGGTCACGCACAATAGGAACGTGCCCTACGATGCACTGCCCTGCGTCCATCAACTTGGGGCATACAGATGTTAAGCCTCATGTGCCTGTAATTACACCGGCGACCACACTCTTCAAACCGAAACACAGCGTTGCTGCTTGGCGGCAGAAAAAGGCGTGGTGGTAGTACTTCCCCGGACGAGCCCTTCACAAAGAGCTCTACTACTCTTAAACAACAACACAAGTTTTCCTACTTAAAAGTTTGCTTTTCTAGTTTTCGTACATAAGCAAACTTTTGAGTAGGAAAACTTGCATTAATCAAAACCAAATTTTTACTAAACTATGTGCAATGTCTTTCAAAATGTCGAATCGTGCGAGCGAGAGGAATATTAGGTGTTGTTAACGCCTTAATGCGAAACAGCATTTTCTACCAGTAAACTTTGATAGGTGAAAAACAAAAAGGTCGGCTAATGAAGGTCATCGATTAGCTTATTTTAGATTTTTATGATCTAGTTGCAAAAATGGCAACAGAACATATCACAGCGCATGTACATAAACTTACACTGCCTTAAGAGGCTGACAACCTTGAAACAACTTCCCGCTTAGACGTTTTGACATGTTGAGATATTATGAAGATTATAAAATCACTAAACCCATTTTTGTAAAATAGTTATCAACCACTTTGTGTGCAATCACATAAGAAAAGTTGTTTGATGGTTGTCAGCTCCTTAAATTATGCAAAAACCTTATCCAGTAAAATTATTACTCCAGTTTTCTTATCCAGAATTCTCGGCGCAGTGTCAACTTAGAGGCGGTAAACATTTGGTCGGCGATCCACCGCTAATGTAGCTAAATGGGTGAATTCAGTTGAGAACCCCTGCATTGGAAGCGCGTTCGCTGAGTTACAATGTATTATTTCGATTTTTGGAGCCGCTGAACTTTATTCTTTGAATATTTTTGGGTATAAAATTTAACTTCTTCAGTTCTCAAAGATTTTTATTTTCATTGCAGATAAGATAAGATAACATAAATAACTAACGACTGCACGGATTTGAATGAAATCCTGGCGAAGGTTCGTGGCTGTGTGTAAGTGTAAGTTCCCACTCATCTCTGTATTTTGTAACATAATTATCACACGCTCCCATATCACACACTTTGCTTAGTCTGAAGAAATAGACATGTCTGAAAAGTAAAACAAAAGATAAATACAATAAGTAATGCTGAACAAACCACACAGCACCATCTAGCCCCAAAGTAAGCTACTCAAAGCTTGTGTTATGGGTATTAGACAACTGATATATTTGTTACATTATATACTTACATAGATATATGTTTTTTTATTATACATAGAAAACACCCAGACCATCGGAACAAATTTCTGCAGATCGTACACAAATTTGTTCCGAGGCGGGAATCGAACCCGCAACTTTTCGCGTCGCAGGCGTACTCTCGCCGCTGTGCCGCTGAGGTCGTCAAGATGAAGAGAGAAGAGAAGAAAGAGCCTGTAATTTCAACGGCACTTACACCCTACAAACCGAAGCATAGGTAACATTTTACGGCTTGAACTCTGTAGAAGGTTAGAAAGTTTTCTCTAGAGCTTATTTTCGTTTGTACAAAATAAAAAGCCATTTTACCAAGACAATAGAGTTGTATACTTATGTAGACATTATCTTAATATGAACACAGTTTATATTCTGGGAACATATTTAATGTGAATTTCGTTGACTTTGTTTCTCTTCGCGGTTCTATGAGGTTTGGTGATTGTATTGGCGGTTTAAATTAGCGATAATTTCACAAAGCGCCATCTAGCGGAACTAGACAAAGCTTGTAACATTACAAAAGAAAAACAGGACTAACCAGAAACATTTTTTTTTAAATAACACTAGTAGTTCGCCCCGACCTGAGATTTCGTGACGCGACGCGAACGCTCCGAAAATATAAGTAAGTAGTAGTCAGAGGCAAGTCCAACCAAACATTGTGTTTGGACTTGTCTCTGGCTGCCACCTACTAACTAAGTATGGTAACCAAGTTTCAACTGAATTGGCCTATTTATTGAAGAGTTCCGATAAACAGACCTTGGCTCCATCATCAGAACAGGTCACTATCACCATTTAATGAGAACCAAGTACCTTCTTAATCTTTTACAAAAAAAAATATATTTAAAAAACAAAGAAATTGGCCGACCAGTAGAAAAACCTTGAGGCCAACGAAACTCTTAGAAATGGGAGCTCTTGGGTCATTGGCTATCGTAATTTAATCTTTTTATAGTATCTCAAAAACCGGGCATCCTAAAAAAAAATAAAAATGGTTTTGGAATTTACAAACCAAGCCCTTTCATATGACATGTAATTTAATTTTTTTGCTTAACTTTTTTAATTTTTGCCCCCTTAAAAACCCCCATAGTTTAATAACCCCTCATCCGATTTCACTCACATACTTACCAGTAAATTTCTCAAGTACAAGCTATCGACTTACCAAATTTCATGCAGATCGGATAAACGGTTCTCAAGTTATCGTCGGACAAACATACAAACATACATATATACGTACATACATACACACATAAAATGCCAAATCGCCCAAGTTGATTGTAAGATTTTCGTTCGCTTCGCTCACTCAATCAATAAGAACTTTCTCTCAGAAATTATTACAACACCCAGAAATAGCCAAAATATCTGTGCCAGATATTTTGTAAAATATCTGTATTATTATTATTTATTTGTAAAATATATGTGCCAGATATTTTGTACATTTTGGACATACCAGACATAGTATAAAAAAAGGTATTTTCAAGTTGGTATGTATTGCAAAATCGCGAATAAACACACTAATTTAAAACGCTAAAAATCCCGCACTAGCACCTAATTCCGCCAAAGCATTTCAAAAGCCAACTTAAAATAGGAGTATCGTACATAAAATTAAATATCCGGAAAGAATCAGGGCGTTATCTGTAATAGAAATCTCTGGTTCGGGATTTATTGGGTTTGTGGCTGTGGATTGCACGAATGAAATATAGGCAGAGCGAGCGTTGGTTTTTTTTTAAAGACAGGACTTGTATTGGCGAGCTCTCCCGGCGGGATGTTATTCTGGGGGATTCTATTCTGGTTTAACCTGCTGCGGCGATTCTAGACACATTTTCATGGTACTAGTCAAAGTCCAAACTATTTAATATGATGCGTAGTACGCTTCATACTAAATAGTTTTACGTACCTGTGTTTACCTACATTACTATACTTTCGGCAAAATTCAACGACTAATCGACTTTTGTTCAACAATGGAAACTGAAACTGAAACAGCTTCACGACTTTGATCCCCAGGCACGGTAGATATCCCTTCAGATCTCTCAGTACCAAGTAGGTACTAATTCAAGATTCTTTGAGGATGTCTAAGGGGGGTAGTCAGAGGTACGTCCAAACATAACATTTGGCACATACCCACATTTTGCCACATAAGCCCATCGCCGATGTTAGAATACTAACTGGTTTCCTCACGATGTTTTCCTTCACCGTTTAAGAGCACTGGCATTGCGCACATAAATTTTTCGATAGAAAAATCCATTGGTGCACGACCGGATTCGAACCTGCGACCTTACGATCGGAAGGCGGGGTCACTCCCACTAGACCACCGGTTCAACAATGGAATGGGTATTATAGTTATAACAGTAACATTATACCTTCTTTGGTAACATTATACCTAGTTATTTAGGCATAAATATTTAATTAAATTTTTTTAGAAGGGAGAATATTCATTTGCGGTTTAAATTTTTTTATTAGAGCTCCTTAGGCGTCTAACAGTCAGTCGATCAGGGGCCTAATTGTCTAACTCGCTGGTAATCGTAATTGGCACAGATTAGGGAATATCTAGTATCGTAATGTCACAGATGAATTTGATATGTAGTACAGAAAGTTTGACACTTGAAACCCAGAATCTCGCTATGGTAATGGGCATTAAGTTACACAACAAGACCCCAGAGCGGCTCTAATACGCTAATGTCTGGCTATCGAGATGGCTTTCAATTTTGTTTCGTCTTCGTTTTTTTTTATGGCTCCTGTCTATAGACAATCTTGCCAGTGTCAAGTGATAGAGATTATATGCTCTTTGTTATGTTTCTAGTCACGTCAGTCGAAAGTCGAGTCAGTCAATTGTTTTGAAGAAAATGGTGGCGGTTTCTTCAAAACATTTGAAACATTTTCGGTAAAATCGCGATATCACATATTACACTTTTATTTCAAATGCTTACACTTTGTGCTAAGACCACAAGTAATGTTGGTTAAAATACCACCAAAATTACACAACACAACTCAAAATAACACTAGAAAAACAATTAAAATGAAACTGCTATGTTGCTTCGATAGATGACAGAAAACGAATCGGCTTTCAATTTGACAAATTGACTCCCATCCATGGCTTTCAGTTTGGCATTTGATTACCATAGTGTAATAGTAATTGAAGGATGGATGGGAATCAAATGTCATACTGAAAGCCATGCCGATAAGCAGCGAAAGAGCGTAATCGGGGAGGGGCATGCTGTCAGTGGTGTCAGTAACAATATACATTTTATAAGGAGTTTGGTAATCAAGGAGAGGTAGAAATGTTAAAATAGGTTTTAAACGGAATAATCCAGATGCCTACAGAATCAGGCTATGCATGGTTCTGGCTTTGTTCTGGTATGTTCGACGGCTCGCGATGGGTTTTCTTTTGTGGCTGTGCTGATTGGTTATTGGCTCGAATCGGAATGGTTTATTATTTTGTGCCACGCATATGCGTATTTGTAAAAGGATTGTGTATGTTTCAGGAAAGAGAACTGTGCGTATCGATTTTCTGACATTTTCGTAACAAAGATTTGATGGGAGGAAAAATCTTTGTCGTTTATACACTCATATTCGAACAATGTGCTGTTTCAGAGGTTATGAACTCTTTTTATATAGTACTAGTTGCACCCCGCGGTTTCAATCCCGGTATTCCCACGGGATAAAAAGTAGCCTATGTGCTATTCCAGACTATAATCTATCTCTCAGCCAAGTTTCATCCAGATCCGTTCAGCCGTTCCGGCCTGAAAGAGTAACAAACATCCATCCATACTTACAAACTTTCGCGTTTATAATAGTAGTAGGATATTATTATTTGAAGATGATACCTTTAGTTTTAAAATACTAGGCTGTATACACCAAAAAGAAAAACTGAAACTGAAACAGCTTCACGACTTTGATCCCCAGGCACGGTAGATATCCCTTCAGATCTCCCAATACCAAGTAGGTACTAATTCAAGATTCTTTGAGGATGTCTAAGGGTACCCCCCTTAGACATCCTCAAAGAATCTTGAATTCATCAGAGGTACGTCCAAACATTACATTTGGCACATACCCACCAAACAGTAAACATCCAAAACAAGTCGCCGGTGTAATTACAGGCACATGAGGCTTAACATCTGTATGCCTCAAGTTGATGGACGCAGGGCAGTGCATCGTAGGGCACGTTCCTATTGTGCGTGACCTACGGGGCAATGTTTTGTTTATAGGTGATGGTTACCACTTAACATCAGGTGGGCCTTCTGCTTGTTCCATCAGCTAGTTGTATAAAAAAAAAAAAAAAAAAAAAAAAAAACAAGTAAAAGCCCGTAAGCCTATTCCACCTGTAATCTCCCCTATATTCTCATGCCGTCCATAACAAATTACTTATCCGTGCAGTTGTGTAATAAATATTACTCGTTTGAATCGGGCAATAAATTCAATAGAAAGAAAGGCCAGAAGGCAATTTTCCCCGCGCGTTATCGCATAAATTGCTTTGCTCGTATGGAAAATCTTGAAGGACATTTCTGAAGATAGAAACATTTTCTATTAGAGTTATAAAATGTTATGACAGGAGACTAGATATAGAATCAACAGGAAAAACATATTAGGTACCTGAATATAAGAGGCAGTAAAAATAGAAACGCCATTGCTATTTTTATAATTAAAATTGCTACAAAGAAAATTACAATTAATAAATGTGTTTACAATTTATGAAATACTGATGAAACAGTTGAGCTCATTGAACAGTTTCATCTTCTCATTGTCAAAGTACGGGTGTCAGCCCTTTAATAGCAAATAAATTTATGGAAAAATAAATTTTCTGTGTGACGTAATGATCGAAATGGCAGTAGACACAAAGTACCTCGACGACGTCGACTCAGGTGCGTTCGTCGCCTCATTTCTCCGCTGTCGCCTGCATCATTTCGCATGGTAAGGCGGATCGCACACGGCGCCGCTTGCCGCAGCGGTACGAGGATGGGCAAATCAAAGTCTAAGTCAAGCGATATTTGTTCAATTAAATCAAAATTCTTCGACGTTTGCGTTGCTCGTGTCCGTGGCAACGCGAACATCGACGCTCTCTCTCCCTCTCTCTCGCGCTACCGCACGCGTTGTTTTCGCGCATTGCTCATGTCTGCCGTGCATTGCCAAGTCCCTGCGCATTTGAGCTAAGTGTAAACTGGGTATTAAAACTAGTCATACCGGGCTACAGTACAGTAAAAGGGCTACGGATACGCAGCGCGTGTGTACACCGCCCTTATCCCGCTGTCGTTTGCATCATGTCGCATCGTAACTGTAGCATGATGTACTTGTGGGCTGTTGGAGAAAATGTAGCGAAAATACTGGAATAAATATTGCAACTAGAATAAAATGTCTCAGATTAACCTGTTATGTAGTTTATTGTTTTATTAGTTTTGTGTTTCACTATGATAAAAAAAAATTTGCAGCCAGTTGGTAGTTGATCTGCCTTCTGCGCTGTACGTGGGTTTGATTCCCACACAAACAAAACTCAGCGTGGTGAACTAAATGATTGTAAAGACAAATACCGGCAGGTCGGAAAAAACGTCGGGAAAATAAATAATAAAGGTAAACGTGATAAATTTCCGATAAGGTACCGCTAAATTCTAATGAAATGGATGGTAACATACCGGTACGGGTTTTATAAAAAAAAACCAAGCTTGAAAAAGTTGCCAAACTCTGATTCCAATAGCAAGGAGTATAAAAAAATGTAGATTCCAGTCTCGGCTCCATGGGACCGAGTGGTCAGTGAGTCAGTGACAGTCATTTTTTAAGACGAAGACAAGAGCTAATGTGACTCTCGCTCGCACGATTCGACATTTTGAAAGATATAAAATCACAAATTCCAATTTTGAAAATACGCAAACAACCATTTTGTGTGCAATCACATTGCGCACAGTTTAGTAAAAAAATCATTTTGATCAATACAAGTTTTCCTACTTAAAAGTTTGCTTTTCTAGTTTTCGTACTCAAGCAAACATTTGAGTAGGAAAACTTGCATCAATCAAAATGAAATTTTTACCAAACTACGAGTATGCGCAATGTGATTGCACACAAAATGGTTGTTTGCGATTTTTCGAAATTGGAATTTGTGATTTTATATCTTTCAAAATGTCGAATCGTGCGAGCGAGAGAAATATTAGGTGTTGTCAACGCCTTAATACTTTTCATGCATGTTGAGACTCGCTGCTTATGGGGTCCTAGCTGCGCCCCACGGTTTCACGCGCGTAGTTTTAAATCCCAGTATTCTCACGGGATGAAAAGAAGCCATTGCGCTATTCCAGACTCTAATCTATCTCTGTGCCAAATCTCATCCAGATCCGTTCAACTGCTCTAGCGTTTTTGAGTAAAACACATACAAACTTTCACATTTATGATATTAGTGGGATAGAATGTGATAGTGTGCGTGCCACTTGCTAAAACGTCATGTGTACCTATGTCAAGCTCTCGGCAGCTGGCTAGTAGCTGTGGCAAGTAGCCCATGTGCCGGAATCTACAAAAAATCAAAGACCTGTTACTTTTTACATTGCTGAATATAACAAACATAAATTTCGTCAATCTGTATGTATTATTGTACATCAATTCTGCCGGGTAAAGTAAATCCCACTCAGAACAAAAATGCCCTAAAACGGATATGATACCAAATTATTTCACGCCAAAAAGTCGTCATACCATATCTTCCCCTTACCCAACTCATAACTTGAGGTAAGTCATAGTGCTTTTCTCTATCATCGCACAACGAGCAGCCAATATCACACTTTACTTCTATAACAACAAGGTTCAGTTTAGCGTGAGTGGGAGCGTGGTATGTTTCCCTAGCGAAGAAAATATTTTCATTCAGTTCGGTCCTCCATCTTGCGCTTCAAGTACGGAATGTGGAGAAATCACTTGAAAACGTTATGATAACGAAACTAGAATTTTTACGACCAAATATAATATACAAGTGTTGATCAAGTGAGCGCAGCGAAAGATCTTTAGTGGCTTGACAGCTGCTCATACATCACACTAATAAAAAAATTCAACTTATGTGAAGTTGTAATTTTTATTTTTGATATTTTTTTTTCGCTTGCGTGTTCCACAAAGAAATGATAAGAAGAATAGTATTATCACATACGTTTCCTTCACCGTTTCCTTTTATTAATAACAAAGCATTACCTCGTAGTTCACGCACGATAGGAACGTGCCCTACGATGCTCTGCCTCCTTCAACTCGAGGAATATAATAATATAATATAATAATATAATATAATGCTAAACCTCATGTGCTTGAAATTTCACTGCCAACAACATCCCTTAAACCGAAACACAACGTTGCTGCTTGGCGGCAGAAAAAGGCGTGGTGGGTAGTACTTCCCGGAGGAGCCCTTCACAAAGAGCTCTATTACTCTGTTAATGAAATCCTTCTCGATAACTTTGATTATAATAGTGAAAGATGCTGAAATTACAACTGAAACCAAATAGTAGTTAAAAGTTCGAGTCAACTTTGATGAGCTGGGCTAGTGACGTCATTAGCTGATAGACAGTGTATCCCCAACCAATTCCAGGATAATTCTCAAAGACCTGCTCCAAGTCGCAATTAGGTTAGTCTCCAGCTGCAGTTTAGCATTAATTTAGCATAATATTGCTAATCCTGAATCCATTCCCAGCAGATTGAGACACATGAATAGCTGCAGATCACTGGCACAGACGTTCTTGTATAGCTGGTTTTTTTTGGAAAAGAAGAAGAAAAATAATTGTTCATTGTTTTTTTTTTTATTATTTTTATTCAGCATCTTTAGGAAGATTTGACTTGCTGTGCACTGTAATTTGGCCGATAGGCTTGGCCGAAAAACACATTAGTTTTTATTTGAATAAAAACCAATATGCGGAACAGTGTGGTGAAAGGATTAAGGGCCATAAAAGAGATTAATAATAGTAAAAATAAAAAAGAATTTGCTGATACAACTATAGCTTGTGCTAGCTGCTTACTTTTACCTATGACTCTCAAAGCGAAGGGTATTCATAAACTTACAGAATAGCGTAAGATTTTACAGTCAAATGTATGAATAAAACCAAGTTTTCGTTGAGAGCTGAAGAGATGCTATAACTAAAAAATAGCGAGAGTTATACGTGCATTCATAGGAACTATGCGGATATAATGTGTCCTACGAATTTTCGTAGAGTTGGCATGAATTCAAAATCGTGTATCTCGCGAGCATTTTGACCAGTATCCTGAAATCTTCTTTAAGAGTAGTAGAGCTCTTTGTGAAGGGCTCGTCCGGGGAAGTACTACCACCACGCCTTTTCCTGCCGCCAAGCAGCAACGCTGTGTTTCGGTTTGAAGAGTGTGGTCGCCGGTGTAATTACAGGCACATGAGGCTTAACATCTGTATGCCTCAAGTTGATGGATGCAGGGCACTGCATCGTAGGGCACGTTCCTATTGTGCGTGACCTACGGGGCAATGTTTTGTTTATAGGTGATGGTTACCACTTAACATCAGGTGGGCCATCTGCTTGTTCCATCAGCTAGTTGTATTAAAAAAAAAAAAAATTTATTTTGGATCTAACATGGTGGTTTGTTTGATTCACTTTTGTCACCTTTTCGGTCATTTCCGTTATATGTAACAAATAAAACCTAATATTTTATATTCTTTTTATCATATTTTTTTCTTTTTGGCCAGTACAAAAAAGTTTAATGGGCGCAGCGCAGTAATAATAATAATAATAATCATTTATTTCAGGCAACAAAGCAAAAAAGATCTTAAAAATACAGGGCCCATAGCATAAATACCTTACAAACTAAAAAATAATATATATAATTATATGACTTATTTAACTAGCACGTAGAGACGTGTGCAGTGCATGCACGCAGTGCATCGTAGGGCACGTTCATATCATAGGTAATTTGCGTGGCAGTGCTGCTAGTTTTAGAGCAATCTTTTGCAATTTTTATACTTGCCAAAGGATTTTTTCTACTTGCCCATGAACAAAACATTATCTCACAAGTCATGCACTATAGGAACTTGCCATAAGTATAATAACTTCTCGAAGTATTTTTTGATTGTAGAGATAGTTCGTCGTATTTACAGTTTACAACATGTCTACGGCTTTTCGTTTGTCTGTGAATACGTAACTTACAGAAAATTGCAGCTAAAAAGCATAAAAGTTTCAAAGGATCTTGTTTGCAATATTTTAAAAAGGTCTGCCGCACGTAGACTGAACGTATTAAAAGAGTAGACTAACAATTTTTGTGATACAACGATCTTTTTCTCTGAACTTAGAGAAGGAATGCTTTTGTTTACATTAGCTAATTAAGGGTCAAGTCGGGTCAAATTAAATTCTAAACTTAGATTAAAAAGATATATGTGATATTATTAAAACGAATGACCATAGGTAATTTTCATACATAAATAAAATTGACACAGCATAGTGTCAATTTCATTTGAATTTGCATTGCAATTTTCAATAAATACAGAAAAAATTCACAGTGTATGTGTACAGTGTACAAATAAAATTCAGGCTTGGCGAATTTTGTTTAAATGTACTGACACACGTGCTCAATAATAAGCATGCTTATCTTGAGCATGCTGAAAAATCAACCGACGTACGACCAATTAAGCATGCTTATTTACTAGCACGAACTGTTCACACGTGCTTTTTTTTTTATACAACTAGCTGATGGAACATGCAGATGGCCCACCTGATGTTAAGTGGTAACCATCACCTATAAACAAAACATTGCCCCGTAGGTCACGCATAATAGGAACGTGCCCTACGATGCACTGCCCTGCGTCCATCAACTTGAGGCATACAGATGTTAAGCCTCATGTGCCTGTAATTACATTATTGAGCAAGTCTCAAAAAAGCATGCTTTCAGCTCGAAAATAAGCACGTGAGTGCAACCTTTACGTTTTCAACGAAGTCTTGGGGCATAGGTGTTTCATTTACTCATTATGCTTTATTGGGGTAATAAATTATCACTGTGATTATTGTGTATTGATATAGTAGGTACATCTGTTAAAAACATGGCCGATTTGAAAACAAATGGAATACTACGAAATACGATATTAATTAGCGGAGAGAAATTTGTGGTTATCAAATCGAGTTGAAACAGCCATTTCATGTTTCATTGAAGCTAGTAATTGCTCGCCTGAGGTTTAGGGTTTTCGATACATTTGTGAAATATTGCTCATTTTAAATTTGAGATACCTAAATGGTAAAACGCACCAATACCCATAGTGGGACGATTTTCTGTCAAGGATGATGGTTACCAGCTCTGGTATTTTAAACGGACTTATAAAACGTTAAATATCAACTCACGCCAATGTCTGTTTCATGATAGATCTATAAACTTTAGTGCAAGCATTGTGTCATGACATGACAATATGGCCGGTTTGTTGTAGGTAATAAGTGAAGTGAAAATCGATTTTTTACGAGAAATATTTTCCTAAAACAAAAGAGTTCATTAAAAAATAAAAAAAACCTGAAGCCTGAACTACTCGTGTAATATTGGAAACAAATGAATCGAGATTTTAAATTTACGATGAGTGTCAAGACGATTTTGGTGCTAGTTTGTTTGCTGGCATATGCCAGTAGATCGAATGGAACCAAACCAATGGTCAATTGTAGAGTAAGTACTTAGGTACCGGTAAAGTGTGGCTATTTGGAATCTGGGGTTATTTAGAACACTCTGAATTATTAGTTTTACTCACTACTATTTACTCTAAATCTTTGGATTTTCATTCAAGATTTCTTTGTTATAGAAGACTTGCGCCCCGCGGTTTCACCCGCGCAGATTTAACACTAGGATTCATTTAAATTTTTATCCCAATCTATTCAATAATATTGAGCGTACAACAAAAACATCAGACACACAAATATCGTTACTTTCTCATGTATGTATAGTATACTCCTATTTAGAAGGTTGTAGAACTTACCTTTGTTAAATTTGCATGACCTACAGGTTGATGTCCTGACAGTCCTGACAATACAGGTTTCAAAGGTCTAAGCGAATGGTCAATGGAAATAATCGTACATTTTTGATTGAAATGCGATTTATACTTTGTATTACTTACACTAGTAATGTACACTCGTAATTATTTTATAGTATCGCAGTAATCATTTGCGGCAAGATGGAGGCCTCTGCTTCGAGATTCCACCATGGCAGCATCAGCCGGTGGAGTTGGAGCAACATCTGGTGGCGCTAAGGGACCGGTGGATTAACTCTACCAGACGCAAAGAACCACACCTGGCGCTCACTAACAGGTCTCTGTCTTACTTGTAGGAAAGTCAGAGGTCTAGAAAGAGAGCGTTGATGTATACCTATAATTATTTACCTTAAGGCGTTGACAACAGCTAATGTACCTCTCACTCGCACGATTCGATATTTGCAAAGATATAAAATCACTGATCCCGGTTTTTAAAAATCCCAAGCAACCATTTTGTGTGCACATTGCACACAAAATGGTTGCTTGCGATACAGATAAATCCGTTGTGTGCAATTAGGCAAGATAGAAAATACTTTATTGTACACAACTTAAGGATACAACAAAAAACAAACTTAAAACTAAAAGTACAATGGGCGGCCTTAAGTAGCTGTCCCTACCAGACAACCGTTGGATGAAATGGACTCAAGAAATTTAGAAGGGATCCTTGTGTGCGTGAAGATAAATAAAAACAATTTGTTAATATACATACAAAATACAAAGAAATTAGAAACCAATATATTTTGACGACATAAATGGCGCAGCGGGCTAGAGTCCGCCTGCTACGCAAGAGGTTGCGGGTTCGATTCCCGCCGCGGCACAAATTTGTGTACGATCTGCAGAAATTTGTTCCGTTGGTCTGGGTGTTTTCTATGTATAATAAATAATATCTATCTATGTAAGTATATCATGTAGGTATTAAATATATCAGTTATCTAGTACCCATAACACAAGCTTTGAGTAGCTTACTTTGGGGCTAGATAGTGCTGTGTGGATTGTCCAGCATTATTTATTTATTTACTAGCGACCCGCCCGCGCGACCCTGCTTCGCACGGGTGCACATATCATGCATGTATTATACATAATAAACCTGTCTCTTGAATCACTCTATCTATAAAAAAAACCGCATCAAAATCCGTTGCATAGTTTTAAAGATTTAAGCATACCTATGACGACCTATGGGACATGGGGACATAGGGATATAAGGACAGAGAAAGCGACTTTGTTTTATACTATGAGCGATTTATTAATATACCTAAATTTATCGACAGTGGGATAACCCGCTACATGGACACCGTTCTCGCCCCGTTCCTGGACACTTACCACCGGAACATCCAGAGCTCGTACCAGCAGCTGACCGGCAAGATCCTGCGTCGCATCAAGGACGAGATCAACGCAGCTATTCAAATGAAACAGCAGATCTACGCCGAGTTGACAGAGCTGGCCAATGAGCTGAAAGTTCCTGGTATAGTGCGCGTCAGCCAAAAAGAACGCTGGAAATCCGTGGAGAGGACGTGTTTGCGCATACAATATACTCGCGCCATCACACCCTCTCCCCCTTCCGGCGCACTATAACTACTATCCGTCTTATTATAAAAAAAAAAAAAATGTGAGTTAGACTAGGCTTAAGCCAGGACTAACTGGTCCTATTCCAGAAGTGGAAAGAGCAGCTTGAAATCCCGGGGGCTAGCCGGGAACTAGTTGAGGCAGTTCGACCTATCCTCCGCGGGTGGGTCGAACGGAAACATGGCGTGCTGTCATTCCACCTGACACAGGTGCTGACTGGCCATGGGTGCTTTGGTGAGTACCTGTGTCGGGTGGTTGGACGAGAACCAACAAATGAGTGCCACCACTGTGGAGGAGGTATTGCAGACACGGCACAGCACACGCGCGAAGAGTGCTCAGCCTGGGCGGAGCCTCGCGCTGCCATGTCTGTAGTGATTGGACAGGACCTGTCTCTGCCAGCTTTGGTCGTAGCCATGGTGGGCAGTGAAGAGGCCTGGAATGCGGTCGAGACCTTCTGTGAAACCGTTATGACACAGAAGGAAGCGGCGGAGCGGAATCGAGAGCAGGACCCAAACTCTCTTCCGATTCGCCGCAGGAGGCACGGCCAGCGGCGTCGGGCCTTCTTGGCCCGAATGCCGACTTAGGCAAGACCCGCGGGCGACAGATCGGGGGATTCTGTCGCCTGCACTGTGAGGGTCAAAGCGGGAGGGCACCCCAGTGTTCAGGGTGTCTTCACTTAAGAAAGAGCTTGCTAGGCAAGAAAGGAAGACGGGTCCGCAAGGTCAGTTGCTGGCGTGGTCGCGGTGCAAACCGAACCCGTAACCTCGTCCCAAGCACAGCAGAGGAACACCCCAGGGGTTTTAGTCGGTATCAAGAGTCCGACATAACCCTCTAGTCCCCCCCGGCTAGTTGGTATCTATAAAGGATTTCCCCTGGGCAAAAAAAAAAAAAAAAAAAAAAAGGACTAACTGGTCCGTGGTCTAACTTTGATACCGATGTTGGTCCCTGCTCTATAGAAAAATCAAAGACTTAGACCAGACGTTATTATAAAACGGAGTTAAAGATAAACCCGAACGACCCCTAGTTTAAGTATGGTCTAACTAATAAAAATCTCATTTTGCCAAATTTTATTTGGTCTCCCACATAAGTTTATTCAATAAAACAACTTGTAGCACTGCATTATCCAACATACATTTCAAACTCTAGACTCCGATCTAAATTTGAAATGTCAAAACGCATGGGTTGCCACGAATTTGTCAATATCAAGTTGATAACGAGATTTAAAACAAAAAGGCGGAGATCTGAGTCAAGAAGAGAAACTAAAAATTGATTCGTTAAAACGAAAGACGAGGTAGTATGCGCATATGACTTTAGCCTGCGGCAAGAGAGTACAGTTATACCAACTTATCTAAGCCGGTCAGAAGTTAGCTGTTTAGAGAATTCTCTATTCACTATTGGCCATTTATGCACAAGCGGCTAACTTCAGACCGGCTCAGATAAGTTGGTGATTCCAAAATGAATGAACGATTGATTGCCATAATTTGTTATAGTCTGTGGATATTTGTTGAATGATTATGTTCTGTGATGATGAATCATGGACTATCTCAGGTACTATGTAGTCTTCGACTAAAGTGTCTTTTGTAATACGAAAATGATAAACCTGAGATGATCCTAAATTTATGAGATAAACCAGGTTTAAGTTGTTTATAATAAGAAAACGTGACTTGAGCTAGGTTTAAACCCAGGTTTGATTTGTTTATAATAAGGCTGTATATGTTTTACTAGCTGCGCCCCGCGGTTTCACCCGCGTATTTTTAAATCCCGGTATTCCCACGGGATAAAAAGTAGCCTATGTGCTATTCCAGACTATAATCTATCTCTCTGTCAAGTTTCATCGATATCCCTTCAGCCGTTCCGGTGTGAAAGAGTAACAAACATCCATCCATCCATCTATCCATCCATACTTACAAAATTTCGCGTTTATAATAGTAGTACGATTTTTATTTAGAATGCAGACAGAGTCCATCTTGCTACCACTGCAGTGCCAGATATCTTACCTTCATGCACGCGTCGTGTGGTAAGAGTCGAAAGGCACTTAGGGAAGTATCTTGCCCGTTCTCTTTAGCTTCTTTGCGAGAAACTGTTGCCTTGATTAACTTAATTTTAAAAGACAATTCAAGGCTATCCCTCTGTTTATCTTTAATAATATTTATTTTGGTCTAGATTTTGAATGTAATTTTGGTAATGCTAATGACGATCTCCACCAAAAGGGCGTATGCTTCTTTGTCGACATTTTAGACTTATCAGATAAACTTCTGTAATGACTTACAGTTGATGACTCAATAGTGATCAAAAACACCATTCATCGCTTTCAATTTATATAATATCCGAGTGATCTTTACTCCAAAAACCCTTATCGCTATGCCCACAGCAATGTGTGATGAAGAGCGTCGAGCATCTCGTACGGTTGCCAGCAAACACGTCTCTCTCATCTACTCCTGCACTGAGAATGCCAGGTCTTCAATCTCCAAGATGGGGAAATACGCTGAGGAGATGATCGGCATCACCAGGAACCATATGCAAGTGAGCTTGGAAGACGCAGCCAGGATGTATGGAGAGGAGAACAACAAGAGAGCTATGGAGAAGTAAATTATCTCTTGTCATAATTTTTTAGTACGAGCGAGATCTTTAATATAATATGACACCGCATCATATTCTAGCATCTACGAATTTGAAAACACTAAGTAAGACATCCCCCATCACACAATGAACTGATGACGTGATTCTTGTGATAAAGTAAAAAAATAATTCTAGATATAAATTTAAAAATAAATAAATATTGGTGGAAACATTACACACAGCACTATCTCGCCCCAAACAAAGCCAACGCTTGTGATATAATATATGGGAAACCTGTACTGTACATTTTTACAAGTTCGCGCGGTTAGTGCGCTAAGTGCGCTCTCTCACAAACTTGCTGCCAACCGTTGCCACGAAGATCAGTTTCAAGATCAGGAACCCCAACTTATAAATACTAACCGCGCGAACTTCAAACTAAAAGATTGAAGTAACACTACAAACCAGTTTTTTTGTAATTAAATACTTCTTATACTTATAATATTATATAACACAAAAACACCCAGACAGAGATCAAACATCTAATGTTCATCGCACAAATGTTTGATCTCGGTGGGGATCGAACCCACGGTCCACGGCGCAGAGGGCAGAGGTACTACCAACTGAGCTGTCAAGGCTTTTGACTATGAGTTTGAAATTAGCTGCTCATCTCTATTTCAGGTTCGACGTAACCTCCTGTATCAAGGAGCTCTCCCGAGCAGCGGTTGCTCTCGGCTACGAGCTGGACCTCAGTCTAACGAACGCTCGCCGCCACAACGAGCAGTCCTGCGAGAGACTCACGGCCTGCTGCAGCAGGGCTCGCAAGCAGACTGAGGAAGCCGTTTCGGAGCTGAAAGACTTTTTGTACCAGTGTGTCTATGCTTAGGTTATTTATTTATTTAAGGCGTTGAAAACACCTAACGTACCTCTCGCTCGCACGATTCGACATTTTAAAAGATAAAAAATCGCTAAACACAATTTTGAAAAATCGCAAGCAACCATTTATTTATGACTGGGCCGCCCTGGAAGAGATCGCTGTTAGCGATAAGGCATTGTATTGTTAGAATTTTTAGTTTTTAAGTTAAAATGTTATCTTTTTTTTGTTGTGATACTCAATGAAGAGTTTTCTATCTATCTATCTCACCCTCTTATTCATACTAGTAAATGAGCGCTCCATTAGCTTATCAGACCGTCTGTTGCCTCTGTTGTCTCTTTTCGTTGGCATGAAAGTGACAGTGACAAGTATACTCTATACGACCTTTATAAAATTACAGGGAATATGAATGCTTAATTTTCGGAGCGTTCGCGTCGCATCACGAAATCTCAGTTCGGGGTGAAACACTGATTTATAGATTTGTGTAGATTAGGCCTAAAATTTTAATCTATAGAGGTCTATGTCTACTTGGTACTTGGTGAGCGGACTGGTTTCCGCAAGTAGGCCGCAAATGGGCCCTTTTTGCGTGTCGGGTAGTGGATGCTAGCTCAGCCATCCGATGTCCTCCAGGAAGGCCAGCAGCTCGCTGATGCTGGTGCAGGCTTCCCCAGGCGTCAGGTCTAAGTCTAGCAGCATACCTACTTATTATGGCTGTTGCCAATCGGCCAGTAAATATATTTATGACCGTGAATATTCTAAAGACAAAAGCGTTTCGCTCTGTTTTATTTATGAGTTTATTCCTTTTGTATTTATGTACGCATTGTGAGTGATATTCAAATTGAAGTAGGTACATAAAGCCTCTTATTATAAATGTATTCGCCGAATTTCGAGAAACTCAATCATTGGTTTCTTCAATCCTGCTTAGGATTCAGGAATGTGGTGTTTTAGGAATTTGAATAACTTAAAAAAAGAACTTTGAGTAATAGTAATATGGTCTTGTCCTTCAGACTTCTCACATAACCTTAAAAATCCATAAAAAACCATAAAATCATTGTGGCAAATAAATAAATTTCTATGTCTATGTCTATAACCAAAAATATGTATTAACAAAAAAAGTATATAATTATGTATTATATCAGCTATCTGGTTACAATAAAGCTAGCTTTGGCTTAGTTTGGGGCTAGATAGTGCTGTGTGAATAAGTAAATTATATAACCTTCCTTTGGCATTTTGGTTTTAAAACTCCAAGAGTATATATATATATATCTGTGTAAGTGATATAATGTATTAAATATATCAGTCATCTAGTACCCATAACACAAGCTTTGAGTAGCTTACTTTGGGGCTAGATGGTGCTGTGTGGATTGTCCAGCATTATTTATTTATTATTTATTTATTTATTATATAACGCTACGCTAACTAATACTGTACAAAGTAAAAAATGACAACCACTTCATTCCATCTCATCTGATTGTCTCAACCCTTGTCCCTGTCCTTTATAATCATGATAACTCTATATCACAGATAATATTCGGGTATAGAAGCGAAACTGAAGGATTCGAATGAGTACTTACAGAATGATGAGAGCACCGGTGGTCTAGTGGAAGTGACCCCGCCTTCCGATCGTAAGGTCGCAGGTTCGAATCCGGTCGCGCACCAATGGATTTTTCTATCGAAAAATTTATGTGCGCAATGCCAGTGCTCTCAAACGGTGAAGGAAAACATCGTGAGGAAACCAGTTATAGTATTCTAGCAAGGGCGATGGGCTTGCAACCTGTCACATATGGAATACTAACTACTGCAAAATGTGGGTATGTGCCAAATGTAATGTCTGGACGTACCTCTGACTACCCCCTTAGACATCCTCAAAGAATCTTGAGTAAGTACTTGGTACTGAGAGACCTGAAGGGATATCTACCGTGCCTGGGGATCAAAGCCGTGAAGCTGTTTCAGTTTTCAGTTTTTACTTACAGAATGTAAAAATACAAACTTGTGCAAAATCACTACATAGTTTACAACAAATTCGCTTCCCGCTGTCTATCCGTCTGTCCCTATGTATGCTTATATCTTGAAAACTACGTAACGGATTTTGATGCGGTTTTTAAAAGATAGAGTGATTTAAGGGTCCGGCGACAGCGGCTCGCAATTTCGAGGTGCGATTGACTATTATTTCATTTATTTATGCGTGTCACTTTAGAATAACTCTAAAGTGACACGCATAAATACTGTTCGAACACAAATAATACATTAATATAAGGGAAATGTGCTTGAGCTTGCTACCAAACATACTAATACCAAAATGATTTCTAATTTGGGCACTTTAGAGTTATTCTTTCAAACAACCTCCCCGAAATAAAATAAAATTAAATAATAGCCAATCGCACCTCGAAATTGCGAGCCGCTGTCACCGGAGCCTTAAGAGGAATGTTTATGCACAATATAGCACCTGTGCGAAGCGGGGGCGGGCGGTTACTAAATACCAAATGTGAAAAGACACAAACTTCCCATAGTGCAAGCAAACTTAGCTTAATTTGGGGCTATAAATAAATAAAGGTTTTAAAACTTCGTGTCGTTATTGTGGAGTGATGTGTGTGATATAATGGCGACCAATATTTGTTTCATCATCATCATAATCAGCCTCAAGAAGTCATCTGGCTTCCCATACAGACTTAAGAAGAGTGAATCGGAGTTCTCTCCGTCCACCGATTTCTCGCGATCTGATATGTGATTGTTGCCTGCTCGTTTCATTTACAAAAGGTAAAAGAAGGCCCAAAACAGAAAGATATATTTTAATTAAAAACTTATATGTAGTTTTTTAAGTCATCGCCTTTCACCACACTGTTTAGAATGAGCGGGTGACATGACAGCAAAAAGAAGAAAAACAGAAACTGAAACAGCTGCACGACTTTGTTCCCCAGGCACGGTAGATATCCCTTCAGCTCTATCAGTATCAAGTACTAACTCAATATTCTTTGAGGATGTCTAAGGGGGGTAGTCAGAGGTACGTCCAAACGTTACATTTGGCATGTACCAAAAGAAGAAGTAAAGTTCTATGCATAAAAACTCTGTGGAAGAAGAAGTTCCTAATGTGTCAATGAACTCAAGTTTCAATTCTATGCATAAAAATTCTGCCGAGTTCGAAGCTATTCGACAAAGAGAAATCAAATTATTCAAATATTTAGACAACACTGCTGGCCGCTAATGAATTTAGATTAGTTGGTCCCGAATTAAGCCAGCAATGGAATTTAAATCAGCTGCGTTGATTGGCTACGGCCAAAATAGTTTAAAATTTAGATTCCCTTTTGTATAACTATAGGCTTTGGTCCCTTGAAATGTTTGTTGGGGAACTGATAAGGTAAGGGACTCATAACTGCTTATGTACCGGGAACCATTAGCATCTCATTTTCGAAATGTCATTATCTCGTAGCACTAAAGTTGAAATAAAATATTATAATCCTATCACCACTTTAATAAAGTCCTTCAGGGTAGGCAACGCACTGACAACGCCCCTGGTGTTGTTTTTGTCTATGGGCGACGGTGACCGCTTACCATCAGGTGGGCCGTTAGCCCGTTTGTCTATCTTTTACATAAATAAAAAACCACACGGTTTCGAATGAACTAGTGACTTTAAAAACAAGAAGTTGAAATTGGTATTATAATTGAAATTCCTCAAAAATGTACAAGATCATAATCCATCCATGTAGGTTATCATCTCGTTATCCGTTAATCCTATTTGTGGCAGTGGCAAATAAAATCCTACTTCTATTACTACGAAAGTTTGTAAGTACGGATGGATGTTTGTTACTCTTTCACGCCGGAACGGTTGAACGGATCTGCATGAAACTTGGCAGAGAGATAAATATAGTCTGGAATAGCACAAAGGCTACTAATCATCCCGTGGGAATACCGGGATTTAAATCTGCGCGGGTGAAGCCGCGGGGCGCAACTGGTCCATTATAGTCCTCGTTAAAATCGCCGTTATCTCGAGTATTAAAGCTGAAATAAGCTCGCGCTTTGTTAAGCGCGTATGTCAAAAATTTACAAAAATGCTATTGTGAAGCAAAAGTCTAGATACCTCAATTCTAGATACCGAAACTCGTTTCGTTTTCCGTATCGCCTCGATGAGACTCAATGAGCACCCCGGAATCACAGGGTGCTGTTTCTGGAGACTCGTGTGTCCTCAGAACGTACATGTACCCCAATAATTCAGGTTTGTTTTCCGTATCGTCTTGATAAGACTCAATGAGCTCGCCGGGCGTGCTGAGAACACACGAGTCTCCAAAAACAGCCTGAAAATACGGAAATGAAAGCAAAACTCGAGACTGAGGTACCTCCTAATATCATAATTTTATTTACAATGGGATATTTATGATTGGTAAGTTTCATTGTCATCATCATCAGCTCAAAGAAGTCCACTGCTGGGCATAGGCCTCCCCTAATAAATATGGGGGGTTTGCCATAGTCACCACGCTTGGCAGGTGGATTGGTACCGCAGTGTTGATGTTGTTGTCTCAGGAAATGCTGCTGCCCATTTCCCGGCGTGTTCCCTTAGTCGCCTTTTACGACATCCATGAGAGGTGATGGGTGGGTCCAATTCTATGCCAAGGCCCCACGGCAAGTTTGATTGTACCCCAAGATAAAAAACAATGTAAAAAAATGAGATAATAAGAAAATGTGAATGTTATTGCCCTAACAAAGCTTACCCAAATATTTGCTGATGAAATTAAAAAAACAATCTCTCTCAAACCGCCGACCCGGATAAAGAACATTTTGGCCGACATCTTACAGGAATAAACATTTATCAAGTTTCTACCTCGAGGGGTTCTTCACTCTCAAACGTTTCTTCTGAAGGTTCTGAATTCCCTTTGAAGTTTATTGTACTACACATTTACGCATTTACTCATTTTACACATTTAAGTAATCTCTGTGAGCACATTTTTGGTTTGAATGAATTTTTGGTTAGGCGCAGAGACTCGCGCTAGATATAGCGAGTTGCTCTTTCCGGCAACTAAGTACAGAGTACCCTATTTCTTGTAGACCGTACTTATAAAAACTTTTGAGTGGGAAAACTTGTTGGGTAAATAAAATATTTTTGCCAAACAGTGTGATATTTTTTCTGATGGAACAAGCAGATGATCCACCTGATGTTAAGTGGTAACCATCACCTATAACAAAGCATTACCTCGTAAGTCACACACAATAGGAACGTGCCCTACGACCCACTGCCATGCGTCCATCAACTTGAGGCATGCAGTTGTTAAGCCTCGTGGGCCTGTAATTATACCGGCGACCACACTACACCTTGTATGATTGCGATGTTTTCTTAAATACCAGTAAATTCAGTGGTTATATTTTATTTCTTCGTGACTTGCAAGGCTGTGGTGGCTAACATTACTTAATTTTTTTAATTTTAAGTGATTGTATAGCTTATGGCCTTCCTGACGTTAAGCGGTTTTCATATAAAAATCTTATATCTTATATTATATGATTTATTTCAGGCACCAGTCTGGTTAACTTATTATGTTACAAATGATACAATAGAAAGAACTCACAACTTTCATAAAGCACTATTATCTTGTTCAACTTACCTACACGATATCGTACTACCTATTATAATTTTATTGTTAGCCAGTTATAAGTTTGCCTTGTTTTCTGAGAGAAAATAAATGATTACATTATTATTATTTATTTCAAGTTAAAAAAACCTTATACCCTCCATGACGACGCATGTGGGAAAGTCAAAAGTGCACACTGCACAGGCTCTGTTTTATTTATTCTCTTTTTTTTAACCTGTCGTATCTGAGCCAGTTTGCATTTTTTCAACGTATTCATACTATTATTCGGGACTAGCTATTGTCCCACCCACTCGAAACCCGAATCAATGTACAGCATACGCGTATTTATTCATAAGTCAGGCATGTCGCAACAATGGCTCACGAAAATAAGATGAATGTAGTTGGTAGGTACTAGAGATGTACGCTTTTGCGATGTTTCCGGAAAAAGAAAGGCTGTTTACTATTTTTTTCCACCTTATTGCATTCATGGCCTCAAATAAAGAAGAGGAGCATTATTAACAGACTTCGAGATGCAGGCAAGTCTAGGTACATAATAAGGTACATGTCATCTGCTATCCTACTAATATTGTAAACGTGAAAGTTTGTAAGTATGGATGGATGTATGTTTGTTACTCTTTCACGCCGGAACGGCTGAACGGATCTGGATGAAACTTGGCAGAGAGATAGATTATAGTCTGGAATAGTCTGAAAATATACCGTGGGAATACCGGGATTTAGATCTGCGCGGGTGAAACCGCGGGGCGCAACTATTTGAAAATAATTATGGCAGCGGCGATGTACTTACATGCAACCCGTGACATTGTGAAATACTATCATAACAATAACTATTGGCAAAAGCCCTAATCCAAGTAAAATTTTAGATAGTGCTAGCGATGATTGTCGGTTGTCAGCCTATTAAAGTGCGCTAATAAAAAACCACGCGAAACTTACTCACGTTAGTCACAGTTGCCCTCTACGCATTTACTGAGACCTTGATCTGGAAGAAATCGCTTTCAGCGAGAAGACCGCACATTACACTACTTTATTTTATATACAACTAGCTGATGGAACAAGCAGATGGCCCACCTGATGTTAAGTGGTTAACCAACACCTACATCAAAACATTGTCTCATGAATCACTTACGGTAGAAACGTGCCCAAGCATCTGACCTTGATAAAAATCAGCCTGTATTATCCTAACTAGCAGTAAGACTTAATTTTTCCGCAGGCTTCAGATTGTTGGTTTTCCGTATCCGCACACATCAAGGAGCATCACTAAACAGAGTACCTCTCAGGAATATGAGGAGGCATTATGGCATCCTTGTATGATATTTTTATGACAAAAACGGTTGAGGGCCGCAGGTATCGTACGTTCGGGCTTGGGTTCAGTGGACTTGATGGATGGGAGTGGTTTGCAAACAAGTGGCTTATTTGTATGTATGCTTTATGTTTAAATGAATGAGCAGGTAAAAAGCCGGTTGCTAAGGATTCGGTTATACAGGGTAGCCAAAAAGTCGTGGATCAAATGCAACTGGGGGTTAGATTATGGGGTCATCAGCGCAAAAAAATGTTCTACGGGAGGTCCTTAAGGTCAACCTGCAGAGTTAAAATTTATTTTATGTATTTATGAGAAATTTTCGAATTCTAATAAGAATTATTAAAAAATGTAAATTTTCTCAAAAAAACACAAAATAAATTTAACTCTGCAGGGGTTGACCTTAAGAACCTCCCGTAGAACAATTTTTTGTAGATGATGACCCCATCTAACCCCTAGTTGCATTTGATCCATGACTTTTTGGCCAGCCTGTATAAGGACTTTACTCAAATTTAAACAGTTTTTAGCTTAAGTTTAAGAGTATTATAGCTCTTTATGAAGGGCTCGCCAGAAGGAAGTATTACTAACATGCATTTTTCTGCCGCCAAGCAGCGTCGCTGTTTCGATTTGAAGAGTGCCGGTGAAATTACAGGCACATGAGTCTTAACATCCCTACGCTTCAAGTTGATGGACGCAAGGCATGGCATCGTATATGGCACGTTCCCATCGAGCGTGACTTACAATGCAAGGCTTTGTTCTAGCTAGAAGTATAAAAAAATAACTGGTTTTCTGAATAATAATATATCTACCGATGCTCTTCATTAAGTCTACTCCGAGCGTGCAGGCTATCATCGCGGTAACATGGAACATCCCAATTTAAACTTTTCTGAAACTCTATTTTGTTCAGCGCACGTTGTAGGGTAAACGACCCTATAAACGGACGAGGCAAAAACTCCTCAACACAAAACACACTTTGTGACAATGTAAACTAAGAAGTAGGTGAAGTTTGTTATTTTAATTTGACTTATGTATTTTAGCTGGTAATTTCTTATAGTTGCAAATTATTATAAACTAGTTGCACCCCGCGGTTTGACCCGCATAGTTTTAAATTCCGGTATTTCCACGGGATGAAAAGTAGCCTATGTACTATTCCAGTGTGAAATCTATCTCTGTGCCTAATTTTATCCAGATCCGTTCAGCCTTAATAGAATAATATAAATTTTCTTGAATCAAGGCAACACTTATTGCTGTATTGTACCAATCTTGTGGCTACAAAATGCATAGTAGAATAATTAATTTGAAATTACAGCATACAAATAATGTTTTGGGTTTGTTTTCTGCTGTCAAAAAGTTGCGATACTGCAAATGCCAGTACGATGGCAGTTCCAACGATTCAGTGTTTATCGCAGTGTATGTTCACAATGTGCAGTGCTGACCACACTGGCAACTTTACCCCATTCGTTGTATTTAATCGGCCATGCTCCAGAAACAAAGTGAAATATTAGTTTTTATATACACCCATATTTTATGACTACCAGAAAAAAATAAGGACTGTTTCAGCAGAGGCTAATGATAGTTGCACGATCAAAACATTTTTTTTTCTTTTTTGGGTTTTTTTTTGCTATTGATTGAAATTTTTCCTGGTACTACACATACGGTCTTTCTTTTATTGTTTTTTATGTGAAGGTGTGTTTTTTTGGCAAATAAATGTCTGTCTATGTCTACAAAATAGTGATGTATTTTACTGGTGTAAGAAGTTGCATTTGTAAAATTAAGAAGGGGGTTTCCTTATAAATTAGACAATTATCAGCATAGGTATGTCCGATTTTAATTAGGGAACGAACTCAAAATGACACCGTTTAGATACCTTTCATCATAATCATCATCAGCTCAAAGAAATCCACTGCTGGGCCTTCCCTATATATTAAAAAAAAAAAGTTTCCATGAAGAAAAATTTACCTTTCACACACGTAATAAATTGTGAACAACTTCTCGTTCGCAAAATTCTTGAAGATAATTATGAAATCAGTGAACTGAAATAATTCTCAAAAATTTTGTTTTTTGCAATTTTTCCTAACTAGGTTCAAGTTGTTTGGCGGTTGTCAGTCTCAAAAATCTGTGCAAGTGGAAGGTAATGTAAGTAGTTGCTTGTTAAAAGATCAGTTTTTACAGTGACGTGGGTTAAGTGACTTCAAATATTGTCAAATCAATTATTTAAAAACTACATGTAACTACCCAATGACAGCAGCATCACTAAAATTAGTCATCTGTTGTCGTTGCTTGAGTGTTGCGTAAAAATCTCACTGCTATGCAGGAGAAGTTACTAAGAAAACAACTATGTAAACAAAGCCAGTGCTCCATTGCAGTATTTTACATTTTGTGCCACAAAATTATAATTTTGTTTCGAAACTTCGAAGTCGTTACAGAACCCCAAGAAATCAGAACAAATACAAATCATTTGAGCACAGCTCGACCACGGCAGAGCAACGCGGGATTATTGAAAAGCAAAAAGTAAGAAATACGAGAACGTGGAGTGTTCAGGGCTGGAAGCAAATACTTTGCCGTTCACTAATGAACCGTTCCAAATTAGGATAAGCTTTTGTCCTACTGTTGTTTGCATGACGAAATATGGACTAGAACAGCTATAGTAAGAGAAGAGTGGAAAAGGCCTTTGCCGAAATAAAGGCAAATGCAATCAGATACAATGGTTGTTGATGTTTGATGTACGAGTAAAATAACAGTGTAGGTGTTTTGTGCTTATGAGTATAACAACTTCCAGGTTTTTGTCGTAAAATATAGCTGTTACTAGGTAATGCTTTCGCAATTTTCAGAGTTTGAATGATATTTTTGATGATGTTTTTGCTTGTTATGTTTTCTCTGAAACCGGGTTGTTTGCAATTATTCCTTCATCACCAAATCTCGCATTATTGATCGGATTTCGATACTATTGTTTAGGTTGGTCTTATATCTAAGAACTTTCTTAGCAGCTACAAGTCTAGGGACGAATGGCTTAAGAATAAAGCAATATAAGCGTAAGGCCACACGATGCGATGCGACGCGAGCGGTAACGTTCCATCGTCTTCCTAACTTACAACATGCGACTGACTTTTCATCAAGAAAACCTGGTTGGATAATATTATTTCTGAACTGTGTGCAATGTAATTTCACACATTTGTGATTCTGATTCTCAATTCATAAGTTTTTTATTTTACTAGTTGCGCCCGCGGTTTCACCCGCGCAGATTTAAATCCCGGTATTCCCACGGGACAAAAGTAACCTATGTGCTATTCCAGACTATAATCCATCTCTCTGCCAAGTTTCATCTGGATCTGTGTAGCCGTTCCAACGTCAAAGAGTAACAAACATCCATCCATCCATACTTACAAACTTGCTTGTTATAATAGTAGTAGGACATCTTTCCAAATGTTAAAATATGCGAGCAGCGAGAGACACTTTGATGGGTGTCAACATCAGAGAGACAAAACGGGGTGAGAGAGAAGAGGAGCAACAACACAGCGTGACGCAGTATTGTCTACAGACTCTATACTATCCACAGGAAGAGTTGACACTGAACTGGAAAGCTGCAACGTTCTTCCTTGCCTTCTTGTGTTTGTTTTTTTTTGTCGTGCCTTCAGCTATTTTTTTTCTTGTTAAGTATAACTACTATAAGTTTATGTATCGTATGTGTCCGAAATAAATGTATTTTCTTTCTCTTTCTTTTTTTCTTTCAACGTATCGACGGCACTGCTTTGAGACACCGCATCGCTCGTACGGCTCTCAATGCGTTGAAAGCATATTCGCAACGCAACGCATTGGCAACACCCGTGTGACTTCACTCTTACACTGAGCCGTCTTCGAGGGTAAAAACTATTCAGTATTCCGCCGGTTCGCCACCAACGGAGATGATAAATGGAGCTAAACGTGAAACGGGGAAGACGGCAGGGGTTCCGTACAGATTTTATTTAAAAAAAGTGCCTTGAACTTAGAAGCTTTAATAAGAGCAAAATTTTGCCAAAATTCTGTTACGCGTTATTCTAGATTTCAAATCATCAACATGGGCTTCCCGGTGTTGACTTAGTGACTCGTCTATGTATGTATATTATTTAGTCTTGTTTCTGGAAGATTCCTCACAGAAAACCTTTTGAATTACCCAATACAACTAAAAATCTGTTTTTTATGCGCGAGGTTTACAGCGTATAATTTTTCATATTTTTATATATTAAAAATTATATTTTTTTACATAAATCTGTATTTTATTACAGAACCCTGAAGCACTGAACTTTCAATATAATTGGGCAGAACGGCACCTTTTCAATTGGCGGAGTGAAGTTCCGTGATTTCATAACGGACGGTACCCTGAGCATTGTTTTCTGACATTATAACAGCTCAGCTTGGTTCGAGCCTCATGACCAACATTCTTATTCATTTATTTTTTCTCACAGACTTTAAACATTGCACTTATAAATGTCAAGTTCACACCAAATTTAAAAAAAAAACTCTGATTAAGGCTCCGGTGGCAGCGGCTCGCAATTTCGAGGTGTGATTGGCTATTATTTCATTTTATTTCATTTCGGGGAGGTTGTTTGAAAGAATAACTCTAAAGAAACACGCATAAATACTGTTCGAACACAAATAATACAATAAGACCGCCTTTTCAGACACTCTTATTGCTCAGAAACAGTTCCGACTTCCTGGAAGACAGCCCTGGTTCACCCGATTCCTAAGAAGGGTGACCGTTCAGACCCGTCCAACTATAGGCCTATCGCGATAACCTCCTTGTTCTCAAAAGTGATGGAGAGGGTAATTAACGACCAACTCCTTGGGTACCTCGAGGCGCACCAGCTGATTAGTGACAAGCAATATGGCTTTCGCCATGGTCGCTCAGCTGGTGATCTTCTTGTATACCTCTCTCACCGCTGGGCGGAAGCCATCGAGAACAAGGGAGAGGCTCTTGCGGTCAGTCTGGATATCGCAAAAGCCTTCGACCGGGTCTGGCACAAGGCACTTCTAGCGAAGCTACCAGCTTACGGAATTCCCGAGAAGTTATGCAATTGGATAGCCAGTTTTTTATCGGAGCGTAGCATTAAAATCGTAATCGACGGGTCTTGCTCAGATACAAAGCCCATAAATGCTGGCGTCCCACAAGGCTCTGTGCTGTCACCTACCCTGTTCATTCTGCATATCAATGATATGTTACGCGTTAGTAACATGCATTGCTATGCAGATGACAGTACTGGTGACGCTCAGTATACAGGCCGCGCAAACACTTCTCGGGAACGTATAGAAGAGTGTCGGGACGTTCTTGTGTCGGAACTTGAGACGTCTCTGGAGCAGGTCTCAGACTGGGGTGAACGAAACTTAGTTCGTTTTAACCCCACTAAGACACAAGTTTGCGCGTTATCTACAAAAAAAACCCCATTCGTCGTAGCTCCTAGTTTCCAAAACACTCCTCTTAACATTTCTAAGAGCATAGGAATCCTTGGTGTTGACATTTCGAGTGACGTCCAATTCCGGAATCACTTGGAAGGGAAGGCCAAACTGGCCTCTATGAAACTCGGCGTCCTCAACCGGGCCAGCCGGTACTTCACATCGGTCCAAAAACTTATGCTTTACAAAGCACAAGTCAGACCGCATGTGGAGTACTGCTCACATCTCTGGGCTGGAGCGCCGCAATACCAACTCCTTCCACTTGACCGGATACAACGTAGGGCAGCTCGGATTGTCAACGATCCTAAGCTCACAGACGACCTAGAGCCCCTAAGTCTACGGAGAGACGTGGGTTCTCTGTGTGTTCTCTATCGTCTGTACAATGGGGAGTGTTCTGAGGAATTGTTTAATTTGGTGCCCGCTGCTGAATTTCACCATCGCACCACACGCCGCAAAACAAAATTCCATCCTCACCACCTGGATGGCTGGTTCTCCTCAACTACTCGTTTCTCACGGTCATTTTTACCTCGAACGAGTAAGTTGTGGAACGAACTTCCCCCTGCGGTTTTCCCTCGGAGTTACGACATGGGGTCCTTCAAAAGGCGGGTTCATCTCTTCCTAAAAGGCCGGCAGCGCATCAGCAACGCCTCTGGTGTTGCAGGTGTCCATGGGCGACGGTGACCACTTCCCATCAGGTGGCCCGTATGCTCGTCTGCCTGCTTTGGCATAAAAAAAAAAAAAAAAAAAAAAAAAAATATAAGGGAAACATGCCCGAATCAGAAATCATTTTGGTATTAGTATGTTTGGTCTTACGTTTACCTAATACCAAAATGATTTCTGACTCAAGCACATTTCCCTTATATTATTGTACTATTTGTGTTCGAACAGTATTTATGCGTGTTTCTTTAGAGTTATTCTTTCAAACAACCTCCCCGAAATGAAATTAAATGAAATAATAGCCAATCGCACCTCGAAATTGCGAGCCGCTGTCACCGGACCCTTAACAATAACACACACTTTGATTTGTATGCATAGAACTGACACCCAAAGTCCTAGAGGCGTTGACAACACCTAATGTACCTCTAGCTCGCACGATTCGACATTTTGAAAAATATAAAATCACTAAGCCCAATTTTAAAAAATCGCAAATATCCATTTTGTGTGCGATCACATTGCACACAGTTTGGTAAAAAAATCATTTTGATCGATGCAAGTTTTCCTACTCAAAAGTTTGCCTAAATACGAAAATTAGAGAAGTAAACTTTTAAGTAGGAAAACATGTAAGTATTGATCAAAATGAAATTTTTACTAAAGTGTGCGCAATGTGATTGCACACAAAATGGTAGTTTGCGATTTTCCGAAAATGGGTTCAGTGATTTTTATATCCTTCAACAAGTCAAAACGTGCGAGCGAGAATCACATTAACTCTTGTCTTCACCTTAGACGTTTCAAAGTGATTCCTAATATTTTATCGAATAAATAACTATTGGCTTTGACTTAAGTTTCCTCCTCTTTTGAAAGAAAACTAGCATTTTAATATAACATTTTTGAAATAGAATAATCCAAGTTTTACGGCGAGACTTGAACCCACTACCTGTACAGAAAGCCCTATAAAGTAGTGCTAGTACCCAGATTGCTCTGTACGTCTAGTTTGCAGTTTAGAAGCCATAATAAAGTTTTTAATGTCTTGTTTGCAAAGTTTACTGGAAGTTCATAAAATTTATTTACATTTTTTCTCTGTTAGTGCAATCAAGTGAAGCTTGTCTTGCTTTTTAGATATAGGAAAATATTTTTATCTAATGTCCTAGGATGTACCTACCATACACAGTATTATAGCCTTATTGCATCTAATATTAAATATTAAATTCGAATAAACAAAACTGGAGAGAAATTACGTGAAAATGTCACATTCAAACTCTTCGGAATCTATAAAATTCTCATGTTTGTTACCTTCCTAGAACAATTGGCCACCTCAAGATGCACGCCATCTGTGGACACGCCGTAGGTTGGATTTTTGAGCCACCACGAACCTATTTACTGCCCCTTATTGCTAAAAATCCACCCTGTATAGTATATTTTTGAGACGGAGAACTCCATCCTTTGCACCGACGGACCTTCAAACAGCGTGAGTAATGCGAGCAACACTCCGTAGCGACAGAGTTAGGATACGGTTGTAGTACTTCGCCGGACAAAATGAACGCTACTAAATACAAAAAAAGTCTCCAAGTTCATCATTGAAGGAGAGATTGAGAGGAAAGCGAGTAAGAGGAAGGCCAAGAATAAGTTACATGGCCAGATAGCAGACTTCAAAGCTTAGTTGAAAATCCCAACTAATATTATAAATGCGAAAGTAACTCTGTCTGTCTGTCTGTCTGTCTGTCTGTTACGCTTTCCCGCTTAAACCTCTCAACCGATTTTGATGAAATTTGGCACAGACAATCTTCAGACCCTGAGAAAGAACATAGGCTACCTTTTATTGCGAAAAAAAGAGATGAAGAGATTAAAAGTACGCAGACGAAGTCGCGGGTACCAGCTAGTAATTAATAAATGTCACTTCTGGAAGTTAATAAATTCTTCAATCGAGTATATAGAAACACCTTTCCAACAAAAGCTTTTTAAGTTCAGAGATAAATTTGATACGGCTCTTTATACATTTAAATTATATCGTTTTCTTTATTATTTGGTTACGCGTCTTTAATAATAAGCAGACAAAAGTCTTTGTTATACAGCATTTAATGTCAACGCCACCAGAGGGGTTATCACGAGTTTGGCCGACCGCGATCGATCGTGGATCGCAACGATCTACACCGAATTTCAAGGAAATTAAACAACGGCATCTAGCGTATTGTTTGAGAAGCTTAAGTAAAGCTTCTCAAAGAATGCGAATAAAATATAATATTTATAATAGGAATAATGATAAAAATAATAAGAATTTATTAGGAATATAAGAATTATATATAATACTGAATTACCTTAAAATGCGGTATCTATCGACGTGATCTACGATCGATCGCGGTCGGCACCGGAACTCGTGATAGGCCCTCAGCTCTCAGCGAGGTTTTGCAGTTTACCTCTTTTTTTTACATGGCTATTCAACTTTTCAATTGATACAAACAAATACATTTGGCCCCCTGCAGATCAAAGTGAATGAAATGTATGAAAATGGGACTCATCATGAATGAGTTTTGACATTAATTTGTAGCGTTTACGTATCGTAGTGATATTCGACCTTTGTTGTAGTAAGCGATACGATACGCAACTTACGTGAAATTCGTTTGTTAGGTGGTTGATAAGCTCGTGTACACAATAAGCGGCTGAAAATACGTTTATGGTGTAAACGTAGCTGGTACCTTTACAATCGAGAAGTAATTTTATTCAGTAATCCCAGAGAAGTTCAGTAACTTTATAACAAGTGAGTTCAAATCAGGCGACCGCCGGTTGGCAGTTCTTAGATGTCGAAGTTGAACACTGAAGTTTTTAACGTCTTGGTTGAATAATTAAATGAAACTCTCTCTCTCGCTCTGGGCGGTTCACATGCGTTCTGGCAGGAGTTATCAGCTGCTTATGGCAAGGACGCAAGAGAAGTAGAGCTCTTTGTGAAGGGGAAGTAGCCTCTCATACTAAGTACTAGCACGCATACACTGCACATGCATATTTCTGCCACTAAACAGCATTGCTGTGTTCTGGTTTGAAGGAGCACATTAGCTTATTTATTGAAGTAAACACCTCAAGTTGATGGACGTAGGGCAGTGAATTTCAATGGGCAGGCTTTTATTAATGCGTGATTTGTGACAATGCTTTGTTTTGGGTGATGGTGACCATTTGCATACCTATGTGTATGTACCACCAGCAAGTAACTTAAAAAAACCGGGTAGAATGGCCACAATGCATTCAACCTGCGTCCACGTCATACGAATACGACCAAGAAGAAGAAGTGTAACCCCCGGTTTCTGAAAGGCCGATCAACACTAATCGGCTGTCAGGTCACTTGCTATCTCTATCTAATTTGAAGTAAAAGCTGAAATAGCAAGTGACTTGGCAGCCGATTAGTGTTGATCGCGCTTTCAGAAACTTGGGGTAAAAAGTACCGAAATTATGAACAAAGGTCAACATTTCAAACCAGTTCGTCACACCCTTGTCACCTGAAAAGGCGTACTAATTGTTAATGCGAGCTGACAATTAGTAGACCTATTGTGTTCCTCACAAAGGGACCGAAGGAAGGGTGCTTTGACAAAGGCTTGATTCCTCTATTGATTTGATTTTCTTCTCTGCAATTTTATCTAAACATTCCCTCGTACTTCACGCGAAGTAGATGGCATACAAATAAAGAACCACGATAAAAAATACTATTTTCTGCAGAAGGGTTAAATATTATTTATTTAGGAGCATACAAAACACCTGATAATTTTATTATTCAAACATCAGTAATAAAGTACCGACATGGTAAGAATAAAAATAAGAAAATATGAACAAGGAAGGAAGAAAAATAATGAACAAAGCTAGAATTAAATTCAAACCTCATACATACATACATACCGTCTGATTCTTGATAATTTAATTGATTGGTGTTTTAATATTGTACCTACGTGAAAACGTTGTCTTCTCTGAGTGAATTGTATTTATAAGAAAAAAATTAAGAATTAGATAATAATAATCTTTTATTTTCCAACGAGTGAAAACTGATGTTTAACTAATTCAAACAATAAATCTAATTATTGTTTTGCCTAAATGGTTCAAAATGAAAAAGAAAATCCTACAAATTCACGTCTCATGCTCAACCAATCACGTTAAGGTTTGAATGAAATTTGACCCTTGCTTATCTTTTTACCTCTAATGATCATGCATGACATAATTATGAAATAATAATATTAGTTTCTACCATTTTGACCAATGCATTTTTTTTCTAAAATAAAACTAATGCCACAAAATAGTTATAACACATTTCCCTCAGAAAATAACATAAAACAACTGCCAGCTTTATACCCAACAGGTTGGTTAGCTAACTGTCGAACTCTATACTAATAAATACCCCTGGCCTCGGCTATATTTCAGTACACAGTTTTCCACTTCGATTGCCAGCAGGGACAAAACAATGACGCAGCGTAGAGCAAACAGTTGGATCAGTCAATTTGCATTTTTTTTTATTTGCTCTGCAAGCTAAAGTCCTTGGACCATACTGCCTTGTCTCGTCTGTCATTACCTGATACAATTTTCTTTATAGTAGCTCTATGTCTAATCTGTACTCACTTTGATCACGAGTTTTCCCACTCACGTTGGCACGTTTACACTCGCAAAAATACGTAAAATAGACACGATAATTGTTTTTTAATAATAATATTGGCGACGTTGGTTTTTATTGGTCCCACACGTTCTTTAAATCATCTACAATAATTTCTGAAGGATTTACTTCAGGCCTCTCGATCGCTCATTTCCACATTTTGAAAAACAAAATCACTGATCTTTTTTTTGCAATTAATTTTGAGGCCACAGGAGCAGAAATACTGCTGCAGAAATTCGGTCGCAGAATTAGCTTCACACAAAAAAGTACCGAGTCGTGTAATTTTGAGAAACCAATTCTGCGACCGAATTTCTGCGAAGAGATTTCTGCCCGTGTGGCCTCACTATCTTGTTGATAAAGATTGCAAAAGTAAATCAGCTGTTTCCTCCCAGCTTTGTGTACCAATATGCTATATACGTCGGTCCTCTGTAGCTAGTTGACCGGACATAATGTGCGGATCAATAAGTAGAAGTAAGCTTTGATTTTGATAGCCAACTGTTCTGTTAGGGCATCAGTGGTCTAGTGGGAGTGATCTCGACTAGTGATCGTTAAGTCTTGAGCTCAAATCTGGTCGCACTAATGGATGTGTAGATGAAAAATGTATGCCCGCAATGCGGGTGTTTTAAAACGGTGAGGGAAAACATCGTAAAGAAACTAGTTAGTAATCTAATCTGGGCTTTTATTAGTAATCTAGGATTGCAACCTGTTACGTAGGGTATGCAATCCTAAATTTAATTTACAACTGCGAAATTTGGGATTACCTATGTTTAATGTTTCGGCGTAGGGGAAGGGCGGGTAAGATGGATAGGGTGGGCAAGATGGATACTCGAAATATCCCGAAGACGCAGCAAAATTTTACGATCGCGGCATAACAACAGCGTGCCTAGCCGCCGGCCGCGTCCCCCCGCTCAGTGCACGCCCGTCTCCTGCGCGCGACTTTCGTTGGAGGAGCGTGTTTATGTTTTGTGTTCCAAGCTTTCGATGTTTTGAAAGTAAGTAAAGTTGAATATTTCTATTGTTTTCTTGTAAATTGATATGTGTTGTTGTTATTTTACTTTGTTTACCATTGACCATGCTTACTTGGAATGGATTATTGTCTATTAGTTTTATTTGATGATATACTTTCATTTTCGTTAATCATAAGCCGAGTGGGCAAGATGGATCACGTTATTTATGATATACCCATCTTGCCCACCCATTAGTAAAACCTAATTTAATGTATGTTATTGTCTTTTCAGATGGTTTATACGTATAAAAGAAAGTCCCAACGTGGATCGTGGTCTTCGGAAACCCTAACAAGAAAAATACGCCCAAGAAAACCTCTGATCAACCGGAGCCTGCTTATTTCTGCACAGTTTGCAGAGAACCACCAAACACCTATAGTTGAAGACTGGATAGAATGCTCAGGATGCCAGAATTGGACACACGAGCACTGCTCCACCTATATGGGTTATGGCTCGTACTTTTGCGATGAGTGTGATGACTAGAATACTACGTATAATCCATGATCCATCTTGCCCTCCTAGGTTATCCATCTTACCCACCCTGGGCGGGCAAGATGGATAATTTCCACTTTTTTATAAATGTAAGAGTTACACAATATTTGTTTAAGATATAATTGATCTCATTGTTGCTAATGGTAGTTTATTAAGTCAGTGATTGTTCTAAGTAAAGTGTTCAAGCTTAATACACAGATTATCTATGTTACATGCGTTTTTTCTAACTATATCCATCTTACCCGCCCTTCCCCTACCTCTGACTCCTTTAGACATACTTATAAAAACTTGAATTAGTACTTGGTTGGAGGTCTAAAGGGATGTCTACCGTGCCTCGGGATAAAAATCACGAAGCAGTTTCAAGCCGAGTTGTGTTGTTACGAATTATGAAATAATCACGACTGATGCTTTCAGGCATAGTTAAAGATATGGATAAATAGAAAGGATTCTGTGAATTTAAAAATCTTTTCACCACACTGTTTCGAAAAAAACTAGTGACTCGAAAAGTAGATTCTAAAATCTTTTCCTGAAACTAGAATCTAGAAGATGGATGCTGGATGCTCAAAAACCTAGAGGCAGACCACCCGCCCGTTGGTCAAATGACATTGTAGCAAGTGCTGGAAATGGATGGGTGAGACTCGCAAGGGACCGGAAAGAGTGGCATACTAAAAAGGAGGCCTATACTCAGCAGTGGATGCAAACAGGCTGAAATGATGATGATGATGATGATGAGAAGATGGAGAAAAGTTCCTAAGCTCAGCTCAAAAATAAACCCACTACGTAAACTTTACTTCTTCCTCAATATTTAGTGCTGGTGACGTATGCAGTAGCACTAATTATATCCAAATTAAGAAAGCTTTTTAGTATGTAGGTATCACGTGATTCTTCCCACATGTCACGTTTGTATTGAGTTGTATTGGATCCGATGAACCACAGGTGCTGCGGGCGAATATGACGAGGTAGATTTGCAGTTTGTACCTTTGAGTATACTGTAGTGGTGTTAAAAATACGGCGTGGCGTTGCGTACCGCGGCGATGCTAACCGCTAAAATCAAAGGCTGTCGAGTCACTTGCTATCTCTATCTCATTTGATGTAAAAGCTGAAATAGCACGTGACTTGACAGCCGTTTTCTGAAACCGGCAGTTAGTCATGTTTTCGCCAATCGTATAAAAATTTAAGGTGTTGTTTACTGAGTGTGTATGTGTGTATATTGTGTCTGTATGGTGAGTGTGTATGACGATTATTCGAAAATTTATATGAAGTGTCTTCTGACATTTTTCACGGCAGTATCCAAAGAAATATTTGACACTCTTAAGATGACTTTTTAAAAAACTGAAAACAGCTTCACGACTTTGATCCCCAGGTACGGTAGATATCCCTTCAGATCTTCCAGTACCAAGTAGTTACTAATTCAAGATTCTTTGAGGATGTCTAAGGGGGGTAGTCAGAGGAACGTCCAAACATTACATTTGGCACATACCCACATTTTGCAGTAGTTAGTCCATACGAGACAGGTTGCAAGCCCATCGCCGCTGTTAGAATACTAACTGGTTTTTGAATTGGTTTGAATTGAATTGGTTTACTAATTGGTTTGAATTTTTAGAACAATGTAATTTGACCATAATATAATATAGCTCAAGTGGAGGTGAGCAGGACACTTGGCAAGAAGGTACGACGGGAGATGGACGAAGGCGGCAACAGAATGGTGGCCAAGGGATGCCCAAAACCTAGAGGCCGACCACCCGCCCGTTGGTTAAATGACATTGTAGCAAGTGCTGGATGGAATGGATGTACTTGAAAAATCGAAACAAACATCGTAGCAAGTGCTGGAAATAGATGTATGAGACTCGCAAGGGACCGGAAAGAGTGGCTTATTAAAGAGGAGGCCTATACTCAGCAGTGGGTGCAAACGGGCTGAAATGATGATATGATTAGTATACCTACTTTGTGCGAATAAATACATTTAATTTAATTTCAACGTTCCGCTACGGTAGGCGGTGCCGTATGTTCTCTTCTTTTGTCTCCGTTGCGCACATTTCGATGCCTTTGTATAGAGAGACGTAGGATGTTATTTGCACTTTGCTGTAGATGCATTCGCTGCATTTGAAGCGACTCGTATCTTCAGCAAAGTGGGTCATATATTATCTCTGGTCCACAGTATCTTTTGTCGTAGTGGGTCACTTTAACGACAAGTCGTAACTATTTAGTAAGTTGTCAGTTTGGTATTAATTAGGTATGGTTTTAATATGGCGCAATGAAACACAGGTTCAAGACTTTGATCCCCAGGTACAGAAGAAAATAATCCACTCTGATCGCTGTACTCAAGATTCTCTGAGGACATTTAGATATAAGGTCAGAGGTATATCCAAATATTATTATAGATTACTGAAATAACATTCAGAAGTACCTAATCCTACTACTTTTATAAATGCGAAAGTTTGTAAGTATGGATGGATGGATGGATGTTTGTTACTCTTTCACGCCGGAACGGCTGAATGGATCTGGATGAAACTTGGCAGAGAGATAGATATGATTATGCGAACCGCTAAGGAATGGAACTCGTTACCGTCGTCTGTCTTTCCTGACCATTATAACATGAGTCTCTTCAAGGCAAGAGTGAATAGGTGTCTTCTAGACCGTTCTGCTCCACCGTAGGCTACATCGTCGCTTAACATCAGGTGAGATTGTAGTCAAAGGAGGCCGTCCTTTGACTACAATCTCACCTGATATTCAGTTTAAAAAAAAAAAAAAATAGTCTGGAATAGCACATAGGCTACTTTTTATCCCGTGGGAATACCGGGATTTAAATCTGCGCGCGTGAAACCGTGGGCGCAACTAGTTACAAATAAAAATATGTGTTAATTACCTAATGATATATTATTATAACAACTGCCAACCGGTCGATCGCAGCTATTAGCCCAATCGAACGTGGCTAGGCAAAAAAAAAACATACAAGAGACCTAAGATCGTTTTCAATCGCCGTTCAAGCGAATGAACCACATGATATTTCAAAATGAAAGATTGCACTGAGTTTCATCAGTAAACTAGATCTTAGGTCTAATTAAGTTGGCCACCCCTGATATAGACTTGTAGAGACCTATCGCAACATTATAATTATAGAGTTTCTTATCAATATAGAAACAAGATAAGCTTTCCTCAATTACCCTCCAACTGTCAAGATCACGCAAATGAGACACGTAGGTATCACCTTACGTTGGTAACTGTTTTATCGGAGTTATATTCTTTTTGACACGGCGTGTTCTGCCGTCGTCCTGAGAATTGGAATAATTTATCTATGAGATTTCCCTAGAGCTCAGTGAGACAAACGGAATAAAAGTCGCCATTTTGCGCGTAAAACTGGTTTTTAGAAAATAAGCGGACGCTATGTTACCGCAACGAAAACCAGACGAGGATAACAAAGTGCATTCTTAATCTTTTTAAAAAAAAAATTCATTGAAAAAACAAAGATAAAAGAGACGACCATTAGAAAAACCTTGAGGCCAACGAAACTCTTAGAAATGAGCTCTTGAGTCATCGGTTATCGTAATTTAATTTAATTTAGGTTTTTGAGATACATCTCAAAAACCGGGCATCCTAGAAAAAAAAATAAAAATGGTTTTGGAATGTCCAAACCAAGTTCTTTTATTTTTAATAAAATTACATGTAATTTTATTTTTTTGCTTTAATGTAATTTTATGTGAAATTTTATGTAATGCTTTTTTGTAATTTTATTTTTTAATTTTTGCCCCCTTAAAAACCCCCATAATTTAATAACCCCTTATCTGATTTTACTCATATACTTACCAGTAAATTTCTCAAGTACAAGCTATCGACTTCGATTCGCTTCGCTCACTTAATCAATAAGTCAAATAAAAAAAAATACACATTGTTAGATAGCGGTTGCCGCTGCACAGATACCACAGCTACATGTTAAGTAGGTTTGTAGTGCGCGGATTAGAACGTGTTTATTGTTACTTCGACATAATTGGACTCGTTCAGTATAAAATCTCTCGAACTGTAGATAAATCTTGAGGAAAAACACAACAGATTTACTTTAGATTAGATTCTACACTTGCTCACTGTAGATTCTGGTGTTTAACACGTTTCAATTCAAATTGATCCTTGTGATCGCACTGAATAGGTTTCTATTCAGTTTTGATTTTGTCTTCGCAAAAATTAAGGTTTAAACCGAAACACAGCAACGCTGCTTTGCCGCAAAAACGGGATGGCGGTAGTAGGTTCTTCTCCGGGCGGGTCATTCATAAAGTTCAAACCGAAACACAGCAACGCTGCTTGGTCGCAAAAACGGGATGGCGGTAGCGGTAGTAGGTTCTTCTCCGGGCGGGTCATTCATAAAGTTCAAACCGAAACACAGCAACGCTGCTTGGCCGCAAAAACGGGATGGCGGTAGCGGTAGTAGGTTCTTCTCCGGGCGGGTCATTCATAATGTTCAAACCGAAACACAGCAACGCTGCTTGGTCGCAAAAACGGGATGGCGGTAGCGGTAGTAGGTTCTTCTCCGGGCTGGTCATTCATAAAGTTCAAACCGAAACACAGCAACGCTGCTTGGTCGCAAAAACGGGATGGCGGTAGCGGTAGTAGGTTCTTCTCCGGGCGGGTCATTCATAAAGTTCAAACCGAAACACAGTAACGCTGCTTGGCCGCAAAAACGGTATGGCGGTAGCGGTAGTAGGTTCTTCTCCGGGCGGGTCATTCATAAAGTTCAAACCGAAACACAGCAACGCTGCTTGGCCGCAAAAACGGTATGGCGGTAGCGGTAGTAGGTTCTTCTCCGGGCGGGTCATTCACAAAGAGATCTGATATTCTTCCCAACTACTACTATAATTCTACTTTAGCTTCTACAAAGAAGGACTTATGAAAATCTTTTTGAATCTCACTGCTGATTTTGTTCTCGAAATATTTGCAATTAAATGGCGTAATGAAAGAAAGAAAGAAAGAAAGAAAGAAAGAAAGAAAGAAAGAAAGAAAGAAAGAAAGAAAGAAAGAAAGAAAGAAAGAAAGAAAGAAAGAAAGAAAGAAAGAAAGAAAGAAAGAAAGAAAGAAAGAAAGAAAGAAAGAAAGAAAGAAAGAAAGAAAGAAAGAAAGAAAGAAAGAAAGAAAATACATTTATTTGACATACACAACAAGAAAAGAAATACATAGGTACATACAAAATTACAGCTATAAACAGAGACAAAACGAAAGAAGAAACAGTACCAAAAACAAAAGAAAACATAACTGTACGCCAAAAAGGCCCTGACTCAGCAATTGCTGCTTAACAAAGTAGGTAGCCTACCTTGCCAAGCAGCGCTGGTTTTCAGTCAGAGCCTTGAGTAGGATGACGTCGTAATGGATGAATAAACTCGGACAAACGTTCACAAGCTACTTCTATGTGGTAATTCACAAACGTAGTTTTACATTCTCTTTGGTAGCAACTAGAGATGGGCGCTTACCCGGTAAAAACCCGAACTTTGGGTTTTTACCCGTTTATACCCATTTTTACCTACCCATTTTGAATTAATACCGGGTAAAAATTCAAAACATCTTTTTTTGGTCATTTATGATTTTATTTGTTAGTATTTATTCTGATTTAAATGATCTAATCTTAATATTCTGATTATCTGATAAAAAAGTATCATTCTAGCTTATTTTTATTCTGATACTTTGGATTCACACAAAGATAATAAAATATGAAAGATATGTTTTATAAGTTACTATTCAAATCAAATCAAATCAAAACGTTTATTTGCAACTAATTATACAAAAGGTATAACAATAGGTTGAAGATAATCACTAAACTAATAAACTAAAACACAAGCAATAAATATAAATAAGACAGTTGCAAACTGGTCCCAACTCAGCATTTGCAAGTTGCAATGACTTGCGCTGGTCTTCCGTTGGGACCGTTGAGGATCAAGTAAATAAAATAAGACAAGTGGACGTGACTACTGATTACATACTAATTACATAAAAATACAAATTTTAAATTACATAAAAATAAAGATACAGAATTTGGACAATTTACACTACATGCCAACATAACTATAGGTATATCTAATAAGCAAGCTCTTGCTTCAGTAGAAAACAAATTTCATTAGGTTTAGATATTCGATAACAAAAATGTAAAATTAAGAAAAATCATTAAATGGTAAAGGGAATTATAATTAAAAGTGTTGTTATCATTTATCTATCATCAGATCATCATAGCTATTCATGTAGTCATATAGCACTGGTATCCAGTCTAAGAAATTCTTGCTCTTTTTGCCAGTTTAACAGATATTTTTTTAACTTTAACCTAAAACATTGAATACTTTGTAGGTTCCTAATTGGGGGTGGTATATTGTTCCAACATTTCGATGCAGCGTATCGAAAACTGCCTCTAACGCTACCGTTCTATGTCGCTGTGATGGAAGCTGCACCGAACATTGTCTCCGTTCGCAAGATCTAAAACTTGACAGTTCGTTTAGCTTACAGTATAAATATGCAGGTGCTTTATGCTTTAGAACACCAAAAAATAGACATGCTAAATGAATTTTGCGTCTGTGTCTCATCTTGAGTAAAGAGTGCTCATTCAGGAAGGGAGTAACATGTCCTCTCCATGGGATATTGAAACAATATCGAGCACAAGCGTTTTGAACTCGTTGTATCAATCGCTGTGTCTTATCTAATAGTCGAGGACCAAAGACCACATCCGTGTAATTTAATTTGGAAAGAACAAGCGACTCTACCAATTGTATACGTAACTCTTCTGATAAGTATGGCCTCAATCTATATAAAACTTTTAACTTATAAAAACAGGTCTTAACTAGGTGAGATATATGATCTTCAAAGCGCAGATCGGAATCTACTTCCAAGCCTAGGTTGCGTGCTTTATAGACTCTTTCGATGGGTTCATCCTTAAGCATCACATTTAGAATAGGTCCGATACTTGCCAGTTTATGTGGACTACCAAAGATCAAATATTTAGTTTTGCTGGGGTTAAGGAGTAGATTGTTATTTTCAGACCTCAGAACAATGTTAGAAAGGTCGGCATTAAGTTTACCAACTGCTGTGTTAATATCGGAAGGATAGCATGAAATGTAGACCTGTATATCATCAGCGTAAATGTGAAATTTACAATATTGAATATGAGTCTGTATATCCGCTGAGTACAAAATAAAAAGAATAGGACCCAAAATGGATCCTTGTGGTACTCCTCTTTTTACAAGCTCTTTGCACGAATAGTTTGAGGTTCCATATTCTGGGGAAAGCTGAAGAACTGAAGAAATTTGTATGGGAATCGTACCCCCTTAATATATTAAGTTTTAGTCAGTTTGATCATGTTGTGCAAAATTTTGGTTGATTTTATGGTATGTCTTTTTGAAAATTTTACTGCGATTAGTATTATGTATGAGTATTTAACAGAAAGGATTATTAGTGTGCTATTTATAACCCAATATATGTTTTCAAAATCATTATTCATTGGTTTTATTTGTCAAAGCATATTTAATTAAGGTTTAATTAGATCGTGTTACCTCTAAAATACATAGCCACTACTTTTTTTAAGTAATTAGGTTTTTAGGATTATAAAAATGCAGGTCGTATTTTATACCCGGTATTAATAAAATATACCCGGTATAAATGGGTATTTTTTAATTTTTATCTATTTTACCCTTCCCTTTCTTTTTTTACCCTTCCAATTTTTACCCACCCGCCCATCTCTAGTAGCAACTCTTCTTAGTAATAGTATCTTATCCTTACATTATCCTTTCTTCCTGCTAAAATATAAATGCGAAAGTAACTTTTGGGTGCTTGTGGATTGTAGTTCAATCTCGCCCGTAACCACTTGGGGTAAAACTTAGAACAAATAATACATAATGAAAAAAAAAACTGAAACTGAAACAGCTTCACGACTTTGATCCCCAGGCACGGTAGATATCCCTTCAGATCTCCCAGTACCAAGTAGGTACTAATTCAAGATTCTTTGAGGATGTCTAAGGGGGGTAGTCAGAGGTACGTCCAAACATTACATTTGGCACATACCCACATTTTGCAGTAGTTAGTATTCCATACGTGACAGGTTGCAAGCCCATCGCCGCTGTTAGAATACTAACTGGTTTCCTCACGATGTTTTCCTTCACCGTTTAAGAGCACTGGCATTGCGCACATAAATTTTTCGATAGAAAAATCCATTGGTGCACGACCGGATTCGAACCTGCGAACCTTACGATCGGAAGGCAGGGTCACTCCCATTAGACCACCGGTGCTCTACATAATACATACAAATAATACATAGTTCTTATCCTGAATTAGCTTATAAATGCTTTTTATCCCGAAACATAGACATTTCTTTACAAAGATTATAACAATGTATAATTGTATCTATGTATAATAAAAAAATATATATCTATCTATGTAAGTATATAATGTATTAAATATATCAGTTATCTAGTACCCATAACACAAGCTTTGAGTAGCTTACTTTGGGGCTAGATAGTGCTGTGTGGATTGTCCAGCATTATTTATTTATTTATTTATGTTTAAGTACAAGAATTAAAAAATGTACATAACACCAATGTATCAACTGACTTATCGCTAGACGGTTGCGAACGCTCTAGAGTAGTCTAGAGATAGCCCATCTGATTTAATTTTTTTTTATCTTTATATAAATGGGAGTTTTGTCAAAATGACCATGTCACCCCCGTACAGACAATACACAAATAACAAAAGCGAACTAAACTATATTACCCGTAAATAAAGTTTTAACAGTACATTGGCTTCCTCAGATAGTGGCGATGCCAATATGCTGTTAAAAAAACCTATATTATTTCTACCTACATATAAAAGCAATATCCCGCCGATTTTAATCTAATGAAAATAAATACTTTCGATTTGATCCATAGTGCGGCACTCTAACGAAACGGGCAGCTGTATAACTCCGGGTAAATGGGGCCTCCGCTAAAATCGGGTTAAAAAAGGTATTGAACCGAAAAACGTTCAAAGGCCGAATCGTGAGTCTAACCCTTAAGTTGTTTACTTCTTATTATCATCCTTACACCGACTGCATATAGCTCAAAATAGCGTACACTGATTAAGCTAAGGCAAATTGATTTTGCTAAAGATGTTATGTGACCTTCCTTTGAATTTGATATGTACGTGACCTCTGAAATCCCTTTGAAAAACTACTGTATAAACGAATTCAAGAAGTGAACGTATTTATAAAATGTATTTGAAGCACTACGCCCTGTCAAGTCGCTTGCTAGATAGCAAGGGATTTCAGAGGTCGGCTGTCAAGTCACTTGCTATTTCAGCTTTTAAGCTTTTAAGTAAAAGCTGAAATAGAGACTTGACAGCCGATTAGTGTTGATAGCGCTTTCAGATAGCGGGGGTAAATATTACTCTATTAGTAATTACAACTCTATTAGTATAATATTACAACTCTGTACCAGAGTCACAATAGAATTGTTAGTGTGCATGTCTCCAGCTTCCTCATATTGAAAATGTAATTTCTATAAATGCCAATATTTAAAGCATAATTAGTGCACTCATAGATTTGAATCATAATTTAGCTGCCAAATAAACAACGATGCTATAAGCTTATAATAGTGTGTAAGCTGGAGTAACATGTCTCCAGCTGCCTCAGTCAGTGTGGGCAAACGGCTAATGATAGAGATATATAGTAAACGCAAGGATTTAGTACCTATTTAGTGCACCTGGTACCAAAAATTTCAGGTCTGTAGCTAGGAAACTCTTCGAGTTATAAGACTTTATCAACGTGTAAGCTGGAGTAACGATACGTGAAAAAGCATATGCTCGTTCTCTGGAATGGCTGGAGCTAGCAGGTTGCTTTAAGTCTCCAGATTTAGTACCAAACGAATTAGCGAGGAACCAAATATTTGAAGTGTCTCTGTTCAAAACTCTATGAGTTACAAGCTTTTCCAGCTTTTTTTGTTTGTCCAGCTTGCACATGTTGGAGCCCAGCAACCACAATAGGTACAGACTCGGTTGATGTCTCTGAACCGAGCTATGAATTAGTGCACTCGGTACCAAAAATTTGGAATCTCTAGGACAAGCAGTTCTGTTGTAATCAGCAAAATAACATTTTACCGCTAAAAATTCAAAGCATTTCGACGCGACCACAAAAATGATGCGTTGCCGCTCTGAAGGTGATACTACGCGCCAGTCACTGGTTGCGTCTATTTTATTTTTTGTTTTTGTCACATCCGCATGAAGATCCGCATTATTGGTGCGATGCGGATGTCCAAATCGATGCGGAAGAAACATACATAGATACAAGAGGTGCGTTTTTACTGGTAGGTAGCCCCTCTTTTTACCTTTTTGGCAGTGTTAAAATAACGGAGTTGTATGTGTATCTACATAGGTACCTACTCAAAGCGCCAGTTCTTTAACACCTACCACAGTACCCATAGGAGAAGTTAAGTAGTAAAACTAATAAATGATTAGGTAACTACGTAAATCTAAATTTACCTAATTATTTATTTAACTGCTACCTACCATAATACTGGTTTATATAGGTAGGAAGGATTCGTTTTTGCAAATCGAAAACCTCTCAAATTTGAATGACTTGACTTAGGTCTGATGACGATTCACTTGACATGACACTAGCAAGATTAGATTGGCTGTCAAACTGTCAAAATACGGACGGACGGACGTGCTGCTCGCTCCCTGCCTTGCCTGCAAATTCTGCAATATAATTGGTATATTTTATCAAAAAAAAAATATAAAATGTCAAACCATACCAAACTATTTAATTGATGAGATATGGCAACATACAACGCCCCGCTCTTCAACGCACATCGGAAAGAGAAGGGTATAATAATTATGCCTTCAGAAATTTAAAGGCCTGAGTGCATACAAAAAAGACTCTTATCGCGGGTAAAATACGTTCAAATCCGCAGAGCGTAATATCACCTTCAGAGCGGCAACGCATCATTTTTATGGTATCGTCGAAATGCTTTGAATTTTTGGCGGTTAAATGTTATTTTGCTGATTACAACAGAACTGCTTGTCCTAGAGATTCCAAATTTTTGGTACCGAGTGCACTAATTCATAGCTCGGTTCAGAGACATCAACCGAGTCTGTACCTATTGTGGTTGCTGAGATCCAACATGTGCAAGCTGGACAAACAAAAAAAGCTGGAAAAGCTTGTAACTCATAGAGTTTTGAACAGAGACACTTCAAATATTTGGTACCTCGCTAATTCGTTTGGTACTAAATCTGGAGACTTAAAGCAACCTGCTAGCTCCAGCCATTCCAGAGAACGAGCATATGCTTTTTCACGTACCGTTACTCCAGCTTACACGTTAATGAAGTCTTATAACTCGAAGAGTTTCCTAGCTACAGACCTGAAATTTTTGGTACCAGGTGCACTAAATAGGTACTAAATCCTTGCGTTTACTATATATCTCTATCATTAGCCGTTTGCCCACACTGACTGAGGCAGCTGGAGACATGTTACTCCAGCTTACACACTATTATAAGCTTATAGCATCGTTGTTTATTTGGCAGCTAAATTATGATTCAAATCTATGAGTGCACTAATTATGCTTTAAATATTGGCATTTATAGAAATTACATTTTCAATATGAGGAAGCTGGAGACATGCACACAATTGTTACACATTTAATTTGGCTGACACGATTTGAGTATGTTTATGACATACAAATTGAGTCGAGAAACTAATTTGAGAGTTCGTCCGAAATATGTGAAAGGCATGGACTTCCTCGTTATAAGTTGGGATCGTAGAAATACAGAAACTGGAAACGCCTTTTTTATATTTCTTTTACGACACGAAACAACAACATCATGTTTTTTTAATTCAGTGGTGGAAAATGGCTTTCCTTGATAATTGAGTTTTGATGATAAGTTTTTCTTTTCGAAAAAATCAAAAGCTTTCAACCGTTGAAGGAAAACATCATGGGGAAACCAGTTAGCAAGCATAGGTCGCGTCTCGTACAAAGAACGCTGGAAGGATGTGTGATGACGCAAGTGTTTTGCTGCAAGCACATCCCCTTCATTTTTTTCCAGCGTTTTTTTTAAATGACTCGATTTCTAATATCTACGCTGGGCTTGCAACTTACAAGTGTAAAAGTTTGGAAGCTGTTTTTGTTGCTACCATGTCGCTTCCATTGATCCACCCCCTGCGTAAAAACTCGCGTAGGCGTCTTGTCATGAGGCACAGAATATGTTTTGTGACAGTCGGATAGATGAGGAAATGTTTGGCTTTGTACCTCACATACCACATTCCGGTGGGATTTGTTGGTAGCTACGGTTATAATAGTTTACATTACATTATTCGGAGGATACCAGTGGTCTAGTGGGAGTGACCCCGCCTTCCGATCGCAAGGTCGCAGGTTCGAATCCGGTCGTGCACCAATGGATTTTTCTGTCGAAAAATTTATGTGCGCAATGCCAGTGCTCTTAAACGGTGAAGGAAAACATCGTGAGGAAACCAGTTAGTATTAACACAGGGTAATAATCTAAATATATATAACTCAAAGGTGACTGACTGACTGACATAGTGATCTATCAACGCACAGCCCAAACCACTGGACGGATCGGGCTGAAATTTGGCATGCAGGTAGATGTTATGACGTAGGCATCCGCTAAGAAAGGATTTTGATCAATTCTACCCCTAAGGGGATAAAATAGGGGGTGAAAGTTTGTATGAAACTTTGAATTCCTTGGCGCGAGAAAGCCGCGGGTTCAGCTAGTTTGAAAATAGGACAGATTAATGTTTACGTACAATGTTATACCTATACGGTGCAACACCATCCCGTAACTTATTTCCATAAAAAGCTCATTGAATCTCCTCACTAATTAGTTGTTGTGTTCCTTTGAAGTTCCTTTGCGAGTATGAAATATAGGACACTCGACAATTAAACAGATACAGGCGAGATGAAGATTGTCTTCCACGTGGTTGCCATAGCATAATTAATAACCTTTATTCCTCAGCTATTGTCAGCGGTAGTTGAAATCACGCATAAAAAAGAGAGCTATATAACTGACTAGTTACACCCCGCGGTTTCACCTGCGCAGATATAAATCCCGGTATTCCCACGGGATAAAAAGTAGCCTATGTGTTATTCCAGACTATAATGTATTTCTCTGCCAAGCTTCATTCAGATCCGTTCAGCCGTTTCGGCGTGAAAGAGTAACAAATATCCATCCATCCATCCATACTTACAAACTTTAACGTTTATAATATTAGGTAGTAGGATTCATTTCACGATTTCATTCATTTCTACTAGTGAATGCGATAAAAATTGTCTTTTTTAAAACATTTTTGTCCCGCGTAAGAATATAAATTAACTTTAGCACTAACTTTATCACTAAAAACTATCAGTAAACGTATGAGCGAAAATCGAAAACGCCGAGCTTGTTCTGTCAAAGAACCCTATCTCCCATTTACGTAGTGGATGTAGAAAGCGCAATTTATTCGGGACAGAAATTAGTGCGGACAGTGGACACTGGGGACATTCGCTAGCTACACTTTTGTTTCTGTGGAGTTGCATAGAAAACCGGTTACTAGCGCTTATTTCGGCCTCTACCGGCACCACCGGTAAAAATCTATAATGTATCGTTCAAAGCCACTATATTGTATTTTTTCCTATATTTTATGTCATGTTGTAGGCTATTAAATTGTCATAGTGAAGATTACAAAGGGTCTCTTTTAAACGACAATCAAGGTTTTGTATTGACATTTGGAGTTACTTTATTACGTTCGTTTGTCGTTTTGTAGAGTAGACCCCTAGGAATTCAATGGATCGCTTTATTTGGTTCCGAACTGGCCAAAGACTAGTTATTATTAGCATCATCAGCCTTCTATATCCCACTGTTGGGTAGGCCTGCCCCCATTCCCTCTACTCTGTGTGGTCCTGTGATCTTCCATTCCGGCTGGTATTTATCGAGCTCATCCAGTCACCGAAGACTATTAAGGTAAATACAAGAGCTAATGTGACTCTTGCTCGCACGTTTTGACTTGTTAAAGGATATAAAATCACTACTCCCATTTTCGAAAAATCGCAAACAACCATTTTGTATGCAATCAAAATGAAATTTTTACCAAACTGTGTGCAATGTGATGGCGCACAAAATGGTTGTTTGCGATTTTTTAAAACTGAGTTTAGTGATTTTATATCTTTTAAAATGTCGAATCGTGCGAGCGAGAGGTAAATTGCGCTTTGCGCTGCTTGGCAAGGTAGGCAAGCAGCAATTGCTGAGTCAGGGCCTTTTTGGCGTACAGTTATGTTTTCTTTTGTTTTTGGTACTGTTTCTTCTTTCGTTTTGTCTCTGTTTATAGCTGTAATTTTGTATGTATACCTATGTATTTCTTTTCTTGTTGTGTATGTCAAATAAATGTATTTTCTTTCTTTCTTTCTTTCAAATAAGGCGTTGTCAACGCCTTATCCTGCTTTCATTGTAACAGCGTCCTTTGTGTGCATTAAACCAAAATCTCTCATAGTGGAAGGCAGTTGGTCGTTACTAATTCTGATATTACAGAAACTCTGCAACTTATGCTGTGGACACGATTGCTTTGTGGCTTGGAATTATGTCATATTTTATTATCAAGTGAGCTTGTGAGCAAGTCGTCAACCTCGCTCTAAGCTGAACTATAAAGTAGTAGTGGCCGCCGCAAATTCGCTTCGCGTGATTTGTGATTGCTAAAATCAATATCTATGACGATTTATCGTTTTGAACGCTCTTATTAAATTATTATTTTTATTTTTTATTATGTATATAAATATAATATTATTTGTGTTCCTACATTTTTTCCAAATTAATCGACTCATTTTCTACTAGGTTCTAAAGGTTCGCTAGAAATGCAACAAGCTGCGCAGCTGCATATCATTAACTAGTAGCGCCCCGCGGTTTCACCCGCGTAGTTTTAAATCCCGGTATTCCCACGGGATAAAAACTAGCCTATGTGTTATTCCAGACTATAATATATCTCTGTGCCAATTTTCATCAAGACCCGTTCAGCCCTTCTGGAGTTATAGAGTAACAAACATCCATCCATCCATACTTACAAACATTCGCATTTATAATATTAGTAGGATTTTAAAGAGGTATTTATTATAAATAACACCCAGAAAGAGAACAAACATCTATGTTAATCACAGAAATGTTTGTTCTCGGTGGGGATCGAAGCCACAGCCTACGGCGCAGAAGGCAGAGCTACAAACCAAGTTGGTGAGGTTGTAACTCCACTACATACTCGTAATATCTATCTTCATCATAACACGTTAATTTGTACATTGTATGCCAATTAGCAAATAATAAATGAATGATGATGTAGTCTTAGCCGTTTTCGGCTACGGCGACTGTTACTGGATCGTATTATCGGCGTGAGGGTCCCGTTGTTCTTTGTGTTAATTGGGATTTGTGATTTAATATCTTTCAAAATGTCGAATCGTGCGAGCGAGAGGAAAATTAGGTGTTGTCAACGCCCTAATATCTGTATAGTACATCTACCAATATCTAAAGTCATGAAATTCAAGTTTCAAATAAGCTAGGGTTCTAAGTTCTAAGAATAACCAACATCCTAATTACGAACAAGCTGAGACTACCTATAACTTGAGGCGTAACTTGGCCGGGATGGGTCGCCCGTCTACAATAGCTTAATGCTAATGCTACTGCTTTATCCAGACACAGGTAATGAAGAGAAGCTAGGTTACCAGCTTCAAATATACTTTAAGTTTTTTTTTATATAATACTAAAAACTTATGTTCTTGTCAGTAGACTGTAGAATCACAAAGATTACAGTGAAAAATATTATAAGCTTCATAAATACTTGCGCCGTCAGTTCCTCGCGAACAAACAGCAAACCTTGAATAATGGCAAAAATCTAACTGTACGGTTTCTACTGTTTTTTGTACCAGTATACAGAGAAACAAACACGGGTATGACATACCTGATAGAAAGCGGCTGAAAACTTGTAATTCATCTTAAAATGCCCTTTGTCAGTTTATTTTCATATCACCCAGCATCGTATCGTCGTTTATACATCGTATTTTCTTGAATAGGTACTTTCATAAGTTTTTTGATGAGTAGTAAGTGAGTAAGTAAGTAAAGTAAGTGAGTCAATTCATCGAGTGGAGGGACGGACGCTTACGCGCTTCGTCTTCCAATTCGTGGGTCATTCAATATCCATTAATTTTTAGTGGTTGTTGTTTCTTCAAGCTAATAAAGATGCCATTTCAACTTGCTAGTTCTGCGAAGCTTGTAGGTTATTTGGAGCACCGGTGGTCTAGTAGGAGCATAGATAAAATAATACTATACTAGTAGTGGAAGTGACCCCGCCTTCCGGTCGTAAGGTCGCAGGTTCGAATCCGGTCGTGCACCAATGAATTTTTCTATCGAATTTATGTGCGCAATGCCAGTGCTCTTACACGACGAAGGAAAACATCGTGAGGAAACCATTTAGTATTCTAACAGCGGCGATAGGCTTGCAACCTGTCACGTATGGAACACTAACTACTGCAAAATGTGGGTATGTGCCAAATGTAATATTTGGTTGGACCTACCTCTGACTCTGATGTCTAAGGGGGTACCCATAGATATCCTCAAACAATCTTGAGTTAGTACTTGGTACTAAGAGATCTGAAAGGATATCTACCGTCCCAGGCACGGATAAAAGTCGTGAAGCTATTCCAGTTTCAGTTTATGTAGGTTATTTCCCCGCTATATGACGGTTGGTATTTGTCAGAAGCCCAAGGCGTCAGAGTAATGTCCCGCCCAGCTCTCTGCGGCAAAACGCTGCCATACGATATGTCGGCTGCAAACCGCAACATTTCTGCTCAAATTAAGGGTATTAATGCTACAATTTCCCTTGGTCAGTGTTAGGAATTAGAGTAATCGGCGATAATTTGTCGTTTTTGTCGTAATTTTCAGGGAATTTCAGGTGATTAACACATTGTTGTGGGGTACAATGCCTGACCCGTAGTTTGGTAAAGGAAAATCTTTCGCTTGATATTATTTAGCGGCTTTGTTTAAGTCATGTGGTACCTGACTAAGCAACCCGTAAATAGGGGCGTTATAAAAAGTTGTCAAAGTCAAAAGTCAAAGTAAAAGTATTATGTCTAAATATATATAACTCAAAGGTGACTGACTGACTGACTGACTTAGTGATCTATCAACGCACAGCCCAAACCACTGGACGGATCGGGCTGAAATTTGGCATGCAGCTAGATGTTATGACGTAGGCATCCGCTAAGAAAGGATTTTGATCAATTCTATCCCCAAGGGGATAAAATAGGGGATGAAAGTTTGTATGAAACTTTGAATTCCTTGGCGCGAGCAAAGCCGCGGGTTCAGCTAGTTTATTCAATAAAATCACAAGGATCACCTTGAAACGACTTAAAACTAGGTGACTCTAGGTGCCAGTTCCATGTGACCAACGCCGAGAAGAACAGGTAACAAACTCGGCTTGGTTACTGGTTACTTACCGCTCTTGCTGTTGCCCCTGAAAATGAACATTATATCTAATTCTATAACAGATGCATGGCTGTATTTTTACCTTTATTTTTAGCCTTTCGAAAAAAATCAACAGCACACTTTTATCCCCAGCAGTCACGGAAAAAAAAATACCAAAACAAACTCTGGTCAGAAGACAAGATGACCGACACTGTAAAGATCGCAGGAAGATAAGAGGTGGTTAAGAGAAGTTCAAATCAAAATCAAAACGGACTTTATTCAGTGCAATCACACAGATCATTTTGAAATGTCTTATATACTAGGACTTAGTGTTTATGAGACCTAGTAACTAGGTGAATCTACTGCCAGTTCGTTGCGACCAGGAGGGATTTAGAGCTACTTAATAAAGAGCTCGCCAGGGAAAGTACTAACACCATGCCTGTTTCTGCCGAGTTTCGGTTTGTGGTTGCCGGATAAATTACAGGCACATAAGGCATCACCTGGGGCATTATTCACTATGACAATAGGACATTCCTTGCCCCAAACCGTGAAATGTCAAAACTTGATGTTGGGCTTTATTCTTCATGACATAGGAGATACTTTGCCCTGACCGTATGACACCGGTGCCTTGTCTTAGCTGTGATTGCAGTGCAAATGGTCATAGTGAATAAGGCTCCTGTATGAAATCAGAAATCAGAAATAATTTATTGTATAACTTTTTTTGGCTTGGCTAGGAAAATGTCATGCGTCCATAACTGCTACGTATGGAATTTTCTTATCGTGCACGACTTGTAAGGCAATGTTTTGTTGCAAGATGATTGGCAGAAGCCACAAATAAGGCACGAAATTATCGAAACCTTTGTTGCTTACTGTGCTTACTGTAACAAATAACTCCATGGACCCGCTGGTAAAGGAATACTAATTAAAATGTCGTGGACCCGTTGGGAATAAGCCACAAATAGGAATGCTTGTTTTACTTACATTTGATGAGGTAAAACATCAATTAGAATACGAACGCTTAGTTCTAACTAACATGCAGTTCAGATAAGACACACTTGATTTCACTCGAGATTCTAATTTGGCGTTCAGCGATTGAAGCGCTGTCGAGGTAACGAGCAGCCGCAGCGCCGTGTGTTGGACCAACTAGGCCGCTTCAAGCACTTCAAGCGACTACCGCCCTAAACCAGACCATTAGCATTTATTTGGAATTTGGAGTGAACACGTCAGCGGAAATAACGTGAAAAAGAGGATGAGTACAAATTTACGACTTTTTGGCAACCCTGTATATTTTAATAAAATAGTATAAAATGACTCCTCAGCTGATACTAAATTTGCTAGAAATCTAGTTCGCTGACGAGCACTACTTCGAAATTTTGACATAAAATACTACCCTTCGTTATATAGATTGTAGAGTTTCTACTGCCAAAAATATAAATGGGGAATTTCAGACCAGCATGAAAACTCTCTGAAACCCTATAAAATTCTCTAATTCTTTATCAATTACAATCACAAAGTTATACAGTGTAGTATATAGTATAGTAAATTATTTTTAAAATTTTAGAAATTTTATCCAAATATTATACTGTAAGTAACTTTTTTTCGCTTTTGATTGAGATCATGCTGATTACTTAGATATAGGAGTAAGTAGCATTGCATGTAATTTCAGTTTTCAATACCACAGGCTAATGCATGCAGATGCTTACAAACAGATGCTTACATCGACACTCGTATTAAGTGGAAACCATCAGCTTTAAGAGGCTGATACTCGTCAAAGTACATCTCGCTTGTACATTTCTACACTTTGAAAAACATAAAATCACTAAGTCATTGCCTTAACAAGGCATTGGTTCTCAAGAGAGGCACGTTGCAAACGTTTTCAACGGACAGCCATGTGCATCAAACTGAGCTGTTGTTGACCTTGTGCCTATTTGATTTCTTTTATTTTATACTAGCGATCAGCTTGCGCACCCCTGCTTCACACGGGTGCACATATCATGCATGTATTATACATATAAACCTTCCTCTTAAATCACCATATCTATAAAAAAAACCGCATCAAAATCCGTTGCGTAGTTTTAAAGATTTAAGCATACATAGGGACATAGGATAACTTTTTACCTATAATATGTAAAAAAAACATAGGGACATGGGGACATAGGGATAGAGAAAGCGACTTTGTTTTATACTATAGTGATAGTGATAGTGAAGTGATTCAAGAGAAGGCGCTTACACCCTGTATAAACATCCAATCAGAGGCTGTAGTGTTCCAATTTGCAGCCCGCTGACATGTCAGACGTAATTCTAAATTTGGCTTCCAGATTTTGGTAATTTAGCTTATTTGAACCACTCACTGGTTATCTGGGTCCTCCCGGCCAATGACCTATTTACAGAGGCTGAGCAAATATTATTTGCACATAAATAAATTAATGTTGGTGGATATATAATTATTTTAAAACGCCTTCTAGCCCCAAACTAAGTATGAGTTTCCTGTATGAGCCCTTCACAAAGAGCACTACCTACTACTTTTAAATATAAATATTGGTGGACTTCTAACACTAGCACTATCTATAGCGTTAATAGTTTATGGGAACCCAGATAGCAATACTTTACTTAAGTATATACATTTTTGTGAATCCTACTAATATTATAAACGTGAAAGTTTCTAAGTATGGATGGATGGATGTTTGTTACTCTTTCACGTCGGAATGGCTGAACGGAACTGGATGAAACTTGGCAGAGAGATAGATTATAGTCTGGAATAGCACATAGGCTACGTTTTATCCCGCGGGAATACCGGGATTTAAATCTGTGCGGGTGAAACCGCGGGGCGCAACTAGTACTTACATATAAAAATAGCACCCAGACAAGTAGCAAACATCTAAGTTCAACACACAAATGTTTGTTCTCAGTGAGAATCGAACCCGCGGCCTACAGCGCAGAAAGAGCTACCAACTGCACTGCCACGTCTTCGTTAAAGTTTGTTATATGCAAACATGAGTGGTCATAAAACATTATCAGGCCAAACATTTCATAGCTGCTTAAACTGTCTCTACAGAATACGTTTATAACATCAGTTATTTGACAACAAAGCTAGCAACATGCGCGTGTCTCAACTTTTCAGCTGACACACGCCCCGAGCGGATAAATGCGGTGACAATGTCTTGCTGCTAAATGTGGAACTTTTCAGTGTTTTTCAGTGTATTTACTTTTGAAGAGAAGAGAAGAGTGCCTGGAAGAGATCGCTCTCAGCGATAAGGTCGCCCATTGTTTTACCTTAAATGTATGCTTTTACTCTGTACTATGTTTCTGTGTGGTGAACAATAAAGAGTTATCTATCTATCTATCTATCTTTACTCCTTTATTATGCATGTGGACTTAACATTGTGAGTTCTTAGGACTGAGTATTTAGAGATTCAATACATAATGTACCAAGTAAGGGCATTGCAATTGAGAGAAGCAGACTTGTATAAAAAAAACATATTTTTTTAAAGATAATGCATCGTTACGTAAAACCCTAGTTGTAAATGACGACCTCTGTGGCGCAGCGGGCGAGAGCCTGCCTGCGACGCAAGAGGTTGCGGGTTCGATTCCCGCCTTGGAACAAATTTGTGTACGATCTGCAGAAATTTGTTCCGATGGTCTGGGTGTTTTTATGTATAATAAAAAATATCTATCTATGTAATTATATAATGTATTAAATATATCAGCTATCTAGTACCCATAACACAAGCTTTGAATAGCTTACTTTGGGGCTAGATAGTGCTGTGTGGATTGTCCAGCATTATTTTTTTTTTTTTTTAAATCAATATAAAGAAGGTTTTTGGGTTTAGGTTTTTGCATCGTTACGTAAGACCCTAGTTTTAAATGGATCTATAGAACTAAGTTTTTAGGTTAAGGTTACGTGAATTTTCTACTAAAAACACCAAAGATTACTCCGAAACTGTATATAAAAGGCAATTGGGATACACCTTGCCTCTAAAACTTTACCTTCTGAGCTGGTAGGCTGGTCGCAGTCAAAGAGTTTGTGCAGGGAAGTCAAAGAGCAAGTGGAGGGTTGCCGTACCCAGTTTTGATGTTTCTGCGATTTTGGATTTCCCATTGCAACTTTTGAGCCAGGAACCCTAAAAACAGTTTTGGTTTTGAATTATCCCCATTTATCCTAACGTGTGGTCACCGGCCAGCGGTTAGCGCATAAGAGGTAAGTAGAAAGTAGCATTCGAGTCTTTGCATATCAATGCCCGAGTTTCGACAGGCGACTGTAAACACGCTTTGTCCGGGATAAACTTTAAACCGCCATTCGGAGATATTGCGTGCCTTTGTACATGCATACGGCTTCTCCAAACGGCTCTCCACCTTTAAACATGTATACGGATTTTAATATTAATTTAAAGGGCAAAAGCCTTTTGGTACCTGACTAAGCATGTCTATTGGTGATCCAATAGACATGAGATTATTGAACGTGATTTTTTGAGGTGATATTCAAAAAGCACGTTCACAGAGGACCTATGTGCCCTAACGACGCAGTATAATGAAATTGATTAGTTGTCTGAAATAAAGTTTATGCTTTTATGATTTATATACCTAAGCCACGGTATGGGGCTCTTCAAAACAGGCATTTTAAATTTTTTTAAAAGGTCGGCAACGCGCTTGTGATTCCTCTGGTATTGCGGGCTCTGGTATGCGGTAACCGACGGTAACCGCTTCCCATCAGGCGGGCCGTTAGCTTGTTTGTCTACTTTATTGTATAAAAAAACAGGGCACGTCTACTGACTGAGGGCGTGCCCTAGGTGCCATTACTGCATCCATCTCTCTACGTATAAATGTGTCAAGTCTCATGTGCATTTAAGAATAAAATATTTATATTATTCTATTCTAGCTGGGCCATGGTACCCCTTTCAAGTCTTTACAGCGAGAATACTCTGAATTTCATGGCAACTTAATCATATATGCAATTCAGTGCTCTGCAAAATAACTCCTCAGTTTTGGGTTGAACCTCATGCAAGCATGTTTTAAATAAAATATTGTTGTAGTTAAAATAATAAAACCCTGATGACTAACTATCGTCTAACAACATCACAGGTTACTTATGATCACGCATGTAGTATGACAAACCATGACAAACCATGACAAAAATAAGAGAGCTCTTTGTGAAGGGCTCGTCCAGGGAAGTACTACCACCACGCCTTTTTCTGCCGCCTAGCAGCAACGCTGTGTTTCGGTTTGAAGAGTGTGGTCGCCGGTGTAATTACAGGCACATGAGGCTTAACATCTGTATGCCTCAAGTTGATGGACGCAGGGCAGTGCATCGTAGGGCACGTTCCTATTGTGCGTGACCTACGGGGCAATGTTTTGTTTATAGGTGATGGTTACCACTTAACATCAGGTGGGCCATCTGCTTGTTCCATCAGCTAGTTGTATAAAAAATAAAAAATAAAAGTTTCAGCGACAAAGATATACAAAGATTCGGCCTAAAATCCTACTAATATTATAAACGCGAAAGTCAGTAAGTATGGATGTATGTTTGTTACTCTTTCACGCCGGAACGGCTGAACGCTAAACAGGCCTAAACTACTAAAAATGGACAAGAAAATGAGTGATGTGAAAATAAGAGAGTGAAAATGATGATGACGGGTGACGCAGTACTGGAGCGCGCGACCATATTTAGTGCGACCCTTAGCGTGTATTCACAGCATGAAACTGTACAGTGTCCGTATCTTATATCACAAGTATGCATCGTAGATTTATGAATTTTAATTTTGTTTCACCCGAAACGTTTGGATGGTGAATTACTTGCGAAGATTTGTCAAAGAGTAGCGTCATTTTAGACTAGTCTGAATCAGTATCAGTAATAGTTTAATCTTCTTCCTTCAGGTCCCTATTGATTGATCCATTATGGCGTTACTACATAATGCAATATTTATAAACTAAAATGATTAAAGTTAAAAATATCCTACTATCCTTCCTACTTAATATTATAAACGTAATTGTTTGTAAGTATGGACGGATGGATGGATGTTTGTTACTCTTTCACGCCGGAACCGCTGAACGGATCTGGATGAAACTTGGCAGAGAGATAGATTATAGTCTGGAATTTGTTTATTTATTTATTGTACCAACGCTGCTGCCACACATGTTTTGGATTCCTAATAAAGCTGCATTGTTAAATAGCATTAATTAACGAACTGAATGCAATTTGCATGATAATCGAACTATTCTATTTAGTAATTAGGTATTCAGGGCAGATTTGACAGTGTCAGAGTCATCTCTACTTCAGACTAAAAACAAGGGATATTTACTATCTGAAGGATAGTGGTGCCAATTCTGTTGTTTAATTTTCCTAACATAACCTCATTTGACAGCACTAAAAATATTGCCATCCCTTTCTAAAAGACCGAAACAACAAGGATGGCTATAATTTTAGAGCTGTCAGATTAGGTTAGTGTAAGATATTGCAACAACAGAATCGACACCAGTGTGACTCCTTTTTTATAAAAAAATTGCCCATCTGAAAAAAACTTAAGGGGTGCTATTATATAATTTGCTTTACTTGTTCTTAACCTAATTATTAATTAATATTAGAGTCTAATAAGAATTCATGTTATTAATAAAAATGGTGGGTTGTTCATGTTTGATGCTAAAAGATAGAAAAAGACTAACAAATGGTATACAAAATCGTCCTATCTGAATAAATACCTCATCACTATTTGCAGGTAAGCGCCGGTATTCGCGGGTGAAAGCTTGAGGGCCGCCCTTTATCAAGGTCCAACAATGGACCCAGTAAAATGAAATACGAATTCCGGCCAGATAACTTACACCGATTGTTTCCTTAGGCGCCTGAATTTACACAGAAAACAGATAACTAGCTGACGCTGGTCGATACACTCCGAAGGAATGGCGCTGATATTTCGGCGGTTGAATCATGGACCGTTGACATGACACTACGCTTAGGGACTTGTTTGGATTATGTTGGGCTTCTTCTAGGCGTGGTTGCGTGAAATGGGATCCTGGATTAATAAATAAATAATGCTGGACAATCCACACAGCACTATCTAGCCCCAAAGTAAGCTACTCAAAGCTTGTGCTATGGGTACTAGATAACTGAAATATTTAATGTATACTTACAGAGTTAGTTTTTTTTAGTATACATGGAAAACATCCAGATAACAGAACAAATTTCTGCAGATCGTAAACAAATTTGTTCCGAGGCGGGAATCGAACCCGCAACCTCTTGCGTCGCAGGTGGACTCTCGCCCGCTGCGCCTCTGAGGTCGTCGCCACGTGATTCACCTAGCTTAATGGCATTTCAATAATCCTTGTGCTTCAATCGAATAAAACGTAAATAAAGAAAGAAATACCTACCTTCGTCAGGTCTAAATGCGTCCATAGGTTATGGACGTAAAAAATAAACGGGCCTTTTTCGGTATATTCTGTAACGTGGGACGTTAATGAACGATTTTTGATTTATTCAGGGATTAGGGTCGTAGGTATGGGATAATGACTAACGTTTTGTTTGGAAACCCCGATACTTGACTTTAACCACCCGAACGATGGCTTTTTACTATGCAGAAAAAGTACAAGGGGTACTTGTGTACCTATTTTTTTTTTACCTACTTGAAGGAACAAGCAGATGGCCCTTATGTGGTAACCATCACCTATAACAAAACATTGCTTCGTAAGTCACGCACGATAGGAACGTGCCCTGCGATGCACTGCCTTGCTTCCGTCTACTTGAGGCATACAGATGTTAAGCCTCATGTGCCTGTAATTACACCGGTGACCACACTCTTCAAACCGAAACACAGCGTTGCTGCTTGGTGGCAGAAAAAGGCGTGGTCGTAGTACTTCCGCGTTTTCACAAAGAGCTCTACCACTCTTAAAAAGTCTCCTATCCAATCTTATACGAGTAACATAATATTTTTTACAAATAAAATTAAATTCATTTGCCAATTATCTTTCCTAAGCTTTCATACATTGATTACCATTGGTCGCCATTGTTTTTACTTAAATACATCTTGCCTATAGATAAACCCAGCTTAAACTAAACTATTACTATATGCATATACTCTTTTTTGTAATACGACACGTGACTTACCTACGAGGCATTGTTATTGGAAACTAGCTGCGCCCCGTGGTTTCATCCGCGTAGTTTTAAATCCCGTTATTCCCATGGGGTAAAAAAGTTGCATTTTTGCTATTCTAGACTATAATCTCTGTGCCAAATTTCATCCAAATCCGTTCAACCGTTCGAGCGTGAAACAGTAACAAACATCCATCCATCCATACTTACAAACTTTCGCGTTTATAATAGTAGTAGGATGGTTACCACTAAACTGTGCACTCCGGTAATAACAGCGATAGTTTCATCGAAGTAATTTTGGTATGAGAACCGCGCGTGGTCAAACCTCTGTCAATACTTGGACCCAATGATTAATTATACATCCCAAGTCTTACGTGAGTTTAGTCACCGTGAAAGGGTTAATTAGGGTGGCCACGTTGCGTGTGCCGGACAAAGTGACTGCGGTTAGATTTTAACGCTTTTTCCCTTTGACGCGTTTTTAGGGAGTTTTTTTGTGGTTTCCAATGTTTCGAATAGAGTTTTTGTTTCAAATCCTGGAATGTATTGTTTGTTATTCGTTGTGGGCTTTGATAGATTGTGCTGTCCTTTTGCATGCAACGACTGTCACTGTGTATTTGGAATGATATAGGTATTTTTGTAACATTCAACAATGGTATTTGAAACCATTTTTCTACGCTTCTTGTAGTGTATTTGTGCAGATTTTACCAGCTTCTAATAATACTCAATTTTTATTAGATTTATAGTGTTTATTTACTACACATAAGGAAAATGTGGGTATGTGCCAAATGTAATGTTTGGACGTACCTCTGACTACACCCCTTAGACATCCTCAAAGAATCTTGAGTAAGTACTTGGTACTGAGAGATCTGAAGGGATATCTACCGTGCCTGGGGATCAAAGTCGTGAAACTGTTTTTTTTTTACATAAGGAAATCACAAAGATTTTTTAATGTTTCAAAAGTTATTCACCGAGCAGGATTTGAACCCGCGACCTTCCCCTTGACACGGGGCTGCGCTACCACCTGCGCCACCGGAGTTCTATTCACACTCGACGAATTACTCTTGGACATGATTTGTTACTACGGTACTTTTTTTTTATACAACTAGCTGATGGAACAAGCAGATGGCCCACCTGATGTTAAGTGGTAACCATCACCTATAAACAAAACACTGCCCCGTAGGTCACGCACAATAGGAACGTGCCCTACGATGCCCTGGGTCCATCAACTTGAGGCATACAGATGTTAAGCCTCGTGCCTGTAATATAGGAGGATTTAGTTTAAATTTTTTTTTTATTTAAAAATTACTTTTATTTCTTTTTTGGTACTTATGCGGCCGTGGTTCCATCTACAGGTTTTGACTTTGTACTATCAAGAGTCCTGCTCGATAACCGAATTTGCATTCAGTTGAATCGACGAGAGATGAACTCCAGAGATTCTATAATACTGTCTACGAGTCTAACCAGCGTTAAGTAGTGCATCAAACACTATTATAGCACTCAGCTGAGTGACGACATTTTTGCTGTCCTTATCAATATTAAGATCTATAGGGGAACGTCTAATAGAGACCAGAGCTAGTCGAAATAATATTGTATTCAAAAATGGTATTCGTAAATATTACTTTCCACTCAAGACTTGGTTACCTGATAGTTATAAAACACTTGGGAGGTCCGATGTGGTCGATTCTAACGGAACCTTTTGGTTATTGTTACAGAGAATACACCGAATTTGCTATGACATCTAGGTTTACTAGGAATACTTACTTTTTAACATTCTACTTATTGGTCCTTTTTTATGCTACACGTTGATGGAACTGAAGGGTTTTGGCAAATAAAAGAAAGCTTTAATTCTATTAAACTCGTATATTCTACGTAACCACACACCGTACACGTTGGAAGCAAAGCAGAAAGGGACAGGACTATTGTATGAAGGAGACAACAAACATGTCACTCTGACATTGACATATTAATACTTCTTTGAGCGTTTACTATTGAATTCCAACAGGAACAAGAAGATAACACGACTATAACAAAACATACTATAACGTAAGTCGCACAGGTACACACCCTAAGATGCACTGTCCTATGTCCATCAACTAGAAACATTCAAATGTTAAGGCGAGGATATCCCAGAACCTCCAACCTCCAAGACTTGCAGCACTTGAACAGCTAGATTTCGTTAGATTTTCTTCTCAGAGATTAATAATAATGGATTTTTTTTTTACACAGCTCTAGTAAATATTAATCCCTATCTTTTGATATAACTTTGAAATGATTTCAAGAAAAACTCTCTTAGTAATGGATGTTTGAAATATCGATTTAGTGTCATCTTTATGATTTTTTTTATTGAGAAAATTATAATTATTTGCGTTTCTATCTTTACACAGCGCTCGAGTACATGTTCAATTTTAAAGTTTTAGTTATTTTCATGTGTTTTTTTACATTTACATTTTAGTAGATATAAATCTGTTCAAAAACCGTCAAAAATCCCAGAAAAATCCAGAGAGGTTCTGGGATATCCTCGCCTTAAGCCTCATGTGCCTGTTTATTATACCGGCAACCGCACTTTTCAAACCGAAACTCAGCAACGCTACATGGCGGCAGAAAAGGCATGCTGTTGTTTTTTTCCCCGGACGAGCCCTTCACAAAGAGCTCTACTACTACTCGTATAAAGACGTTTGTAAATGAATTACTGCAGCAACAGACTAAAACCGCCCTGTTTACGCAAATAGTTTGTTGATCTAGTGCGTCATTAAAAAAATGAATTCAAAATGGCGTCGTTCATTTGTTTATCAAACATAGTATTTTTATAAAAATATACAAAATTAGCTTTTAGGTTCCCATAGTGCCCAATCTATCTATATCTATATCTATATACTGACTGACAGACTGACATAGTGATCTATCAACGCAAAGCCCAAACCACTGGACGGATCGGGCTGAAATTTGGTATGCAGGTAGATGTTACGACGTAGGCATCCTCTAAGAAAGGATTTTGATCAATTCTACCCCCAAGGGGATAAAATAGGGGATGAAAGTTTGTATGAAACTTTGAATTCCTTGGCGCGAGCAAAGCCGCGGGTTCAGCTAGTACTTATTATATCTTTATTTAGACATGGCACTACGGACCTTTGTCTAATTAATTTTATATCATCGTGTGTAGAAGCCAAAAACTCTTTAATTTCCATATCTATCAGTAAACCATGCGCTGACCAGGAGTTTCATCAAAAAACAATTTCCTCAATTACCAGCAACATATCCAAGTTCTGAAATCGGCCAAGCGTGATAGGTCCGGTATCGCCGGCGGCCCTCCTCAACTTGCTTACGTCACGTCATTAATGCCTGATTCAATTAGGCTCAAGGGTAGGTAGATACACCCTGTAGTGTATATTGTGTGGGTTATTATTTTTATGAGTTATTATTTTGAAAGGATAAAAAGCAACAACAGTAACCCCAGCTTCCTGAAAGCTCGATCAACACTAATCGGCTGTAAAGTCACTTGCTATTCCAGCTTTAGCTTTTTTTTAGCATCAAATTAGATAGAGATAGCCAGTGACTTGAAAGCCGATTAGCTTTGATTGAGCTTTCAGAAACCGGTGGTAAGTTTCTTTTTTTAATTTATATTTAAATATTATGTTTTGGTATAGATTAAATTAAATCATGTCTATATTCACCAAAAAAACTCAGCGTGCTTAATAAATTACTTCTATATGTCTTATGTTGATGGACGCAGGGTGAAGCATCGTAGGGCACTTTCATACAGTGCATGACCCCCCCTCTTTATGTTCAGTCCTGTCCATCCAAAGGTTGCCTGGAAGAGATCGCTGTTAGCGATAAGGTCGCCCATTGAATTATTAAAATTTTTAGTTTTTTAAGTTAAAATGTTATCTTTATTTTGTTGTGATAATCAATAAAGAGTTATCTATCAATCTATCTATCTATGACTTACGAGGCAATGCTTTGTGAACGATGGTGGTTACCACTCAATATCAGATAACCCTTATGCTATTTCCTCAAGCAAGTAAAAACGTTCGGAAAAAAGAGCAATACTCAGATGGCAAAACGAAACGTTCAAACTGTAAATGATAAGTAATGAACCTAATAAATTACAGTAATAAATTTAACAAATAAGCATTAAACAGCCGAGCTATTAGCAGACCGCTACAAACAATCTCCGGATAGCTTTTATTATTGACCGAGCGAGCGAAGCGAGCGAAGCGTCTCAGTTTCCACATTGGCCAAAAATGCGTTTGTCCGGATGTGTCTATCTGTCTGTTCTCCTCTACAGGTCGCATTTTTCAACCGATCTGGACGAAACTTGGTACACAGGTTATATGACTTATTAGAATTTTTTTGTCGTCGGAGATTTTTGATTGGAGGGGTACTTCCCCCAAAAAAAGGGCAAAAAGGGGGCTATTTGATATACTGGATATCTCCACCAAATGAGATCCGATTTCAATTATTCTTTTTTTATTTGAAAGGTAGTAACTATAAATTGGTCTCATAAAAGTTTGGCGAAGATCTGATAAGGATCTTCAGCATGATGAACAGGATAGCTCATCAAACAATCGATGGTTTTCAATCAAATTTGAGAGAAACACAAAGGACCTCATTCTACACCAGATGATGCAAAAAAAATTAAAAAGATCAAAAAAATCACAAAACGGAAAATGCACTTGCACATTACATTCCTCAAATAGCTCACTTTTAGTATGCTCGCGAGGTCTACAGCTCCCAAAACCACTAGTTATTATTATTATTATAGCTCAACTAATCCAAACCAGTGCCAATCAGTAAAAAGTGTAAAGTCCCCTAAAGTAAAAGACGCTGGCTATGTGCTTACAGGTATCGAGTGACCAATTTCAGACATCCGGAGCGACTGTCTTACATTAAGTACCTCTTTCGAAAACAGTTGACAAGCGGAATAATTTATCCAGGGAATAGACGGCATTGCGGATCGTTTCAACTGGATATGCCTTTCTTTATACTGGTGATCTTCTTTTAAGTGTCTTGTCACTATCTCCTTCGAACCACAGTTTTTTAAAGTAAGACAGAAGACATACCCCCGGTTTCTGAATGCGCAATCAACACTAATCGGTTGTCAAATCACATGCTATCTCTATCTAATTTGAAGTAAAAGCTGAAATAGCAAGTGACTTGACAGCCGATTAGTGTTGATTGAGCTGCAGAAACCGGAGGAGAGTTTGCTATTTTATAGTGTACATCATCTATAACAAAGCATTGTCTCACAAGTAATGCATGATGCACGATGGGAATGTGGCCTAAGATGCTGTGCCCTGCGTCAAAATAAACTTAAGGCATACATGCCTCATGTCTTGCCACCACTTCCTTCAAACCGTCACAGTCCCGGTTGTCAGTTCCACGCTACGCTTTTGTAAGTATGGAAACATAAAAACTCCTCTCACATTCTATTACAAGTTGCGCCCCGCGGTTTCACCCGCGCAGATTTAAATCCCGGTATTCCCACGGGATAAAAAGTAGCATAATTACGTGCTATTCCAGATTATAATCTATCTAATTTGTTTCTTGTAAGTTAAGTATTAAGTTTGTTTAAATTATCTGCTGTTTATTATAATTAGTGTGTCGCTCTTGTCGTTATATGTTGTCGTCATAAATAAAAACATTTTCTTTCTTTCTTTCTATCTCTCTGCCGAATTTCATGCAGATCCGTTCAGCCGTTTCGTCGTGAAAGAGAAACAAACATCCATCCATCCATAGTTACAAACTTTCGCGTTTATAATAGTAGCATGTCACACCAGGCCAGGCCACGTCTGAAAACCAGCGTTGCACTGTACCTACGGTACCTAGGTACCTAGGTTTAGTGCAGCATTTAAGCTGAGACGTGACCTTTTTGCCCCGCACAACGGTAGGTAGTTTCTTTATTAGTGTAGGTTATAATTTTATTTTCTGTTAGTTTTAAGTAAGTACCTACTTGTGTTTGTGGGACGAAATAAATATGTTTTCTTTCTTTCTTTCTTTCTTTCTTTCTTTCTTTAGTAGTTGTAGTAGTATTCTATTCGCTGAAATTAAGTCTCTTCCAGTGTACTTTGTACATTGTCACTGAAATCTAATCTTCTATCTCAAAACTTGTGCTTTGATCTCACACAAGTGTCTAATGATGGACTTCCAAGTTTTCAAATTCTTTGCCTAAGCAATGAACTTACTAAAAACTTAGAAGTTTTTAAATAAGTCAAGATTGTGAGTACCTACAAAGCGACCGGAGACTTTCTTAGTAGACATTATTTATTGTACTTGTATTTTATTGTTAGTGAATCGTTTTAAACCAACTTCAAAAAAAAGAGTTCGACTGTATGTTTTTTTTATGTTTGTTACCTCATAACTTTTTACTGAGTGGATCGATTTCATGATTCTTTTTTTAATCGAAAGCTGATGCTTGCCATGTGGTCCCATATGATTTGAGTCAGACCTGACGAGTAGTTTTTGAGTTTGTAGTACTATAGTATAATATATACTATAGTATAATACTTAGTAGTATAGTTAGTAGTATGAGTGTATTTCCCAGTGCATTAAAGTCAGTTTTTATCTCAAAAGAGTGTGAATGTTGGTGAAAAATAATCCAACGGAACTCAAAACACTTGCACACACGTGCGAGTGAAAAGTTTTTAAGTTAGCAACTACTAGGTACTTATACGCGAACAAAGCCGCAAGCAGCAGTTAGTTAAAATAAAGCAATCCTACAAATATAATAAACGCGAAAGTTTGTTTGTTTGAAAAAGCATGGATGGATGGATGTTTGTAACTCTTTCACGCCGGAACGGATAAACGTATCTGGATGAAACTGGGCAGAGAAGGCCGGCAGCGCATCAGCAACGCCTGTGGTGTTGCAGGTGTTTATGGGCGACGGTGACCACTTTCCATCAGGTGGCCCGTATGCTCGTCTGCCTGCTTTGGCATAAAAAAAGAGACTATAATCTAGAATACCACATAGGCTACTTTTTATCCAGTGGGAATACCCGGGATTTAAATCTGCGCGGGTGAATCCGCGGGGCGCAACTAGTCGAAAATACTACTGAAATCACGCGATAGAAATCAGAGTAAAACCCTCATCATTTCCATATCTAACCTAATATTTCAGCTTGAATAAATCATTTCCCGATGCCTGGCTGGGGTCCTACCATCACCCTGAGGCTGGATAGTGCAATTCAAATGTCTTTCGCAGATAATATAAGATTTTACAGTTCGTCAGGAGAATCATCTCTACTACCATTATCATTTCGGCCGGCAAGCAGCGTTGCTGTGTTTCAAAACAACAAACCAAATGCCTTATTACAGATCCTACTAAATTATAAACGCGTAAGTTTGTAAGTATGTGTGCAAGACGACATCTAGCGTACCTAGTTATAGTTATAAGTTTAATTATTTGATTTGTTTAGCGCTACCTAGTGTGTAATTATAGAAATAAAAAAGTATCGTTGACAGTTGCGGCAGCCGAGAAGGGATATGTTTCTAAATGTCAATGTCAAGTCACCGAATGAAATGAATGGGAGATCGTGATTGTAATTTTTGCATTCATTCAATAAATTAGTCGTTCGCCTCACTCGCTCGCCCTCTTGCTCGGCGAACTCCATCAACAACGCACGTACGCATAAAATTCTCCTCTGCTGCAACCGCCATCTTTATTCGAACCGTGTAACAAAGAAATTGTGTTTTCATTAACCTGAACCAACCAACGCTAGGATGTAAAAAAGAGGGACAGGTGAATCGTAGGCAGGAAGGAATCAAATCGAACGCCATTCTAATAGCCTGTTCCTCACATTATTGGTCCTTCGAGCCGGATCGGAAAACACATTTTCGAAGAAACGAAGAAAACGATGCCTATTACGCGGTCCATGTGCGGGGGCAGCAAAGCCGGTAAACCGGAACAAGAAGAGCCTCGCCCCATACAGCCGATGCCAGCGGGTCCATGCGAGCACGCACCGACGCCACGCGCACTGACGCCACCCGCACCGGTCGAGGTTAGTGCGTCCACGAGGTCGAAGTCTCATCTGAAAAATGTTGCTGAAGCTAAGGAAAAGCTTGCACGGGCAAAGTTAGAGGAAGCACGCGCAGCGACTGCGCTCGCAGAGGCCGAAATGGCAAAAGTTGAGGCGGAGAGCTCGGAAGAAGAGCTAGAGTTAGAATCAATCCCAGACAAGTCCCGTCGTGTAACCGGATGGCTTAACGCGCAACCAGCAAGGCCCGAAACTCCAGTAGCACGGAATCAAGGTACTACAAATCAACCTCAAAGCGTAGATGTAACCGCGCTTGCTGCAGCCTTGACGCAGGCTGCCCGTACTACAACCAAGCAACCACCGCAGTTCATCCAGGAGCTGCCTTTTTTCAATGGATCCAGCGGTGAATGGCTCTCTTTCAAGGCTTCATACAGACACACTAAGAGCTATTTCAACAGGATAGAAAACCTTATGAGATTGAAGAAGAGTTTGCGAGGCACTGCCAAGGAAGCCGCCCAGTCACTGTTTACAGGAGAAATGGAACCGGATGAGGTTATGAAGCATTTAGAGGTAAGGTTTGGTCGTGCCGATGCACTTGTTATATCAGAGGTTGAGAAGATGAAAGGCTTGCCTAAGCTAACAGATAATCCTAGAGATGTATGCATATTTTCAAGCAGGGTCAACAACATTGTAGCAGTAGTCAAGTCGCTGAATAGAACCCACTACTTATACAATCCTGAGACTGTCCGAGCAACTGTAGACAAGATGACTTCAGCTTTAAAATACAGATGGTATGATTATGCAGCATCTAGGAGAGAGGATGAACCTGATTTAATTAAGCTTGCTTCATTTTGATGTGTAAATAAAAGATGGGAGTTTAGAGCCGACTGACGGTAGGCGTTTATTTAAATATGCATAACTACCTACACTACAATAAGATACGCTAGTACATAACACTGCCCTCCTTTAAACATAGTATATAGGTACCTATATTAGTGGTATAACTAAGATTATCATAGGTAGGTTACACGTATAAAATTAGTTATGCTTCTTAAGCTTTTTTAAACACTCGAGAGCAGCCCTTCGGTGCGTTCGTTCAGCCGGCACCGGCGTCGGCGCCACAGTCGGCGTCGCCGCCGGCGTCGACATCTCCGGGCTATAATATGGACTGTCCGGCGGTGAAGACAACGGTGTGGACAACCGCGGACTGCACACTTGTGACTTACTAGGAGACCCTGTTTTCTCATGTGGCACAGATTTTGCATCACCGAGCTCACAGTCACTCTTCTTACCAATATCAGATAGCGAGAATCGCGACTTACCACTTTTATCGGCGAGCAACTGATCGACATGACGTTTTTGCACCCGTCCGTCTGTCGTCACTACCTTGTATGAAACAGGTCCCGATCGCTCCAACACCACTGCGTCTGTCCATTTGTCTGCGCGCGCTGAGTAATCGCGCGCCAGCACTCTGTCCTGTGGCGCGAACACGCGCAGCGGGCGTGTTTGCGCGTCGCGCTCCGCCTGCCGCAACTGCTTGTCACGCACTGCCTCACCGGTGTCGCCGCGCAGCAAGTCGAGGCGTCCTCGTAGTCGTCGTCCAAACATTGCCACGGCCGGCTCGCGTCCCGTAGTACTGTGCGCGCTGTTTCTATACATGAACAAGAACTTACATAAAGCGGTATCATCATCGATGCCCTCGAGACACGCCTTCTTTAGAACCCTCTTAATAGTCCTTACCGCGTTCTCAGCTGCGCCATTGCTGGCTGGATGATACGGAGCTACAGCCGAATGTCTGATGCCATTTCCCTGTAAATACGCACCGAACTCCACCGAAGAGAATGGAGGCCCGTTGTCCGATACTATTCTCTTCGGTAAACCGAACCGGGCAAATAATCGTCGAAGACAACCGACCACGGTCGATGCGGACGTACTCCCGATCTTCGCTACTTCGATCCACTTCGAGTGTGCGTCTACTATGACGAGATAGTACTTACCGCGGAAAGGGCCCAGAAAATCCATGTTGAGTCTCGCCCAGGGCTCATGCGGCCACGGCCACGAATGCAGCGGTGCGGGCGGCGGCGCGGCGAGCTGGGAACGACACGCCTCACACGCCCCACACATACTCTCGATGTCTGCATCCAATGTTTCCCACCACACATAATTTCTGGCTATCTGCTTCATTCTCACAATACCTGGGTGCCCCTCGTGAATCTCACCCAGCACCGTTTTTTGTAACGATTTGGGTATCACGATCCGATAACCCCAAACCAAACATCCACGGTCCGAGTGCAAAGTATCTTTTCTGCGAAAGAATGGCTTTTCCGCTTCCGCTTCGATGTCCGATGACGGCCAACCGAACATGACATACCCGTTTATTTTGCTCAGCAATGCGTCTTTCGTCATCTCTTCTTTGATCTGGTTAAAACTTACCGGCAAAGTCTCTTGCACGAAACTCAAGTAGCTGCATTCCTCGTCCTCGCCCCTGGCTCGTCCTCCAGTCGCCGCTAGCGGAAGACGCGACAGCGCGTCAGCGACAGAGTTCTGTTCGGATCTCACAAATGCGATGTCGTAATCGTACGCAGCCAACTTCACTGCATAACGTTGCAATCGACTGGCTGCCGTCACAGGTATACCTTTATTTTTACCTAATATGTAACTGAGAGCTTGATGATCGCTTCTGAGTAAAAATTTTCTACCATACAAGTATTGATGGTGTTTAGTGACGCCAAACACAATGGCTAGTGCCTCCTTGTCCAACTGCGAGTAGTTAGACTCGGCGGCATTTAATGTGCGAGAAGCGCAACAGACGGGCCGCTCTGTGCCGTCCGCGTGTCGCTGTGCCGCGCCCAGGCCGTACTGACTACTGTCTACCGACAGTATCAATGGCAAACTCGGATCGTAGTGAGCTAGCACCGGAGAACTACTTAACAACTTTTTAATTTTACTAAATCCAGCTTGACAATTTTCATCCCAATTCCATTTAGTTTCTTTTTTTAACAATCTATACATAGGTTTTAATATATCGCTCAAATTGGGGCAAAACTTAGAATAGAAATTCACAAGACCCAAGAAACTTCTTAATTGTGTTACGTTCGCTGGGACCGGAGCGGAAGCAATAGCTTCAATTTTTTTAGGGTCCGTATGTAAACCAAATTTGTCTATTTTATATCCTAAATATGTCACAGAATCTCTAAAAAATTGACATTTAGAAAAATTTATTCTAAGTCCGTTATCGTTTAATCTTTGTAAGACAGCTCTAAGGTTAGCCATATGAATCGATTTAGTGGGCCCCGTCACACAAATATCGTCGGCAAACACGGCCGTTGACGGCAACCCACTCAAGGTCTCTTCCATGATTTTCTGAAAATTTTCAGGAATGCATTTAATACCGAAAGGTACTCTAGAATAAATAAACGTACCTACATGAGTGGTAATGGCCGACAACGGCTGTGAGTCCTCCTCTAACAGGCACTGCTGAAAAGCATTCGATAAATCAAGCTTCGTATATTGTTCACCCCCACCTAAAGTAGCGAATAGGTCCGCGATCCGCGGCAGCGGATAGTGAAAGTCCTTCAAACGCGGATTAATTGTAACCTTGTAGTCGCCACAGATGCGAATATCTCCGTTAGCTTTAACTACGGGCACAATCGGCGTGCCATAGTCAGACCTTTCTACTTTATAAATGACCCCTTCCCGCTGTAGCCGACCGAGTTCCTGCTCCACGCGTTCCCGCAGCGCCAGCGGCAAAGGCCGCGCCTTCACAAACACGGGCGTATTATCACTAAGGTGAAGTCGTATGCGAGACTTACAAGTACCTAAACCTTCCGCGAACACCTCGGGAAATTGGTTGCGTAGGGAATGAGCCATCGAATCACCTTCGCCAATATTATGGATCGTGTCATTTGACTTGAAAAGTGATAATTTTAAATGTTTTATCCATAAACGCCCCAACAAAGGAGGTCCGCCGTTATCTATCACATAAAGCTTCAGATAAGCGGTCTCGGAACCGCATTTCACGTTTACCATAATATAACCTAAGGTCTCGATGACGTCACCCGTATAAGATCTAAAAGTAAGAATCTTGCTTTGAATAGGTATCATTGAAAAGTTATCGTCATAAAATCTTTTAGATATTGCAGAAATTTTACTGCCCGTATCGATCTCAAATGTACACTGGACCTTCTCCACACTTAACCGAATATAATAGGGCTTATCACCAACATTACTGACCAAATTATAAAAGTGGCAATCGTCATCGGAATCGGTATCATCCAAAAAGTACTGACCTTTCTTCACAGTCTCGTTACCGTCATTCCGTTTGCACATGGCCTTCAGATGCCCCTTTTCACCGCACTTATCACATGAATAAAACTTATACCGGCATCTGCCGGGCACATGACCGGGTCTGCCGCACCGCGAGCACGGCTGGCGCGCCGCCGTCACGCCGCCGCCGCCGCCGCCGCCGGACGGTGGCGCGGGCTGGCGGGCGCGCGCTGCGCCTCCGCCTCCGCCGACTTGGTGGAGTCCCTCGCCCTGCGCGGGCGCGACGCTCGGGCTAGCGGCTGGAGCCCCCGCCACGCCGCACGCGTGCCGCTCCGCCGCCTCCAAAGCAAAAGCGAGCTCAACGCCCCGCTTATAATTTATGTTCTTCTCGGCAAACAGCCTGGATCGCATGTTCTCGCTATATAATCCTGACACGAATTGATCGCGCAGATTCACTTCTAACGTGGCCTCGAAGTTGCAAGTCTTAGCCAGATGCTTCAAACTTTGCAAATAGGAGCGAACGCTTTCGCCTTGCCCCTGCTTCCTTTGCCTGAAGACGTGTCGCTCAGCAATTTCCGATCTTTCTGGTTCCAAATGATCTTTTACCAATTTCACAAGTTCGTCGAATTTTTTATCCTCCGGCAAAGCAGGAGCACACAAATCGCACATGAGATCATAGCACTGAGAACCAACAACTGTCACAAGGGTGGATACGTGTAGCGTTTCTTTGACTTCATTGAGTGCAATAAATTGTTTCACACGACGGACATAGGTGTCCCAATTTTGGTCCGCGATGTTGAAACTTTCAATCTTTCCGAGTGGCATGATAGTCGATAGCCAAAACACGCAAATTGTAATTAATATGAATTAATTTCCGTCCCGTCGCCAGTGATGTGTAAATAAAAGATGGGAGTTTAGAGCCGACTGACGGTAGGCGTTTATTTAAATATGCATAACTACCTACACTACAATAAGATACGCTAGTACATAACACATTTCTAGCTCGAGAAGCTGAGCTATGCAGCCACTTTGCACAAGCCGAGACCTCCAGAGATAGTGACCACTCACCTCCACAGAAAAAGCCACAACGGTCATATGCTACTTCTTCAGAAACTCCCAGTGCTCAGAAGCCCAAAAGACAAGCACCAGAAGCAGACAAGATTGCAGCAATAGAAAGTGTGAGTGACAGATGGGCAGAATCTAAAAAGTTGAATTTATGTTTTAGATGCTTACACAAGCGTGGCTTCAGACATCGGTGTGCATATCGGCCATGTGGCACAGGTGACTGCAAGGGCTCACACCACCCCCTCCTGCACAGCGAGAGACCAGCTGAGCTTCAAGTGACAACGGTGGCAGTAGAGGAGAGCAGGCACGAGGTGGACACTCCTGAGGTAGTCACCACTACCAGACCTCATACGCTGGAGAGGGCGTACCTCAAGGTAATACCGATTAGAATACAAGGCCCAACCGGAGCTGTGGATACATATGCCTTGTTGGATGAAGGGTCCACTGTTACTTTAGTGGAAGAACGAATAGCACAAGCAGTTGGAGCGATAGGGCCGTAAGAGCCATTTTTAATTGAGGGCATAGCAGGATCTCAGATCAATGCCAGAACATCGATGAGAGTAAACCTGCAAATAACCGGAAAGCATTCTGATAGGCAGCATGAGGTGAAGGCAAGAACAATAGATAGATTATACCTCTCACCCCAAACTGTAGATAGGAGAACCGTCAAAGATTGTCAACACCTGCACGAAATAGAGAACAATGTTATATATGAAAACGGTACACCCACCCTCTTGATTGGCCAGGACAACTGGCAGATTATAGTAACAAAGTTGGTCAAATGCGGAAAACGGGGGCAGCCAGCTGCCTCATTGACTGAACTAGGATGGGTTTTACATGGTTCTTGTGAGGCTGGAGGGCAGCATGTACACATAGTAAACAAGATAGATTTAAAATTAGACAGAATGGAAGAATCTTTTTTCGATCTAGACAACTTAGGAGTGGAAGCAAGGCGTCCTCAAAACGACGAGAACGTGCGTGCCTTGGCTATCCTCGAGGAGCGGAGTCGTCGACTTCCCGACGGGAGGTTCGAAACAGGGCTGCTGTGGCGGAACGAGACTACCGTACTGCCCAATAATCGAGAGACAGCGGTAAGACGACTTATTGGTATTGAACGCAAACTTGATAAGAGCCCGGCATTAAAAGAACAGTATCACAAGCAGATGGCTCATTTGATACAGAGTGGATATGCAGAAGAGGCCACCGAACCGCCACATCCAGGACGAACGTGGTACCTACCACATTTTGCTGTAGTCAACCCAGCCAAACCGAAGCCAGGAATTGTGCTTGACGCAGCAGCTCGAACAAATGGAGTTTGCCTGAATGATTGCTTGCTTACAGGACCGGACTTGCTGCAATCGCTGCCCGGTGTACTCATGCGCTTCCGCCAGAGAGAAATAGCAGTCACAGCAGATATCCAAGAGATGTTCCTCAGAATAGGCATCCGAAAAGAGGATAGAGATGCCCTGAGGTTTCTGTGGAGGGGAGAGGAACACCGGCGGGAGGTACCCCCTACTGAGTACAGAATGTGCAGCGTTATTTTCGGGGCTGCCTCATCACCTTGCACTGCTATTTTTATAAAGAACAAAAATGCAGAAGAACACAGAGCCATGTACCCCCAAGCAGCAGCTGCAATAGCTCGGAACCATTATATGGATGACTACTGTGATAGCTTTAATACAATGGAGGAAGCTGTGCAAGTGGCATCAAATGTTGACTACATCCATCGTCAAGCTAGGTTCTATCTGCAGAAGTGGGCATCTAATCGACCAGCAATCATTGAGGCTATAGCTCCAGAACAAGAAAAACTAGATAAAGAACAAGTGGAACTAAGCAAGAACCAAAGTCATGAGAAGACTCTTGGACTCATATGGAAACCCCACGACGACGTGCTGGCATTTAATCTAGATCTGAAAAGAGTCCCAACAGAAGTACTCAATGGTACAAAGAAACCGACTAAAAGAGAAGCGCTCCGAACAATAATGTCTTTATTTGATCCTCTAGGTCTCGTAACACCTGTCATCATGCCGGCCAAGCGCCTCCTGCAGGCCACCTGGCGCCTGGGCGTCGGATGGGACGACGAGCTGCCTGGTGAGCTCCAAGCAGCGTGGCTCGAGTGGTTGAGCGACGTGCAGCGCCTGCAGCGCCTCTCCATCGCGCGCTGCTACCCGCACTATGCTAGCGCGCCGCAGCTCGAGCTGCACATCTTCGTAGACGCGAGCTCGACCGCTTGTGTCGCCGCCGCGTACTGGCGCGCGGTGACCGAGCGCACCACCGTCCACCTGTCCCTGGTCATGGCCAAGGGAAAGGTGGCCCCCCTGAAAACGACATCGATACCGCGCCTGGAGCTCCAGGCGGCCGTGCTGGGTTGCCGCCTTGCCCGCACGGTCGAGCATGAGCACGACCTGCAGCCGGCGCGCCGGGTCTTTTGGACAGACTCGCGCACTGTGCTCGCCTGGTTGAGAACCGGGCCTCGCGCCTACAAACCCTTCGTAGCCCACCGGCTGGCGGAGGTAGAAGAGGAGACCAAGATCGGCGAGTGGCGTTGGGTGCCTACCGCACTCAATGTCGCCGATGACGCCACTCGCGGCACGCCTAGTGGTTTCGGCCACGATCACCGCTGGTTTCGCGGGCCTGACTTCCTCTACCACCCTGAGGAGTCATGGCCGCGGGAGCCGGAACCCACTCAGACACAGACTACGGGAGAGGAGCGCGTGGCGACCACACGCGGTCAGACGCGCATCGACGCTTTACCTGAGGTATCTAGGTTCTCTTCCTGGCTGCGTCTCGTGCGAGCGACCGCCAGAGTACTGCAGTTCATCGACCTATGCCGGACACGGCACGCCACCGCTGCGGGACGCATGAAACGAACACGTCGAGACGACGACGACCCAGCATGGCAGAAACCGGCGGCGGCGACGTCACGCCCACCAGTCGCGCGCCCTCACGCGACACCTCCCACTACTAAGACGGTACGTTACATCACCCTTGAAGCGCAGCACGTGCAGGCAGCTGAGAAGCTCTGGTGACGCGCAGCACAAGAAGAGAGTTTTGGCGATGACCTGCGCCGCCTCCACCAGCACCTGCCGGTCATGAGAGACAGCCCTTTACGAGAGCTTAGCGTGCTTAAGGATGGAGAGGGCGTGCTGAGAATCAGATCGAGAATCAACGCTGCTGTAGAGTTACCGGAGGAACAACGCCACCCTCCAGTACTGCACGGCGATCATCCTTATACGCGGCTCTACATTGCTTAGATCCACAGAAAGAATCACCACGCTGGTACGGAAACAGTTGTTAATGATGTTCGTTCTCACCTATGGGTTCTACGCCTCAGACCAGTCACCCGCACCATCGTTAAAAGCTGCGTGACCTCGTGAAACTACGAGCTAAGCCAGCGAGTCCAGCCACCGGAGACCACCTGATGTCGAGACTGGCTCATCATCAACGCCCCTTCTCTTATACAGGCCTCGACTACTTTGGCCCCTATACTGTCACGGTAGGGAGAAGACATGAAAAACGGTATGTTGCCCTTTTTACCTGTTTAACGACGCGCGCAGTACATCTTGAGGTAGCTGGATCACTGAGCACTGACAGCGCTATTATGGCCCTCCGACGAATGATGGCGAGACGTGGATGCCCTGTAGAAATACACAGCGACAACGGTACCAACCTACGGGGCGCAGACGCAGAGCTACAGAAGGCAGCTTTCCAAGCAACGAAAGATGAAGCTTCTATCCATGCGGTAACTTGGCGATATATTCCCCCAGGAGCACCCTTCATGGGAGGAGCGTGGGAGCGAATGGTGCAATGCATTAAGAGGGCGCTAGCGGCCACACTAAATGAAAGATATCCATCAGATGAAGTACTGACGACCCTACTACTAGAAGCAGAATATACCGTAAATAACCGACCACTAACTCCTGTTTCTACTTCACCAGATGATCTCGAGGCCCTGACACCATTGCACTTTATCCTGGGAGGACCAGCGCGAGTACCACTGCCAGGCAGCTTCACCGACCGGGACCTGAAGGCCAAGCAGAGATGGCGTCACTAACTCCTGTTTCTACTTCACCAGATGATCTCGAGGCCCTGACACCATTGCACTTTATCCTGGGAGGACCAGCGCGAGTACCACTGCCAGGCAGCTTCACCGACCGGGACCTGAAGGCTCTGCTTGGCCACACGCAAAGACTAGCCGACATCTTTTGGGCGAGGTGGATAAAGGAATACGTACCACTCTTGCAATACCGGCGGGAGCCGTATAGCCGAGGAAAGCCACCCCAGGTGGGGGATATAGTTCTTCTAGTCGATGAGACCCTGCCAAGAAATACCTGGATAAAAGGGAGGATCGCCGGAGTATGCCCAGGCAAGGATGGAGTCGTGAGGGTGGTTGACGTGAAAACCAAGACTGGTTTGCGAAGAAGAGCTACAAAGAAAGTCGTCGTGCTAACGGAATAGGCTGCACTTAGTGCACGGCGGGAGAATGTGCAAGACGACATCTAGCGTACCTAGTTATAGTTATAAGTTTAATTATTTGATTTGTTTAGCGCTACCTAGTGTGTAATTATAGAAATAAAAAAGTATCGTTGACAGTTGCCGCAGCCGAGAAGGGATATGTTTCTAAATGTCAATGTCAAGTCACCGAATGAAATGAATGGGAGATCGTGATTGTAATTTTTGCATTCATTCAATAAATTAGTCGTTCGCCTCACTCGCTCGCCCTCTTGCTCGGCGAACTCCATCAACAACGCACGTACGCATAAAATTCTCCTCTGCTGCAACCGCCATCTTTATTCGAACCGTGTAACAAAGAAATTGTGTTTTCATTAACCTGAACCAACCAACGCTAGGATGTAAAAAAGAGGGACAGGTGAATCGTAGGCAGGAAGGAATCAAATCGAACGCCATTCTAATAGCCTGTTCCTCACAGTATGGATGGATGGATGATTGTTACTCTTTTAAGCCAGAACGGCTGAACGGATCTGGGTGAAACCTGGCAGAGATATAAATTATAGTCTGGAATACATGGGCTACTTTTTTCCCGTGGGAATACCGGGATTTAAATCCGCGCGGGTGAAACCGCGGGGCGCGACTAGTGTTAATATATGACTGTAATTTCACTGGAACCACACTCTTTGAAACATATTAAAGCTAGGTGAATCTATGAGCAAATACCAAGCGACCAAACCTAAAGAACAGGCAACAAATAAACGGCATGTTTCCTACCGCTGTTTTGTATAATCTTTGTTAAATCATCCTAACTAATATTATAAATGCGAAAGTAACTCTGTCTGTCTGTCTGTCTGTTACGCTTTCCCGCTTATACCTCTCAACCGATTTCGATGAAATTTGGCACAGACAATCTTTAGACCCTGAGAAAGGACATAGGCTACCTTTTTGCGAAAAGTACGCAGACGAAGTCGCGGGTACCAGCTAGTAATTAATATCTCAGCTCCAGTGAGTTACCAATCCCAACTAATCCCAACTATCCCAACTTCCCAACTATATATATATATATATATATATATATATATATATATATATATAATATTATAAATGCGAAAGTAACTCTGTCTGTCTATCTGTCTGTCTGTCTGTCTGTCTGTTACGCTTTCCCGCTTAAACCTCTTAACCGATTTTGATGAAATTTGGCACAGACAATCTTTAGACCCTGAGAAAGAACATAGGCTACCTTTTATTGCGAAAAAAAGAGATGAAGAGCTTAAAAGTACGCAGACGAAGTCGCGGGTACCAGCTAGTTTAATATAATCTCAGAGATAGTGGTATGACCCTAGCCTAATTTCCGATTGCAACTCTACCAAATTGAAAATGCATAAGCCAGCATAGCCTGGGTATTTAAACTGCAGATATTGCTGTTGGTCGTATAACCTCGAACCGTCAGAATCTAATGAAACTTTGCTCTTTGAATAAAGCCCTGGTTCCATAACAAGCAGCGACATGTTAAGACGGTAGTAATCATTCTGACTACCCCTTTTAGTGTTCTGAAGAATTCTTTTTGTTCTCTACTGAGAGTATTCTGATGAATCTGAGAGGATATTATGACGTCCGGTTTTTTCTTTCTATTTTGTTTTCTTTCTTTCTTTCGATTATCTGGTTCCCTATGTGGTTCCATAGATTCTATCGTGCTTTGGGATCAAATTCTTTAAGCTGTTCCTGTAAAATCATAAAAAAAAATTGGTTGACATCTAACCTCAAATTAGGGAAAGGTGAAAACTATGGGAACCAGATAATCGAAAGAAAGAAAACAAAATAAAACACTTCACTTCTAAAAGGCCGGCAGCACATCAGCAACGCCTCTGGTGTTGCAGGTGTTTATGGGCGACGGTGACCACTTCCCATCAGGTGGCCCGTATACTCGTCTGCCTGCTTTGGCATAAAAAAAAATTGAAAGAACAAACCGGACGTATTGCTTTATATTGAATGCAATTGTGAAACAAAATTTTTTCTACCGCTATTTTTTACAAGCTTTTATATTTGCAATGTATGATTATGTATAATGTATGTATTGTAATGTTTGTAAATATGTTTTTTCGGGTGGAATCTTGAAACTCAATGTTGAAGTAGTTATCATCAACCAATAGTGAGCCAAAATTTTGTATACCTACACGTTTAGTTTGGACGACAGTGTATTTTAGTAAAAGCATTTTAGTTTTATTTTATTCTGTATTCACTTTTGTAGAAACGTTGACTTTACGAGTTAGTTCCCAAATTTGGAATGATTTATTGGTAGATTGGCGCTTTTCGCAGTCTTTCGAATCGAGTTAATCGGCGACGGACTCCGTAGTAGAAACAATTCCGTTCTGATAAATAAATTGTAGTGAAAAATCTTTAGAAGAAATTTGAAAAAATTATTTGAAAATCGTTATACGTTGTATTCCTCTCTTGTTGTACTCATAAAAGGAATAATGGTGGTCTAGTGGACGTGAACCCGCCTTCTGATCGTAAAGTCGTGGGTTCAAGTCCGGTCATATTAATGTATTTTACCCTCAGAAAAGTTTATATTTGTAATTTCAGTGCTCTCAAACGGCGAAGAAAATTATTGTGAGGAAATCAGTTAGTATTCACTCTTGAAGTATGACTCTTGAGGCGCACTTAAAATCCATTCGCCATACTGTTTCAAAAAATAGATTTAGAAATTATTCAGAAAATAGTGACTAAATAAGAAGAAGAAGAAGTAAGTATTCTAGCAGTGGTGATGGGCTTGCAACCTGTCACGTATGAAAAAAGACGTACAGTTGAATTTATTGACGACTAGCTGGTACCCGCGACTTCGTCTGCGTACTTTTAATCTCTTCATCTCTTTTTTTCGCAATAAAAGGTAGCCTATGTTCTTTCTCAGGGTCTAAAGATTGTCTGTGCCAAATTTCATCAAAATTGGTTGAGAGGTTTAAGCGGGAAAGCGTAACAGACAGACAGACAGATAGACAGACAGACAGACAGAGTTACTTTCGCATTTATAATATTAGTTGGGATTGGGATTGCCGGATAAGCAGTGATCGAAAAGAAATTCATTTTGAATTGCATTACGATTGGGAAGACAAAATGCAATCCGTAGATAAGCGTTCGAAAACTTGATGCAATCGAGCAAAACTAACTTATATCTACGTTGTTCCAATGAACTGTGATTTGATTCCAAGCCATTCCTAGTTTGTCAGTGAAGTTCTCGATGCATTGATGGTTGGATCTCACAAGCGTAGTTCTACGTACTACTATTCTTGTATTATGTATGTCTTTTCTATGTAATTAAATTGTTATTAATTACGTCATATTCTTCTGCAGTGACGTCATCCTACTCAAGGTTCTGACTGAAAACCAGCGCTGCTTGGCAAGGTAGGCTACCTATTTTGTTAAGCAGCAATTGCTGAGTCAGGGCCTTTTTGGCGTACAGTTATGTTTTCTTTTGTTTTTGGTACTGTTTCTTCTTTCGTTTTGTCTCTGTTTATAGCTGTAATTTTGTATGTACCTATGTATTTCTTTTCTTGTTGTGTATGTCAAATAAATGTATTTTCTTCATCTGTGGTTCACACCATGGTTCAGCGATATTTTATTTTTGTTATACAAAATGTACATTACAATTTGTTTTAGCAAAATGTACATATTACATTTTACGTTGATTTTGTTGACGTTTTTTTTTAATTTTTAAGGCAACCTTCATAGCTCAGTTCGTTGTATGCGCATTTTGGGATGTGTGTGAATATAATGTTTTTTTTGTTTAGATGTTATAAAATATTAAGAAGAAGAAGAAGAAGAAGAAACACTATCCTAAGTGTTTAAAAAAATATATAAAAATTTCGTTGTATTAATTCGCTATCCCATTCTAATCTTCGCTTATTTAATGTAGGATCGGTTGAGTGGAATGTCCTCCAATATTTTGTTATTTTAATGTATAATTTGTTCATTAACTTTCTAATAAATAGATTAATACATTATGTAGGTGCCTAATGCATTTCCAATTTATTCCAAAAAATATTTTTGTGGATATATTTTTTTTTAACCGATCTTATTTAAATTAAGTAGCTCAACTGACTCACCGTATCAATATTAGCAAAAAATCTACTTCAAAATCAACTAAGTACCATTCTCGTATAAATAGAATTGCGCGCATAAAACGTTAATTTAACATGAACGCTAAATCCAGCCCCATGCTAAAGTGACTTTTTTATATCTATGTATTCCCAATAGTGTAGTGCAGCTATTCGCTACTACCGGAAAATTACGATAAAATAATAAGAGTTTCCGTATATTACTATGAATGGTTTCTGGATTATTTATTTAATACAACAAACTGATGGAACAAGCAGATGGCCCACCTGATGTTAAGTGGTAACCATCACCTATAACAAAGCATTGCCTTGTAAGTCACGCACGATATAAACGTGCCCTAAGATGCACTGCCCTGCGTCCATCAACTTGAGGCATACAGATGTTAAGCCTCATGTGCCTGCGATTACACCGATGACCACACGCTTCGAATCGAAACACAGCAACGCTGCTTGGCGGCACAAAAAGGGGTGGTAGTAGTACTTCCCCGGACGAGCCCTTCAAAAAGAGCACAAAATTAATTAAAAAAATAATTATGAGTAATAGCTATTACCAATTAAGTAGTAAGTACCTAGTATTAGTTATTATTTAATTATTTAAAAACAAGCCGTAGCATTTTATTTAAACGAACATATTCCTATCGATAACACTGCTTAGTAGTGCTTAGAACAGAATAAATGGTATGTCGTGCTATTAGATTATTTTATTGTCAAAAAAACTTAACATCTTTACGACACTGAACACAGGTGAGTCTCCATCTCCATAACAACAGAACCGATTTAGATGAAACTTGGCATAACATACATAGTTTGTCACTTGGTACAACATAGGCTTTGTATCCGGGTTGCTTTACCACAAGCAGAGCCTCGGGTGAATGTCAGTGTAAATATACATCCATCAGTCATCCGGAAAAACAAAACCTATGCTCGCTCGATCAAAAGTGCTTCCGTTATTTCCGTATCCGTATTTAGAATACCAGGTTTACATCTCAGACAACCCTGCTGTAGATCTGACTCCATTAATCATTGCGATCCGAGGATCATTTCTCAGGGTCTCCAGAAAAACTCCTGTAAATACGCCGCGCCAATGGCATTTTGATTTCTATAAAAAACATCGGGCGGGTGATGTCGCCTTTTCAGGGTTATTTTTTGTAGCTTTTCTCAGACTGATTAATATACTATTTTTTGTAAATACATACTTACAATATTATAATACCCAGACAGAGGACAAAAACCTATGCTCATCACACAAATGTTTGTTCTCGGTGGGGATCGAACCTACGGCCTACGGCACAGAAGGCATAGCAACTATCAACTGAGCTGTGAAGGCCGTCATAATAAATATAATGGCCATTAAAAGGTATACGATATAAGAGTTTATACAAGATGTACGACACAAATCTATGCTCCAAAACATTGCAACAACACGCGATGCCATTTACAACGTCGCGGTCTCACTATTGGGAATAGAGTGATAGCAGTCGCCCCTCGAGACTTCCCCGACTGGAGCTAGACAATTGATTCAATACCAGAGTGTGCGGAGTTGAACCACTATTCAATGATCTCAGCTTTGCTTGTTACAATGATACGGTTGAACTTAAAATAGCGTGTAGTCGGTCGTAAAATGGCTATTGTTATGTGTCTGGTCTCACAGGTTTGGTGCTCTGCTACGTTGTAGCTATAGGTTTCGGGTTAAAAGCAGTAAATAAGTAGTCCTTGAGCCAATTTTCCAGTGGTTTTGTATGAAGACATGAAAAGCGGGTTACAACTTACGCACGTCCAGTGACCACCGGTTCTCCTCAGATACAAATCGTGTGTGATTATATTGATAAATTGGTTGTTGGGACATCATCCCGCGAACTTTCAACTCAGGCTGTGGAGTTATCTGTTAGGATTTTTCCTAAATACCAAACAGGCTATTCGAAATATTTTAAAGGTTTGAAGGGCACTACAAGGAATTTTACTGTCCAGCAGTCCGAATTTTTTCGGTTAAGACGATAGCACGACGGTAAAGACAACGAGTAAGAGAAGGACGGTTCACAAAAGTAGGCTGTCGGCCAGTAAAATTCCTTGTAGTGCACAAGCGTATGCCTTTGGTTTCGGTAAGGATTCCTTTGTATTGCAGGCGTTTATAACACACATGCACACACATACACACACACACACACACATTATACACCTACCTAAGTATGCATTATATCGCAATAACGGAACCTTTGCGATATTTGCGCCACCCATAGTTCAGTGAAACACACGAAATCATCACATTTAGACACCCAACCTCTCCCTCACGTCGATTCCCACCCCCATTTCCCACACTTTCACACAGGTACCTACACATACATCTATTAAATAATAATTAGTTATGTAATAATTAGCTACCTCGCAAATTCTTAGAATTAAGATTAGCTTCTACACATGGAACCCTATGTACCGATTAGGTATTGCGGAGGATCCCACAGGATACCTGCCATGCGCGCCCAGATGTTTCCCATTTTTCAGTGGATCCTATTACCATTACAAACTCTGACTGGCAATCTCATGTAAATTACAAGCGGCGAAAATATTTTATTAAAACGCTTCACCGTTCGAAGAATTGTATGATAGAAAGATTTTTTGTAATATTCTTTTGTGTTATTATTTACGGTCTACTTTATCAAACACGCAGATTATTACCATCGAGAGATGATCTTCTGTTTCGATAAAGAGCGAACGGTAGAAAGAGATGAAAAATACTGAAACTTAAGGAAAAAAAGTTATGAGAGCTGGAGTTGAGGACCATGTATAGTAATAATAAATAATGCTGGACAATCCACACCGCACTATCTAGCCCCAAAGTAAGTTACTCAAAGCTTGTGTAATGGGTACTAGATAACTGATAATGTATTTAATAAATTATATACTTACATATATAGATATTTTTTATTATACATAGAAAACACCCGGACCATCGGAACAAATTTCTGCAGATCGTACACAAATTTGTTCCGAGGCGGGAATCAAACCCGCAACCTCTGCGTCTGCTCTCGCCCGCTGCGCCACTGAGGTCGTCATTATATTATATAGTATATTCCTATTAATTACTCATTAATTTCAACGTTGGCTAATACATCTTGATTCATCATCAGGTGAGATTATAACTATACTATATATAACCTACTCAAAGACGGTTTAAAAGAAACTTAAGTGATTGATGTTCGGGGGCCGATTATAGCCCAGTGACTTTTTTGTCACAACAGATTATTATATCACGGTAATTGTCAATTTCCTATTGAATATTGACAGTTACGTGATATATTATTATATCTAGCGTGACAATAAAGTCACTGCTAGAATGGGCCTCCTGGGCTGTTATTATCTAATACCTTTATTAAGAGTAGTAGAGCTATTTGTGAAGGGCTCGTCCGGGGAAGTACTACCACCACGCCTTTTTCTGCCGCCAAGCAGCAACGCTGTGTTTCGGTTTGAAGAGTGTGGTCTCCGGTGTAATTACAGGCACATGAGGCTTAACATCTGTATGCCTCAAGTTGATGGACGCAGGGCAGTGCATCGTAGGGCACGTTCCTTTTGTGCGTGACCTACGGGGCAACGTTTTGTTTATAGGTGATGGTTACCACTTAACATCAGGTGGGCCATCTGCTTGTTCCATCAGCTAGTTGTATAAAAAAAAACCTTTGAACGAGCAATGTATATATATATATTTAAATAATCTGAATATCGGAAACGTCACCAACCAAATTTTCCTAAAAAAAAAACCAAATTTTCCTGAAATTTAAGCCAAATTTTCATGAAATTTGGATGCAGCGGTTTCGGGGGCTGATAAAGCGATCTAGCTATTAGGATTTAGCAACCGAGCAAAGCTGGGTCACCCAGATATGAATAAATAAAAATACATTTTGACTGTGACTTAATACGGAAATAAGAGATAGCTAACTATTAACACAATGTGACTTTATACGGAAATATACAAATATAGCTAACTATTAATGCGACATTCCCGAAACATAATTAAATTTAAACATGAAGCTTTTAAAGTAATGGCATTAACAGCGCCACAGACGAAGAACAAAAATAAAATTAAATCAACTTACACAATTTGGCACAAGACACGAAGAGAAAAGTTCGTTTCGTTACAGAAATGAGATAAAAAATATGCGCAAGGGTGTGCCACTTCTGTTTTGAGGGTTTCGTAGGTTTTTCTGAATTATTACAAACTTTTCTAGATCCTTATAATGTGCAATCAGCAGATAGCTTAACAGCAGTTAACGCCTTTTTCTGCCGCCAAGCAGTAACGCTGTGTTTCGGTTTGAAGAGTGTGGTCGCCGGTGTAAATACAGGCACAAGACGCTTAACATCTGTATGCCTCAAGTTGATGGACGCAGGGCAGTGACTTGCGTGACTTGCGAGGCAATGCTTTGTTAGGTGATGGTTACCTCTTAACATCAGGTGGGGCATCTGCTTGCTCCATCAGTTGTTTAATTGTTACATTAACTGGTACACAAACGTTTTGGCCAAGGCTGTTAGTTTGTAGTTGTATAAATAAAGCAGCTGATCCCGCGGCTTTGCTCGCGCTCGTTTACCTTGAAAATCTCATCCAAACTTTCATCCCCTATTTTATTCCCTTGGGGGTAGAATTTATCAAAATCCTTTCTTAGCGGATGCCTACGTCATAACATCTACCTGCATGCCTAATTTCAGCCCGATCCGTCCAGTGGTTTGGGCTGTGCGTTGATAGATCACTATGTCAGTCAGTCAGTCACCTTTGAGTTATATATATTTAGAAGAAGAAGAAGAAGAAAGATAGAAGAAAGAAGAAGATAAATAAAAAATCTGCTAGTTGTATTTGTACAAAGAAAAAACTTAGATATTTTAAAATTCAATAGTAATAATAATTTTATTTTTGTCCTTCTGGTCTTTCGTACTGAAAGCCACCACGTAGTAACTAACATGCCGGTTAATATTAATATAAGAAAACGTAGGTACTTTGTTTTTTGGCTAACTCCCCCTGGAAGAGTAAATTTAAGCGCTATGGTTTAGTCCAGGAAATCTGCTGGCTAATTATTATGATGAGGTTTGCATGCAAAACCTTAGCTTTCGTTTCTTTTCGCCAGCGCGGAGCCCTAAGCTGCCGTGTTCATTATCACAAATTCCTTTTTCATCTTGATGCTTTTAATTAATTAAAAACGGTCATCCGAATGATAAGGGTGTTCATACCTGGTCCCGAGTAAAAATTAAAAAAAGTTATTTAAATAATTATCTGGTTAAAGGAATGCTCTCGACCTTTGGCTTTTGTCTTTGACTCATTGAGACACAGAAGCGGGTACAGCTTCACGTGTTGATCCGCATGCACGGTAGGTATCCCATCAGATCTCATACCATGTACCAACACAATTTTTTTTGTCATCATAATCATTTCAGCCCGTTTGCACCCACTGCTGAGTGTAGGCCTCCTCTTTAATACGCCACTCTTTCCGGTCCCTTGCGAGTCTCATCCACTCATTTGACCAACGGGCGGGTGGTCTGCCTCTAGGTCTTTGAGCATCCCTTGGCCACCATTCTGTTGTCGCCTTCGTCCATCTCCCGTCGTACCTTCTTGCCAAGTGTCCTGCCCACCTCCACTTCAGTTTCGCGATTCGCGTACCCACATCCTCGACTTTTGTGCGGCGCCGAATCTCGACATTAGGTACGTGGTCCAGAGCATGGCGCGCTCCATTGCCCGTTGTGTTAAATTTTTTTGTGCACAAAAATAAGTAAGGTGAATTTTATTTGTAGTACTTATTGACACAATAGTGAAAAGAAACAGCGGCGATGGGTTTGCCACCGCAGTCCCGTATGGTACCAACTACCAACTTTTGCAAAATGTATGCTCGATGTATTTTGTTTGACGTTCTACTGACTATCCCTCTTAGACATCCTCAACAATCTAGCTAGTTCTTGGTAATAAGAGATTTCAGTGGATATCTACCGTGCCTTAGGATCAAAGTTGTGCTGCTATTTCTATGCTATCTCTATTGTTTATATGTAGTAGAAACTGTCGCCTTAAGACACATGGGAACAAAATTATCGGTTGCATAAATTTGAGCTTCTTCAACCATAAGGCGTCCAACAAATTTAACAACCTATTATAGTTGACTGCGATTACACTGTTGTGTATCCGAGTGTATTCTGACCTCTATGTTTTGAACTAAGCTTTTTCAGTAAATTTTTTTTTTGTTTTGTTGAGCAATATAATTACAGCCTTTCATCTGATGACTTTGCACAGATGCCTTTCAGGTATTCTTAAATAGTTCATCAGAATGATCCATCGGAATACCTAAAAGAAAGTTTTAATTCTTGAAACAAAGTTTTGTTACACTACACATCATCACTTCAACAGCTATTTTTATGAATTATTACTAGTTGCGCCCCGCGGTTTCACCCGCGCAGGATTCCCGTGGGAATACCGGATATCCCGGTATTCCCACGATATAAAAAGTAGCCTATGTGTTATTTCAGACTATAATGTATCTCTCTGCCAAGTTTCATTCAGATCCGTTCAGCCGTTTCGGCGTGAAGGAGTAACAAACATCCATCCATCCATCCATACTTACAAACTTTCACGTTTATGTTATTAGTAGGACTAATTAGACTAGAGTATAAAATGTTTGTTTTCCTAAGAAAAAAAAAATGTTGAATGGCATACTAACACGGAATAGAGAAAACCCTACAAACATACTAAGGTCGTTCACGTCGGTGTAAATGTGTTCATTTTAAAGCTCTTTTAACTAAGTTTCCGCAAGATTAACCAACGGATTCCTGTTCTTAATTTGTTGGTATTAAGATTCAAAGTTAATTGCAAAATCTCCATTGCCTTTGTAGGATAGTTGCCGCTAACCATGTTAATGCGAAGTTAGTGGTGGGATTGTGAAATAATGTATGTATTGTTTAAAAGAGCACCGGTGGTCTAGTGGAAGTGACCCCGCCTTCCGATCGTAAGGTCGCAGGTTCGAATCCGGTCGTGCACCAATGGATTTTTCTATCGAAAAATTTATGTGCGCAATGCCAGTGCTCTCAAACGGTGAAGGAAAACATCGTGAGGAAACCAGTTAGTATTCTAGCAGCGGCGATGGGCTTGCAACCTGTCACGTATGGAATACTAACTACTGCAAAATGTGGGTAGTATGTGCCAAATGTAATGTTTGGACGTACCTCTGACTACCCCCTTAGACATCCTCAAAAAATCTTGAGTAAGTACTTGGTACTGAGAGATCTGAAAGGATAACTACCGTGCCTGGGGATTAAAGTCGTGAAGCTGTTTCAGTTTTCAGTTTTGTTTAAAACGCAATGCAGTGTTTCATATAAACTCGTGATAAGTTTATTAAAAAAACAAGTTGGGTTTGTATGGTCTGGATCGCAAAACGTTTTTGTGAGTCTGGGCTGAAAAAGTATAAGTATTCATAGGAAAATTTGTCTAAATTTTAAAAGGCATTTGTGGGAAATGGTTCAGCTCCGTATGGTCGAGTAAACTATTGCCTTCTCTCAACGGATAAAGAAGACAGTGACAGAGATAATTAAAAAAATATATGGAGCTATGAGGGCAGGTGGTGATCTTCAAAACAGTCTTCGTTGTCAGATGTCTTGGTTCATAAGCTTACAAGATAACCATGGACCATTTATGGATGCATATCCTACTACTATTATAAACGCGAAAGTTTGTAAGTAGTGATGGATGGATGGATGGATGTTTGTTACTCGTTCACGCCGGAACAGCTAAACCGATCTGAATAAAACTTGACAGAGAGATAGATTATAGTCTGGAATAGGACATAGGCTACTTTTTATCCCGTGGGAATACCGGGATGCGCGGGTGAAACCGCGGGGCGCAACTTGTGTTATATAATAGGGCAGAGTGTAAAGTATAAAATGCCGTACCGTACCGTACCGCAGCCTTACCGCATTCAGTGTAAAAGCTCTCAATAGTGGCAGAAAGATTCGGTTAATTCGGCCTCCTTGAAACCCGAAATTCGGCTAATCTAATAGCGACTCGTTCGCTCGCGAATATCATAATATTGTTTGTAACTTTCGCGGCTAAAGCCTTGGAAAAATACAGGCTGTGAGAAAATCTCAAAGGGAAATTAGTTTATATTCACGGAAAAAGTTTTTAAATGTTTGTCTATTCAAGTGGTAAATTCAGGGGCCAAAATAAAAACATCAAGTTTACTTTTGACAAAGTTACGTACTTTCGTATTCTGAATATTGTATGAAATTTTTATTTTTTTTCGAAAAAAATAACATTTGTTTGTGTTGCTTAAGGGTCCGGTGACAGCGGCTCGCAATTTCGAGGTGCGATTGGCTATTATTTCATTTCGGGGAGGTTGTTTGAAATAATAACTCTAAAGAAACACGCATAAATACTGTTCGAACAGAAATAATACAATAATATAAGGGAAATGTGCTTGAGTCAGAAATCATTCGGGCATGTTTCCCTTATATTATTGTATTATTTGTGTTCGAACAGTATTTATGCGTGTTTCTTTAGAGTTATTTTTTCAAACAACCTTCCCGAAATGAAATAAAATGAAATAATAGCCAATCGCACTTCGAAATTGCGAGCCGCTGTCACCGGAGCCTTAAAAATTAATCATTAACTGGCCGCGGTTTCACCCGCGCAGATTTAAATCCCGGCATTCCCACGGGATAAAAAGTAGCTTAAGTGCTATTCCAGACTATAACCTATCTCTCTGCCAAGTTTCATCCAGATCCGTTCAACCGTTCCGGCGTGAAGAGTTACAAACATCCATACTTACAAACTTTCGCGTTTATTATAAAAGTAGTATAATTTACACAAAAGATAAGTTAAGATAAGACAATTCTATATTGCACATACATAAAGTACATTGGCGAACTTAATGCTAATTAGCATTTTCTTCCAGTAAACCTTTGGGCTCGTAAATGCACTTTAAGAAATAAAAGTCCAAACCCTCAAAACTCGTACCTACCATTAAAATGTTACCCCAACATTTCTGCCTACATTTCGGCTTTGACTACCACATTCGGCATGGAACTAGTGTGGGGAACTAGCTATTTCATAGTTGAAATCTGACACAAGTGCCCCCACGTTCGCTAATTGGAGAGGAACTCAAAGTATCATACTTCGTTTGAGAGTTGCAACCTATTAGATAGATTTTGACAAACCTCTTTTGCAAGCAACTTAGGCAATGTAACTTGCCCAAGGAATTTTTATACTTCTTCAAGTTCCTTCAACTTCCTTATCGTAGGCGCAATAGTAGGACATTTGAAACGGGATATATACCATGATTTGTGAATTTGATTGTGTGATTGATCGACCCGTGATCATGGCGCTGTATGTGCCGAAATATCGGGAAACAATCAAACTCACAATTCATGGTAAATGTCCCGTTATAAATAAAGATTATGTTCATTTCCATTAGTTTCGATCACATCACAGCCTCGTAAGCTGCGCACGATGGACGTGCACTACGTAGCACTGCCTGCGTATATCAACTTTTTTTTTTTTTTTTTTTTTTTTTTTATACAACTAGCTGATGGAACAAGCAGATGGCCCACCTGATGTTAAGTGGTAACCATCACCTATAAACAAAACACTGCCCCGTAGGTCACGCACAATAGGAACGTGCCCTACGATGCACTGCCCTGCGTCCATCAACTTAAGGCATACAGATGTTAAGCCTGTAATTACACCGGCGACCACACTCTTCAAACCGAAACACAGCGTTGCTGCTTGGCGGCAGAAAAAGGCGTGGTGGTAGTACTTCCCCGGACGAGCCCTTCACAAAGAGCTCTACTACTCTTGAAATATAAACATAAAGAACATAAAGAATACAAGATAATGAATACAGAAGCCTCGTGTGCCTGCAATTTCACCGGCAACCACACCTTTAAGGTGAAGACAAGGTGACTCTCGCTCGCACGTTTTGACTTGTTGATAGATATGAAATCACTATACTCCCATTTTCTAAAAATCGCAAACAACCATTTTGTGCGCAATCACATTGCGAACAGTTTAGTAAAAACTTCATTCTGATCGATACATGTTTTTATAATTAAAAGTTTGCTTTTGTAGTTTTCGTAGTTAAGCAAACTTTTGAGTAAGTAGACTTGCATCGATCAAAATGAAATTTTTACCAAACTGTGTGCAATGTGATTGCACACAAAATGGTTGTTTGCAATTTTTCAAAATTGTGTTTAGTGATTTTATATCTTTTAAAATGACGAATCGTGCGAGCGAGAGGTAAATTAGGTGTTGTCAACGCCTTAACGAAACACAACAACGCTGCTAATGATTTTGTCAGCAATTGTAATCCACATTCTGCATTGAAAGGCATGCTTAGTAAGGTGCTGACTAATCTCGCGGTGTGTGCAGAGCCTTCTCTAATAGGAATTAGGTAGGCCAGGCCGTCCACTCTAATTGGACCACAGCACCCTATATCCTGAGTGTCGAGAACATACGTCAGCGGTTCTACACACGCGCCGGGAGTAAGGCGAATGTCTGCGGCCCGATTACGCTAAGCATGCTTTTTCGAGCCTTGCTCAATAAAAGCACGTGTGAACAGGTCGTGCTAGTAAATATTTTTGAGCACGTGTGTCAGTACCTTTTTTACAATATGGGAATCAAATAACAAACTGAAAGCCAACTAGATAGTCAGACATTAGCGTAATCGGACCGCTGCTGGTCTCGTGGAATGACACTTCACGGAACGACGACGATTGAACGTCGTTGACACTTCAAATTTATCGAGAATTACTGTCAAGTTTTATCGTATCGAAGATCCATGCTCAATGGGCATATTCGACTTAATTAAGGTGTTGACAACACCTAATTTACCTCTCGCTCGCACGATTTGACATTTTAAAAGATATCAAATCACTAAAAACAATTACGAAAAATCGCAAACAACCATTTTGTGTGCAATCACATTGCACACAGTTTGGTAAAAATTTCATTTTGATTGATGCAAGTTTTCCTACTCAAAAGTTTGCTTATGTACTTATACTAGAAAAGTAAACATTTAAGTAGAAAAACAGATTTTTTGAAAATGGGAGTAGTGATTTTATATCCTTCAACAAGTCAAAACGTGCGAGCGAGAGTCACATTAGCTCTTGTCTTCACCTTAATATATTTTTACTTTGACTTTGAATACTTACTAGAATACTTTCCCCCGGTTTCTGATCAACACTAATCGGCTGTCAAGTCACTTGCTATTTCATCTTTTACTTCAAATAAGATAGAAATAGCTAGTGACTTGACAGCTGATTAGTGTTGATCGCGCTTTCAGAAACCGGGGGTTAGTGTTACATTAAAACTGGGAACCACCCAGTTCCACTTGCCTGGATAAAATTAAAAAGATTTGCATGACAAAAACATTAATAAATTATCATTTATGACCACCATTTATTGTACAGCAAAAATAAAGCCCTATTGTTATTATTACAAACACTGTACGTACATTCTTAAAATTTCTTGACCAGTGTGTCACACATGATAGAGACGTACGTACTTAATAAGCCTCCGCAAGCTGATACGACATCCCTCAAATTAATTCCGAACTGCAATCTAGGTGTTTCTTAAGACATGCTTAATTTTCCCTTAATTAGTGACGAAGAATTCTAAAGACTGAAAATCTTGAAAATATTATTTAAGTGGGATTTTAACCCAAAATCCACTTATCATGGTTTTAAAAATCTAGTTAAAATCTGTGTAAACGAAAACTTATGAAGAAATAGCTGCGCCCCGCGTTTTTACCCGTGTAGTTTTTAATCCTGGTATTCCCACGGAATAAAAAGTAGCCTATGTGCTATTCCAGACTATGAATTTCATCGAGATCCGTTCAGCCGTTCTGGCGTTACTGAGTAACAAACATCCAAACTTTTACATTTATAGTATTAGGGGAATGGGTATTTTTCATTATTTTACCTAAACTCGCAGATTTTAACAAAGGTTATAAAAATATAGGTGATAAAAAAAAACTACTCAAGAAAATTTCTAAGAAAATAATCTTGTAAGAAACTTACTGATAAACAAAATTTTAGGTACTTACTGCTATTTTTAATTTTTAACCCGAAAATCTAAAATGACACTGAATAAACCTTCTCTAACATAATATTCAAGAGCCTGTTAACTTCACTTATCTGTAGGTGTGTGCTAACCTTTATGAGAGTTACATAATTGCAATAAATGTCAAACTCACAAAGGCTTTTACGCTTTATTAAACTCGTACATATGCCAACCGCCACGTTTGTTCGCCAGTAATGATTATACAATATTTACTGGATGTCACAGCATGGGTTGGAATTCATTTATTTTACAAGATATATTCGAGGCGTGGGCGATAGCGTGGGATAAGGGCAGGAAGATGATTATGACAAGAAAATTGTTTAATGAACATAGATGTTTGTTCTCGGTTTTTTTTAATCACATTGTCAGCGTTGGTCGCGTGGAACTGGCACTACAGGTTAACTGGTTTTAAGACGATTCAAGATGGTCCTTGTGATTGAATTGAATAAACATATTTTGACTTTGACTTTGAGCTATCTGGTTCCCATAGTACGTATATGCTTTGCAGGGGCTAGCTAGTACTGTATGTCCATTAGTACCTTTAATAAATTTTATAATTTTCTGGCAATATCAAAAATGCCAATACACTATAATTACATGCAACATAGCGAATGCAATAAGTCAAATGAACTGAGTATTATCAATTATCATATTGATATTGTTTTATTTGTGAAAATGAATATTGAGACAGAAAAAACAACAGAAAGCGCTCCATGATTTTGAACACGAGAATACAAGTCATCATTATCATAATCATCCACAGCCCGACTTCACCCACTGCTGATAGGTAGGATCCCTAGAATATAATTACTACGACCTAAATTGATTCTGCAATATTTACGGTAAGTTTTTCTTTGAAGTTTTTTTAAATAGTACAAAGACAAGCTACAAAACTAAATCTGCCTCAACCACAAAAGAATCAACGTTACTCCAATCATAAATAAATCATTTAAAAAGAAGGAAAGAAAATACATTTATTTTGGACACACACGATACATACACTTACAGTAATTATAACAAGAAAATAAAATAAAACATTAACAGAAGCACGACAGAAAAGCAAACACAAGAAGACAAAGAAGAGAGAAATTAAGGCCCTACGATACATACCTACAAACCAATGAATAAATATAGAATATCCAGAAGGAGAAAAGTAGAGGTCTTTGTGAAAGGCTTGCAGGGGGAAGTACTACCAGCACGCCATTTTCTGCCGCCAAGCAGCGTTGCTGCGTGTTTCGGCTTGAAGTGTGGTCGCATCATGCCTTAAGTTGATGGACGCAGGGTAATGCATCGTAGGGCACGATCCTATCGTGCGTGACTTACGAAGCAATGCTTTGTTATAGGTAATGGTTATTATACAACTACAGGTGGGCCATCTGCTTCTTCCATCAGCTAATAGTATAAAAAAAAACAATCAAATCAGAAAAGGAGTTCAAATACAAACAACTTTCGCAATTGAATGTAGTTTTCACCGAATCTCGCTGCCCAAATTCTTTTTCTCTCTGCATTCAAATTCCCTCACCAATCCCGCTAGATTTCACAAGCAAACAGAATGCTTTAATTATTCAACATGAAATAAAGCGGTGCATAGAAAACAGCTTACCGTGCAAGCAAAGCAAACGCTGTATGGCGACCGAATTGAATAGGCCAAATTGCGGGGCGGACACGACGGCAAATGGCTAAGTCGGGGCTGGGACAAGGGACAAGCTTGAGGCGACCATCATATTTATCCGGATTCTCACATTGCGCTAGATCAGAATCATTAGCAGTGAAATTGGTTGTTGCTTCACTATCACTATCACTACATAGTATAAAACAAAGTCGCTTTCTCTGTCCCTATGTCCCCATGTCCCTATGTTTTTTTTTTACATATTATAGGTAAAACGTTATCCTATGTCCCTATGTATGCTTAAATCTTTAAAACTACGCAACGGATTTTGATGCGGTTTTTTAATAGATAGAATGATTCAAGAGGAAGGTTTATATGCATGCATATACATGCATGATATGTGCACCCGTGCGAAGCAGGGGTGCGCGGGCGGATCGCTAGTGTTGAATAAACAAATCTCAGCGCTATACTTAAGTATTGAATGGTCAATATTCTCTGTAAAAGTAGCCCATTTTTAACAACAAGACATTTGACTGACACAACAGACAGCGATTTTTGTAATAATGGCATGTGGGGGTAAGACAACTTCGCCTATCTAGGTAAGTTACATATTCTCTTGTCTAAGGTCTTGGTATGTCCTGTTTTCTAATGAAAATAAAAAAAAATACCTTTACCCTCCATAATTATTATTCCTATTCATAATCCCCGCCATTTTATAACGGCTTAATAGAGTATTCTTGACACCGTCAATTCCATGCCAAAGATAAGAGACAGCAAGAGACTTAAATTTTTTATTAGATTTATAGTGTTTACTACAACACTATAATTACGCATTAGTACCGTATTAACATGTCCAGTTATTCGTCGAGTGTGATTAATACTCCGGTGGCGCAGTTGGTAGCGCAGCCCCGTATCAAGGGGAAGGTCGCGGGTTCAAATCCCGCTCGGAGAATAACTTTTGGGACATTATAAAATCTTAGCAAGAGACTTATTGGTTGGTTTGTTAAGCTATTGGCGCACTCAAAGACCATTATGAATAAGGCCATAATCTAATGGTTTTTTTAAATATGGCGATTGAACATTCAAACGTTTTTGCAAAATGAAACTAGAAGGTTACTTGTTAGTAAAAAAAACATGAAATCGCTACTCGCTATCGCTACTGCTTGTAATCCTGCCGCTACCTCTCACCCCTTACACCCTCTCTTAGCACACAGGAAGACTGGAAGCCTTAGAGGTGGTGTGCAGGAAATTACGCGGGGAGGGGGTGCAAATCAACCTAACGTACTGTTTATTGTTACGATGGAAACTGGCAAACACTTTGTGAGAAAAAATGGCTGCGACCGCCATGTTTTCACGTGAATTGGTTGTAAGAAAATACGATAGCTTTAGTGCGTAGTCGGTTAAATCATAATGTAAACGTGTGGGGGAGTGGGGGAATGTGGAATCGATAGGCTGATAAGCTTTGTTTCGATGTTAAGCAATCTAAGAAATGTTTAATCTACTTGAAAGTCAAAGGTATAATGTAGCAATCTACCTCCTAAGTTATATGGATCACTAATATTTGTTTAAAAAAACTAGCATTCGTTGTTGGTGTCATTTTCGTGGCTAAATTCATTGTTCTCGAGTATAGATATATTTTATGTATAATAAAAATATATATCTATGTAAGTATATAATGTAATAAATAAATCAGTCATCTAGTACCCATAACACAAGGTTTGAGTATCTTTGGGGCTAGATGCTGTGTGGATTGTCCAGTATTATTTATTTATTTTATTGTAAAAAATACAACAAGAGAAAGTACGCATCGAATTAAAAACTTCTGTCTTTTTATGTCAGCTAAAAAACAAGCCACCCGCTCCTAATAGCACCAACTTGCCAACTTCAAAGATATAATAAAAGGCGCAGCGTGAACTAAAAATTAATTTTCTCGAGAACAAGTTGAAATAACTATGAAACTAATCTACGAGAGACAATGGGCTTTCTTTGTGAATATTCTCTTTAATAACAGAAACTTTGCCTTGGCGATTATTGAGAAAAAAATACTAGGTTTATACAGACGTTTTTTCAACATATTGAAGACTTTGTAAGTTTGTATAAAACTATCCACTTTATATAAAGTACCAGCTTCGTTGAAATGAAGACAGTATGGTGTATTGTTCGTATAAAATCGTTTTCATAGTTCTCAAAGAATCTGGAGTTAGTACTTGGTACTAAGAGATCTTAGGGGTTATGTACAATAGGCGGTCTAATCGCAAAAAAATCATCTCTTACAGACAACCTTTGAGAGAAGATGAGCCCATATTTAAGGTGAAGACAAGAGCTAATGTTACTCTCGCTTGCACGTTTTGACTTGTTGAAGGATATAAAATAACAAAACCCATTTTTGAAAAATCGCAATAAACCATTTTGTGTGCAACCACATTGCGCACAGTTTAGTAAAAATTTGATTTAAATTGATGCAAGTTTTCCTACTCAAAAGTTTGCTTATGTACGAAAACTAGAAAAGCACACAAAATGGTTGTTTGCGATTTTTCAAAATTGCATTTAGTAATTTTATATCTTTCAAAATGTCAAATCGTGCGAGCGAGAGGAATATTAGGTGTTGTCAACGCCTTAAGTAGAGGTTAGTTTTTTATGGCTTTGTAATAAAAATGAAATACTAATACGTCAACTACAGAAACCTTCCAAGAGCTGACAGTACACGCAATGTTATCTTAAGTTAGCAGAATGGATGCAAAACCCAGCTCGATAGACCTCATCTAAATCGGCTTTTCCTCAACATCGATACTGCTATTCTATTCAAAATGCTAACTTGAAAGCAAACTTCGCAAAGCTAACCTACATGGAAGACTAGACTTAACCTAAAGCTGTCTAAGCTTTAGAGGCTTCGGTACCCGCTTGCACACCTCAGTCTTCTTCTTCTTGTTTTGCACTAGATTATAGACAGCATAGACAATATTTTATTTTTAATTGCTTATAGGGCTTTGTTGCTGGGCGACCACACTGGTCTATAATAAAACCTAAAAAAAAAATTTGACGCGAACACAAAATGTTCAAAACAGTAAAATAGCTATCATAAAAATCAGTAACCACTATAAGAGTTCAACCATTGACCAGCACTGAGTGGTTTAGTGGTAGCAGCGTCGTGGGTTCAAAACCGTCGTGCACAAATGAGTTTTTCTGTTCAAAAATGTATGCGCATAATGCCAGTACCCTCAAACGGTGAAGGAAAACATCGTAAGGAAACCGGCATGATATATAAAGCACGTGTCAAAAAAGTGCTCGAAAGGAACCTCTTGAGGCGCACTCAAAACCCTTTCACTTTCACACTGTTTCTAAAGTGACACGACAAGAAGAAGAAGTTTTAGATAAAAATAAAGGCAAAAAATATTTATTGCATAGTTATTAACACTAATAAATAGCAGTAAGTTATATCTACGTGTGACCATTTTACTGTTGCCTGTTCGGACACTACAGTCCTTTCAATATACAATCGGTATTCTATACAAGACAGTGCTATAAATAAAAAGTTTTATGGGTATTTCGCCCAAAACTCGGGGGACTGTCAAAATTAACAAATAAATCTTGGACTGGCTTACGTAACTCCACGACAAGTCGTGAAGTGTTTTTATGTATTGAAATGGAAAAGTTTTAGAAGTCCCAAGTTACCATCAAGGGGTGTTCTGATTAGGGGAGCGAATATTATAACTATCTAGTAGCGCCCTGCGGTTGCACCCGCGTAGTTTTCAATCCTGGTATTTTCACGGGATAAAAAGTAGCCTATGTGTTATTCCAGACTATAAATATCCCTGTGCCAATTTTCACCAAGATCCGTTCAGCCGTTCTGGAGTTATAGAGTAACAAACATCCATCCATCCATCCATACTTACAAACTACAGCTCGACAGCCTACGTAGCTCAGTTGGTAGTAGCTATGCCTTCTGCGCCGTAGGTCGTGGGTTCGATTCCCACCGTGAACAAACATTTGTGTGGTGAACATAAATGTTTGTTTTCTGTCTGGGTGTTATATAATATTATAAGTATGTATTTACAAAAAAAAGTATTATAAGTAGTATATCAGCTATCTGGTTCCCATATTACAAGCATAAGCTTAGTTTGGGGCTAGATAGTGCTGTGTGGAAAGTCCCCAATATTTATATTTATTTATTTATTATATTTAAACTTTCGCATTTATAATATTATTAGGACTAGCAGGTGCGTCTTTGCTTGCTATGATGCTTGGATGGATAATATTTTTTTGAATGAGTCAAACCCAGCATAAATAAAATATTAGAAGACTTTCCACAAAGTACTATCTAGCCCTAAACTAAGCCAAAGCTATATATATAGGAACCAGATAGCTGATATTACAAATATTATAATACTTAAATACTTTTAATACTTACCTAAATTATATAATTACACCCAGACAGTGAGCAAACATCTATGTTCACCACACAAATATTTTGTTCTCGGTGAGGATCGAACCCACAGCCTGAAGGCATGTCGCTACTACCAACTGAGCTGTGAACGCTGTCAAAATACAATATCTCGCTTCACTTGCACGTTTCGACATTTCTGAAAATCGCAAACAAAATTTCAACAATTTTTTTTTCACAAAGATCATCATTTCAGTTAAATACCATTTTGATTTATTTATTTTATTTTTATTTGTTAATTGGGAAATATTTTTTTTGCTGAACCTTTGTTTCGGAAATTTAATTATTTGCGACTTTTAACAAGTATAAACAGCGGCGATGGCCTTGTAACCTGTCACGTATGGATCACAAATTTCTGAAATGCGCCAAATGTAATGTTTGGTTGGACATCCCTCTGACTACCCCTCTTAGACGTCAACGTAAAGTTGAAATTTTCCAATATCGCAATAGTAGTGTAGTATGACCGCTGTAAATAATAAAAAAAGCCTTAACCGCATGTATTTTTACGCCATTGCTTGTTGGTTGGTATTTTGAAACAAACAATTAATTGCTTAAAAAATAAGGCACTTATTAACCATCCTTGTTTTTTGCTTGAGAGTCCCTCCTGCCCCAACGCCTGCACAATAAATGATCTAAGGACATGCACGGACAATGCCGTGGACGTGGCCACCGTGATCTATGTGGCTGTAACACAATTAAACTATTGATCATAGACTCGAAAGAAAATTAACTAACCTCAGTGTATAGTCTCCACAACTTCTTCAACTGGTTTCAGGAATGCTGAGCGAAATGTTAATGGCTTATTTCAAGAGTTGATTTCGCGGCATGTTTAGATTCCCAATGAGCGGAACTGTGCTGGTAACTTTCACGGCTCGATCGCTGCGCTGGGGCATTATTCACTATGAAAATAAGAGATTCCTTGCCCCAAACCGTGAAACGTCAAAACTTGATGTTGGGCTTTATTCTATACGACATAGGAGATACTTTGCCCTGACCGTATGACAGCGGCTGCCTTGTCTTAGCTGTGATCGCGGTGCAAAGGTCCTAGTGAATATGGCTCCTGTTCTTTTTTTGTCACTTCACTATAAATTTTATATTTTAAGGATTATCTTTTGGGATTAAAACATCTTTGTGACTGCTATTTCATGACCAACCTAGTCCGATCAGGGTTAGGTTTCCAAATGATCCTCGTGGTTTTATTGAATAAACATATTTTGAATTTGAATTTGCCCGATTACGCTGATGTCTGGCTATCGAGATGGCTTTCGGTTTGACATTTGATCGAGAAATATAATACTCTCTGACGAGAGCATTTGATTCCCATAGTGTAATAGCAACATATGGATGGATCTAGTACCTAAATTCCTTGGATGAATGGAAATAAAATGTCAAACTGAAAGCCATCTCGATAGCCAGACATTAGCGTAATCGGGCAGCCGGTCGGGATTAGGTTGTATTGTAATGTTTAAAGCATTTTTTTTACTAGTTTTCGTGCACAAGCGCAAACCATCAGTTGGTAGTAACACTGCCTTCTGCGCTGCTAACCGTGTGTTCGATCCCCACCAAGAACAAAATTTTTGTGTTGAACATAAATGTTCTTGCTCTGTCTATGTGTTATATATAATTAATGATTAACAAAAAAGGATTTTAATTACAATCAGCTATCTTGTTCCCATTATTATCTATTGTTCTTCAGAACTATAATAGCTCAACGGGAGAATCGCAACCCTCAGTAACGAGTAACATGACGCGAGGAAGATCTTGTTCCCATAATTAGTCTGTAAGTACTGTTTGTTTTCCTGAGAAATAAAAATAAAATAAATAAATAAAATAGCTTTGCTTAGATACATAGAAAGAAAGAAAGAAAGAAAGAAAGAAAGAAAGAAAGAAAGAAAAGAAAACATATTTATTTTGACCAAAAAATTAACAGAAAATACAATAATCACCTACACTAATAAACAAGATCAGTACGGACCTACCTAACGTTGTGCGGGGCAAAAAGGTCACGTCTCAGCTAACCTAGGTAGGTACAGTGCAACGCTGGTTTTCAGACGTGGCCTGGTGTGACATGCGACCGACCGGTGAACAAGTAAAGAACATACAAAATAATAGTTTGACAAACAGTACAGATAGAAAATACTTTATTGCACACCACATAATAATTACACCTATCAGAATAACAAAAACCATCTGAGTGATATACAATGGACGGTCTTAACGCTGAAAGCGATCTCTTCCACACAACCTTGGGATGGACTGGATTTGACAAGATCGATAAAGGACGTTGGTGTAGAAAAACAACAAGATAACGCATATAAATTAATATACTAACCTATTCGAATAATATACTTAGTTATGTTAGCTAGATTAGTACCTAATGTGGAGTGTCCAATGTTTGTACTTAAAATAATATTGCGTAGGAAAACTAGTTTCGATCAAAATTAAATTTTGGTTCAAAAATTTTGTAATGAAAAAAAAACTGAAACAGCTTCACGACTTTGATTCCCAGGCACGGTAGATATCCCTTCAGATCTCCCAGTACCAAGTAGGTACTAATTCAAGATTCTTTGAGGATGTCTAAGAAGGGAAGTCAGAGGTGCGTCCAAACATTACATTTGGCACATACCCACATTTTGCAGTAGTTAGTATTCCATACGTGACAGGTTGCAAGCCCATCGCCGCTGTTAGAATACTAACTGGTTTCCTCACGATGTTTTCCTTCACCGTTTAATAGTACTGGCATTGCGCACATAAATTTTTCGATAGAAAAATCCATTGGTGCACGACTGGATTCGAACCTGCGACCTTACGATCGGAAGGCGGGGTCACTCCCACTAGACCACCGGTGCTCTTTGTAATGATATTATCAAAATTGTGATTTTACACTTTCTTTCAAACCTTCAGTCATTTATATTTATATCTTTAAAATATGGGAGCATTTTGTAAGTAAAGGTTATGAATAGGTGTACTACTTCGTCGTAGAAGTAAAACACCTCTACATACGTTTATGACGTTCGTCAAGTAACACATGCTTACCACCGTCACCTAGCCAGTGATGCCAGTAAAAAATAACGGGAAGACTTGGCCAACGCTGGGGACATCTTGGCAACACCGTTGAGTGATTAAAATCTACAGAGCGTGTACACGAGATAATCTGGCATCATACCAAATGTTGGTTTATGGGTTCGCCAAAACGCTGCGTTTTTTACGTCGAGAACTATTAAGGTTTAGTAGGTAAGTATTTTGCTTTCGTTTTCTGGAAAAATCGCAGCAGACTCAAAACCAGCGTGTTTATACAGGTTGTTGCTGTTAATTGTGAATTACTTATTAAACCCTTTAGTATAGGACATGGCAATATTTGGAGTAATAGCGAGCTGAATATTTATTGAAATATAAAGCTTGCAGTTATTGGTAGGAATTATAAAAAAAATTATTAAATAAAAATTAATTTAAATAAATATGTTTTCTTTCTTTGCTTTCAAAATTTTTAGACACAATCACTAAGCATTTTTTCTTGTTTTTATGTCGCCCCGTTTGAAACGTGCCTTACGAGGCACTTCATCTCTGTAATGCTGAATTGGTAAATAAGAAAATTCTAACGGCTTTGTACCATGCTGTTGTCGCCGGAAACAAACGTCGAACCGAATAAAGTACCATCTGAATTACGTCTTGCATTTTGAGAAAAGAAATAAATATTTCGACGTTTCTGCAACATAGATTCAACAGACCGACATTAAAATTCACAAAAATAAGTTAGTCTGCGTAAAATAGAGCCATAATTGATTTAATATTATAATTAAGAGTAGTAGAGCTCTTTGTGAAGGGCTCGTCCGGGGAAGTACTACCACCACGCCTTTTTCTGCCGCCAAGCAGCAACGCTGTGTTTCGGTTTGGAGAGTGTGGTCGCCGGTGTAATTACAGGCACATGAGGATTAACATCTGTATGCCTCAAGTTGATGGACGCAAGGCAGTGCATCGTAGGGCACGTTCCTATTGTGCGTGACCTACGGGGCAATGTTTTGTTTATAGGTGATGGTTACCACTTAACATCAGGTGGGCCATCTGCTTGTTCCATCAGCTAGTGGTATAAAAAAAATATATTTTATTTATATAGATAACCTAGAACGGTTCAGACCATAATTACACTTATTATTAACTAGCTGGTACCTGCGACTTCGTCTGCGTACTTTTAATCTCTTCATCTCTTTTTTTCGCAATAAAAGGTAGCCTATGTTCTTTATCAGGGTCTAAAGATTGTCTGTGCCAAATTTCATCAAAATCGGTTGAGAGGTTTAAGCGGGAAAGCGTAACAGACAGACAGACAGACAGAGTTACTTTCGCATTTATAATATTGGGACTATGTTCTTTCTCAGGGTCTAAAGATTGTCTGTGCCAAATTTCATCAAAATCGGTTGAGAGGTTTAAGCGGGAAAGCGTAACAGACAGACAGACAGACAGACAGACAGAGTTACTTTCGCATTTATAATATTAGTTGGGATTAAATTCTAGCTACTAAATTGAACATTGAAAATCATAAAGAAAATTTATGAAAAATAAAGGACGGTATGTCAAATTACACATTGTCAAACAAAAAAATTGTAAGTTAATAAATTGAAAATAGAAATAAATTAATGAGTTAAATATTTTTAGGCAAGCCAGAGTTTATTAGAGACGTTCGTATGCCTCAATTTGATGGACGCAGGACGTGCATCGTAGGGCATATTCCTCTGCGATGCACTTTTCAGTATTCATCAACTTCTGAGCTGATTTGCACCTTTCACCTATCTACACACGTCCTTCTCTGTTTTTATTTCTACTTTTTTTATTTCTACTTTTCCTACCTACTGTTTATTCTGAAATTGTTCTTCTTTGTCTTCTCGTGTTTGCTTTTCTGTCGTGCTTCTGGTAATGTTTTATTTTATTGTTATAATTATTATAAGTGTATGAATTGTGTGTGTCCAAAATAAATGTAACAAATAAAATTATTTCTTTCTAACTTGAGCCACAGAAATGGGAAGCCATATTATGCGCCTGTCTTGTAATTTCACTGGTAACCACACGCTCTAAACCGAAACACAGCAACACTATAGCAGCAGCAATAGGCAAAGTGGGAGTTACTTCCCTGGGCGAGCTCTTTACAAAGAGCTTGACAAAAAGAGATGAATGAATGAATGAATGAAAATGCTTTATTATTGTACACCTTACAAACTAACAAAAAAATTTGACAAGGTATAACAAATAGAGATATGTACAATGGGCGGTCTTATCGCTAACAAGCGATCTCTTCCAGACAACCTTTGGATGGAGAGGAGACTATATAATAAATAAATAAATAATAAATAATGCTGGACAATCCACACAGCACTATCTAGCCCCAAAGTAAGCTATTCAAAGCTTGTTTTATGGGTACTAGATAACTGATATATTTAATACATTATATACTTACATAGATATTTTTTATTATACATAGATACATTATACATATAAAAGAAGGTTGGTTTGGGTGCACCATAAAAATAACATGATGACAAAATAACAAATTAAACAATATACCTACACTAACTTCACAGCCTATACATACCTACGTAGATAAATGAAAATAAAATACGTACACACTTACATGATACATTCTATGAATAAATACATACCTACTAATACTAATATTTATACAGAAAGAGACAAAAACTTCAATAGCTCACATTGAAATCGCAACTCTATAAACAACTATCTTTTCTGAACAACTGATGAAGGAAAGTTAATTAATGAAAAGTTTACAGCACACCAATAAGAACAAGTCTATACTTACCAAGTTTTTATGTTTCGGTCTTGTAAAAACTGGCGAGCGTGATATGACTTTCTATTTAATAGTTTAGTCGGGTTACTACAGTAGGGCCAATTAATTGGTCACATTTTGACATCTCATCAACTGTTAGGAAAGTTTTATTAATAATACGAAAACAGGCAAGGCGACGCGGTTACTAATATAACTTCGAACGAAGCGTACTCATATCCTATCGATCGAACTTCACTTTACAAGTTCGTTTGATCATAATATATTAAATTACTATTTACGTCCGTCTTTACAGCCTCCGCATTTCGGAGCACCAATGTTTTACTTGTAGTTTGTAGAACTTGCAATTCATTCCTTTTGTGATTAAAAAGCATTGCAATTATTTCACTATATTTTTATTTCACTGACGCAGGGTAGTGCATCGTAGGGCACGTTCCTATTGTGCATGACTTACGAGGCAATGCTTTGTTATCTGATGGTTACCACTGATAACCAGATGGGCCACCTGCTTGTTCCATCAGCTAGTTTTATAAAAAAAAAATCCTTTGATTTTTAGAACATTATACAGTTCAAAACAATTTGACTGACATCGAAATTTGACCCAAAAGATTCCCCGAAACTTTCCGCCCGTTTTTCGCATACTTTAATGGTTATGGTAAGTTCGAATTGAATATGAAATTGAACGTGCAGCAGTGATTATGGTAATATGATTCGGCTGGTTCGGATTCGGCTACATACTGTTTTGTGCTCAGGGAATGATAATGTTTCTTTTAATGTCATTTTGATATTTTTGTCAGGAATCTAAAGTTAAATAAATATAGATGGACTTTCCACATCACGGAAATGCATGAGGCTATTATATAATATTGATGCTAGATTTTGATCGCTTTTATTTCCTAGTGGTAAGCGTCAGTTTTCTATGACTTTGTGCATTGTATTGTGAGGTATTGAGGTTGTTGCAGATCTAAATATATATAACTCAATGGTGACTGACTGACTGACATAGTGATCTATCAACGCACAGCCCAAACCACTGGACGGATCGGGCTGAAATTTGGCAAGCAGGTAGATATTATGACGTAGGCATTCGCTAAAAAAGGATTTTGATCAATCCTACCCCCAAGGGGATAAAATAGGGGATGAAAGTTTGAATTTGATTTTCAAAGTAAACGAGCGCGAGCAAAGCCGCGGCATCAGCTAGTTTATAAATAAGAGCAGGTAGTCAGGACCACATCCACATATAAGTTAAATAAATAAATAAATAATGCTGAACAATCCACACAGCACCATCTAGCCCCAAAGTAAGCTACTCAAAGCTTGTGTTATGGGTACTAGATGACTGATATATTTAATACATTATATACCTACATAGATAGATATTTTTTATTATATACATAGAAAACACCCAGACCAACGGAACAAATTTCTGCAGATCGTACACAAATTTGTTCCGAGGCGGGAATCGAACCCGCAACCTCTAGCGTCGCAGGCGGACTCTCGCCCGCTGCGCTACAGAGGTCGTCAAGTTGTTACGTTTGTTTTTGTTAACGTTTAATAAGTTAAGAACTTTTAGTTACAACTGGAATGCTGAGTCTTATTGATGAAGACAAAAAACTTGAGGATGATGATTATCATCCTCATCAGCCCGTAGAAGGCCACTGCTGGACTCCCTTATGAATTTCCAAAACGTATCTGAGTCCTCTCCATTCATCTACATCCGGCGATCCTTCTTTCCATCGGGTGTACCACATTTCGTCTTCCAGATCGTGGTCGCCATTCAAGAACATTCAGCGGTCATCAGTTCTTCGAGCTATATGACCCGCTGAATACTAAGTGTAAAAAAACTATAATGATATTTGGAATAAGAAATATAGATAATATTATCAAAAAAATATTCTAATCAGCAAAGGGCATTCGATTCCGGAAACAATTATCTGATAGTACCCGATGGTAGCGGTTATCGAGTTAATTTATCGTTCACCCTCCCCTTTGCCTGGTGAGAACCGTTCTAAGATGCAGCTACCGTTATTTGACGAGCGTAATACTGCGTCCATGAACAAGCATATACCCAATTCTTTCATTAAAACTTTTCATGAAACTAAAGATTGAAAGACATTGAAGCTGCACGACTCTGATTCCCTGTCACGGTATAGATCTATCTCCCTTTAGAAGTACGAAATCCAGATTCTATAAGAATATCTAAAGGGGTAATCAGAGGTACGTCCAAACGTTACCACTGGCACATACACATTTTTCAGGGTACGCAGCGCAACGACAACGCCCCTGGTGTTGTTGGTGTCTATGGGCGACGGTGACCGCTTATCAGGTGGGCGTAAGCCCGTTTGTCTATCTTTTATATAAAAAAATACAAACATTTTGCAGTAGTTGGTATTCCATACGTTACAGGTTGCAAGCCCATCGCCGCTGTTAGTGCTAACTGGTTTCTTCCATGGATGTTTTTTAACTTCTGAGCACAGTGAGCCAGTCAGTTATTCAGTAAACTAGGGCAAAAACCATAAATAAATAAATAAAATAAATATTAGTGGACTTTCCACACAGCACTATCTAGCCCCAAACTAAGCTTATGCTTGTAATATGGGAGAACCAGATAATAGCTGATATACTACTTATAATACTTTTTTTTTTGTAAATACATACTTATAATATTATATAACACCCAGACAGAGAACAAACATTTATGTTCACCACACAAATGTTTGTTCACGGTGGGAATCGAACCCACGACCTACGGCGCAGAAGGCATAGCTACTACCAACTAAGCTACGTAGGCTGTCAAACAACCAAACCATCCATACCAGCCAAACCATCACTGTAACGTCAATATAGCGGAAACAGTTTTAGCCACCAAAGTTAGGAGCTACGGGGCAGAAGGCACTTGGCCTCATTCCTTGTTTTCTATGATGGAATAACTGCGTATTGTACTCGTACCTTTGTATTATAAAGCCTTTTATGTGTAATGGAAGCCTTACATTATTTTTAGTAAACTTACAAAAAAACTGAAACAGCTTCACGACTTTGATCCCCAGGTACGGTAGATATCCCTTCAGATCTCCCAGTACCAAGTAGGTACTAATTCAAGATTCTTTGAGGATGTCTAAGGGGGGTAGTCAGAGGTACGTCCAAACATTACATTTGGCACATACCCACATTTTGCAGTAGTTAGTATTCCATACGTGACAGGTTGCAAGCCCATCGCCGCTGTTAGAATACTAACTGGTTTCCTCACGATGTTTTCCTTCACCGTTTAAGAGCACTGGCATTGCGCACATAAATTTTTCGATAGAAAAATCCATTGGTGCACGACCGGATTCGAACCTGCGACCTTACGATCGGAAGGCGGGGTCACTCCCACTAGACCACCGGTGCTATATACTACAATGCTGTAAACTTACAATTTAGATTAAATGAATTAAGAGTAGTAGAGCTCTTTGTGAAGGGCTCGTCCGGGGAAGTACTACCACCACGCCTTTTTCTGCCGCCAAGCAGCAACGCTGTGTTTCGGTTTGAAGAGTGTGGTCGCCGGTGTAATTACAGGCACATGAGGCTTAACATCTGTATGCCTCAAGTTGATGGACGCAGGGCAGTGCATTGTAGGGCACGTTCCTGTTGTGCGTGACCTACGGGGCAGTGTTTTGTTTATAGGTGATGGTTACCACTTAACATCAGGTGGGCCATCTGCTTGTTCCATCAGCTAGTTGTATAAAACAAAAAAAAAAAGAAAAGATAGTTTTGAAATTATGAACTATATTGATGGACTTTCCACACATATTTAAAATCGCCTTTAAAAAGAAGGCTATTTAACTATATTACCTACAAAAAAAATATAACTGATTTTTAATGTAGGTATAATAAACGCTGTGTTTCGGTTTGAAGAGTGTGCTCGCCGGTGTAATTACAGGCACATAAGGCTTAACATCAGTATGCCTCAGGTTGATGGACGCAAGGCAATGCATCGTAGGGCACGTTCCTATCGTGTGTGACTTACGAGGCAATGCTTCGTTATAGGAGATGGTTATCTCTTAACATCAGGTGGGCCATCTGCCTGTTCCATCAACAAGTTGGAATGAAAACAAAAAACAAAGATATGGTTGGTTTGCACCGGTCGTGGGTCAATTTGTGACCCAGGCTGACCCAGGCCCGGCATTCTTCTCGAATAGTGTTACTCTGAAATGTTGAAACTCTACTTAATTTTGCGATGACGTTGAGTAGGTTTCACATTGCCAATCCATTTCGATCCTTTCAACCACTCCGAGCAAACAGAACAAAGCAGTTATTTCTACTTATAGCTATTACCATAACCGGCCCACTTAACCAGTCAAGTTAACCTTCCATGGACAACGCTGCCAACTCCCCAAAAGTAATCTCTGGGTTCCAGAGTCGGAGCTAGACTGGTTTTAAGAGGGGTAACCAGTTATAAAACTAAATTCGGTAACTGGTTAGAGAAAATGCGTCAGATTTGTGGACCCTGAAAAAAAGAAGCTTGGTAAAGTCATGTGTGCATCCCCTTTTTTGTAATTTTTTATAAAACCAGTAGATGGAACAAGCGGATGGCCCACCTGATGTTAAGTGGTAACCATCACCTATAACAAAGCATTGGCACGCACGATAGGAACGTGCCCTACGTCCTATTATACCATACACAGCTCTGCGTCTTGAGGTATACAGATGTTAAGCCTCATGTGCCTGTAATTACACCGGCAACCGCACTCTTCAAACCACAACACAGCTATGCTGCTTGGCGGCAGAAAAAGGCGTACTTTTCCGGCTGAGCCCTTCACAAAGAAATCTACCTACTACTCTTAAATTTTTTTAAGAGCCGCCGTTTGCTGTTTTAAGAATTACCGTTCTTAATTCGCAGTAACAAAGACAAAGATCGGACAAAGATTTTTGACCCGCAGTTGATTCGCACGCTGAGCCGAAACAGTTCATTATTTCGACCTGCTTCCTTCCTGAGTACCACCCTGCTTTACAAGATGGTTCTAACCATAAACATTGTACCACGTTTCCGATCCTTGGCTTGTATGAAATTATATTATTGCATTTGGCAATACGAACGTCTGGGGACGTCTTTTGAATCAAATTCTTTCGCAACTAAAGCCAAGTTTTGACTTCAAATTGAGGATTTATTAAGGTGGGTCGACATCGTTTCGTGACCCGAGTGAAGGTTTAATTTTTTTTTTATTAATAAAAAAAAAATTGTTCGCCGGTGTAATATTAAATTACACCGGCGAACACACTCTTCAAACCGAAACACAGCGTTTATTATACCTACATTGAAAATCGGTTATATTTTTTGTTTTTTTTTTATACAACTAGCTGATGGAACAAGCAGATGGCCCACCTGATGTTAAGTGGTAACCATCACCTATAAACAAAACATTGCCCCGTAGGTCACGCACAATAGGAACGTGCCCTACGATGCACTGCCCTGCGTCCATCAACTTGAGGCATACAGATGTTAAGCCTCATGTGCCTGTAATTACACCGGAGACCACACTCTTCAAATCGAAACACAGCGTTGCTGCTTGGCGGCAGAAAAAGGCGTGGTGGTAGTACTAGTAAATCTAGTGGGTAAACAATAAATGAGTCAACATAATTATGCAATTGAACAGCTGGTTCTGCAAGCTTTAGAGAGTTCGTAACATACAAAATGAAGTTAAAGTTTTACAATAAACTACTAATAACTAGCTACTATTACAAATAGTGGGGATGCTACCACCAGACCACCAGTAATAATAATAATAATAATGCTGCACATCACACAGCACCATCTAGCCCCAAAGTAAGCTACTCAAAGCTTGTGTTATGGGTACTAGATAACTGATATATTTAATACATTATATACTTACATAGATAGATATTTTTTATTATACATAGAAAACACCCAAAAAAACTTAAAAATACCAGTTGTAGCACTGTTGTATTATACTATACAGGATGGCCAAAAAATCGTGGTCCAACGCAACTATATGGGTTAGGTTAGGTTGCAGAGTTTTAATTTATTTTGTGGTTAGTTTAAAATAAAAATAAACAGGTGTGTATATATTTTTTCGATTTTCAATAAAAATAGTAAAAAAGTCTCTACTTCTCTATCCTACGAGTATTACCTACCTACCTAGCAAGATTACCTATTATAACACAGACAATAATATTAATACAAAACAAAAAATCCTTTATGAATAAAGATCTTCTAAAACAGACAAGGGTGAGGCACGAATTAATATAAAAATAACTTCCTTTGTAAGCGTTTTTATAATAATTCCTTGAAAGAGAAATGGAACAATTACCAAATATCATTATGTTTTGCGAAATTGCCCTATATCTCGTAACATCGTCGGAATATTCAAATACAGCCTGAATTTCCAATTTGAAATGATGAATTTACAAAAAAATTATTACCATTCTACTCATCATCTTGTGTCACTTGTTTCTTTCGTAACAGTGCGTTGAAAGGATTTTAAGTACACATCAAAGAAGCTTCTTTTGAACACTTGACTCAGGTTTAGAGTTTTTCTTTTTACGACATGATGGTTTTCTCACGATGTTTTCCTTCACTGTTTGAGAGTACTGGCCTTAGTGCCTAATATCAGTAGTGCTCGTAGCCCTGTGCATATAATTTTTATAAAGAGAAAAGGCAAAAAGCAGCTACCACACCACAGCTATTTAAGCTGTGTCGCCAATACCATAGCAAAAACATTGCATAAAAGTGTAAGATTATAGCACTGATATTAGATTAGTGGAGCTATCTCTAGATTGTTCGCAATGGTTTGCAGATAACTCAACTATTTTATGTGCATTTGAATATGTATTTTGTTACGTTATAATTTAATTTATTAAACATTTCAAAGCCCACGCTCATCTCATAATATCACACTAAAGCAATTATTTCCAAAAAAATATTTAATTTTTTGGTCAAAAAATATATTGAATTATGTGTCTTTTAAATATGTTCGAAGCACACAAGAGCTCAAAGGCATTTATTTAAAACATAACTTGCCAACATTCGAAATTCGAAGGCTCATTTAAAATGCTTAAGATCTCAAAGGTCAGAAAGGTCAGAAAGTCTAACGAGTTCAGAAGTGAACAACTCAGATGGACTAAACTTCAAATATCGGGAGAAACCAAATCAAAAATCCGTAATCTGCTCCCGGGATTCCGGGATTACACACGGGAACTTTGCCGAGCTAATTTCTGCTCGCAAATTGAATTCGTACGACGACCTCCAACTTTCCCGGACTAGTTTTGGGTTTTTACGGGTTTTTCGAAGCGGAAAAAACTAGAAACGGAAACTTCCGATGTACATCCTGACTGAGAATAATAGGGCACATTCAAAATATTGTCAAAAATTGACTATGACAATGATATTTTTTAGCAATTTAAAAAGTTTTCCATATGTTCTGAAGAATGGAAGAAACTGTCACTTTCCATTTTCTATATGCCTCAATATGTCTATAAACATAGACAACAGTGCATCGTAGGCCACGTTCATACCTTAATTGACCGAGCGAGCGAAGCGTCTCAGTTTCCACATTGGCCAAAAATGCGTTTGTCCGGATGTCTGTCTGTCTGTCTGTTCTCCTCTACAGGTCGCATTTTTCAACCGATCTGGACGAAACTTGGTACACAGGTTATATGACTTATTAGATTTTTTTTGTCGTCGGGGATTTTTGATTGGAAGGGTACTTCCCCCAAAAAAAAGGGCAAAAAGGGGGCTATTTGATATACTGGATATCTCCAACAAATGAGATCCGATTTCGATTATTCTTTTTTTATTTGAAAGGTAGTAGGTAACTATAAGTTGGTCTCATAAAAGTTTGGCGAAGATCTGATAAGGATCTTCAGCATGATGAACAGGATAGCTCATCAAACAATCGATGGTTTTCAATCAAATTTGAGAGTAACACAAAGGACCTCATTCTACACAAGATGATGCAAAAAAAATCAAAAAGATCAAAAAATCACAAAACGGAAAATGCACTTGCACATTACATTCCTCAAATAGCTCACTTTTAGTATGCTCGCGAGGTCTACAGCTCTACAGCGAGGTCTACGGCTAGAGCCACTAGTAATAATAATAACTGGGATATATTATTTACTTATTCCATCAGACAAGTATTAATCTAGAAAACAAATATGACATTCAGACTATATTTCTTTCTGCTCTTTCTTTCTATTCAAAAATCCTAATATTTTTGACAACATAACTAGGCCTTGGCATGGCTTCTGGGCTGTGAAAATGTGATGACAGGCCAAACCTACAGAAACTGTAGATTAAGACGCAGTCCACCGTCAAACAACTTCTTATATTTTTGACATTGCAACTACTGGTGATTTTACTGCATGGTTTTATGATTTCCAAAATCAGAAAATTAGTTTGACAGCTGTAAGCAGCCGTTTAACAGACATAATCCCGGTTTCTGAAAGCGTGATCAACACTTATCGGCTGTCAAGTCACTTGCTATCTTTATCTAGTTTGAAGTAAAAGCTGAAATAGCAAGTGACTTGACATCCGATTAGTGTTGATCGAGCTTTCAGACACCGGGGGTATCTGTTATGAACCAACCGCATGATACGCCTAGCTTCTTGCAAACGATGTTGGGCTGCAGCACATTACGGCCGTAAATGAGACCGAGCTTTCTTCAAAGTTGATGTAATTGAGTTTCAACGCTTAATTACCGGTAGTTGTCGGTTTTGCAATGAACTAGGGGAGTATTACGTAGTTTTTGATAGCATAATAAAGTAAGTATGTCTTGATATTGCATATATTAATATATTTTTAATTAGATCTTTCCATCCAAGGTTGCCTGGAAGAGATCGCTCTCAGCGATAAGGTCGCCCATTGTTTTGCCTAGATTTATGCCTCTAACCTGTATTTTGTTTCTGTGTGGTGAACAATAAAGAGTTATCTATCTATCTATCTATATCGAGGATCTTGTCAAGACTACTTTTAAGCACTACTGTAATAATATGTAACTCTGTAACCAATAAAATAAATACGTAAAATATAGCAAACCTGAAAAGATGGGCGATATTTTATAATCTAAAGTATGTATTGTATCAACAAAAAAGTATTTATATCTTCTACCAACGATCTGGTAAGGGATATGTCATTGTGTAGATGCTATAGGGGATACAAAAAGATAGTAACTCCGCTCATACCCAGGACCCTGGACTGACCTTGTTGATCTTCTTCCCCCTCAAGCATTTCAGTTTCCGAAGCCAGGAGCCTTATTCACTATGACCATTTGCACCGCGATCACAACTAAGACAAGGCAGCCGGTGTCATACGGTCAGGGCAAAGTATCTCCTATGCCATAAAAAATAAAGCCCAAAATCAAGTTTTGGCGTTTCACGGTTTGGAGCAAGGAATCTCCTTGGAATCTCCTATTGTCATAGTGAATAAGGCTCCAGTCTGCTTCGGAATCTAAACATCGACTTGTAAAGTAGATTAGATTAAGTTTTAGAGTTAATATAATATTTTGAGTTATCGAAGATTTTTTATCTGTATTCTCTTGTATCGCCTAATACTGACATACGATTAAATAAAAATTGAATTTTCTAATCAGAATCTAATAGGTATTAATCATAACAAGGTTGCAATCGACATGGCAACATTTTGCGTCAATTCAATTATTTTCAATTTGATTATAACATAAATTCGTCCATTGCGACCCAGATATGATATGAATACAAATGTAATGAAATAATACAGCAAATCATTTATGCAGTGTTAGTTAGACCCCATAATTTTCAAATTGCCTCTAATTACATGCGAATTCAGCACCTCAATGGTATTGATAAAAACATTTTTAATGTTTTGTATACTGCTGCTGATAAAACAAGCATATAATATAAATAAATAAATAATGCTGGACAATCCACACAGCACTATCTAGCCCCAAAGTAAACTACTCAAAGCTTGTGTTATGGGTACTAGATAACTGATATAGTTTAATGCATTATATACATACATAGATATATATTTTATTATACATAGAAAACACACAGACCAATGCAACAAATTTCTGCAGATCATACACAAATTTGTTCTGAGGCGGGAATCGAACCCGCAACCTCTGCCTCGCAGGCGGAGTGTCGCTCGCTGCGCCACTGAGGTAGTCAAATGGTCACGCCTAAAACAAAGAATTCCCTCGCAAGTCCTGCACGTGCCCTACGATGCACTACCCTGCGTCCATCAACTCGAGGCATACGTACAGATATTAAGATTCATGTGCCTGTATTTTCGCCGCCATCAACACTGTTCAAACCATAATACAGCAACGCTGATTGGCAAGAGGGCAGCAGAAATAGGTATGCATGGCGGTAGTTCTTCCTCGGACGAGCCGTTCGAAAACAGCGTCCCAATTACGCCAATATCTGGCTATCGAGATGGCTTTCAGTTTGATATTTGATTCCCAAAGTGTAAAAGCAATTACATAGGATAGATGGGAATCAAATGTCAAACTGAAAGCCATCTCGATAGCCAGACATTAGCGTAATCGGGCCGCGGTTCTCTAGAAGTAGTTTCTCTAGAGTAGGTCGTAGAGTAGGTTCTAACCTACTCTACGACCTACTCTACGACCTATACTTTCGAATGGTTTTTAGAATAGCCCCAGGCATCAAGTTGCAAGTCGAGGGGCGTTGCATGATTGCGGTGCACAGTGCAGCTAAACGACAGCAATTTATTGTTTTTGTCGAATGATTAAAGAGCTTAAGGGTCCGGCGACAGCGGCTCGCAATTTCGAGGTGCGATTGGCTATTATTTCATTTCGGGGAGGTTGTTTGAAAGAATAACTCTAAAGTGACACGCATAAATAATGTTCGAACACAAATAATACAATAATATAAGGGAAATGTGCTTGAGTCAGAAATCATTTTGGTATTAGGTAAACGTAAGACCAAACATACTATGGTTACCACTTAACATCAGGTGGGCTTCTTTTTTTTTCTGATTTTTCTCATGATGTTTACAATCAATCCTGTCGCCCCGTTTCGGCTGGAAGTTGAGTTCACTCTGTATGTATATGTATGTTTTTATAACAATAATTACATTGTATTCTACCTCTAAGTATCAATAGTAGGTTCTCAAAATCGATAATTCTATTTCTACTTTGCCTCTCTTTTTTTACTAATTAAACAGTGATAACTGGAAATATAGATCAAATTACACTAAATACAATAACGATTGTTCCATTAGTAACTATTGTAACGAGAAAAGCAATTAACTTGCTATCTATAACTCCCGTGCGAGACTTGAGATTGATTACACCCTCGAGCGACGAGCACTTCCTGTAAGGGTAGTTTATTGTGTGAAATTATCTCATTAGAGAATACTGAAGATAAGTACCTTACCTCACTCAACAAGCTTGTAAATCTATAGCAACCACAACTGACTTATAAGTAAGAACCACCACAAATACACGTGAAATTAATGCGAAACTACCCTCCGATTTCTGAAAGCGCGATCAACACTAATCGGCTGTCAACTCACTTGCTATCTTTATCCAATTTGAAGTAGAAACTGAAATAGCAAGTGACATGACAGCCGATTAGTGTTGATTTAGCTTTCAGAAACCGGGGGTATTAACTATTTTAATCATTAGATCGTTCGGAACAGTCTGTAGATACTTCAACTGTTTTACGTGTATTTTGTCAATTGTTGTATTTTTTGTTTTCTTTTCTGTATGCTGATGGAGGAGCGGATGGCTGGGAGTCATCCCTTGCTGTTAAAAGGTAACCATCACCAAACCTATCTGCATAAAACGCGCATATTCTTTAAGCAGAACCTATCGACCTGCGCAATTCACGCATAATTAGAACAAGAGTAATTGCACCATGAGATACGATGCACAAAATTTTACGCATTCGTTTATTTTCGACAACTCTTACAGCTAATAGTAGTCCTGCCTGCCGCGCTATCGGCCGTGGGTTCGATCCCCACCAAAAACAAAGATAATTAATTTGAATATCGAACAGTTGAACACCTGTGAAAGTAAATAGGGAGTTACTAACAAACTCCATTCAAAAAACGTGTTTGCATTATTTAAAAATAGTGATAGAATCTCATACAAAACCAAATGAAAGAATGAATGACTATACCCGAAGTCATTCATTCATTCATTTGGTTTTAATAATTACGATGGGATTTTGAGTGATAATTTACGACAGCCCACGTAGCTCAGTTGGTAGTAGCTCTGCCTTCTGCGCCGTAGGTCGGGGGCTCGATTCCCACCGTGAACAAACATTTGTGTGATGAACATAGATGTTTGTTCTCTGTCTGGGTGGTATATAATATTATAAGTATGTATTTACAATAAAAAGTATAAGTATAAGTAGTATATCAGCTATCTGGTTCCCATATCACAAGCATAAGCTTAGTTTGGGGCTAGATATTGCTGTGTGGAAAGTCCACCAATTTAAACTGTAGCTTCCGATCTCTCCGATCCTGTTCCCGTCCCGCGTTACTCTAAACCCAAAGAAACGGCAGCATTTTCAATTCGCAAATTTGTTATTCAAATTGGTTAACTCCAGTTCAGTAATTACCTCATTCTTTTATTTGAGAACATTTTAAATAGGCCGCGTAATCAGGTCAATTCATTGAAGTTGAGGAATACGGCCTTTTTGCGTGTACTCGGCTGCTCGGTTCGTCAGAACACACGTGGCTATTTTGTTGATTTAAAGCAGGTAAATCTGCGTCTGATGTACTTTAATGACAGCTCTAACAGCTCAATCGGAAGTAACTCTGCCTCCTGTACTGTAGGTTGTGTGTACTGGTTCTGGGTGATTTTATTAGGGATCCAAAATATATAATATTATACGATCTGTAGATAGATGTGTTAGAGACTGATGGATGGATGATACCTGTTACTATGAACTGCAAGCCTTATTGTATATGTTGTGTGTTCTTTGTAGCAAATAAATAAATGGCTATGTCTAAAGAAATAGAATGAAGGTTTATGTTTCGTGCGGCTTTCGTGTGCATATGAAAAGGCCTCAGGTGAATTTTAGAACGGTGACTTTAGTTGTTTTTGGGAGAATGGTTGACGACCTCTGTGGCGCAGCGGGCGAGAATCCGCCTGCGACGCTAGAGGTTGCGGGTTCGATTCCCGCCTCGGAACAAATTTGTGTACGATCTGCAGAAATTTGTTCCGTTGGTCTGGGTGTTTTCTATGTATATAATAAAAAATATCTATCTATGTAAGTATATAATGTATTAAATATATCAGTCATCTAGTACCCATAACATAAGCTTTGAGTAGCTTACTTTGGGGCTAGATGGTGCTGTGTGGATTGTCCAGCATTATTTATTTATTTATTTAATTTATTTAATTTTGATGACCAAAAATGGAAATTGTTTTTACAATTAGATGAGTTATCGTTCACTCACTGTAGTAGCTTTTTTATTAGTAGTAGAGCTTTTTTTGAACTATTAATTTCACGTATTGCAATTTGTTAGTATTTTTTTATATTTTTAATCGCAAGCAGAGCTGTTAGTATTTCTGTGTTCCGACTCAAGTGGTATGATACCTATTTAGGCACGTGAAACTTAACAACTTTACATCGCAGAGGTTGTAGTGCACGTAATGCACGTTTTTAGTGACGTTATTTGGTAATTTTTTGGGAAGTAGGTACTGTACAGCATTTATCTAAAGGGGTGCGAAGAAAATATGAGAGGAACAGTGGACTACCATAGTTTGATGAAAATAATCATATTTTTGGTTCTTTCGGTTATAATATTGATGTTTTTATAGTACTAACTACAATAATAAAGTATCGTAGATTCAGTATCACGACATAGTATAAAACAAAGCGTTTCTCGGCCTTTCCCATCTGTCTGTCTCTATGTATGCTTAGAGCTTTAAAACTACGCAACTGATTTTGATGCAGTTTTTTTAATAGATAGAGTGATTCAAGAGAAAGCTTTATTTTTATAATACTCACCCATGAAAAGCCGGGGCGGGTCGCTAGTCATATAGTAAAATATACAAAACAAAATTCAGAAAAACATTTAAATCGGTGCCCATTCTGTTAGCGTTTATCATTGTTAAGTATTATTATTGTTTAATATAAGACCTTAAAGTTTCGCATACAAAGTGCCTTATTTCATAACTCGATGGTAACTATTGCCACTAACGAGAACGGCTTACTCACTCCAGACATGCAAAAATCTACACGACTGATCCCTAAGCACATCCTACCTACACTTTTTTGTTGCATGAACAAAATACTATCTCGTACTTACATTTCGTAAATGCACACAATACATCACGACCTCAGGGGCGCAGCGGGCGAGTCCGCCTGCGACGCAAGAGGTTGCGGGTTCGATTCCGGAACAAATTTTGCTTTTAACTTTATTTAGTACCTTTCATCTAGTATCCTAGTTATGCACTACCGTGTAATATTATTATGCACGTGCGTGTTATAGTTAAGAGCGATGTAATAAGGCTCACTTTAAATGCAAGTGTGTTGAAAAAGTGCGTTTGAAACTCGTGAGCAACTTGCTCACTAGACACTCGGCTGATATACGCCCTCGTCTATGGCTCGGGCTGCAAACCACAGCCTCGTGTATAATGAGCAACTTTGCTCACCTGTATTATAATATACTACTCCTTTCTTGGACTTGATGACATGAGAATGAAGGAGTGACTGGTAAGATGACGGCTGATAGAAGAGAGCGAAGAAAAAACCTATTAATCCAGCCCCTCACATGGAGTATATAAGTGGGTCTTTGTTCAGCAGTGGATTAGATAAAAAAAAATATTCAAAGTTGAACAAAACTAGCTGCTACTATTCTTCACTGTGGAATACTAGGAATTGTTCAAGTTGTGAGTTGTGGCGACTGCTAACGTAGCCCCAGATAGTTGATTTCAATGGGTAACTTGAAGCTCTTGTATATACTGGAATATACTGATTAGCAAGTGAAGCATAGATAGTGTGCATATACAGGGCGTCCCACGGACATACCACATAGAGGGAAGGTACCTTGAATATTAACATTAACAAGTACCTGGAACATTTTACTGAAAGACTTTATTTGAATTTTAAAAACAATTTAAACTGCTTTCATAGATATTTAAATAATTATTATGGTTTAACTGTTCTGTTTCATCCCTAGATCGGGACAACTTAACAAAAAATTTTAAAATACATGGTCTTCCTTTTATTTCTGACACTTTTCAGCATGAAATTATTCTTAGGATGAAGCCTTTCGATCGGTAAACTACAAAGTGAATATTTTTCTCATGTATCATGCGATTCCCAGTTCAACCATTTTTTTTAAACATTTTTTTTTATACAACTAGCTGATGGAACAAGCAGATGGCCCACCTGATGTTAAGTGGTAACCATCACCTATAAACAAAACATTGCCCCGTAGGTCACGCACAATAGGAACGTGCCCTACGATGCACTGCCCTGCGTCCATCAACTTGAGGCATACGGATGTTAAGCCTCATGTGCCTGTAATTACACCGGCGACCACACTCTTCAAACCGAAACACAGCGTTGCTGCTTGGCGGCAGAAAAAGGCGTGGTGGTAGTACTTCCCCGGACGAGCATTTCACAAAGAGCTCTACTACTCTTAAAAACATATATGAATGCAGTTTAAATTGTTTTTAAAATTGAAATAATGTCTTTTTTTTTCATTAAAATCCGTCTACAATATTCAAGGTACTTTTCCTCCATGTGGCATATCCGTGTGACGCCCTGTATAGCTACTGCCCGCGGCTTTGCTGACCAAATATGACGGAATTATATAGAAGTTATGTGTATTTCATTTTATTTTTGTTTTATGGACTTAATTATGTGGTCTGAAATCATTGACGTAAATATTTTTTTTTATAATTTTATTACTAACTCTCCTTCTCTTCTTACTTGGGCTGAGGTGGTAAATTTATCGTGATGCCGGAGGTGCTTTGTTGCGGAAAAGAAATGAAAGAAATTTTATGATTTATGTACTGACATTGGACCTGATGCTTGAATATTATTGCGATGCTACGTGTTCTCACTCAGAGGGGTTATTATGAGTTTGGTGCCGATCGTAGATCGCAACGATCTACACCGGATTTCAAGGAAATTAAACAACGGCATCTAGCGTATTCTTTGAGAAGCTTAAGTGAAGCTTATCAAAGAATGCGAATAATATATAATATTTATAATAGGAATAATGATAAAAATAATAAGAATTTATTAGGACTATAAGAATAATATATAATATTGAATTTACTTAAAATGCGGTATCTATCGGCGTGATCTACGATCGATCGCGGTCGGCACCGAAACTCGTGATAGGCCCTCTGATTACAAAACTTAATTATAAATAAAACTAGTAGTCCGCCCCGAACTGAGATCTCGTGATGCGATCCGAAAGCTCCGAAAATTTAAGTACATAGATGGTAGTAATCAGAAAGATCAAAATCCTTTGGTGACATCGAAAGAGTGCAGTATTTGTTTCTTCCTTTGTTCAACAGCTGTATTTAATTTGTCCGTTATACCAAACACAATGCTTGGACTTGCGTCTGTCTACTACTGACCGCTGTAACCGCTTTTTTTTGTGTAACTGTAACCGCTGACTGCAACTTTGTATGGTAAAGAAGTTTTAACTCATTTGGCCGATTTATTGAAGAGTTCCGTTGAACAGACCTTGGCTCCATCATCAGACCAGGTCGCTGTCAACATTTTATGAGAACTGAGAACTTTTTTATTTATTTCAATATTTTTTTTTATTAAAAAGCAAGGGAACTGGCCGACCAGTAGAAAAACCTTGATACCAACGAAACTCTTAGAAATGGGAGCTCTTAGTTCGTTGGTTATCTTAATTTAACTTTTTTGTTGTAACTCTAAAAGCAGGCATTCTAGAAAAAAAATAAAAACGGTTTTGGAATGTCCAAACCAAGCCCTTTCATATGACTTGTAACTTTTTTTTGTGTAACTTTTTTAATTTTTGCCCCCTTAAAAAACCCCATATTTTAATAAACCCTTATCCGATTTTACTCATATACTTACCAGTAAATTTCTTAAGTACAAGCTATCCACTTACCAAATTTCATGCAGATCGGATAAGCGGTTCTCAAGTTATCGTCGGACAAACATACAAACATACATACATACATAAAATGCCAAATCGCCCAAGTTGATTGTAAGATCTTCGTTCGCTTCGCTCACTCGATCAATAAACAAAAAGCATTTTATTTCTACGTTTTTGGTTTTCTACGTATTCTTACGTATTTGGTAGGTACAGTGTTTTTAAATTGGTAATTACATTTTCTTATATTATTTGTTTGGAGGTACTTAATTATAATGTTTAGTGTTCTAATCATCTGTAAGAACCCCAGATTGGGTCACAAACCTAATCCTACTACTATTATAAACGCGAAAGTTTGTAAGTATGGATGGATGGATGTTTGTTACACTTTCACACCGGAACGGCTGAACGGATCTGGTTGAAACTTGGCAGAGAGTTAGATTATAGTCTGGAATAGCACATAGGCTACTTTTTGTCTCGTGGGAATACCGGGATTTCAATCTGCGCGGGTTAAACCGCGGGGCGCAAATAGTTATAAATATTTATTAAACTTTACTGTAGCATTTTATCAGAGGCGCTGGCTATGTAACTTCGACAAAAAACAGTGCTCTTCAAAACTTTTAATTTTCCGCTTAAGTCCACTAATAAAACAGAGGCATAGAAAATTGTTTTACATTTTAAGAGAGAAACACATCGTGAGTAAACCTGTAAGTATTTTAAATAATATTTTAATATTTTAATTATAATATTATATAACAACTTCTATGATGTTAATCACACAATTATTCTCGGTGGGAATCGAACCCACGTCCTTCGGCGCAGAAGATAGAGTTATTACCAACCAAGCTGTGAAGGCTGTCAACCCTTATACACTATTTAACCCTTAAAATATAATAATTTTTATTTTTGCATTACTATTTAAAAAAAAACTTGCAAAGTAGCTAACAAATTTCTCTCTAAGAATCTGAATTAGTAGATATGAGGGGATATTTACCGTGTCCGGGAATCAAACTCTCAAAGTTTTCTGTTTTTATTCAAGCATTGACCAGCTGAAACGTACAACTATCGGGCAAAATGGCTACCGTACGTCTAGCCTCTTTTAGTGCACTCAAAAGACCCCACCGCCTTTCAGCAAGCTCATTTTACCTTGAAACCGTTGCGACATGAAAGAACCTAAAATTACATGGTACACTCTTTTTAATTTCACCCTAGAGAGGTTTAAGATGGGAAATGGATTTTCTCTAGAGGTTGTAAAATGCAAAGCTGGAAACGTCCGTTTTTTGTAAGAATAGAATATCCTACATTAAACTTTCGAAATGGTTCCTTTTTATGATACACAAGTAGCGCCCGCGGTTTCACCCGCGTAGTTTTAAATCCCGGTATTCCCACGGGGTAAAAAGTAGCCCATGTGTTATTCCGGACTATAATATATCTCTGTGCCAATTTTCACCAAGATCCGTTCAGCCGTTCTGGAGTTATTAGTAACAAACATCCACCCATCCATTCATCCATCCATCTATCCATCCATCCATACTTACAAACATTCGCATTTAGTATAGGAAGTCACATTTGCTTGCGGCTTCATTCAAATTTTTTTCGTTGTGCAAAACTAGAATCTAGGGGGAAGTTAGTGGAGGGGGCTCAGAATGATTTTTTGTTTATTTTCATATTTAATAGACTGTTCTTTGGCTACAGTCTCACCTGATGGTAAACGACGATGGAGCAGAAAAGTCTAGAAGACACCTATTAAATCTTACCAAGGCAAGATTGCCCCTTCAAGAAGAGACCCAAATTGTAGTGATCAGGAAAGACAGACGACGGCAATGAGTTCCACTCCTTGGCGGTTCGCATGATAAATGTGGTCGCAAAGCACTTAGTACGCTACTTCCAGGAAATGTAATAGTTGACCCTATGTTGAGCATTGGACTTCTGCAAGCTAATGATGATGATGAGAACTAGGAAAAAAGAAACTTATTATGATATCCCTCTCCAGAAAGCAAATTTCATCGAAATCAGTAGTGGCTTAACTATAAACAGTGACAAAAGATCAATCGTCAAAAATAAAAGATTTGCCGCCGGTTTCTGTAAGCTCGATCAACACTAATCGGTGTCAAGTCACTTGCTATTTCAGCTTTTACTTCAAATTAGATAGAGATAGCAAGTGACTTGACAGCCGAATAGTGTTGATCGGCCTTTCAGAAACCGGGGGTAAGTGTCGCAAAATGGGAGAGGCTTGTTCTGCAATTGATAGATGATAATGATAAAATCAGATCAAAAAACATTTATTTTGTATCCCAAACACGTACTAATACGATATATTTTTTGATCAAATTATATTATTTATGAACCAACACTTCAAACTAAATTGATTCACCGTAGCTAAATGGAATTTATTGTTAAATTAAACATACCCTATTTATTTAGAATCACGTAATTTGTTTACTTGCATGGGTTGGTTTATGGCGTCCTCGGTGGGCTGCATATTATATTTGTACACGACCGAATGAAGCTGAATTTGATGATATCAGACGCGACTTTTAGTGGCTAATAATAATAATAAGAACTTTATTGAGGACAACATCGACAGAACATCATTACAAATAGGTAAGAATACTTATTATTCCTACAACCAGCGGTCTTATCGCATGTTGCGATCTCTTCCAGAAAACCGTTTTTTTTATTCTAAAAACTTAGTACCTACTAAAGCTTCGCATCAACGACAGAGAAGTTGAGCGGATTTGGTATCCACAGTCCCCGGAACTAGTTAGCTACTAACAGTTTTTTTAATATTGTATCAAATGAATCTGTAAATTGATCAATATAGGCGTAAAGCTTCAACCACACCTACGCGACCAAAGCGACTGTGAAGCGAAGGACCCATACTCTATTATAACGCTACCCATATTTTATTACGGCACTGTGACTGAAAACGCGGGACGGCCGCGTCGGCAGAGTGGGACGCACGAGTCACATGTCAGAGGTCAGTATATAAAAAAAAATAATGCTGGACAATCCACACAGCACCATCTAGCCCCAAAGTAAGCTATTAAAAGCTTGTGTTATGAGCACTAGATGACTGGATGACTGATATATTTAATACATTATAAACTTACATAGATAGATTTTTTTTTATTATACATAGAAAGCACTCAGACCAACGGAACAAATTTCTGCAGATTGTACACAAATTTGTTCCGAGGCGGGAATCGAACCCGCAACCTCTTGCGAAGAGATATGAGAGAAGTGTGTGTACTTACACCAAAAGTCTCCTCTGAAAGTCGTGTCCTATTATTTCTAGCTATATTCTACATGTGACAGGTAGTTAGAGCTGTACAGTCTACGGTTACGTAATAGTTGTACGACTTTACGCCTACAGTCTCCTCCGAAAGTCGCGTCTTAGGACTTCTAGCTATTATTGTACATGTGAATGGGTAGTTATGGTCGCACGGTCGATTGAGTGTCGCATTATTGGTGATGCATCGTTGACTTGTTCAACAGTTTCAGTTTGGTAAATACAGTTAATTGAATATGATGACGGTGTCTAGTTTTGTTTTGAATATTAAAACATAATCGTATTTTTAACCAGTGTGTTGCTACACAATAGCAATAACTTACACATGATCACTTAATGGAGAGAGCTATCCTGGCAGTTTCAATACGCGATATAATCAGAAATAAGGAATCCGGACATAGCTCTCAGAATCAGCAAGTTGAAGTGGCAATGGGCAGATCATAGCTCGAAGAACCGACAACCGCTGCAGAAGGTTCTCGATTGGCGATCACGAACTGGAAATCCAAGTGTTTATTAATAAACGAGCAGCTGTTCGGTGGTGTGTCCAGAACACGGTGTCGGATTTTTTTTATCCTACTACTCATACCCGTACTATAAACGCGAAAGTTTGTAAGTATGGATGGATGGATGGATGTTTGTTACTCTTTCACGCCGGAACGGCTGATCGGATCTGGATGAAACTTGGCAGAGATAGATTATAGTCTGAAATAGCACATAGGCTTTTTACCTGAGAACACCAGGATTTGAATCTGCGCGGGTGAAACCCGGGAAGCAACTGGTGTATGATAATTTTTCGGAGCCAGCTGTCGAGCTTGTTTTTGAATGCGTTGACAGTAGTTTAAACTAAAAAAGGTAACAGGGTATAAAAGTTATCACCATCTCTTGAAGCATTCTTATTTCAATATTACTTTACTTTTTGATCATAAAGCAGACTCTATGCAGCTGACATAAGACATTGACATAAAAGTAATATTGAAATAAGAATGCTTCAAGAGATGGTGGTACGGGTACAGGATGACGATGAAATTTGTTAGATGGTGTGCCAATACCTATTTTATTCTGTGACTGAAGTAAGAGTTACAACTATCCTTTAACTATCGGAAAGAAGTTCGTGGATCATTTTCAAAGTTGGGCCTCGACCTAGCTGGGGACCCTTGTTTGTTTGTTTACGTTGATTGTGTTGTGACAATTTGCCATGACCGTTGGAACTCGAACCTTGGACTTCTAAGAAGCGGTGACCGGAACAAACAAGCGTAATTAGTAACGTTAAATAGATTAAAAATCCAAAATCGTGACTCGCGCTTTGCTAGATCACACGGGACATCCTTTTCACATGCATTTGATGACAAAAAAACGCATTAATAAGTGATTACAAGAAATTCCAATATAGTGGTGGGAATAACCTGCATTCGCCACTGATTATCAGAAGCAATGACGGACCAATCATGACGGTCCCCGCATCTAGCAAGGCATTATTGACAAAGGACAGAACAATGTTGTTGTAACTGCCGCTGGGATGTCGTGTAATCATTTTAACAGGAATATAACAAAGGGCTCGGATATAGTAAGTTTGTACGATCTGGGGCATTATTCACTATGAAAATAAGAGATTCCTTGCCCCAAACCGTGAAACGTCAAAACTTGATGTTGGGCTTTGTTCTATACGACATAGGAGATACTTTGCCCTGACCGTATGACACCGGTGCCTTGTCTTAGCCGAGCTCGCGCTCCAAATGGTCATAGTGCATAAGGCTCCTGATACCTTCAAACGCTTGCTGTAAGTATTTAGTTTTTGACGTTTTGTTTACTTTTATAAGTAACTAGTTGTGCCCCGCGGTATCACCGGCGCAGATTAAAATCCCGGTATTCTCACGTTATAAAAAGTAGCCTATGTGTTATTCCAGACTATAATGTATCTCTCTGCCAAGTTTCATCCAGATCCGTTCAGCCGTTCCGGCGTGAAAGAGTAACAAACATCCATCCATCCATCCATCCATCCATCCATCCATCCATCCATCCATCCATCCATCCATCCATCCATCCATACTAACAGACTTTCACGTTTATAATATTAGTAGGATGTTAGTCTATAAATTACTAGCGCCCCGCGGTTTCACACGCGTAGTTTTGAATCCTGGTATTCCCACGGGATTAAAAGTAACCTATGTGTTATTCCAGACTATAATCTATCTTTGTGTTAAATTTCATCCGGATCCGTTCAGCTGTTCCGGCGTGAAAGAGTAACAAACATCCATCCATCTATCCATACTTACAAACTTTCGCGTTTGTAATAGTAGTAGGAAGGATATTATTTAATATGGACTAGAAATGCAATTTTTGTAGACGTTTGAAATAAATTTTCTATTACTTTTTACTTAATTTACCTAAAATTTTTCCAACATATTGATTTAAAAGCCAAACTACAGAACTAATTGAGATGAAACTATAAAAAACACATCTGAAAATAAATCCTCTCAAATACAAATAGAATTTTTCAAATCGAATCTAAATAATGTAATTTTTAGCAAATATAAAAAAAATATGTTGAATACAGACCCTTCCTTTTTTATGTCGTTAATAATGCTTCCTAGTAGAGAACTTGCGGTGTCCTGTGTGCTTGCCCCAAACAAGAAACCTTTTAGGTAGCTTTTTTAATCAACCATAATTATTAGTAAAACCTTGCGTTTAAGTAATAATGGCTCACCATAATTACTGAAAACATTTACTTGAAGCTGAGAAACTGCTGCCGTCCTATGGTGACCGTAAATTAAAATGGGGATATTTACCATGCTAGAGGACATGCAGTCGTGGTGTATGTAATATTTATCCCTGTTATCATCCCTGCCATTTTATATCGGCTCAATAGAGCATTCTTGACACTGTCACTTTCATGAAAACGAAACGAAACACCAACATACTTATCGGTCTAATAAGCTATTGGCATGCTCAAAGACCATTATAAATCTATCAATGTACTACCTTTGGATCTACGCGAGAGTTTTACACCAACAAATATAAAATCTAAACTTAAGAGATATTTTTTGGCCTTAATTATTCTCCGTACATAGGTAGGTAATATGTATAATTTACTCGAATTAATACACTTAAAGTATAATTAACATATATAAGTACCTAGCTTCTTAGTTTTAATCGCTGATTTAGGTATCTGTAAACAGTTATATTGTTAAAGTACGTCAACTCGTGATAGCACCAGCACAAACCTTAGTGGTTTTTAGTTGCTATTTTTTTACACATGTATGTAATCAGTTATTAAATCCCAACTAATATTATAAATGCGAAAGTAACTCTGTCTGTCTGTCTGTCTGTCTGTTACGCTTTCCCGCTTAAACCTCTCAACCAATTTTGATGAAATTTGGCACAGACAATCTTTAGACCCTGAGAAAGAACATAGGCTACCTTTTATTGCGAAAAAAAGAGATGAAGAGATTAAAAGTAAGCAGACGAAGTCGCGGGTACCAGCTAGTTGTTAATAAATAAAAAAAAATAAAGGCCTAAATAAAAAAAAGTGTATTTAAAAAAAACATAGTCTACTGGATTATCACTGTGTTTTCCTTCACCGTTATAAATGAAAACATTTATTCTACATTCAAACTTTATCACACATTAATTTTTATTTCATTTTGTTATTTACGTATATCGTTTAATATTTTTTCTTACATTTGTCTATTAACCCATACCGTAGTCAAAACAGCGTTGGCCTCATTCAGGAAACGTCATATTGAAAGAAAAAACAAGAGCTGAGCTTTTCCTCAATAAAAATTAAACCCAATACTCGATCCGAGGTCCAAAGTCTTTACCAACTTAGTAAGAAAACATAAATTATCCAATGTTTTGTAAGAAAATCGGTCTTGCGTGATTTGGTATTGATAAATATCCCTTAGTGAAATAATAGAAATGGGTCTTACCTTACCCCATATGTAAGCATCCTTACTCTTGACGTGGTTAATCTACACCGCTATTTTGTAACTACAAAAAAAAATTGAGGACTGTTTCAGCAGAGGCTAAGTGATAGTAGCGTCACCGTCAGAACTTTTAAATGTCTTTCTATCACCAAGTTATCATGGTTTGCTTTTAGCCAAAAACGCGATCATGTTCAAATATTTTTTCCCAAAATACAAAGAAAACCTCGCACGCATTGCGTATGGGGCTGACCATGCGTTAGTATCCCTACTAGTCTGTGGGTTGACCTGAGAAGTATTTTCTAGTGCTGTGACCATAAAATTGGTTCCGTTTTGGCTAAAAGCTAAAAAAACTCAAACAATAAAAAAAAATGTTTTGATTATTATCATTAGTAGTTTTTTTTTTTTAATAATGCTGGACAATCCACACAGCACTATCTAGCCCCAAAGTAAGCTATTCAAAGCTTGTGTTATGGGTACTAGATAACTGATATATTTAATACATTATATACTTACATAGATACATATTATACATAGAAAACACCCAGACCATCGGAACAAATTTCTGCAGATCATACACAAATTTGTTCCAAGGCGGAAATCGAACCCGCAACCTCTTGCGTCGCAGGCAGGCTCTCGCCCGCTGCGCCACAGAGGTCGAGAGTTTCTGCTGAAACAGTCCTTAATTTTTTTCTGGTAGTTAAAATATATGGGTGTATAAGTATTTAAGAGCACATCATCGGGCATGACATAAGATTACATCAAGTCCAGACAGACCAGAACTAGTGATGATGATGGTGATGGTAACGACTTTTTTTATACAACTAGCAGATGGAACAAGCAGATGGCCCACCTGATGTTACGTTGTAACCAACACTATTGCTCAAAGCATTGCCTCGTAATTCATCACGGTAGAAACGTGCCCTACGATGCACTGCCCTGCGTCCAACTCAAGCATGCTTTTATTTGGAGTCGCAGCACACAATGATTGCGTGTTTTCAACAATTAAATTAATCAAGTATTTTGGCCCTTTTCAAAATAAAATTGTTAATTTTAAGTACCATAGACGAAAGGGTGGTTTTAAAGATATGAAAATGATATTTATATGAGCACTATAACACTGTTCAGTGTTAAATGACAAAACTTTCAATAATTGGGTTTAAAAACAAACCCAGAACCTTTTTAGAAGGCCACCCATTTTACCATTTAAATGAATACCTGAGCTGTTCATTCTCTGATTTGCAAACGTAGTATGTGTAAGTGTATTAGAATAAGACATTATTGTAAAAATTTACATGCCAATGTTATAGTACTGTAACGCAATGGTTAAATAAATAAATAAAATATCATTTAAATGTAATTTACAACATAGCCATATTTTATTGAAGCCTGATCTCAAACTAGACTTGAATAGGCGATAGACATCTGCTTTGCCCCCTAAATCAATGCATGAAATTGGTTTATAGGTTACTAGCGACCCGCCCGCGCGCCCCTGCTTCGCACGGGTGCATGCACATATCATGCATGTATTATACATATAAACCTTCCTCTTGAATCACTCTATCTATTAAAAAAACCGCATCAAAATCCGTTGCGTAGTTTTTAAGATTTGAGCATACATAGGGACATGGGGACATAGGGATATAGGGACAAAGAAAGCGACTTTGTTTTATACTATGTAATGACTACTTTACATTCGCAATTTACTAAACACTTGCTATAAAAGCATTTCAAAAAACAAAAAAGAGAAAACCAAAAAAGAATAACAATAAAAAAATATTTTTAAAAATAAATGTATTTTTCAAAAACCATTCATATTCATATTATTTATTGAAGTGAAAACGAATGAGAAGTCAAAAACAATAGACAGCCATAAACAAAATTCGACTTTTTGCGAGCCACTTCGAAAGGGTTTGTATTTATGGTGGCGCACCGGTGCCGGGGCTGTGCCTAATTTATTTATTGACTCTGACCTGTGTTTATATTGTAAACGTAAGTACAGCTCACTTTTTTACGTTGTAATTTCACCGGCAAACATACACGTCAAACCAAACAAAGCTGTTTGGCGGCAGAAAAAGGCATGGTGGTAGTGCGCCACAGTCGAGCCGAAAACTGTAAAACCAGTAGAGCTGGGTATGTTTGTTTGTGTAATTTGCGTAAATGACGGGTCAGCAAGTGCCTTCAATCTTGCTGGGAATGGCCTGTATTTAGCAACGCGACTGAAATTGTACCACTGTTGTACTTGTGCATTGTATTTTTGAGCTACTGTAAAACACACTGTGCAGATGTGTTTATTTATTGTTGAAACACCGTACATAACTGCTCTAGAATGTTCTTGGCCCTGTATGACTTCTCAAAAAAACAAAACACTAATAAAACGTTGTATGTATGTCTAATAATAATAATAATAAATAAATAATGCTGGACAATCCACACAGCACTATCTAGTCCGAAAGTAAGCTATTCAAAGCTTGTGTTATGGGTACTAGATAATAATAATAATAAAAAAAAAAAAAAAAAAAAAATATTGGTGGACTTTCCACACAGCACTATCTAGCCCCAAACTAAGCTTATGCTTGTAATATGGGAACCAGATAGCTGATATATACTTATAATACTTTTTTTTTGTAAATACATACTTATAATATTATATAACACCCAGACAGAGAACAAACATTTATGTTCACCACACAAATGTTTTGTTCACGGTGGGAATCGAACCCACGACCTACGGCGCAGAAGGCATAGCTACTACCAACTGAGCTACGTAGGCTGTCAATAATTTATTTATCAAATAAAAAAGCACATAGATAAGGTACATACAATTTTGGTACAGACAAACTTACGGGATCAATAATTAACATGGCTTGTAGATGAATACAAAAGACCCTACACTAAGTCCTTGCAGACTTGTGCTGCTTGTGCCCTTCCGATGGCGTTATACAGAAAAAAAAAACATAACTTTAAATAGATAACTTGATATATTTAATACATTATATACTTACATAGATAAATATTTTTGATTGTACATATAAACTGGGCATCACGCTCTTTCTATCTATTTAATCCAATATTTGACATTAGTAGGTACCTACCTTATTTGACTTTATTTTGCTTATTACCTTTTTGTAGCTGCAACCCATTATGCTTTTGTATACTATGAGCCTACCTACTCATTATTGTACCTATAGTCTTATGTAGTACTTAGGAATGAACTATTCTACCTACCTTATTTCTACATAGATTGCAGCGCCCTACAGGGTACATGTACTCGCTTATTAGCTACCTTAGACCTAAGCTATAATATAACTGATGTTTGTACATGTTGGCAATAAATAAATCTAAATCTTTAAGGCCTAATAATAAAGACCTAACCATCTGTTCACTGTTCATCTATCTATACAAGTAGTAGCAGTAGTATATAGTAGTTGAGAGCTAGACACAATTTAATCGAACGGTACCGTTAAAACGTCTAAACGTTTTGAAAATAGCGCCTTTAGGCTCCAGGGGCGTTATTCACTATGACCAATTCAATCGCGTTTGCGTGTAGATCGTGTTTTGAAGTGAGACGGTTAGGGCAAAGTAACTCCTATGTCATAAAGGATATGATGTCATATTGGACGATTTGGAACCGGAAATTTTGAGATGCCCCCCATCTACGTTGGTTGCAATTCGTACTTTTTTATGACATTGCTAAGTCATAAAAAAGTATGTACGTATAAAAAGTACAATTATGTACTATAGATTGAGACAAAAAAAACTTAAAAACAGAATAAAAAAACTGTTGTTACAAACATAAAAACGCTATTTCAGCTACTATTTCACTAGCTATTTCATATTATATATATTTTTTTTACTAGTTATTTCAACACGGTTTGGGGCAAGGAATCTCCTATGTCATAGAGAATAATGCCCCTGTACTGGGGCTTCTTTCTTCTTTCTTTCTTCTTTTTATGGCTCCTGTCATAGACAATCTTGCCAATGTCAAGTGATTCAGAGATTATACTCTTTGCAGTTATGTTTCTAGTCACGTCAGTCCAAAGTCGAGTCAGTCAATTGTTTTGAAGAAAATGGTGGCGGTTTCTTCAAAACATTTGAAACATTTTCGGTCAAATCACGATATCACATAATACACTTTCATTTCAAATGCTTACACTTTGTGCTAAGACCACAAGTAATGTTGGTTAAAATACCACCAAAATTACACAACACAACTCAAAATAACACTAGAAAAACAATTAAAATGAAAATGCTATGTTGCTTCGTTAGATGACAGGAAACGAATCCCCGTACTATGGCTTAATCACGAATGAATTGTGACATTTGACATTATCCTATCTTACCTATCTGGACCTTAAACTATTGTAGTTAGGAATACGCAAGGGAATACGATACGTTCTCACGCTACTATTGTCAATTCATTCTTGATGAAGGCCGTGGTAACTGGTTCACGTACACTTACCGGATAGCTCCCTGATTAATTTTAAAATTAATGATAAAAGTGCGTGGCCTGATGTCCCGGTCGCTCTGCCCATCGACGGCTAACATATCTGCAATGTCTTTACTATTATGTTATTTAAAAAAAGATTTTTTTTTTTTCCATTGTTGTTTGACTTACTACACTTCTTACTTATGTATTAGTATTATTGGTTTGAAGCGTGTGTTCTTTTATGAATCTGTTTACTTTTCCTTTTCTGTTAGATTACTTTGTATTATATAGCTTCAATAGTGTAGGTATTTTATTACATTGTAACGAGGATCATATAAAAGAGCGATAGATACCAAGCCGAGTTTGTTGCCTGTTCTTCTCGGTGTTGGTCGCGTGGAACTGGCACTAGAGTCACCTAGTTTTAAGACGGTTCAAGATGGTCCTTGTGATTTTACTGAATAAACATATTTTGACTTTGACTTTGACTTTGACCTGCACCGTTTCCCGTATAATCCAGCGTCCCTGGTATTGTTTACATCCGTGCATCCGTATTACCCAGTTAACAAAGCTGGTGCGACCCGCTTGACACAGTAGAATAATATACGTGCGGTTACTGGTATTGCTGATGCCTGATACTATTGCAACGAAATTGAGTTTGTATTTACGATGATCGATGTATCGATGTCAATGTGATACGAATAGCAACAATTAACTTCAATTTTACGAACGTTACAATCTGCTAAACTGTTTTTTATAATCAAAAGCGACAAAATAAGCAAGCCCTCCTGATGTGAAATTCTTTGTTTTAGGTACAAAGCCAATTTTCATCTCCACAGAGCTTCTCGTATATAAATATAGGAGCTGCAGTAAGTAGGTTTGTGGTTAAAATATTTAACTTCTAATTACCTTATTATATTATTAATTATTTAAAAAAAAGTTTGTTAGTATGGGTGGATGGATGTTTGTTACTCTTTCACGCCAGAACGGCTGAACGGATCTGGATGAAACATGGCAGAGAGATAGATTATAGTCTGGAATAGCACATAGGCTACTCTTTATCCCGTGGGAATACCGGGATTTAAATCTGAATCAGGTTCTGGTGAAACCGCGGGGTGCAATTAGTTTGTTACATAGACTGGGTGTGGAATACCCCGATATTTTTGTACCAGAAATTTTATTTTAAAATTATCTGTATTCCCTCTGACTTTTCCTTCTGCAGTTCAACACTGTGCCATCAGGACAACGGGCAACAATGTGTAACAGATTCACCCGCAAGCGCCGCGCTCTCAAGCGAGAAGGAGCTGGATACCTGGATGATGATTTGAATTATGGCTTTCACGTCACGATGTTTATGCACTGAGGTTTTTACATTTTTCTACGCTCTCTCTTTAGTTGCTTTTCTTCTTTTTTATAATTTTGTTGTGTTCCTGTTCGTTTATTTGTTTGGTCTAACGTAGCTCAAAGTAAATTTATTGATATCATAGTAACTAAGTTAAATACAGTAGATGTCAAACTTAACAGGAAATGTATTTAATAACGAGTGTCTTAGAAAAATGAAGTATCTTAGTATTTCTAGCGTGATATTTTATGAAAATAATGCTATTTTTCTAATAGTATTAATTTAAGGGCCCGGCGACAGCGGCTCGCAGTTTCGAGGTGCGATTGGCTATTATTTCATTTTATTTCATTTCGGGGAGGTTGTTTGAAAGAATAACTATCCAGTGACACGCATAAATACTGTTCGAACACAAATAACACAATAATATATGGGAAACATGCCCGAATCAGAAATCATCTTGGTATTAGTATGTTTGGCCTTACGTTTACCTAATACCAAAATGATTTCTGACTCAAGCACATTTCCCTTATATTATTGTATTATTTGTATTCGGACAGTATTTATGCGTGTGACTGGATAGTTATTCTTTAAAACAACCTCCCCGAAATGAAATAAAATGAAATAATAGCCAATCGCACCTCGAAACTGCGAGCCGCTGTCGCCGGGCCCTTAAGGTTTAATGGCAATTTCAAAATCAAAAGCTCAAGCGTTTTTTATTTAATTCAAGCAAGAAATTCACAGCTCTGTGTTTTTTTAACTTAACTAATTGATAACATGTCATAAAAAAACATTCTCGAAAGTGTTGCATGTGTGTATTGAGTATGCACGCTTACCATCAGGTGAGATTGTACTACAAATTTAACTATAATGAATAAATAAGTAAATTCAATATTTACTTATTTATTCATAAAATACATTTACTTATTTATTCATAAAGAATACTGCGAATACTCATAGATTTTCGTTTACTTCTTAGTTAAATTTGTGCTACAATCTCATCTGATGGTAAGCGATAATATAGCCTACGTTGGAGCAAAACGGTCTAGAAGACACCTATTCACTCTTGCTTTAAAGAGGCCGATATTGTAGTGATTTAGAAAAGACGGACGACGGCAATGAGTTCCACTCCTTGGCGGTTCGCATAATAAATGTGGACGCGAAGCGCTTAGTGCGTATGGTTGGTATATTTACCAGGTACGGGTGTTACTGGGCCGTACGTCTATTTGTCCTGTGGTGGAAAAGAGATGGTGGTAGTAAATCGTGCAGTTCCTAAGCATATTTTCGATTAATATCGATGGCCAAGCAACATGCGTCGCGTATTATCGGCCGCGTAACGCCAGAACAGACAAATGTATAGAAATACACTTGACCGTTCATACTCAACCGATGATACGTTAGTGCGTCGAGCGTACAAAAGTAAATACGCTCGATGCATTTGTATACCTCAGATAAATAAAAATTAAAAAAAGTACATTTGTTACAGATATCAAAATTTATTAGTACATTATGGTACAAGTGTGGAATGTTGGTGATTGCCGCTCAGGCGCCATTGAGACCCGAGCCGTAGGCGAGGGTTTTAAGAGAGCCGAGGACGGTAATCATCAATCCACACGTGTATCATACGACGTTTTTCAACACATTTGTGAATAAAATAATAATAAAAACTCACAGAACAGATATTTTTCCTTGGAGTTTTTAGGTAGTAAAGTTTCCATACGTTAAGGGCTTCACATCATAAACCGGGCGGTGTACAACATAAATCATTTTCTTCGTAACTAGTACTTGTAGACATTTTAATTATTAAATAACTATAATTTCAACAGTGAAAACGAGTTGTGAAAAATGTTTCGCTTCGGCGGGAAAAATTTATCAGTTTTCATAAGCGCGCGCATTGCGATCGGCCACAGACTAAAGGGATGAGGTTTTTTTTTATTTTCCGCGCATAGGGTAAAGTATTGCGCATATTCTGCCACGTAAAAAATGGGGAACTTAATTTTTCAAGAGAGGGGAATTTAATTTTTTGAGAAAACAAAAGTTATATTTGCGTGAATGTTTTACTTATTATACACGTACGAGTTAAAATTATCTATAATATAAGAAGTTGCATGAAATGAGCAAGCAATAGGAACATTAATTTATTTGCTCTATTGAACACGATCTTTTTTTTGAATAAAAACTTTTTTAGGAACAAAACAACTCAACCAATAAAATTTAAAAAAAATATATAACTCACTAGTGGGTTATAGCAATGAAAAAGTCACAGTTTGAATAATGGGTGTCATTCTGTGCCTAATTGCGGTGACCGTAGAGCCACTTTATGAGCAAGGGTGTTGAAAAATAAATTACCGAATCCAATCAAACCTCCTAAAGTAAATGTTTTCAAAACAAAGTTAAGAAAATGGTTAGTTTCAAATGCATTTTATAACTTAAACGAATATTACGAATACTATGAAAGTTAAAGTAGTAGATACATTGACACATGTAGATACAATTTTTGTTGTACGTCCGGAACGGACAATTCAATTTAATTCATTTATTTTAAAACCATAGGGACTTTTGTAGAACACTTAGTTACGTCAAAACAAAACAAAATATGTTATGATGCAGCTGTATAGAGGCTTTGTGAAAAAAAAACTGTCAGCTGACAAACATAACCATAGGAATAAGATCTTTTTTGAACTACAGTTATACAATAAATTATTTCTGATTTCAGTTATGAATGTTTCCTCAGACCGTAGCTTAGTTGCTCTAAGACGGTTTTCATCACTTCCAAGTCCACATAAGTATTTCAAAGTAGCTATTCCCCAAATTCTAGCTGAATTTTGTAGACGAGCACAAGCTGCGGACATCCGGCCGCCATCTTGCAGCCGGAAGTATACTGATATTACGCACGATACCCGGCTGTACTTCTCTTTCATTAGTATTGCGTCAGTTTCGAAATTATGTACGTTTAATCATTCCTATCGTGTGAGACTTTTTTTTTTAATGTGAGAGTATATTGCTCCTGCTTTCCTTCCCACCTTATTTTTTTGCTGTTTTTTATCCTAAAGACACTTGGGAAATTGAAACAAATCTTTTGATACCAGAATCATCAAAATCCATCCAGCCGTTTGGCTGCTACGTGGTATTAAATGAAATATCGAAGGAAGGACACATGGATAGATACACGCCAACAACCCTCGGCACTCGGGTAAAAAACATTTTGTTTTCAAAGGTTTTAAAAAATAATCTGACTACATAATTAAATAATCCACGTGCTTCTTAGATATTTTAAATAATTTAAAAGGTACCCCTTTCCTCGATTTGTAGTACAGTAACTATATTTTAAACTTAATTTTTAACGTCTTATTGAATCAATTACCCCCGGTTTCAAGCGCGATCAACACTAATCGGCTGTCAAGTCACTTGCTATCTCCATCTAAATTGAAGTAAATGCTGAAATAGCAAGTGACTTGACAGCCGATTAGTGTTCATCGCGCTTTAGGAAACGGGGGTTAGTGTTATGAACACTTTAGTTAAAAACCCGTTCTAAAGGGGTCGAAACGGCCAGTCACAGTGTAAAAATCAATTTGACAGTACAATGGATCATTATTACCCTCTGCCGTTAGATAATAGAATATGGAGTGAAAAAGCAACATCGGGCACGCGTGAAAAATTACCTCGGAAGGCTTTGTCCAGGTTTCAATGGACCTTTTTGGTTTTACGAGCGAATTTTACAGACTGAATGACGGAATGCGAGGGTGGTGGTTATAGGGTAGGGTTGACGCGTCAGCGCTTAGACTGTTTGCTGTGTGGTCGAAGCTTGGTTGGCTTATTTTATGCAGAAATATTTGTGAAAATAAATTATTATAAAGTTGAGGGAGACTGACTAAAACTGACGGGTTAAATAAATATGCATAGAAGTTTCATATTTTACTGCTGACCTGTTATAGGGTATTTAAACCCATTTCAGGCACCAGTCTCACGTAATTTAAAGTTTTTATTGTAGGTGAACGTTTCACTCAAAAATCTCAAAAATCTACGATGTGTTCCGTCGTGTTTTCGTGTAGGCCTCTGCTTAGTGAGCATTATTTACCGGTGTATGAAATCATTCATAGTATTATTAGGGCTAAGGCCGCACTACGGTTAAACCGCTGTGGTTTTTGATCGCGTGAATTTGTGTCCCTAGAAAAATTGAACCGCAGGTGCGGCCGCTTGTATTAGTTTTCTAGGGGCACAAATTCACGCGATTAAAAACCGCAGCGGTTTAACCGTAGTGCGGCCTTAGCCATATACTTGTTTTTTGTCTTCAAAACTCCCATTTGACAGCCCTACGTACAGGTCATTCGATTCATGACATAGTGGAATTGTTTATGACTGTTACCCTACTGTGAATAGAGATATTCTGTGGCATTACTATTTTATGGCCGCCATCTTTTATTCCGGCTAATTTTGCATTTTATTTCACGACACGTGTATAAGGCCCACATTTTTTGCTGATAGCTTTCTATTTATTTAAAATTGTATTTGCATGAATTTCCACTGTGTAGAAGTGCGTATGACTGAAACAAAGTTGATACTAGAAAAGTTACTACACATGAGAGGGATGTCTACCGTGCTTGGAGAGTACAGTGTTACCGAAGGATATACGTCAGTAGCTGACGTATTAATATAAATACCCCCGTTGATTGTTAAAATTAGAAATTAAAATTAAAATAAGTTGATAAATTCATTATAATATTTATAATGAATTTAGGTATGATTATTTTTAGGAGTTAGTTAAAATAACGCCCCGTAAGTTTATTTTCAAAAGATTATAATAAAATAGAAAATAGTTACTCATTAAATGTAATCAATTTAGGATAATATTATTTCATATTTTAAATGAATTTAGGCATTATTAATTCTTATGAATATTCAGTTAATTGTTCCCGGAAGTATTTATTTTGTTTAATGTGTAGTTTATGAAATTTAATAGGAAATATATATTATTATTTTTAAATTAAATCGTCATAAATCCATTCAGAAATTGTAGTGAATTTAGACATAATTATTTACTGTAATTTATATATAATTTGTATTCCGGATGTATAAAAATGTGAACAGGGGAGGTATGAATCTACTTTTGACTTGTAAACGGTTTTGGATTGTATAAAAGCAGTAGCACTAAGGTATTGGGGATGCATTTGTACGAGAACTTGAATCAAGGGCGAAGCTCTGCCCGAAAATAAAAGATACCACATAACCAGAGTTTAATTTCTGAGGCTAACTAAACCATCGGTTATAACAGTCATGGGAGCCATCATCTTTTTTTTATACAACTAGTTGATGGAACAAGCAGATGGCCCACCTGATGTTAAGTGGTAACCATCACCTATAACAAAGAATTGCCTCGTAAGTCACGCACGATAAGAACGTGCCCTACTATGCACTTCTCTGCGTCGACCACACCTTCAAACCGAAACACAGCAACGCTGCTTGGCGGTAGAAAAAGGTTTTCTTTACCTACTAGTTTTCATACGATCCAACGGTTGTCTGGTAGAGATCGCTACTTAGCGATAGAGATAGAGTGTGGTCGACGCAGGGTAGTACATCGTAGAGCAAATTCTTATCGTGCATGCCTCTCAAAATGCTTTGTTATAGGTGGTGGTTACCACTTAACATCAGGTGGGTCATCTGCTTGTTCCATCAGCTAATGGTATAAAAAAGTAATTATTAGGTAATGAATACAATGGATATTGTTTTTCTCTGAAACTCGGTGGCGATTTGCTCGAAATAAGCGTCTTTGAGGCGCACTCCTTTCACCACACTATTCGAAAGAGCTAGAAAAACGACAAGAAGAAATCTTTTAACTATGAACGAAAGCCTATGAGAGGAACTGGCGGATAAACTCATGATCGTAGTGACTGGCGGAAATGGGGGGAGGCCTTTGCCCTACAATGGGACACTATGTATATAGTGTCCCATTGTAGGGCAAATATTGTATTGTTTATCCGCCAGTTCCTCTCATAAGCTTTCGTTCATAGTTAAAAGATTTCTTCTTGTCGTTTCTGTAATGTAATGAGTAATGAACAAAAGAGTTAACCTTCTAAAGTGTGGGTCAACCCACAGCTTGGATATCCATCCGTACCACACGCGCTATCTCGGCCGAGCAAGGAGCCAGCCATGCATAATCAATGGATTCGGCAACAACAGTCCATTGTCGATACCTCATTTGCCTGTGAATGTGTCGACGGAATTCAGTTGCCTACAATAATATTGGAACGTGGCGGTCTGAACACGGCCAATAATCTATTCTAGTGTCTTATGGTGGTTTCTTGTCACGTAGATCATGGCCGCTGATGAATCAATAAATAAATAACGCTGGACAATCCACACAGCACCATCTAGCCCCAAAGTACCTAAGCTACTCAAAGATTGTGTTTTTTTTTTATTGATTATTAAATACATATTTAACACAGTTTTTACATATTATTGTACCCTATAAACCTTTAGTGGTTTGTATGGGTACTCACACTCGTATGAAAATATACAGTTTACAAGCACTTTTTCAATGTTGGTAGTGATGTTTATACATACCTACATGGTATGAAATACTAACTACTGTTATGGGCACTAGTTATCTGATATATTAATACATTAAATACGTAGATAGATATTTTTTATTATACATAGAAAACACCAAGATTGGTCTGGGACGGAACAAATTTCTGCAGATCGTACACAAATTTGTTCCTGGGCGGGAATCGAACCCGCAATCTTCCGTCACAGGCGGACTCTCACCCGCTGTGCCACATAGGTCGACATAATTATGAAGCGTCTTTGAATAACGATTACAACAGCAGCTGAAAGGTAGTTGAGCCCTTTGTGCAAGGCTTATCCGGGTAAGTAATACCACCATGCCTTTTTCTTTAAACCAGTAATTAAATTTTTCCTATGCAATAATGACAGTTTCCCAACGTTCTTAAATGGTGTATGAAAACATTTCATACACCATTTAAGAACAGGCACAGTGCACTGAAAATCTCATGGGTGCACGACTGGTTTTGAACCCACGAGGATGGACGAGGATTGGAAGGCGGGGCCGTTACCACTAGACCACCAGTGCTCTACAACGGTAATGAGACCCTTTGGCAGGAGGCTAAAATGGTGACCCCGTATACCTATGTTGAATAATACAGGGATACCCGCAGTTTCGCAGCCACGCATAGTGGCCCCAAATCTTTGATGCGGTTACTCGTCAAGTCATATGCAAATTTCGGGTATAGTTCTCTAACGGATTGGTTTCAGTACCTGCAGCACGAGTTTCACTATCACTATCACTACATAGTATAAAACAAAGTCGCTTTCTCTGTCCCTATATCCCTATCCCTATGTATGCTTAAATCTTTAAAACTTTGCAACGGATTTTGATGCGGTTTTTTTATAGATATAGTGATTCAAGAGAAAGGTTTATATATATAATACACGCATGATAATGTGCACCCGTGCGAAGCAGGGGCGCGCGGGCGGGTCGCTAGTATATCATAAAAGCGATGAATGATCCCACTAATATCAAAAACGCGAAAGTTTGAATGTTCGTTACTCAATGACGCCAGAAAGAACGGATCTAGACGAAATTTAGCACAGAGATAGATTATTTAGTCTGTAATAGCACATACGCCACTTTCTAATCCGTGGGTAGCGTAGGCGGATGTAAAACCACGTGGGTGAAACACGGGGGGCAACTAGTCAAATTCATTTGGTTATATATGTCAGATATCAGACAATGATACAGTTGAGTCGATATCCCCAGATAGCGGTGCTGACTGCACTGTATAACTTGTGAGCTGTGATTTGAAGCTTTTGTGAGGTTTGGCGCTGTTTGGAGAGAATGGAGGTCGGATATTGGCTGGATAAAGAGCAACAAAGCCTTAGAAAAAGATTTTTGATTTAACATGAAAATGAAATCGGCACAGCCGATATTCAGGCATTGCTAGCATTGTTTTATAATTTTATTTTGTATTCTTTTATAATTTTTGCTGTATGGCGGAGCGCCTTCTGCGCTCTCCAGTAGTCTGGTAACGCTGTCGGCAATCGTCATTACAATTATACCAGCGTGATAGGCCATTTGAATTTTTTTTCCTTCATAATCTTGAAGTTTTCATTAATTTCTTAAGTGCAAGCTATCGACCTATCAAATTTCTTGAGGATATATAGCAGCGGTTTGAAAGTTAGTAATGACCAAAGTGGTTTGTAAGGTTTTCGTTCGTTTCACGCACTCGATCAATAATATCCATTTACAAATTTATTAAAAAAACGTTTACCAGTTGCACTTTATTCGCCAGGCACATTAGTTGACCCCGTCAAATGTATTAAGTAACGACTTAAGGGTCCGGTGACTGCGGCTCGCAATTTCGAGGTGCGATTGGCTATTATTTCATTTTATTTCATTTTGGGGAGGTTATTTGAAATAATAAACTCTAAAGAAACACGCATAAATACTGTTCGAACACAAATAATACAATAATATAAGGGAAATGTGCTTGAGTCAGAAATCATTTTGGTATTAGGTAAACGTAAGACCAAACATACTAATACCAAAATGATTTCTGATTCGGCCATGTTTCCCTTATATTATTGTATTATTTGTGTTCGAACAGTATTTATGCGTGTTTCTTTAGAGTTATTTTTTCAAACAATCTCCCCGAAATGAAATAAAATGAAATAATAGCCAATCGCACTTCGAAATTGCGAGCCGCTGTCACCGGAGCCTTAAGGCATTGACAACACCTAATATTTCTCTCGCTCGCACGATTCGACATTTTGAAAGATATAAAATCACAAATTTCAATTTTGAAAAATCGCAAACAACCATTTTGTGTGCAATCACATTGCGCATAGTTTGGTAAAAAATTCATTTTGATTGATGCAAGTTTGCTTGAGTACGAAAACTAGAAAAGCAAACTTTTAAGTAGGAAAACTTGTATCGATCAAAATGATTTTTTTACTAAACTGTGCGCAATGTGATTGAAAAAAATGGTTGTTTGCGATTTTTCGAAAATGGGTTTAGTGATTTTATATCTTTCAACAAGTCAAAACGTGCGAGCGAGAGTCAAACATTAGCTCTTGTCTTCGTCTTAAGATGTCCTTTTTCAAAAGTAAGTTATTTGTGAGTTTCATGATCCCTACCCATAAGTTTAAACTAAGTAATAGATTAAGTTAATCCTACCCAAACTGACATAATCGTAGCTAATATTAAATTATGTATCTAATACTGTCGGTTGTTTGTGCAAACCGCATCGATATTGGAGCAATAAACTTGAGATACGGGCAAATATTATTGAGCCAGCGTTGGTGGACCCTTTTACAATTCACGATACGATACTTTTTTCATACACCATAACACTAAAGAAGGACATAATCACACTGGGTGTTGCAGACAGTCTATTTAAAACAGCTGCTGCAAAAGTGCACGGTACGTTAACGTGCACGCTATATTATTGATCGACTTTTCAAGCAGCAATCTAGCCCTAAAGGTGAAACACGTGCTTATTTTCAAGCTAAAAGCATGCTTTTTCGAGCCTTGCTCAATAAAAGCACGTGTGAACAGGTCGTGCTATTAGATAAGCATGCTTACTTGGTCGTACGTCGGTTGATTTTTGAGCATGCTCGTACCCAAGAAAAGCTGGCTCAGGGCATCAGCATTGCCATTCAGCGTGGCAATGCAGCCAGTGTCTTGGGTACGCTTCCGATTGGCACTAATTTGGGTCAGTTGAGCTATCTATAGATTGTTTGCAACGGTCTGCAGATAGCTAAACAATTCCATATGCATTTTACATATTTTGTACATTTTGTAAATAATTGTATCTATTTATTGTAAATTTCTTTGTAAATACATAATTTTTCTCCCTGCGTCCAGAAAAATTGTTAATGTGGGAACTAACAAACATCTATGTTCTTAAATGTTTGTTATCGGTGAGGATCAAACCCACTATTACTGCGCAGAACTTAAGCGAGTTAGGCCATCAGGCGAACTAGCAACTACTACCGGTCACATAAAAAAAGAACACAAATGAAGACACAAGTCCGCAACCAATTAAGAATAACGAAAAACAAAATTCAAACTTGGGGTACAGGTTTTTTAAACCTCTTTTGAGCTCCAGTTCCTTGCAAAGTGAGTACTGACTTACCTATGTATAGGTATCTCGTTCCTACCTACCTAGTATAAGTCCTATAACATTACACTGTAAAGGAACAATATATTATATACAAACAAAAAAAAAACTGGAACTCATTCACTCATAACATAACTCATACACTCTCACATACACACCTATTTTATACGCACCTTCTCACTACCTACAATCTTACACCTAGCCTTACACGATTAATTAATACCACCTGCTTACATTGATCCATCTTATGGCCCTAATATCTCTTTTCTTGTGCCTCACATCAATACCTACTCAATTGCAGCAAAAACGAAGTTTTACTTTTACATTTATACCTATCTGATTGTGTACCTATTTGCATGTTGTTTTGTTAAAATTTGTCTTGTGTTCATGTATATTTTTAGTCAATTTTTCGTCCCAGGTACATAGTACATTTAGTACATACGTCATATTATGGCCCCAACGGAAGACCAGCGTAAGTTTCTATAGCTTACATATGCTGAGTTGGGACCATTTTGCAACTGCCTTTGTTTTACTACTTTTGTTAATAGTTTGTGTTAAGGCTCCGGTGACAGCGGCTCGCAATTTCGAGGTGCGATTGGCTATTATTTCATTTTATTTCATTTCGGGGAGCTTGTTTGAAAGAATAACTCTAAAGAAACACGCATAAATACTGTTCGAACACAAATAATACAATAATATAAGGGAAATGTGCTTGAGTCAGAAATCATTTTGGTATTAGGTAAATGTAAGACCAAACAGTTGCAAATAAACATTATTTGATTGATTGATTGATTTGATATTGTTACCTACCATTTTTTACGAGGGGTGGGCGCTGAGATTCGGGAAACAGATTTTCTTGTCCGAAGCTCAGAGCACCAAATTATAAAAGCTTGTCACATCTAATATTAGATCTACCTACTATTAAGTCTTCATGTAACCTTAATCTGAACAATAAACTTATATATATAAAAAAAAAACAAACAGGTGAGATTGCGGTCAAATGAAATCTACAACATAAAAATACAAAATCGGTCGCCGTTGTAATTACAGGCACATGAGGCTTAACATCTGTATGCCTCAAGTTGATGGACGCAGGGCAGTGCATCGTAGGGCACGCTCCTGTTATAGGTGATGGTTACCACTTAACATCAGGTGGGCCATCGGCTTGTTCCATCAAATAGTTGTATAAAAAATAGATTTTAAATCGTCCAGTGATCGTACAGTAATCGTACGGCGATCATGCTTACCGCAGTACCTCGCAAGTCGCGGAGAGGTACACAAGTACGCAATATCGCCGATCGGATATGTGAGATTTCATAAATTTAGTTCGTTTATTTTAATATCTGCTCTCATGGCTTTCTACAGCTGGTTTCTCCAAAATCCAAAGTACTCCATTAGATTTAATAGCTTAATTTGCAAGATAGATAATACTTAGATAGATAATATTTTATTGCACACCACATAATAATTACACATAACATAACAATAAAAAACATCTGAGTGATATACAATGGGCGGTCATATCGCTAAAAGAGATCTCTTCCAGAGCAAGATTTTTTATAAATAAAACCCTATGGGCCGGGCCTTACTACAAAAAAATAGGCAAACGTTAAACACTGCCTAAACTTTTGACATCTCTTGCCATTGCGTAATGGCAAACAGAGACAGCGCTAATTTTAGACATTATTTAAAGTTAGACAACGTTTTGTAGTACGACCCTATCTCTCTAATAAAATGCGGAATTTGGGATGACACTTTACATAAAAAAGATCGGGTTGAACCTGAAAACGATTAATGTAGTAGTTATTTTGGGTTCGATTCCCGCCTCGGAACAAATTTGTGTACGATCTGCAGAAATTTGTTCCGTTGGTCTGGGTGTTTTCTATGTATATAATAATAAATATCTATCTATGTAAGTATATAATGTATTAAATATATCAGTCATCTAGTACCCATAACACAAGCTTTAAGTAGCTTACTTTGGGGCTAGATGATGCTGTGTGGATTGTCCAGCAACATTTATTTGTTTATTTATTTTATTTTAAATTAGTTATTTATTTTTAGACAATAAAGCCTAAAAAAAGTCATAGCGACACTTTAAGCCAATAAGTACCTACTAAAGATTTTAAGGGTGTCATAGAGGTGTCTGTACGGTTGCAATCCCTAGGCATGGTAGATATCGCATCAGGTATGCCTTCAATGTATTTTCTGTGTACTGTTAAAGTTGCAGTGTTAGAGCACTGGTGGTCTAGTGGCAGCAGCCCCGCCTTCCGATCATAACGTGGGTTCAAAACCGGTCTTGCACCAACGTTTTTTTGCTTTTGATTTGCTTGAGAGTACTTCTCAAACGGTTAAGGAAGGCTTCTTGAGGCGCACTTAAAATCAGTTCACCACACTGTTTCGAAAAAAACTAGTGACATAACATGTTTGTTAAAATAAATTGAAACATGAATTTATGGTTCAATCAAAACAACTTGTATCAATAAATAACAATTACTGCCACCATTACATTTTAAAAGTAAATTGTAATAGATTGGGTTTAAAATTTATGGCAGACTTCCAGTTCGCTGTACGAATAGTCGTCGTCATAAGTACCTTAACAACCATCGTGGCCATAATGTATTGACAGTTACATCCGATCAACTTGAGAAGACATTTGGAGGCAATTAGAATAATTCAAATGTCGTGGTTCAATTTCAGTCCAACATTAGAGCATATTATATCAACCTTTACATAAATGGATTTCCGAGACATTCAAATTTTTAAGAGTTACGTCGTCAGTGTGCATACTGAAAGGTAATCGAACTTGGTTTTGTAAATTTATAGCTGCTATAGGATTATCTAAGTGAAAAAAGCAAAATTACTAGGGACTTGGGACTAAGCGGTATTGTGTATAATATTCAACAATATACATTATTTGATTAAAACTAAAATAAATAAATAAATAATGCTGGACAATCCACACAGCACTATCTAGCCCCAAAGTAAGCTATTAAATAAGCTTGTGTTATGGGTACTAGATAACTAATATATTTAATACATTATATACTTACATAGATAGATATTTTTTTTTATTATACATAGAAAACACCCAGACCATTGGAACAAATTTCTGCAAATCGTACACAAATTTGTTCCAAGGAGGGAATCGAACCCGCAACCTCTTGCGTCGCAGGCAGGCTCTCGCCCGCTGCGCCACAGAGGTCGTCAAAATAATTTATTATTAAATAATTTTTTATTAGAATTTATTGTACTAAGTAAGCACTTAATTTACTTCAGTGGTTTCACGTCACTAAATTGTATAGCTACTTTTGGTAACTGGTATACAAAGAGTTTTCTGATTTCAATTAAATTTGCAGTGTGTGGTAATGAATCATGGAATATTGAAAATCTGGAACGTTTATATTAATACGAAGATTTAAAGGTGCATTTATACATATTTGTCACTTCGCCGTCTTCTTTCTTCTTTTTATGGCTCCTGTCATAGACAATCTTGCCAATGTCAAGTGATTCAGAGATTATTTGGAGATTATACTCTTTGTAGTTATGTTTCTAGTCACGTCAGTCCAAAGTCGAGTCAGTCAATTGTTTTGAAGAAAATGGTGGCGGTTTCTTTAAAACATTTGAAACATTTTCGGTCAAATCACGATATCACATAATACACTTTCATTTCAAATGCTTACACTTTGTGCTAAGACCACAAGTAATGTTGGTTAAAATACCACCAAAATTACACAACACAACTCAAAATAACACTAGAAAACCAATTAAAATGAAAATTCTATGTTGCTTCGTTAGATGACAGGAAACGAATCACACTTCACCGTCAAAATCAAGTCACCGTCTAGTTGTGTCAATAATTATTTCTAAAAAGCGTATGGTGCGTGGTAGTGTTCGTTAACCTGGCTCTAATCAACGTGCGAATAAAATGTCGGTCTTATGGCTCGACGATAAAAATACTAACACACGTGCTCTAAAATAGGCATGCTTCTTTTGAGCATGCTCAAAAATCAACCAACGTACGACCAAATAAGCATGCCTATTTACTAGCACGACCTGTTCACACGTGCTTTTATTGAGCAAGGCTCGAAAAAAACTTGCTTTTTGCTCGAAAATAAGCACGTGTGTGCACCCAGACGGTCTAGAGCTTTACCGACGAGCCATAAGACCGCGGTTTGACTCGCGCGACGATCTGCAGCCCGATTACGCTAATGTCTATACTATCGAGATGGCTTTCAGTTTGACATTTGATCAAATAATATAATACTCTCCGACGAGAGCATTTGATTCCCATAGTGTAATAGCAACATATGGATGGATCTAGTACCTAAACTCCTTGTGATCTTGGATGGATGGAAATCATTACATAGTATAAAACAAAGTCGCTTTTTCTGTCCCTATATCCCTATGTATGCGTAAATCTTTAAAACTACGCAACGGATTTTGATGCGGTTTTTTTAATAGATAGAGTGATTCAAGAAGAAGGTTTATATTTATACTACATGCATGATATAGTAGAAAAACAATGTGCACCCGTGCGAAGCAGGGGCGCGCGGGCGGGTCGCTAGTTAAAGATAAAACTGAAAGCCATCTCGATAGCCAGACATTAGCGTAATCGGGCCGCAGGGCCTTTAAGGCAAGTCTCAGACTGTCTCGTAGGGCACGAACTCATATCACACACAAAATGCTACAGCACTGTTTAATAAGATTATCCATACCAATAAATTGTAAAAAGTAAGTTTTCTTTGCAATTTATTTTTGTTAATATTTTGCATTTGAGAAAATTTATGATTTATTTGGAAACATGCTATATTCTTGTACAAGCAGCATCAGAAGTTATTTGTTTATCACAATTAGATTTTTTATTCTTTGGCTCTATTTCCATGTAGTTATACAACTGCGCTGTAGGTCATGGGTTCATTTCAGAAGGCAGAGCTACTACCAACTGCTGTGACAGGGTTGGTGTCAGAGCTTGGTTACCACTTAACATCAGGTGGGCCATATGCTTGTCCAATCACAAATAGTATAAAAATAAGCCTCGCTGTCATCCGCATTTCTTTTTATTTATTTTTTCTCGTGAATTGAAAAACTTGCTTGTTAAAAGAGGAAAAAAACATCTTTTTCGCCCAGGTTTCCACACGTACCGAAATTATAACCCCCTAAAAATTCACTATCATAAGTTAAATTGCGAAACCTACCCTTAAATTTACCCTTTAACTCGGAGCAGCTGCTAATATTGAAAGAATCGCACCACATCGAGTGTTAAATGGGTAGCATTACTTCGAGCTTGCTAGTTGAGGAGCTAGCCGTGATTTGAAATACTTAAAGTTTCATAATTCATAACTGTCAAAAATGAAAACTTTTTTTTTACATGTAGCTGAAAAAAGAGAAGAAACTAGCAGAACTTGTAAAAAGGTTTTTTTACAAGGTTTTTACTGTACATACTACCTACTATTACATAATATTCGATCATTAATAATATAACTGATGTCTATGTACATGTTGGCAATAAATAAATCTAAATCATTATTATTTCTTTCTATTATACTTCCAGCTCCCGCACTACGAGTTAATAGCTCCGTGGAAATATTTCACGGCTGGATTTAGGACAATTGCCGTATTTGCCGAGTGAACCTTTGTTCTTGTCGTGTAAAGAATAATCGTACGTTTTGTGCTGGAATTTATAGCGTCAAGGCATGTTGGTATAGTATGGGAATCAAGATATTTGATCGTGACGTCATGCATGCAAAGGGTAGCATTACGCTGAGATAGTACCAATTTAACCTCACCAGGCACAGAACAGCGGCTCGATTACGCTAATGTCTGGCTACCGATATGGCTTTCAGTTTGACATTAGATTCCCATCCCCCCAAGGAATTAAGCATCCATCACATGGAATTTAGATACTAGAACTGAGATCCATCCATATGTTGCTAATACACTATGGGAAATAAATGCTCTTGTCGGAATATATTATATTCCTTGATCAACTGTCAAAATGAAAGCCATCTCGATAGCCAGACATTAGCGTAATCGGGCCGCAGGACTAATTTGACTTATATTGTTTATTTTTGTTTCCTCTTTCTCTTTACATTGTTTTTTTAACATTTTCATTTACTTAGTTACCTTCCTTGTTCTGTATACCTATAATGTATGTGTCAATAAATGTATTTCATTAATTTTTTTTTATCTTAATGTATTTCATTTAGTTTTTTTGGTCATCTTACCAATAATCAATCCCTGACCAGAATGCTGCCATTTTAAATATCAGCATCAAATTCCTGTACCCCATAAATTTTGGTATTAAGTACAAACTCAAGATTATTTGAGGATGTTTTGGGGTAGTCAGAGGTAGGTACTTTGAATATTGCATTTGGTACGTACCCACATTTTGCAGTAGTATAGTATTCCATACGCGACAGGTTGCAAGCCGATCGCCGCTATTGGAATACTAACTGGTTTCCTCACGATTTTTTCTTTCACTGCATTGCATACATCATAAATTTTCCGTCGTAGTGTGATTAATTTTTATATATTATTATGTTTTATGTCGTAAAAGTATATAAATGTAAGCACTATCTAGTACGACAGAACTAGACAAAGTTGAAAAACAAGATGGCGAAATTAAAGAAAAAATTCTTTAATTTCAATCTTTTTCATTTTACTCTGCCAAGATTTTTTGTCGAATGACGTGCCATAAACGGAAGGAAGAAAAGTAAATTTAACTGGCATAATATTATAGTAAGTATATTATAGGTAAGAAAGTAATTGTTCGGTCTGAGTTTGTTTAATTAATTTTGATATAAAAATAAACATTGTAACAGAAAACACAATTGAATCTAAAACATATTTTTCAAGTCAGGTTAAAAATAGAATCCTTTGTTCTTTTTCTTCAAATATAAAAACACTTTTTACACAATAAAATTTTATGGGAAAATCTGAGAAGCCGTGAAATTTTTAAAACTCCTTTTTTGTAAACGCAAAAAGCAATTTTACAAGAAAGTCTTCAAATTTATACGGCAAATAAAATTTTAAAGTATGTCAATTAATATTAACGATGATCATAATAAATTCGGTGCTCGTGTTGTAAATGAGAATTTTACTCGTTAACGTAATTTTATTTTCAAATTGTCTTATAAGTTTTGTCTACCACGTTAATTGCCGTCAACAACGCAACACATTAACGAATGTTAATCGCTTTTTTCGCAATACAATATTTAAACAATATTTAATTCAATGGCCCCAACGGAAGACCAGCGTAAGTTTCTATAGCTTACATATGCTGAGTTGGGACCATTTTGCAACTGCCTTTGTTTTACTACTTTTGTTAATAGTTTGTTGTAATAGTTGCAAATAAACATTATTTGATTTGATTTTGATTTGATTTGATTTAAACAAATTTTCGAATCCCGGCTGACCTAATTACAGGAATGACAACCGTGTCTGTGCTTATATCCGTTTCCTTAGCAACCTTGTATGAGCTTGAAACTGACAACTGTTAAGGTTCTCAAAAACACACGTTCTCAAAAATAAGCATGCTTCTTTTGAGCATGCTCAAAAATCAACCGACGTATGACCAAATAAGCATGCTTATTTCTAGCACGACCTGTTCACACGTGTTTTTTATGAGCAAGGCTCGAAAAAAGCATGCTTTTGGCTTGGAAATAAGCACGTGTGTCAGGACCTTTATGAGTGTTCTGCTCATAGGCTTAAAAAATCTACTTGCTGCTTCTTTCCTTATTGGTTCTGGTGTATTCATAGCCAAGTAACGTCTCGAAGTTTTGATTTATAATACTTGCTGGTGGCACAAACAGATGAGAGAACGGAGACCTTTAATTATTATTATTATTTATTATTCATTTATTTTCAGATCAATACTCAATCCATACTTAAATTAAATTAACATACAATTAATAGTCGAATTAAAAATTATATAAAATGAAGTGTCATAAAAAACAAAATGAAATAAATAAATTAATTATATTAATCTCATCGTGACTTTAATCCACCTATCTTGAATAAGACAGTCTAGCCGGGAAACAATATCTGTAGGATGCTGTTGCCACTGTTTCGAGTGCTCTGACGTAGGGACGTAGGGACAATAACAAAGCATCAAAAATGGAAGAGTGTTAGATATCGGGATGTGGATGGTTTTAGAAAGAGAGGTTGGCCAAAGAAAATATAGATGACTAGCTTTTGCTCGCGGCTTCGCTCGCGTTAAAAAGTATTATTATTATTAAAATTGACAAAGTTTCATACAAACTTTCATCCCCTATTTCATCCCCTTGGGGGTGGAATTGATCAAAATCCTTTCTTAGCGGATGCCTACGTCATATAATCTACCTGCATGCCAAATTTCAACCCGATCAGTCCAGTGGTTTGGGCTGTGCGTTGATAGATCACTATGTCAGTCAGTCACCTTTGAGTTATATATATTTAGATTTGTGTGAAAGATGACATGAGTAAGAAAGGAGTGAGCATAGAGATGACGAATGATGAGGAAACTGAACGAAGAAAACCTGTTGTGCCGACCCACTTAGCATGGATAAGGGCAGGAAGGTGAAGATGATGAAGAATTAGAACGTCTAATTCGGCCATATAAATTAATGGAATGTCCACCGTTATATATTTATTTACGGTGAACTTTTTTTTAATCACATCGTTTTTCTATACAGCTGACCATAAAATCTAAATACGCACATTTGCCGTGAGCCAGCGCTATAAATAACCACAGCCGAGCGCCTAAAATTAGGTTAATGTTGTAGGCCATTAATTCAGGCGCACTTCACGAGTCCACTTGGGACATAAGTTAGAAGGCACGGAGGTTGGAAGAGAAAAACCGGTTGGACATTCTGCTTACTACGTTGTCTGAAAAAAGAAAAACTGAAACAGCTTCACGACTTTGATCCCCAGGCACGGTAGATATCCCTTCAGATCTCCCAGTACCAAGTAGGTACTAATTCAAGATTCTTTGAGGATGTCTAAGGGGGGTAGTCAGAGGTACGTCCAAACATTACATTTGGCACATACCCACATTTTGCAGTAGTTAGTATTCCATACGTGACAGGTTGCAAGCCCATCGCCGCTGTTAGAATACTAACTGGTTTCCTCACGATGTTTTCCTTCACCGTTTAAGAGCACTGGCATTGCGCACATAAATTTTTCGATAGAAAAATCCATTGGTGCACGACCGGATTCGAACCTGCGACCTTACGATCGGAAGGCGGGGTCACTCCCACTAGACCACCGGTGCTCTTAAAAAAGTATCACGTATATTTTAGAAAAATACAAAAGATCTAAAAATCTAAAATAAAGTTTGCATGTGAGTATTGGATCATGCCAACAACATCGAAATAAACTCGAACCATTTGAAATATTTATCTCAAAAACCAACCAGTCCATAGAAAAGAAATCGATGGGTTTAATAAAAGTTTGTGAAAAGCTTTGTGACATACTGTCGGCGCAGTCAGTAGGATGGAATAGATCGAATTTTGAATTCGAATGTTTATCTTTTTAGGGCCTTACTACAAAAAAATAGGCAAACGTTAAACACTGCCTAAGCTTTTGACATTTCTTGCCATTGCGTAATGGCAAACAGAGACAGCGCTGATTTTAGACACTGTTTAAAGTTAGACACCTATTTGTAGTAAGGCCCTTAATGTTTCGATTATGTTAGCAAGCCGATCGACATTAAAAGTTGATATACGAGTAATAAGATCTTGCTGTGGTGCTTTAGTTGGCGCAGCCAATGGGATAACACCTACGCCCCGCGCATAGAAGCTCGGAAGCTTTAAAGCTGCATAGAGGAAGATTCATTGAACTGTTTTTTTTAGATAGAGCTAGTTATACTCTCTGTAGTTCAAACTTAGGTAACAAAACATAAAATCGTGCTTTTAACGCGTCGGGATCTCCGATGAAGCAAACCGCATCCAACATATCCAAGCTCACCTAAAACTACACAGAAATGCACTAAAAGCATAGCACACGAATTCCTTGAATTATATAGAAGTAGAGCATAGTTAAGTGTTCAAGTTTCATGCACTTTGCAAGAAGGTATTCAAGTTTGCAATAAAAGAATGGTGCCTTAATTAGTTGGACTTAAATTACAAAGTTAAGTTTGGAAAGTTTCAGATGATTTTGTGGGATAAAAGCGGTTTTTGGGCGAGCTTGCTTTTTATTCGTGTTTTGTGGCGGTATGCTAGCGCTGCATTCTGACACAGTGCATTGCCGTGTAGAAAAGTTTTTAATTATTTCGAGGATGTCTCTGGGTGGGGCTATGAAGCTTCTACTACTCTCTTTTGTTGCGGCTTCGGCCACACATTGAAGTATGCTTTCTTTTAGTTGTTATTATTCAAATGATGTGTTTTTGTACTACATTATGCAATGAGCGTTATCATTATTTGATAAGGGTCACTACTAACAAGTGTGGTCACCTATAACAAATATTTGCCTCACGCGATAGGAATGTGCACTACGATACGATGCACTGCTCTTCGTTCATCAACTTGAGGCATACGAAGGTTAAGCCTATAATTTCACCGGCACTCACTCTTTTTAAACCGACGCGCGACGCACATGAAAAGCCAACAAAAGGTCCAGAAAAAAGTACAAGAATCCATCATATTCTCACAAAAAAAAACTCAAGTAGATTTTCACTGTTACTGACTCATAGATACAGTCTGTATAAATATGTATGATTATGTAAAGTAAAATGTTTTACTAGGTCTAAAAACGTACACATAGAATTGAAATTACGTAAAAAGACATTACGAGGTTATAAAATAAGTAACGAACCTCTATAAAGCATAAACTCGTCTATCGTAAACGCTAAACTACTTCCCGCATCGTGCTTTAGCACTACTATTAATTACTTAATTATTTACACCTGAATACTCTTTCAAATTAAATTTTAAACTATATCCTCATTCAAAAATGAACCATTTCCGTTAGATTACGAATTACTCTTTAGAATAGAAATTACACTAGCCGTAAGGTTTTCATGCCAAATTGAGTCTTATTCCGTATACGTAGGTGCACAGTAGTAGCGTTTGAACATTTAGACCGCTATTAAAATGTTGAAATTAATTCCTCTTAGCAATTCTAATTAGCATCTATTTTTATTTACTTGAATATGTACTTATTTTGAATTGAGTATGTAAAATCTAACTCCAACCCTCTTAGTTAATACCTCGCTATTTAATAGCGGCTCAATTAGAGTATTCTTGTTACTGCCACTTTCATGCCAACTAAAACAAACAACAACAGACTTATTGATCTGATAAGCTATTGGCGCGCTCAGCGACCATTATGAAAAAGGGCGTATGAGTTAGATGTATAGATAGAAAATATTCATTTAATTCATATAAAAGATATTTTCATCATCCAAGTAGAAGTCGTCCTATCTACTACCTACCTACCTACCTACTGTTTATTCTGCAATTGTTCTTCTTTGTCTTCTCGTGTTTGCTTTTCTGTCGTGCTTTTGGTAATGTTTTATTTTATTTTCTTGCTATAATTATTATAAGTATATGTATCGTGTGTGTCCAAAATAAATGTATTTTCTTTCTTTCTTTCTTTCTTTCTTCGTCGATCCAACCCACTACTAAATTCCCTAATCTTAACCCATCCACAAATCATCCTCCAATAGAGGTATAAAGGTAAATTAAACAATAACGGCATTACCTAACCATTGAGAGGGTCGTTAATCATGTTTACAAGCCAAATAATTGTTCACCAGATCCGAAGTGAGACAAAGATTTGAATGGGGGCAGCGGAATGGCTGTCCGCCACTGGAATTGGTGACTAATATCCGTGCACTACTATTTGTTTTCACTTCGAACTTAAGAGGGTGAGAAAAAAGTGAGATAAACTCACAGCAACTCGATCGTGAAGTTTAAATATTTGTGAGGACAATTAAAATCTAATGGGGGAAGCGGAATGGCTGTCCGCGACTGGAATTATTGACTAATATCCGTGCACTACTTATTGGTTTTTCCTTCTAACTCGAGAGGGTGAGAACATACTGCGATAAACTCACATTAAAATTTGTTCAATCTTGAAATAAAAATATTTGCGAGGGCAAAAAAAATTGATGCGAAAAAAAACCGAAAAATTGAATGCGAGGAGTGGAATGGTTGTCCGCCACTGGGATTAGTGACTAATAACCTTGCACTACTATATATTTTCACTTAGAACTCGAACGGGTGAGAGATAAACTCACATTTAAGAATATAGTGTAAATTTAAGTTTATCTCTAATACAAAAACAAAAAAGTAGGTGAGTGAGAGACAAAAAAATAGTTAGGATCGGTAGTAATAGTGTGTTTGAGCCTCCTGATTGTAGTGTAGTAGGTTCAAACCAGGTCCTGGAACAATAGATTTTTCGCTCCGAAATAATCTATCAATGGCAATGCCCAATCGTTGAAAGAAAACCTCGTGAAAACCAGTTTATATTCTAGCCAGCAGTGATAATAGGCTCGATACTTATCACGTATGGAATATTTATTTTTATTACAATATTTGGGCTCTGACTACCCTCGTTAAATTGATAACTATTTAATGTTCACCTGAGTTTTTATTTTATATGTAATTATGGTTTGTTTTAGTGTCTTTGTAACTAAAATTGTTGTATATCTTTATGTAATGTGTCTGTGTAGTTGAATAAACGTATTTTCTTTCTTTCTTTCTTTTCACGAAAACATGACTCAAGATTTAATCTATGTTTTACCAAATGTTATGGTTATACAAGTATTAATAGAAATATCTAGCCTGGTAGACAACTTTAACGACTAGCCTATTTAGAAACTTAACTTATCTAATATTCCATCGGTATCGAGACAATATTGGCATCGGTACGGAAATAATTGGAAAGGTCGTTAAGTTTTAACGTATCTGACAACTGTCACTCCTGCTTTTGTGAAATCTGATTGGATATTCTGCGATATTTTAGGCGATAGCGTGGACCGTGCCGTGTTCATAGTAGGGGTAAAGATACATACACACAAAGCGTTAATCTACTTTTGCGGACGTATTTACATTTAGTTTTTCCCGAACTGATATCTCGTGCCGTTGAATAATTAATTGTATAACGTTATTCTTAGGTATGGAATATCTACCGTGTCTATTATTGAAAGCCACTTACAGCCTTATTTTACTATTTTTACAGTATCTTCTCATACAAAAAACGCTAAAATCCAACTTTTCCCTTATTCATAATAATAATTAATTTTAAAGTTATCTATAAGATTGAACTGAATGAGGACAATTTCTTTTTATCAAATGTTAGAATAAAATGTACTGAAATGAAATCATCAACCATTATTTCCGTACAAACGTGCTGATTATTTGTTCTCAGTGGATGTCGAACCCACGGCCTACAGCGCTATTGCAGCTAGCGGCGCTGTAGGCCGTGGGTTCGACATCCACTGAGAACAAACATTTTGTATGTTTGTTCTGTGACTGGAGACCACGTGATGTATTTCTAAACTATTGAAATTTAGACAGCAATGCGTCAAAACCGTATATTATTATAAAGACTTTTCTTAGAATGTAGAACAACTTTGCTACCTGACAAGGTATACCGCAAGCAATTTGTTGTACCTGTCTCTTAAATTGTCGATTAATTGTCCACGCTGTGCAATTTATCGGTGAACTGGTCTAGGTGTGCAAGGGCCTTTACAAGCTTTGATTTATTCGATCATTAATTTTGTAACGATTGTGAAATCAGAGGTTATGATACCCATCGAGTTTTGCGAGCGGTCTTAGCAGTCAATGATTCATAAAGTTAAATAGAGTGGATTGAATATGAATGGAAATTGGGATGTTTTTGATATCGTGCTGTTTTATAAAAAAAACTAGCTGATCCCGCGGCTTTGCTCGCGCTCGTTTACTTTGAAAATCAAATACAAACTTTCATCCCCTATTTTATCCCCTTGGGGGTAGAATTGATCAAAATCCTTTCTTAGCGGATGCCTACGTCATAACATCTACCTGCATGCCAAATTTCAGCCCGATCCGTCCAGTGGTTTGGGTTGTGCGTTGATAGATCACTATGTCAGTCAGTCAGTCACCTTTGAGTTACATATATTTAGATAGATTTACAAAGAAAGACAACCATACACAAATGCAAAACTCAAGCCAAAGTAATCAGGGCATTCGCTTACTAATTATCAAAAACGGCATTGTTTTTCACAAACACCAGCGCTTCAAAAAGCGCCTTTCAAAAGCGCCTTTCAAAGGCGACTGAGCGGGTCTGAACAAGTCTTTGTGACGTGTAAGGATTTTTATAGACTTCTTTGCTGCTGGTTCGTGTGGACAGGTCATTAATGAAAGATAAGGTTTTATGAGCACAAAGTAAATATAGAGTGCTAATTTGTGGGTAAGTGATGACCGTTAAAAGATTTTGTTGCAACGAATGGCTGCGGGATATGTAGTACCTTGTCTGTTTTGTAGGTTAAGATACTATCATTATTAACATCAGCACGAATTAGTCCTCTAATAGACATGCCTCAACGTAGGTATAGTACCCGTCAAACTTCTTGGCCATCGCGCGAGGTGGTAGGGGAAAGGTTTGCACTCTTCGCACCACCAAAGAGACCTATTTTTCGTTTCTTTTTCATTCAAGGTCGTTTGTCCAAGAAGTTTGACGGGTACTATATTTGGGGGAGGATGTATTTAAAAGTCGAAACAATAGGTATTTATTGTATTGAATCACAAAAATCACTTCTAATCATCATTTTTGATGCCAGTTACATTATCGTCCCATACATCATATTAGCAATATACAACAGTATCAAACTAAATTCAGTTTAGCATATTTAAGTATGTACTTAGCTTATTGTTTGGACTTACCTCTGACTACCCCCCTTAGACATCCTCAAAGAATCTTGAATAAGTACCTACTTGGTACTGGGAGATCTGAAGGGATATCTACCGTACCTGGGGATCAAAGTCGTGAAGCTGTTTCAGTTTTTTTTTTACTTAGCTTATGATTCAATTAGGTACGTCTATTTATGGTAAACACAGCCGAGGATTTCTTAGGCACCTAATCTTTTGACCTGCGACTGATCTATTTTAATTTTTAAATGTTATACGAATTTATTTATTTATTATTTCATTAGAATGTGTGCAATTATTATTTTTTATTATTTGCAATCTATTATTTATTCTCATTAATTTTATTTTTATTTTATCGATTGAAACACTGACTTGTAAAATACTGTTACCAATAAATTTATTATTCTGTTTATTCTGATTATTTACTACCATAAAGTTAAAGTGGTTATTGTTAGTAGTGATAAATTCTAAATTAATATCTAATATATAAAATTCTCGTGTCACAGTTTTCGTTGCCATACTCCTCCGAAACGGCTTGACCGATTTTGATGAAATTTTTTGTGCTTATCCGGTATCTATGAGGATCGGCCAACATCTATTTTTCATCCCCCTAAATGTTAGGGGTAGTCCACCCCTATATTTTTATTTTATTTTTTAGACAAAATTTTTAATTTCTATTTTTTTATGATACAACATACAAAAATACATACAATCCTCAATTTTCACTCTTCTATGATCAACCCTTATTTTTTTATAGCCATTTTAGTAATTTAATAATTTTTCCTCTCCGGTCGAAAACTGATCAATGGAAATTATTTATATGGCAAAACAATGTTTGCCGGGTCAGCTAGTGACTTTTAAATCAGGTTTAAGATTATTTATTTCTCAAAAAGAATTCATTATTCACTTACATGAGAAAACAATATAAAAGTAACAAAAATAGTCGGGCTAATCGTCTTATAATAAACCTAATTCAAAATTAACAAAACAAGCCAATCGTCTTAAAAAATAAACAGAACATAAAATAGCAAACAAAATAAAAAGTATCTAATTCATAGATGCCGGTAGTTATGACTTATGAATGCATTCATTGCTCACTCATTGGAAACAATAGGCCAGCAAGTTACACGGATTAAAATAAACTAGATGTGACACTGTTCGAACATCTGATTGCACGGATTTATATTAAATTTTGTCATTTTTATAAAAAATTACCTAAGAAGAAAGAACATAATATATTATAAATAAGCACATAGGTAAGATTATTATTTTTTTTTTTTTTTACTTATATTTTGTGTATAAAAGTTTTACTTCATAACAAGCTTATTTATTACATAATATTTAAGTCTACGCTTGAAGATTGTCATAGCTTTAGCTTCCTTTACATCTTTTGGTAGTTTATTATATAATTGGGCACCTTCATACATGATGCATTTTTTCCCGTAGTTTGTTCTTGGTATGTGTAATTTTATATCATTTGCACTCCTCAATCTAAGTTTCTGTATTTGTTGTTTTTTTGTGAATGATATTTGGATGTGGATGTCTTTGTTCAGTATTTTACGTATTAATATGCAGTTGTTGTAGAAGTATGTTTGTGATATGTTCATTATTTTAGTTTTTTTATATAATATTTCAGTAGGTGTGAAAAAATCGTAGTCAAATAATCTTTTAATGATTTTATTTTGTGCAATTTGCAACATGCTTATGTTTGTTTTAGCAGCCGTGCCCCAAACTTCCACTAGGTAATCTATGTGTGGCTTAACAAGAGAATTATAGACTGTATATTGTACAAACCTCGATAAACATTTAACAATTCCACGCAACGCACCCGTGAGTGATGATAACTTTGATTTGATATTTTGTAAGTGGGGCTTCCACGTCAATCCGCTGTCCAATATAAGTCCAAGGTACTTTTCTTTATAAACTCTGGTAATAATTTGATTATCAATTGTTAAAGGAGTAAAATCCGGTATAGTTTTGTTTTTAGCTGCAAATATTATGAAATTTGTTTTAGATATATTTATTGTGAGAAGGTTAGCCTGGAACCAAGAGTTAAGAAGGTCTAAATCGTGCTGTGCATCAGTTATAATCGAATCCATCGTATTTCCAAAATAAAACAAGCTGGTGTCATCAGCATATAGGGTAACATCACCTTTAAGACCTATTTCATGAACACTGTTTATATAAATTAGGAATAATAAAGGTCCAAGTATCGATCCTTGGGGTACGCCAAACGTAATTGCATTAGATCTACTTAGTGACTGGCCAATATTGACTACCTGCTGTCTGTTGGAAAGGTAAGATTTGAATATGTTAAATGCGGTTCCACTAATTCCAATATTTTTCAGTTTAGCTAGTAGCAGAGTATGACTAACTGTGTCAAAAGCCTTCTTGAGATCAATGAACACCCCTACCGCTATTTGTTTTCTGTCAATATTTAATTTAATTTTTGTTACAATATCTATAACTGCTGACAGTGTGTTAGACTTAGATCTGAAGCCGTATTGTTTTTGATAAAGAAAGTTTTTTGAATTTAGAAAAGCCTCCAGTCTGTTATATAAAACCTTTTCCAAAATTTTTGATAATACTGGTAACACTGATATTGGACGATAGTTTCCTGGGTCATCTTTTTTTCCAGATTTAAAAATGGGAGTAACTTTAGCTATCTTTAGGCTGTCAGGGAATGTTCCATTTCTTAAGCATTTATTAATACAGAATGTTAGTTCTTCAAGTATTAAATTTTTTAAACATTTAAGTGATTTAGTGTTAACGCCATCTATACCCGAACTAGTATTGCAGTTCAGGTTATCAATGATTTTTCCTATTTCATCTGGAGATGCTTCCGCTAGAGTTAGGTTACCATGGACGCTTTCTGTTTCATTTTGAATAGCATTTGTCATTGAGATGTTACGTTGGTGTTTTTTAATAATTTCTTCAGCTAGTAAAAAACCAATGTTTGCAAAGTATACGTTAAAAGTTTCACATATTTCTTTCATGTCAGTTATACATCCAGTTTCCGTTACGAGCTTGTTAGGTGGCATGGTTTTCTTTATTTTATTGTTTGCCAAGTTGTTAATCAGGTTCCACATCTTAGCTGGTTTTTTCTTGCATTCGTTGAATGCTTTTAGATAGTATTTGCTTTTGGTACATTGTATATTTAATGTGACTTCATTTCGTTTCAGTGTAAATAATTCTTCTTTTATTTTATCATCTGCGTTGCGTTTGTGATCAGTCCATAATATGTTTCTTGTATTTATTTCGTCTATTATTTTATTGTTGATCCAGTCTTGTCTTGGAGGGTTTTGTGTCTTTGTTTTTATCTTCTTGCTCATTTTTATACAATCCAATATCCTCTCTTCTAATATGCTGTACAAGTATTCTTCATTGTTAAATGTACTTTCGGAAACTATTTTATATAATTTATCATAGTCTATCGCTTCATATTTAATTTTTGCCAGGGGTTCATTGTGATATTTTTCTTTTAGTTCAAAATAAATTTGTTTGTGGTCTGATATTGGAGTTTCGATAAGGGCTAGATGGAAATTATTTTCCCTTAGGTTGGAACATACGTGATCTATCAGTGTTTTAGATTTATTCGTATCTCTGTGCAAAAATGTTCATCAATTTTGTTTAGAATCTTGTATCCGTTCTCTTCTAGGGTTTCTTTGTACATTGATGTAGAGCTTTTCGTATTTAGTAAATTGAAGTTAAAGTCCCCAAAAACAAGTCCTCGATTTCTACGATGAAGTTGTTCTGCTAATGTGTTAAGGAATTCTTTAATATTTTGAGATTTTGGTTTTCTGTATATCACGCCAATATCAAGTGAGTGTCTTTTACTATGAATCCACAGGTAGTGGTTACCGTTTTCACTGTGCTCTTTAATTAAACTGTGTTTTAGACTATCATGGGCAAAGATGGAAACACCGCCTCCTTTTGAGTTGTGTCTATAATTGTAGTAATGCGTGTATCCAGGTACTTCAAATCTACTTGCTTCCTCGTCAGATTTAATCCAAGTTTCGGTAAGAACGATCACGTGTAAAAGATTTCTCATGGATTTAATGACACACTTTAATTCATCAAATTTTCCGACCTTCACAATGCTGCGTATGTTTGTGTATAAGAAATTTATAGTGCTTTTACTTGTTATAATTTTATCATAGCTGTCCACTACTTGATATGACATATTTTTGGACTCATTTAAACTATCCTCGTTCTGAGGCTCTATTCTCAGAAGTTTTTTGGACGGGTTTCTATAATTTTAGGAACACCATTAATATATTTGATAGTATACTGACTTTCTCCGCTATCAGTTCGATTTTGCAGTTCGTCTTTTAGTTTTTTAAAGTGCTCCTGCTGTTTGGGTGTTTGATCACTGAATATTTTAATGGTGTCATTTTTATTTATGTTCCTATTACGAAGTATGTCTTTCGCTGAATCAGGTGACTTGAAGCAAACTTTCAAGTGACGAATTTTTTTAGGGTTGTACTTCCCAAGGCGAAATATGTAGGCTGGTTCCGGACATTCAGAATTGATTGTTTTTATAATATTAAGAACTTCTGTTTTGTCCTGGTTCACCCTTTCTTCAGGTGCTTTTGAAACCGGTTCTGGTACTCCTCCAATAATAATGTTTTTGCTCCTTTTCTCGCGATCGTTTAGCTCAGCCGCCATTTCTTCATATGATATTGGAGGTTTCATAGAGGATGGAGGAGTTGCTTTGATCATCGTTATCTCAGTTTCCAAGGCTTCGAGTTTCTTCTCTGTGGTTTGATTTACTCTGGACAGATTTTCTATGTCTGACTGCATCAATTTTTGTTTTGAAGAAAGAGTCTCAGTTGTTAATTTTATGTCCGTTAAATTCTCTTTAATTGACGTAATGTCTTTCGAGATGTTATCCATGGACTCTTTATGGTTTTCATTAATTTTTGTTAGCATTGACATCATCTGTGACATTTGCTTTCGCAACTCAGTTAGTTCGTCCATAACGGCATCATTGTCACTTGTTTGTTTGCGTTTTGGTCGCAATGTGACTCGTGTAGATTCAGACATATCCGAAAGTAAGTTACTGCTCGCGAGATTCGGTTGCGAGTCACTACGACCCACACCAAGGCCACTTCTAGTCGGAGAAGGTGTTACACTCATGATCCGTGTTATTCGGTCGTACTCAGCAGTGACCTTTATTTAGAGTAAAGTCGCACGGCACGCAGTAGTTGGTACAATTTTAACACTTAGCAATAATGCTATAAGAAACAATTTGGCCTGTACTGATTTTAAGTATTTTTAAAAAATGTTTTGTCGACACGTCTGTTCTTTACGACGCCCGTACGGTCACACAAAATAAGGTGCGTACACTAACAAACCTATTTTAACATACACATATGGGCATAAAACTATTGTTTTACCCGACGGGACTCATATCCAGTTAATTATCTGACCCCTTATTAACTATTGTAACAACATAAAATTATTATTGATTAAATGAGGCACACTCAAATGACGACGCAACTTCTTATTTATCATCAAAAATGAATAAAATGGGGTGCAAAAGTCGGGCCTAATGCTATGAGAATTTTCTACCAGCCAACCTTAAAGGTAGAATGATATTGTGACTTCTTCAGGTCAATGATGATACATAATAGCATTTCACCTATCATAACAGAAATAAAAGTCCGATCTAAACGGAGTTACAGCCATAAATCGGCAGCGCATCGTTAGCCACGTCCGCGGACCAATTTATGCCTGAGCTCGTCTCCGAGATGTATCGCATCCGATCGCGGTACGGACGTGTTCATTTGCCCGGGAGATTTACTACAAGTGTTATAGCTAAGCGATTTCTAGCATATTCTACGTGAGTTTCTACTTATCTTGGAACGGCATTCGTGATCGTCTGTAGCGATCGAGTTGTTTGAATTTGTTTTCGTTTGATCGATTCGATGCCTACTACGAATAAATACTGAAACACTGAAACAGCTTCACGACTTCGATCCCCAGGCACGGTAGATATCCCTTCAGATCTCCCAGTACCAAGTAGGTACTAATTCAAGACTCTTTGAGGATGTCTAAGGGGGGTAGTCAGAGGTACGTCCAAACATTACATTTGGCACATACCCACATTTTGCAGTAGTTAGTATTCCATACGTGACAGGTTGCAAGCCCATCGCCGCTGTTAGAATACTAACTGGTTTCCCACGATGTTTTCCTTCACCGTTTAAGAGCACTGCATGGCATTGCGCACATAAATTTTTCGATAGAAAAATCCATTGGTGCACGACCGGATTCGAACCTGCGACCTCACGATCGGAAGGCGGGGTCACTCCCACTAGACCACCGGTGCTCGGTTAACGAATAAATAATAGGTATTTATTTGTTGGATGCCTAAAGTACCTACACGATAGAAGCGTTCGTATCGCGTCCGCAGTGGCGTGCGTATAGCGATCAGGCTTGCACTGTTCGATTTAAATGTCCTTATAAGCACCATTTTTGACAGCCTACGTAGCTCAGTTGGTAGTAGCTCTGCCTTCTGCGCCGTAGGTCGTGGGTTCGATTCCCACCGTGAACAAACGTTTGTGTGATGAACACAGATGTTTGTTCTCTGTCTGGGTGTTATATAATATTATAAGTATGTATTTACAAAAAAAAAGTATATAAGTAGTATATCAGCTATCTGGTTCCCATATCACAAGCATAAGCTTAGTTTGGGGCTAGATAGTGCTGTGTGGAAAGTCCACCAATATTTATTTTATTTTTTATTTATTTATTTTTTGTGTAGCTTGATCTGTTTGCGTGTGTACGTTGTCCTGTCATCATCAGTAAATGCCCTGGTACGGTCTTCACTTATTCGTGGTAATCGTGACCTAAGGATCTGAACGGATAGTGCCGTAGACGTGTCCTATTGCTAAAAGTAGCAGATTAAAAAAAAAAAATTGTTGATCGTCATTCGAAAGAAGAAGATTGTGGTGATATACACCAATATCAAAAAGTTGTGATTACCATAAATTATATTAGATATATTTTACACTTTTAGTATTAGGTAATTATTTCACACTAGTTGCGCCCCGCGGTTTCACCCGCGCAGACTTAAATCCCGGTATTCCAACGGGATAAAAAGTAGCCTATGTGTTATTCCAGACTATAATGTATCTCTCTGCCAAGTTTCATCCAGATCCGTTAAGCCGTTCCGGCGTGAAAGAGTAACAAACATCCATCCATCCATACTTACAAACTTTCACGTTTATAATACTAGTGGCTCTGGTAGCTGTAGACCTCGCGAGCATACTAAAAGTGAGCTATTTGAGGAATGTAATGTGCAAGTGCATTTTCCGTTTTGTGATTTTTTTGATCTTTTTGATTTTTTTTTGCATCATCTTGTGTAGAATGAGGTCTTTTGTGTTTCTCTCAAATTTGATTGAAAACCATCGATTGTTTGATGAGCTATCCTGTTCATCATGCTGAAGATCCTTGCCACCTTATCAGATCTTCGCCAAACTTTTATGAGACCAACTTATAGTTACTACCTTTCAAATAAAAAAAGAATAATCGAAATCGGATCTCATTTAGTGGAGATATCCAGTATATCAAATAGCCCCCTTTTTGCCCTTTTTTTGGGGGAAGTACCCCTCCAATCAAAAATCCCCGACGACAAAAAAATTCTAATAAGTCATATAACCTGTGTACCAAGTTTCGTCCAGATCGGTTGAAAAATGCGACCTGTAGAGGAGAACAGACAGACAGACAGACAGACGGACAGACAGACATCCGGACAAACGCATTTTTGGCCAATGTGGAAACTGAGACGCTTCGCTCGCTTCGCTCTCTCGGTCAATTAGTATCGTAAGTATAGTATAGTAGTTTAATAATTATATTAGTAGGATAAATGAATTCACATGAAAAACGAGATTTACGATGTCAGCGATTTTATTGATAAGAAAGCAAAGAAGAAAACAACAGTGTATAACAGCTGGACAGCCTACGTAGCTCAGTTGGTGGTAGCTCTGCCTTCTGCGCCGTAGGTCGTGGGTTCGATTCCCACCGTGAACAAACGTTTGTGTGATGAACACAGATGTTTGTTCTCTGTCTGGGTGTTATATAATATTATAAGTATGTATTTAAAAAAAAAAAGTATATAAGTAGTATATCAGCTATCTGGTTCCCATATCACAAGCATAAGCTTAGTTTGGGGCTAGATAGTGCTGTGTGGAAAGTCCACCAATATTTATTTATTATTTTATTTTATTAACTAGAAGGAAGATGATTTTTTTTCGTTATTTTGAATCCAAAACAAAAAAGAAAGCGCTATGAGCCCAGCCGTAACATTCTTGTCTTCCTTCTAGACTTTTTCGTGAAGAACTGTCACCTAGATTCACATAGTTCATGAATCTATTAATGTGATCGTCGTGGTTCTACTGAGTGACCGTTTTGAATGAGACCCAGGTTCAGTTTATATAGAACTAGTTGCGCCCCGCGGTTTCACCCGCGCAGATTTAAATCCCATCGGAAAACATTTTATGGTATGGCCGGCGGATCTAGACCGGTCTGAAGTTGCGCTTTCGGAAATTGTGCGCAGGTACAGGCGAGACAAAAATAGTTTAAACATTTGAAAAATAGTCTAAAATCTACCACATACCTATCTCAAAGTGACACCCCGCGCACCCCGCGTCTTTCTTACCACCTATTCGACCCTAAAAGTGACTACTGCGCAGCGTTCCGAACGAACTTAACGCCGGTCTAGATCCGCCGGCCGTACTGTAACTACGATTGCTGATATCACTCATTGCTCAGACCGCAACGATAGCGCGTGCTAATATTTCCTGTGGCGACATCTAGTTATTATTTAGGAACTAAAAATGTACCAGTTAAATACGGTAAAATGCTAAATATCTGCCAACACCCGGTATTCCCACGGGATAAAAAGTAGCCTATGTATTATTCCAGACTATAATCAATATCTCTGCCAAGTTTCATCCGGATCCGTTCAGCCGTTCCGGCGTGATAGAGTAACAAACATCCATACATCCATCCAACCATACATACAAACTTTCGTGTTTATAATATTAGTAGGATTCTCTAATAAATTGAACCTGGGTTTCATATTTCCAAGAAAACAGCCCCAACGTCTTATTACTCAGCAAATAGCCGCTCCTGTTCCCACAATATTGAAATGGCAAGATGACACTGCCCCGGGGTACTTCAGGGCAAAATAAAACAAATCACAGTTGAATTTGAAAGTGAAATGAACAGTAGGCATTCTTAATTGCTGAGCAGTCGCGAAAAGTTACCGCAGTGAATTATGCCGCCCTATTTGCATACTTCCAGAATATTCTGAACGTTGCTTTTCAATTTCATAACTGAATCAATGCTCGTTTAAGACTTTGGCAGAGCAAATATTATTAACTCTGTGATCACGCACAAGGGTGCTATCAACGAGTACCTGTATGCATATCTGTGTATTTTGTTTACTTTCTGATAATAAACTTTATTGTTGTATACTCTACTAGCGACCCGCCCGCGCGCCCCTGCTTCGCACGGAGGCACATTGTTTTTCTACTATATCATGCATGTATACTTATGCATTCATACTTATGGCGTGCGTGCGATATTTACAATAAAAAGTATAGTGTCAATGTTGACTTATTCGGCTGTAGCATAGCGCGGATGAGGCGCATAATGAGTTCGCAATTCTTCGGCTGATTAGATTTATGTATATGTTTTTATTATTTTACTATATATTGTTTCATAATTATCATTAACATCATATAGCTTTCTGAAATTTGTATTTTTTTTTTCTGTGTGTATGTAGCTTGCACCCGATTTTTTTGTGCTCAAATAAGCATTTATTCTATGTCTATATGTGGAGACTTATTATTAGCCTTTTGTTTTATATAGTATTCTTGATTTATATGTATGGTGTGCTGTTAGTCTTCCTTAAATAAATAAATAAATAAATGTATTATACATATAAACCTTCCTCTTGAATCACTCTATCTATTTATCTATTAAAAAAAACGCATCTAAATCCGTTGCGTAGTTTTAAAGACTGAAGCATACATAGGGACATAGGGATATAGGGACTATGTAGTGATGTTCAAGTTGATTAAGTAAAAGTGGTATTTGTATCAAAGGCGGTACGGTTGTGCCATTTCTGTGGGGAAACCTCAACTATATACTTTTGTTATACCATTGTTAATAGACAAGCACATGGCTCAACTTAGGCTAAGGGGCAAGAAAGAGTTGTGTGAAAACTTGCTTGGATCAAAATTTTGTTTTCGCTCAATCTTTGTAATGCCATTGACAACAACTTAACTGATTGCGATTTTACAACTACATTCAGTGACTTTATTTTTCTGTGTTTTTTTTGCGTTGGTTTGGGTGTTTATGTACAATAAAAAATATCTATCTATATAGTAAGTATATAATATATTAAATATATCAGTCATCTAGTACCCATAACAAAAGCTTTGAGTAGCTTACGTTGGGGGATAATGCTGTGTGGATTGTCCAGCATTATTTATTTATTTATATCTTCAAAAATGTTCAAATGGGCGAGCGAGATATCAGTGGGCCGATTCTAGACCCGTGACTTTTTTGTCACATTAGACATATGTCACGAAAACTGTCAAATTTCAATAGACACGACAATTTGCAATCGATTTTGTATTCTAGCAATATCACATTAGACATTTGTCGAGCGTAGGCTGGTAGACATGTACTGTCGAGTGACATCACTACTAGACATTTGGCATGCCACGGTAGACATATATCACGGTAACTGTCAAATTTCAATAGACACTAAAATTTCAACAGATTTCCTATTTATCAATGTCACTGTAGATATTTGTCGAGCGTAGGCCGGTAGATACGTATCGAGTGGTCAGCAGCGGTAGACACTGACCACTCTACACTACATGTTCACGAGGGACTGACATATTAGTTTCATAGTTTGGGCTGCAGTCGGATATATTTTCCGCACTCTCACCACGTCGTCGTTATTATTCATTATTATTGTGTGTGTTTAATTTAGGTACCTACCCAACAACATATCAACAAGTTTTGTTTGAATTGATATTTAGCAAGAGTTTTTTTCATTCTGACTGACTGATATGCAATCTACAAATTACAATACCTAACCTATCAAAGATTATACAAAAACTATTTGCGTTAGCATCCCTCGGGTTTGCCAGATGTTTTTAATCGAGCGATATCGATCGTACGCAAGGTGTTTAGAAAACCCGATATTCGAGGAAAAATTTTTAAAAAAGCCGTACATATGAAAATTTAGTAATAAAATAAGTTACGTAGTAAACAATTTTTTTATGAACATCAGATTGAGCGTTTCATTCATAAATAATTAATTAACCTTTTGAATAACTTTTTTTTTTTGCATATGAATTGTAGCGAATACGGTGCTCAACAATATCACACGCCCCGCACCGCGCGCCTCCCCGATTTTTGATTTTCCGAAAATGAAAATAAATAAAAAAATACTAGACCACGTATCTAAGTTCTGTAAACGATGTTAGCTTCCTAAATAATATTTCTATAAGTTTTTATCATTTTCGTAAGCCAAAATGTACAAACCACAACACAAAAACATAATGAATACCTACGTAAACAAATGAAAATTTTGATACCCGTAATGTCGAAAACAAGAAAACTACAACGAAATTCGCAAATCCAATGACGTAAATAGCTTAACCGTACCCTAATTATTACAAAATATTCCATAAAACATCCATTTACCTTGATAAAATGACAAATTTAGAGCCCACCTTCATCAACACAACCAAAACAACACGGTACACAGATAAATTATTTTCTCCTTTTTTTTCTCTAAGGAACAACTATTTGTCGTTCGAATACATAGCAAATATATCAATCTTATACTCTGTAAAACATTGTTCATACCAATAAAGACTCTAAATTTAATTTTATTTTTAACATTAAAAAACTTGGTGAGTAGCATGAAGTTGTAGATAAAAATGGAGAGCACACTTCGAATACCTACTTGAAGCATAACCTATGTATTACTATCTCGCTCTATGTGGGCAGACCCTCTCTTTCTAAATAGATAGATAGCAATACTATTGTCACAGATAAGAGAATACTATACTAGTACTATAGTCCACACTAAAAAGAGAGGTCTGCCCACAGAGAGCGAGATAGACATACGTAGGTATTTGACTAAAGTTGTTGTTCCAAGGGTGGCCTCCATTTTTATCTACAACTTCATGGTGAGTAGTGTGTAGTTTGGTTTGTTAAAGTTCCATAAGGTTTGATTGCTTGATTTGACATAATGCAAGACTGATGGATGTAAATGACATTGACAGCTGAATTTCCTAAGACCACCGCTTGAAAGCCATCATAGAATAAAGAAGCACAGAATCGTACATTTACGTACGTATCCTGTGATTCGAGCGTATAATAGTAGAACGGGGAAAAAATTAAATGAATACAATTTACATCTGGCAACGCCTACTAATCACAAATTAGTAGGGATGCCAGATCTAAGTCAGTTTTTTTTTATATCTACCTAACATTCCATTTCGTAAAATGCGAATAAGTTTCTAGAACTGTAACTAGTATTTTATATGCACTCCACTGACATTGCTGTAATAATGGAAATTAATTCATTATAAACAACATCAAGAACGCATTATTAACCCAGTTTAAGTACTAGACAATGTATTTAATTGAAGACAATGCAGAGTTAGTTAGTGTTACCGAACTATTCTATAGAGATCGAAACGGACCGTTTCTAGTGTGGGACAGTCTGTGGAAGCTTTATTAACTATCCTTTTTTCCAGCGTTGCCGGATGTAGGTACGATTTAAATCGTATTCGTACGATTTATTCCCGTTTACAACTGTACGATCGAATCACAGAAATCGTACGGACTTAGTAATTGTACGATTCTTTTACTATGTTGAATGATCATAATCTGTGCATATTTTTAAAACCTAATGTATCTCTCGCTCGCACGATTTGAAATTTTGAAAGATATATGTTCTGTTTTCTAAAAATGCTAAATAATTTTGATACTCTATATTCCTTGAATAATGTAAACAAGTTTAAAAACTGTAATTAATATTTTATACGAAAACTACACTGATTAAAATAAATCTTTTATGAACAACAACAAGAACGCATAATAAATCCAAATTACTAGAAAAAAAAATTGAAGACATTGTATGTATGTACCATCGTACATACAATTATTGAGAAACGGAAGTTATCGGAACTTGTCTTGGCATTCTATAGTGCGAGATAGTCTGTGGAAGCTCTATGAATGAACCTTCTTTTTGACATGTCTACTAACGTAGCCACCTGAACCGGTCTGAGGTTAGCTGTGTGTGTAAATGGCCAATAGCGAATGGAAGATTCCCCAATCGGCTAACTTCAGACAGACGGTGGCACCAAGTCTATCGGTAGCTAGAATACGTATTTTGGCGCGGTTAGATATATGTCGTATAAACATTTGATGATTTTCGTGACATTTCAAATGTCTATCTCTAACGTAAATGTCATAAGTCTGGAATTGGGCTCCAGCGCGCCGAGTATGCCGCGCAAGTCACGCAGTAACGAACTATACACTGCCTTGCGTCCATTTAATTAAATACATAAGATGTTAAAGCACGTTCCTGTAACTTCACGGCACCACATCCTTCAAACCAAAACACAGCAACATTGCTTGGCGGCAGAAAAAGGCATGGTGGTAATACTTTCCTGGATGATAGTAAAGAGCTCTCTACACTCAGACCTTCAAACCAAAACACTGCAACATTGCTTGGCGGCAGAAAAAGGCATGGTGGTAATACTTTCCTGGATGATAATAAAGAGCTCTCTACACTCAGAGCTTCAAACCAAAACACAGCAACATTGCTTGGCGGCAGAAAAAAGCTTGGTAGTGATACTTTCCCGGACGATCCCTTCACAAAGAGCTCTATTCTTATAGCTTCAAACTGAAACACAGCAACGCTATTTGGCGGTAGAAATGGTATTACAAGCAAACTGCGTGCCCGCCTTGGGTCAAAATTAAGTCTTCAAAATCTTTTCAACATCAGTCCACTTAAATTAATAGAAAATCCGCTGGAAAGCAATTTCGATATGAAAACAACCTGTAATTCGTGAAACTTGTTTACCGAATTGATGTTGAACCTTTTCATTAAGTTGATTGCCCGCTTGTTTTCGGAAACTTTATCTGGGCAAAGATAAGGTTTTTACAAAACAATGCCAATTACTTTCGGCCGTATACCAGTAATACAATGATTAAGTAATTTTCTCCAATATTATTATTGAATAAATAATAATATTGCTGAAAACTCATTCATTGAGTCGTCATTCAAGTTCATTGAGAATGTCTAAGGATGTAGTCAGAGGAACGTCCAAATATTTCATTTGCCACATTTCCACATAATTCATAATTCATTTATTGAAAAAATGGGTACAAGGTAATGCCATTTTAAATTTATAATAGTTCAGCCATATTTAGCTTTATCAACACATTTTGCAGTAGTTGGTATCGCGGCTGTTAGAATACCAACAGAATTCATCGTGATGTTTTCCTTCACCGTTTGACCTTTGACCTTAACGCGACGCGATGATAGGGCCGTCTTCAAAACCCATGTACGGGGGTATATACATGCTTAAAGTTAAAAACTGGACAGTAAATTGGCGTTTGTTTCCCCAAGTCCTGTTTTCCTACTTAGTGGCCCTAAATACGAACAAACGGACACAAGAGTGCAATTTTAATCTATTTCCTCGACAGTTAAAAGGTTAGGGAGCCGCTCGCGTGTGAAGGAAACATTTTTCTTGTCACAGGTGCATCGGATTTGTTCGATACCCTAAGGGCGGTGGTGCTTAAACTTTTACTATATCAACTTTTACTACCACCACGACTTTTTCTGCCGCCAAGCAGCGTTGCTGTGTTTCGGTTTGAAGACTGTGGTCGCCGGTTTAATTACAGCCTGAGGCTTAATATCTGTGTGCCTCAAGTGAATGGACGCAGGACAGCGCATCGTAGGGCGTCCTATCGTTTTATTTCAGGCTTACCACTTTTCTTTTCTCTTAAAAAAATACATTATTTATATGAGAAATAACTCTAAATGCTAATATATTTTTAATATTTATTTATTATTAATATTATAACTATAATATGAAATTCCTGTGTTTATGAAGCCTCAACAGCATTTCACAGCTCTGAATAATGTGAATTACAAGCTTTCGGCCAATAATTTATCAATTAGCTCAGAACGGGCAAAGTTTGAACACCAGTGCGCAGTTTCGGTGTTCTGCGACTATTAATCCTGCATTGGTATGGACAGTGGACTACGCTGGGTGGCGTTAAGCTGGGCACAGATTTTGTGTGCTAGGACAAAATGTACGAGGTTTTCGGCGGGTAAATCGTCCGGAGAATTTTGTAATATGGGGAAGAGTGAGAGAGATTTTAGAAATAGGGCTTCGAGGATATGCTAGTACAACCTATATACTTACCATTTTTTTTATTATAAAATTATATGCTCGTACAAATACATTTGTTCATCTGATGTTGAGCCGCTACTTTACAAGTATAAGTATGTATTTACAAAAAAGTATACAAATACAAATACAAAATTATTTATTTCCATAAAAATGTGCGTACACTATAAATAGCAGACTCTGTCTTCTATTTTAGTTTAAAAACTGTGTTACAGAAGACAGTGCATTCTCCCTACAATGTTTACACAAAATAAAGAAACAAAAGTTGATTTAACAAGGTATGCTAAACAATATGTAAGTGGAATAATAAAACAGTTAGGCTAAAAATGACAGATATAAATATATGTATATGACGTATTATATCAACATTCTGGTTCCCATATTACAAGCTTCGGCTTAGTTTAGGGCTGGATAGTGCTGTGTTGAAAGTCCACCAATATTTATTTAGTTACGATTTTATTGTAAAATCAAGCTAGCATCCATCGAAATAAAAATACTAGCTCCTGAACTAAAGACGCAAACAATTTGGCTCACGAAGCAGTAGATATGCAGTGATTTAGAACTCGGGCCGTTGAAGCCCCCGGGCTATTAGCTTACTCAGACTAACAATAAGTTGTATGCGCTTTAACCCGATCTAACTTGAGCTTAGGTACATAAGCACTCATCTTAAGAGTAGTAGAGCTCTTTGTGTGTGGCTCGTCCGGGGAAGTACTACCACCACGCCTTTTTCTGCCGCCAAGCAGCAACGCTGTGTTTCGGTTTGAAGAGTGTGGTCGCCGGTGTAATTACAGGCACATGAGGCTTAACATCTGTATGCCTCAAGTTGATGGACGCAGGGCAGTGCATCGTAGGGCACGTTCCTATTGCGCGTGACCTACGGGGCAATGTTTTGTTTATAGGTGATGGTTACCACTTAACATCAGGTGGGCCATCTGCTTGTTCCATCAGCTAGTTGTATAAAAAAAAAATCTTATCGTGTCGCAGTTCTTTCTAAACAGTGTGGTGAAAGGAGTGCGACTGAATGAGGCTCTTTTAGAGTACTTGACACACGTTTTTGAACTTTTTAGATTCAAACAAATCAAATATGTATAAGAAGTTTATTCTTTACTCTTTATTTAGGCTTGAAAAACGTTGCTCGAACAAATTTAAACAATCATGTGTTGCTCCGAAAACAAACAAACGACATTTAAAGTTTATATTCGCACAATCATTTTCACTTCACCGTAATTTTCACAACTCATTATTCGCTATCTTAGTTTTCGTCTCTGTTGTACCCACAGAACATAATAATACTCTCTGACGAGAGACCGACATCAATTTGTTTTATCGACGGCGCAAAGCGCGGCATTCAAATTCCAAAGAAATGTAATAATGTTTCTTTATCTACTCTCATGTCATAAAATTCGAATTATAAACGTCAAAACGAATTCATATTGATATACTTTATAAACGCAATACCGTAACCAAATTAAAAAAAATAATTATGATACAGTTCCTCATACAAAGATAGTTGTATAAAATAACTTTTTTACCATAACGATACAGTTCTTTTTCTTTTTGGAAAAGGCAAGGGTCTTGAAACCGTACAGCCAAAGAGTTTGATAGTCTGTGGCGACGGCGCGACGCGGCGGCGGCGGCGCAGCGCGCGCATGCGCTGTTATACGGTTGGTTTGGCGCCAATTGATACGTTTTGTTTCAGTCAACTGGATTTCTTACTAACTTTGATATTTTATTTATTAGGTTCAACACTAATGTATGAGAGTAGATAAAGTAGTGTATGAAACTGCACATAACTAGGTATTAAAACTCGTGGGATACTATTAAAAACCTCGCCTACGGCTCGGTTTTTAAACACCCCCTCGAGTTTCCCCCTCATTATGCAACAGTTTCATAAACTACTATTACATATGCTTATTAGGGAAATAAAAATACGAGTTACTGAAAAAGTCAGGAACGATGATATCTGCAGAAGTAAAGTTAAACTGTGTCGCGGATACCAACTCTTTTTTCGACGCCATGCCGGTTCACGATGTTTTCCTTCACCGCTTGATTAATTTGTTTCGGTTCTTTTCAGTAGTTAGACATCATGCTGAGTTGCACTTCACATCAGGTGGGACATAAAGTTGTTCCGTCAGCACGAAATAGAAGTAAAATACGTTTCAGAAATCATGTTCGCGCGATTTGCTAACTATGACGTTAGTTAAAACTAGTCTTTGGGTGCGGCCATGTTTTATACGGAAACTGTGAACTTCAGACTTCGAGAAGCGGTGTCCGTAAAATGTTATCGAAAGTCAAAATATAAAATTATTCAATAAAATCATAAGGATCACTTTGAATTATCCATGTTGAATTCCGCTTAATTATAATAGCTATCATAAGAAAAATATTCGGTAAAAATATATTTTTTACGGATGATAAAAAAAACGGGTACGAATGGGAACGAAGCAAAAAAAAAAATGGAACATTATTTTTGTTACGCAGGTATTTATACAAAAAAGTATGAAATATAAGCTAGTATAAGTATTATATTAGCTCTGGTTCCTATATGACAAGGTTTTCTTAGTTTGGGGCTAAATGGTGTGAATGAAGTCCATTAAAATTCATTTATTTATTTTTAATCATATTTCTTTTCCCGAGAGCACCGGTGGTCTAGTGGGAGTGACCCCGCCTTCCGATCGTAAGGTCGCCGGTTCGAATCCGGTCGTGCACCAATGGATTTTTCTATCGAAAAAATTATGTGCGCAATGCCAGTGCTCTTAAACGGTGAAGGAAAACATCGTGAGGAAACCAGTTAGTATTCTAACAGCGGCGATGGGCTTGCAACCTGTCACGTATGGAATACTAACTACTGCAAAATGTGGGTATGTGCCAAATGTAATGTTTGGACGTACCTCTGACTACCCCCCTTAGACATCCTCAAAGAATCTTGAATTTGTAATTACTTGGTACTGGGAGATCTAAAGGGATATCTACCGTGCCTGGGGTTCGAAGTCGTGAAGCTGTTTCAGGTTTCAGTTTCTTTTCCTAGCTAGCTCACTGCAGGCGATGCAGATCTATGAATTACCGCCAACTAAAAATTATCTTGATGGTATCTTAGGTACACTGATGCCCGGTTTTTGAAATGCTATCAACGCTAATTGGCTGTTAAGTCACTTGCTATTTGAGCTTTTACTTCTGGCTAGATATAGATAGCAAGTGACTTGACAGCTGATTAGTGTTGATCGGCCTTTCAGCAACCGGGGGTGAGTATAATTGCTTACTGTTGTTTTATGACGGTGATCGCTTTTTGAGAAGCCCAAGCTTAACCTGCCGTTTGAACTATGCTCTGTAATAATTGAGTTTGAAAACGTAATTAAGTCTCGCGATGGTGCAGCGCAATAGGTAGCAATAACTGGCCTGCAGTTTGTACTGGTTATTAGAACATTCTTATCCGTGCTTAGCACACAATCGACTGTGCTACCGTTTCTATTGTTATTTTTTAACTTCCATTTTACCACATTTATATTTATGTAGGTACGTGTATATATTTTAATTATTTTGTCTGTGTAGGTACGTATATATAATATATGTATATTATTCGCGTAGGTTAGTTTATTATTATGAATTCGTTATTCTTATTGTTTCTTCTACACCAACGTCCTTTATCGTTCTTGTCAAATCCAGCCTATCCCAAGGTTGTCTGGAAGAGATCGCTTTTAGCGATAAGACCATTGAATATCACTCAGATTTTTTCGTTGTTCTGTTATGTGTTAATAAGTGGTGTGCAATAAATTATTTTCTATCTATCTATCTAACTATTTTTAATTGACTGCATCAGTGTATTTTGCCTGTTAAATTCACATAATTTAACAGGCAAAATACATTGATAATTTACAAATTGTATCACCAACAACCACCACCAATTGTAATTGAGTAGGTTTTTTTATTGTTATACTATTTGTTTTTAAATGTTTTCTCTTCTACTGTCAAAGAGCATTTACTGGAAGAAAATCCTAATTAGCACTAAGTTCGCCTATGTACTTTATTTATGTGCAATAAAGAATTATCTTATCTTATGTATTTCTAGAAATAAATTGATTAGATTGAACACGTGGTTGTTTGACACACGGTGAAGGAAAGATGGCGCTTACTACAAATAAATTGTTAGCGGTGCATTCAAAATATGGTGACGGCCGAGGGCATTAACTAGTTAAAAAAAAACAAGGTAAAACATTTGAAAAAAATTTTTGCGGAAAAAAAAGAGCAGCCAAGGCCCTGTGACGTGAAAAAAACCGCCACCATTTTCATTAAAACAAAAGATGGATAACTATAATTATTAATCCCAACTAATATAATAAATGCGAAAGTAACTCTGTCTGTCTGTCTGTCTGTCTGTTACGCTTTCCCGCTTAAACCTCTCAACCGATTTTGATGAAATTTGGCACAGACAATCTTTAGACCCTGAGAAAGAACATAGGCTACCTTTTATTGCGAAAAAAAGAGATGAAGAGATTAAAAGTACGCAGACGAAGTCGCGGGTACCAGCTAGTTTTGTAATAATTATAGTCATCCACCTTTTGTTCTACCCGTCTACTTGACTACCTGTATATTATATTCAACCTGTGTTGAATTCAACCTGTTTAACTTGAAACTGGCCAGATTGCCTGTGCAATGACAGGTGTTATACTTAAACATAAACGGAGCTAAGAAGATAAACTACCTTCAATAACTTTAAATAAATAAATAAATAAATAATGCTGGACAATCCACACAGCACTATCTAGCCCCAAAGTAAGCTATTCAAAGCTTGTGTTATGGGTACTAGATAACTGATATATTTAATACACTACTACTTACATAGATAGATATTTTTTATTATACATAGAAAACACCCAGACCATCGGAACAAATTTCTGCAGATCGTACACAAATTTGTTCCAAGGCGGGAATCGAACCCGCAACCTCTTGCGTCGCAGGCAGGCTCTCGCCCGCTGCGCGACAGAGGTCGTCACTTTACATCTTCATAGTTGACATGTGGAAGCGAGATAGCAACTACTCTGATTACTATACTACATCAAAACGTAGAATTTCTGCACTATACAGACTGTTATTTTAGTCTGTGGACAAGGAAACAGGCTCATAATAACTCGAGCATATTTGATGCCTGCTCGCTTGAATTACACTTGTTACACTTCAGGTTCAAGAAAACAGCTGGACAGTTTGAACTACAGGAAAAATAATACGCCTTAAGATCTCTTACGCCCGGTTTCTGAAAGGCCGATCAACGCTAATCAGCTGTCAAGTCACTTGCTATTTCAGCTTTTACTTCAAGTTAGTTAAAGATAGCAAGCGACTCGACAGTTGATTAGTGTTGATCGGCCTTTCAGAAATCGGGGATTTGTACACACACACACGACACACGAATACAGATCAAGTATGCAAAGCCAAGAATAAAGAAAACCGGTCAAATACGAGTCAGACTTGCGCACGAATGGTTCCGTACAATTATACCTATATAAATAGGACAAATAAATGATGATTGTTGTAATGAGAGCCCTTATTAAATTAATTTCATCATGTTTTTAGTATTTGTTGTCACAGCGGCAAAAAAATATAATATTATCTTTCAAAATTTCAAGTGTCTAACTATCACGGTTCATATCACGGAATAGAGAAAACCCGTTCATATGGACAGACAGACGGACAAACAGCGGAAGGGTTATCTTGGGGGGGGGGGGGGGTTGTTTGCACTTTCTCAGGTGCATTTAGGTGCCATTTTCACGCAACAAAGCTTAGAAGGACAACAAACAATAGGCAACAAACAACAACAAACTTGAGGCTTGGTTCTTATCATTCTTTTGGATATTGTGTGTAGAACCAAATATAGTGCTCGTGAGTGTATCTTTAAGTGCAGTGTAGTGAGGATGATGGTGCAGTGCAAACAAGCTGCGAACAGGATATTGCTGTAACCACTCCACCGCCGGTCTCAGAGTGTAGCAGATGCTGTTCTATCTAAATTATTATTAATCCTACCAATAATGATCCCACCTTTAACAGCCTTCGTAGCTCAGTTGGTAGTAGCTCTACCTCCTGCGCCGAAGGCCGTGGGTTCGATCCCCACCGAGAACAAACATTTTGTGTGATGAACATAGATGTTTGTTCTCTGCTGGGTGTCATATTAATATACTATAAGTATGTATTTACAAAAAATAAGTAGTTTAACAGCTATCTGGTTCGTATATCACAATATTTGGCTTGATTTGGGGTTAGACAGTGCTGTGTGGAAAGTCCACCAATATTTATTTATTTAATACTAAGGCTCACAACCTCCTAGCCGAGTTTGTCTGTTCTTCTAGGCTTCGTTATAGGTGATGATTACCACTTAACATCAGGTAGGCCATTTGCTTGTTCTATCAGCTAGTTGTATAAAGAAAATTCCTTTACATAAAAGCTAGCCAGTACCCAAAGTATGAGAACCCAGACTAATATAAACAATAATTATCAATTTTTTGGTAGGTATTTGGTTTGCCGTCTCGCGAGCCTGGGTTTTGTAAAGAACCGCGTTCGTTCTACGCTAGAGGGCGCTTATCGAGTCACTTTACTAACCCTAGACACCTAACCTTCGTCGAATCGACGAGTACACCAAAGAAATATAGCTGTCCTTCTTCGGCGCACGCGCCGATCTTAGCGTCGTCGTTTGCCAACTCATTGTTCGCCAAGCTCTCTCGGGAAATGAGGGAGTCGACGAACGAAAATCGTCGTTTCGACGAATGGTTAGCTAGAAGGAATTAGGCAGTTTAGGTGTACATCTCATTTGATCTCTAAAACCAGTGCCATATAATATAAGGTTTAAAATAATTATTTCTATAGCAAAACATAACTTTATTGTTTTTTTTTACTAAAAGAATACTTGGTTGTATGTATTTAAGTAATAAAAATAACGGAAACATTTATAATTAGATACTAAATAAGGGCTCAAAATTGCTTGTCGAATCGACGTATGGTTAGGTTTAAAAGAGTATATGCGAAGGTTAGGTGTCTAGGATTAAACTTTAACGAAAATCAAATCTTAGAATTTGGTTACAGAGATAAATTTGATAAAATCTGTTAAATATTTACTACTCGGAAAATAAGATATAAAATGAATAGCGACCGTTTATAAGGTATAAATAAATAACAATACCTCTTAGTACTAACTGCGATGCGACGCTGAAAACCATTTTATCTTGTCTTGACTTATCTTTGTGGTAAGTACATGCCATAAAAGCATACCAAGAAATTGCTGGATACTCTACGTGTCCAATATAACAACATCTTCCGTATGATGTTGGGGCTGCCGCGTTTCTGCAGTGCATCAGGGATGTTTGCACACTACCACACTGATCGTTTTCACGCCCTGATGCGCAAGAAAACTGCGTCACTAATCAGTAGAGTGCGCGGCAGCTCCAACAGCATCCTGAAGACTGTTGCTGATAGCTGGAATTCGATAGTATGTAAATGTCTTGTGCTGAGAGCGATCAACGGAGGAATATATTTCTTACGTTGATCGTCCTCAGTGCTTCACAACGGCATAAATTATTTAATTTTAGTTAGTTTTATATTTTTGTGTTTAATAATTTGTACTACTTCTATGGACTTAGTGGTCTGAAATAAACGATTTTTTTTTATATACAACTAGCTGATGGAACAACCAGATGGCCCACCTGATGTTAAGTGGTAACCATCACCTATAAACAAAACATTGCCCCGTAGGTCACGCAAAATAGGAACGTGCCCTACGATGCACTGCCCTGCGTCCATCAACTTGAGGCATACAGATGTTAAGCCTCATGTGCCTGTAATTACTTTTGCAACCGCCATTTGCAACCGCCTTTTGCAACCGCCATATTAAAAAAAACTGATTGATAAAAAGCTCTTTATCGCCATACCGCAAGGACATTTTTATCACATTAAAAACAATAATAAAGTTCAGAAGTAAGCAGCAGAAGAAATACAATAATTGACTGTTATAGCTCTGTGTTTAATGTACTACCTGATCAAAATCTTTGAACATTTTCTGATTAAAACTTAAATTAAAATTAATTTAATACAATTTTTTTATTACACCACGTCAAATACAAAAATAAATATGTTTACGATGTATTTTTTCATGTAATGTTAGTCACTTCATCAATTTTTTTGTCTTTATAAGCTAGTGTGTAAAAATTAATCGTCCCAGCTACATACCACGGATCAGCCCATACCTGAACCGACGTGGTCCTTTATTGTGCCAGTGACAAACTACATCAGACATTTAATAAGAGCAATGTTGAGATGGCGACCGTCGTCGCCGTCCGCCCTTTGTGCCCGCCATTTGTAAACTCGAATGAAATGTTCTCAGTTCGGGAATGAAAACCCGGAACTGTTCGGTTATTAGTATATTTTTATGAGTGAAAACTGTGCGCCAACATTTTTGTTTGCTAGGTTTCTTAGATAGTGAATATTAGTTAACATAAATGGACCATCTGTTTGTGACATCAGCAAGTATCCTACTAATATTATAAACGCGAAATTTTGTACGGCTGAACGGATCTTGATGGAACTTGGCAGAGAGATTATAGTCTGGAATAGCACATAGGCTACTTATTATCCCGTGGGAATACCGGGATTTAAATCTACGCCTTTTTCTGCCGCCAAGCAGCGTTGCTGTGTTTCAGTTTGAAGAGTGTGGTCGCCGGTGTAATTACAGGCACATGAGGCTTAACATCGGTATGCCTCAAGTTGATGGACGTAGGGCAATGCATCTTCGGGCACGTTCCTATCATGCGTGACTTACGAGGCAATGCTCTGTTATAGGTGATGATTACCACTTAACATCAGGTGGGCCATCCTTGTTCCAACAGACAATTGTATAAAAAAAAGATACAAACATTTTTCTCATCATGATCTTTCGAATACGTTCCACGCGATTCCGTAAATAGGGCCAGCCCGGCAGACAAAAGCACGATGTGTAATGAATGCAGATTGGCCGGAGCGTTCGATTCGCGAGGTAAAACTGCTGGATGGAACTCGAGGCGTTCACACGGTGCGTTGTTTTATATCGCGACGTGTCTTCTTCTTATTTGTATGGCCTATGTAGTTTATAAAGAAAGAAAGAAACATTTATTATACACACAACACACAGATAACACTGTTAGCTGTGGTTGCCTTTGGTGGGTATAAGCACGGGTCAGGATGTTTATTTTTTTTGTGTCTAGTTAATACTAGACAAAACTTAATAGTTTTGTGTATTATTTCTTGGTGATTCTTATAAATAAGTAAATAAACACAGAAGTAACATTATAGATATTTAGATAATAAACAATATAAAGAGACAGAAAAGCAGAAAAAGACAAAAGCAATAATTGTTGCCTGCGATTTCGCTGATATCACGTTCAAAACCGACTTAAAAAAAAGTCGAATTGTAAACTTCCGCCTTTTTTGAAGTCGGTTAAAAAGGAAGAAATTCTCAATTCGACTGTATTTTTATGTTTGTTACCTCCTAACTTTTACTGGGTAGACCGATTTTAATAATCCTTTTTTAAATCTAAAGTTTAAGTGTTTTTTTGGCAAGTAGTTAAAAATGTAGAGGAACAACCACGAACAGTAGAAAGCGATTAAGTATGTTGTGGGTTGTCTGGTAGAGATCGCCGATTAGTGATAAGACCGCCCATTGTACTAGTTTTAATTTGTTGTATGTTATCATAAGTAGTTTAAAAAAGTAAAACCGTATTATATTGACATGATAAGATAGGTACAGTATTTTATTATTTGAATCCATAGGCTCCCGAGCTAGTTAAGAAACTGTGTTTCAGGGGCCAGAAATTGTAATGTATTGTTGTAATAAAGTATTTTATATCTTTCTAGCTATCTATATTATGTCGCACTGTAAAAATAGGCGCCGTGTGAACGAGCTTTTGGGGTGCACCCTTTTACACCGGAGCACGCGAGAATTTATGCGTATGGTTTTGGGCGCACCGTATTGTTGAGTTCAAAGGCAGGATAATTTATTTAAATTACGTAATCCCTATCGCAAAAAGGCATGTTTATAGATTGGCTCGTCGTCATCGCCGGCCTGAATGTCTTCTGTGAGACACCTTCCTTTATATATAATAGAGTGTAGAGTGTTTTGTTGAAGGGCTCGTCCGGGGAAGCACTACCACCACGCCTTTTCCTGCCGCCAAGCAACAACGCTGTGTTTCGGTTTGAAGAGTGTGGTTGCCGGTTTGATAACAAGCACATGAGGCTTTTTTTATACAACTAATGCGAGGAAAATGAGTAACCTAGGATATTCATAACGGTTAAAACATTTAAGCAATAACCAAACCGTATAATCACACCGTTATAAACATTGATCCGTTCGAGGCACGCTCACGGCTGCAAATAATCATTAGTCAGATACACGCACGCGACCCAACGCGTTTTAATCAGGGCTTAGAACGGGTTTCTTATTGATGAAGTCGTGTTGGGATAAACCAATCAATCAATAATTAAAGTTCGTGCTTGCGTATTGAATTTGATGATTCGAATTGGATGAAACTTGGAATAAATATAGCATACGTATTATGCTTATCCACATTACAAACTGATTTATGTAGATTGCTTCAAACTAAACTGGGTTTTGTTGTTATATAATAAATAATAGTAAATAATGCTGGACAATCCAAACAGCACCATCTAGCCCCTATGGGTACTAGATGTCTGATATATTTAATACATTATAAACTTACATAGATAGATATTTTTTATTATACATAAACACGTATTATGTATTTTTTGTGTAAATCACTTTGTGTACAATAAAGAATAAAGAAAAAAAAGAGCACCCAGACCAACGGAACAAATATCTGCGGTTCGTACACAAATTAGTTCCAAGGCGGGAATCGAACCCGCAACCTCTTGCGGCAGGCGGACTCTGCGCTACTGAGGTCACTGAGGTGTAATTTGAGTGTGGATAGAGCTGATATTGAAAGCTGTTGCTAATACGTTCAATACGAGAAGATTATGAATCTAATCTACTGATAGAAATTATTTTCCTTTGTGCAAATACGTTTTTTTTTTATACAACTAGCTGATGGAACAAGCAGATGGCCCACCTGATGTTAAGTGGTAACCATCACCTATAAACAAAACATTGTTTATGGTACCTAACTACTAATAGGTATTATTTCTGCTCCAACTACACATGGCTCATTACCACCCATTTTACAGTCTCTATTTGCTATTATTTGTTGCATTTTATGTAGACCTCTGTATGGCTCAACTCATAATGTATTTCTTTTTTGTCTGAAATAAACATTATATATTAGTTAGTTATATTAGTTATATGTTAGTTTGTAAGGTGTACAATAAAGAATTTTTATTTTCATTCATTCATTATGACTATCTGACACAGCCTTCACAGCTCAGTTGGTAGCAACTCTGCCTTCTGCGCCGGAGGCCGTGTGTTCGATTCCCACCGAGGACAAACATTTGTGTAATGAACATAGATGCTGAGATGCTCTGTCTGGGTGTAATTATATGTTATACTAGTTGCGCCCCGCGGTTTCACCTGCGCAGATTTCTCAGAAGTCCCGGTATTCCCACGGTATAAAATGTAGCCAGACTGTAATCTATCTCTCTGCCAAGTTTCATCAAGATCCGTTCACCCATTTCGGCGTGAAAGAGTAACAAACATCCATTCATTCATCCATCCATCCATACTTACAAACTTTCGCGTTTATAATAGTAGTAGGATACATATTATGTTTCCAAAACAAAAGTATTTATGTATTATATCAGCTTAGTTTGGGGCTAGATAGTGCTATGTGGAAAGTCAACCAATATTTATTTATTGTTCATTCTCAACATCTAACCTACAAACCTTAACGCGAACTCTTCCACGATCATATCACCAAAATCCGGACTGACCATGTAAACGTGTTATGAGCTTCACTAACGTTCGCACACGTACGCCTAAAACATATCGCGGATATCTTATTTGTTGATCATGTTTTCATATGCGTTACAGTAATTAACATATTTTTTATCCCCTTGTCAAAGAATATAATAATATTTTAATATTGCTACCATGTTTACCCTTTTATGAATGAATGAAAAATTCTTTATTGTACACCAAAATTTACAGAAAAAAAAGAGCACTAAGTAATATAAAAATAAAAATAAAGTAGTAGGTACAATGGGCGGTCTTATCGCTAAAAGCGATTTCTTCCAGACAACCTTTGGATGGAGAGGATATATATATTCTAGTGGTAAGCATATTTTTTAATGAAATGAAATAAATAAAATAAACCTTGTAAGAATCCAGTAACTAGCAGATTTTGTAAATTTTTGATTTTAAAATATTTTTTGGTACATAAATGCATTTGCATTATACTTATGTAACACGACAACGATTTGTTGTGATGGTATACAGCATCCTTAGTCTGTGTGGTATATACTCAATGGTGTTGTAGATGACTTGGGACTGAACTATGCTTTGTGAATTTTTTTTGATAGGCATCATTGCAATATTCAAATTCCTTGACTGCAAGGAAACCATAGATGTCAAAATGTCATTTCGGTTTGACATTAAAATTGATGGATGTATGAGTGTTTAGAATTGATGAATTAGATTCGTTTCCTGTCATCTAACGAAGCAACATAGCATTTTCATTTTAATTGTTTTTCTAGTGTTATTTTGAGTTGTGTTGTGTAATTTTGGTGGTATTTTAACCAACATTACTTGTGTTCTTAGCACAAAGTGTAAGCATTTGGAATGAAAGTGTATTATGTGATATCGTGATTTGACCGAAAATGTTTCAAATGTTTTGAAGAAACCGCCACCATTTTCTTCAAAACAAATTGACTGACTCGACTTTCGACTGACGTGCGACTATAAACATAACTACAAAGAGTATAATCTCTGAATCACTTGACATTGGCAAGATTGTCTATGACAGGAGCCATAAAAAAGAAGAAAGAAGAATTGATGAATTAAAATTGTTTTTCCACAATAACCTTCAATTTTGATTTAAAACTTCCGTGCTAAATTTAAAAAATACATTCAGATTTTTAAAATAACTTGTCTTAAATGCAAAAATATGCAAAACAAAAGAACACTGGAGTTTCATTTTATATCTCTTTAACATTTCCTTTCTTGTGCTCCTTTAGAAATTATTCAGGTCAGCTTCTTTCATGTCTGTAAGTTACAGGAGTATTTTGTTGGCTGTCTAAGTCCACTGTACACACGTTTCACATGAGAGTTCACATACATGAACTCTCAAGTGAAACTATATAATTATATCACAGCCGGTTATGTAGATAATCAGCTTTGATATAATTCTTTATTCTTTATTGTACACAACATGATTTACACAAAAAATACATAATAGTCATGTACAAAGGCGAGCTTAACCCTACATAAGAGTTTTCTTCCAGCAAACCTTAGAGGATAGAGAGAGCTGATTATATTGGTGGGAAGGTGTACAACATAAAAGAAAAACATTGAAATATAAGAGAGAAATCCTAATAAAGATACAGTACCTATATGCAAAATGAATATTATATAAATATATATTATATACACATATAGATAAATATATAAACCTCATAATTATATCGTTCACCACCTTATAATAATATAGTTATAGAAAAGCCGGTATGTAGATACCGACTTTGCTATAATTATATCGTCAGGCAAGCCCCCTAAATAGAATAAAATACAATTATAGTTGTAACAGAGATCAAACATAAGAACTGTTTAAACCAATCCGTAGGTAAGTTTGTTGCCTGTTCTTCTATGAAAAAAAGCTTATTAAGAATAAGAACTAGATAAATAGCTCATACCTACTCATTATACATAATAACAAATATAGCTATGGACTATGAACCACCTAAAGGATATATATACTATTACAAAAATCGTATTATACACTAGAAGAATACTTAAATGACTATGATGCATGTCTTTAGCGTTAAATAAATTTGGATGATTGTTCATATTGGTCCGCTCCTCTCTATTGCAACACCCTAACGGGGTACATTATGTATTGATCTAACATTATTTATTCATAAGTCCTGACAATGTAAAATCTACATACATACATACATAATAATGCAATAAATATACTGAATACTGAACATAACAAAAGTTTGTTCTCGGCGGGAATCGAACCCACGCTAGAGTAGAGACTATAGAGGTAGCAGAAATACAGCTACTTACTAAGTACTGAGTTATAAGGCCCGTCCTACTTCTTAAGTATGTATGTTTTCGTTAACATTGAATGAATATTAAATTAAATTAAATTAAATATATAAACCTTAGTGGTTTCCTTATTGCTACATATTTCACTATTGTTATAATTTTTTTATAAAGATAAATAAATAAAAAAAAAAAAAAAAGAATAGTTTTAAACATTATTAGAATAATATTTTTTACTAAGAATTAAATATGCACTTATCATAGAAACTTAAATTAATTTTATACATGATCGGTGGTCTTATCACGAACGGTTTTTTTTCAGAAGACCGTTTACCTAACTTAGCGGATTAATTAAGCCTTTATCGCAAGGCGTCCAAATTATAAGCCCAGTTTCATCCGGACACACCAAAGAGATCTTCTTCATACTAATGAACTGAGTTATCCCCATCATGCACAGAATAAAAAGACTATCTAGACGCGAAGCCACCAACATGCAGGTAGTGCAACAGAACCTGGCCAAGGCCGTGTTGGACCAGTCGTGGTACAGTTCTGTAGTAATTCTAGATAAGTTATAGTTTTTATGCATTTTTTTGTAATAATAGAAGTTTCATCACAAAGATTTTTGAAATACGCTTTATTGTTCAAAATGAAAACTATATTATTATAATATTCATCAGTTAAAGTACATTCAGACGTATTTTAAACACTTAAGTGTTAAAAAAACATTGATCTTTTTCAGTTTATTAGCATTTGGCTTTAAAACTGAAGTACCTATTACCAGCTTTTTATACCAGCTTGAGGCCTTGGGAACTATTGAGAGACGAGCCAAAAGGCTCATAGGTAACGACGCGTTGTTCGAGTCGGCTCCTAACTCTCGAGCATCGCCGCAAAGTTGCCAGTCTATCGGTATTTTATAGGATACATTTCGGTGAGTGCGCGTCCGAACTCCACAGCTTGATCTCCTCATCCCCATTCTACCATCGGACCACCAGACGTACGGAAACGAGGCATCCATTCATGGTTGACATACCAACTGCCCGCACCAGCGCTTTGCTTCTTCATTCATCATGCGCACAGCCAATGAATGGAATTCCTTACCGGCGTCCGTCTTTCCGATGACCTATAATTTGGATTCTTTCAAGAGAAGAGTGAACAGGTATTTTCTAGGTAAACGTGCCACATCGTCGACCGCATCATCACTTGACATCAGGTGAGATTGCGGTCAAACGTTTTTACCTATAAGTTGTAAAAAAAAAAACCTATTCGTCTAACTTAGGTCAGATTTAAACATAATAGAATAACGATTGTCGTCCAATGATAATATATTTACGTCTCTAATTTAGACTCCAAAAACAAGGACCAATACATTTTTATTCGACAGACGCCTATCTGTCGGATTAAAACTGTAAGATGGAAAAACCAACCAGTAGCATTTTGAATAAAGTGGTGTTAAAAGTGTTTATTGTTTAACCACGGAACCCTAAAAACGTAATCCGGGATCAGACGCGTCCCACGACCCGTGACGTTTCCGACGCACGGAGAATTAAGGACAGTGAGGCGTGGTGCGAGTGTGAGCGGGATACCATTTGAATGTGCATAGATGCGTTTGTTCTTAAGTGCATTTACTAAGCTAAGGACCTAATTTTTTAACATCTAACAAAAGTTTCAAGTTGATAGACAGGGCAGTGTATCGTAGGGAAAGTTCCTATCGTGTGTGTTATAGGTTTGTAACAGGTGATGGTTACCACTTAATATCAGGGGGCAATCTGCTTGTACCAGCAGCATGTTAATAAATAAAAAAAAATGCTTTTGGCACAATAAATTGTCCCTCTTTTAATATTTTAAACTATGAAGGAAAACATCACTACCGGCGACGATTAATTATTGATCTTATATTTTTTATTATTAATATTGGCACTTATACCATCATCCTTCTCTAGTCAGCGTTATCAACAGACCTACTAAAACATTATTTATCAAGCCTTCATTTTACTAGCATTCTATCAAAGGCTTATAAATAGGAGTAACAAGAACTTATCCGAATATAGTGTTAACTATAAACGTCCAAGAGATATTTAAGAGGAAATGAAACTTCATTAAACGTTTGCGAATATTCCCATTTATTTTCATTTCCCAATAGTTTATTGAAAACATTCCGACCGACAGAAAGATTTTTAAACTTTTTACAATAATAATGAAACGCTCAAACAGAACTATTATTTTAATAAAATTAACTATTCTAGCAACAGAACGGGATATCTTATATCCGGTAAAATAAATTGTTTACAATGCAAAATATTTAACTAATTTATTTATTGATTACGTACCATTTATCGAGGATTTCGATGATATTCCGTAATTTGTGAATGCCGTAAGATCATAATAGAACTGACGAATTATACTAACCGCTTCCCATCAGGTGGGCCGTATGCTTGTATGCTACCTTGGTAGCAAAAAAAACTTTGAACTAAAAAAAATTTAACCTGTACTACTAGTACAGGTTAAATTTTTAATATTTATTATTATTATTTTTAATATATCAACCAGACAGCGATCATGTTACAATAGGTAATTAAATGTTTCAAGCAAACCAGATCAAAGGCTCGTTTTCAAATTACATTTCTATTTATTCTCAACTTCAATAACATCATTTCGAATGCCGCCGTCATACAAATATTTATTGACTGACAAATTATTATTTATGTAATAACTCCTTTGAAGTTAATACTTCGGTTTATTCACAGCTGAGCACACTTAAGCTGTTTCACTCTTTGATACTTATAATAAAATAATGGTAACAAAATGGTGTATAATAAACTAATAAGAGAAGATAAATAAAACATTCTTGTTTTATATTTTAGCTGGCTATGTAAAGTGATTTTTCTTAGACTGAGATAACGGAACGACAAGTAAAGCTAAGTCAAAATTGCTTTACAATAAATAAATAATGCTGAACAACCCACACAGCACCAACCAATAACTACTTTCTTGTCTACGTAGATTCGCATCATACTGTAGTATCAATTCTATTTGATTTTGTATATGGATCTCTATAGCTTGAAGACATTTCAAAGTGATCTAACTGAACAATTTTTAACTTTGACTTTATGAAATGAAGGCAAAAGGTAATAAAGTTGTTGATATTAAAGTTTAATAAGATGGAACAGCTGTAAACTCGGCTGGAACAATGTCAAATCCAATAAATCACGGCATTCACATCTTTAAGACACAAATAGGATTATAACCATATCATACAAAACATATTTACACAGTAAATGGTATGTTATGTACAAAAATCACTTAATGGACATTATATATATATATATATATATACTATGTTTGAACGAATCAGTCCTTTTCTTCGTAAATTTAAAAAAACGGAACTCATCAAAAAATGATATTAACTTAAAAAAGGTTAATTTTATTTCGTATTGAATAAAAGAACTGAAACATTCTATGTGCTATTAATAGTATTATCACATTTTCAGTGATTATGTTTAATTAGACTAGTTAACTGGCTATATTACAGTTAGGTTGTATTGTACAAGCGGTTATAAGAGCTAATAAAGAACTACGGGATTTTCAACGTATAATTGTACGGCCAAAGTGTAGGAGGCCAAGTCAGTCATTTACAGGTCACATTTAAAATTACCCATCAATGTGTTTAAATAGGTATAAACCGCTCGTCTAATATTCAGTTTTAATTCCATACATACAATGTTTAAAAAATTTGAAAACCTTGATATAAATCGCATTCAATACAATGCGCTAACTTTTTACATTCCTTTGATTTATTAAAATTTCTCACAACCATTCATAACATAAAGTTTAAACTAAAATATCGAAAATTTCAATAAATGTTTTAACAATTAAGATATTTGAAATTTGGAACTAGATTAGGGTTAGCAACTATTTACAACTATACAGTAAAAACTTAACGGAATTTTTTAGTTTCATTTTATCCTAACTACTTATTTCATTGAAATTAACGTTATCTGGCCGATCTTAAGTACTTATCGTTGGTTTCAAAAGAAGGCAGTGATAAATTACTACTTTGACACAATTTAAAATAATAGTACAATAAATTTTTAAAACAACTTGCAGTCTCATTTCTTTAGATGTCGCTTTATAAAATGTAAAAAAACATCATTTTTGATTACAATGAATATGATTGTATTGCTTTTACTAATACTGATACTCTCAAATCTAGTTTTTATCAATAATCCATTCACATTGGTCGACCTGTTACACACGATTTCACAAACCATAAACGTACCCATCACCAAAAACCAAAAATCTCACTACAAAGCACTCAAAACCGGCACTACAATCACTCCAATAACTTGAGCATAGTCTTTATTTACATGTCCTATAGTTGCGTGGTCTGTCAGAGCGGGGTGTCACGGGGCGGGACGCGTGGCATGGGCTGTGGCGCGGGCGACGGCGCGGGTAGCGGACGCGGGAGCGTGCGCAGATGCTGTAGCGGAATGCCGCAGCGCGCGTCCGCCCCGCTGAGAGTCGAGCCGCGCGGCAAAGTGCACGAGCCGCTCGCAAAGCGCGCGGGTGGCGGGATGCCTGATGTGGCATTCTGTGGACAAAACATACTCTAAAGTTTTTGGTTTCGCAAAAAGTTTACTAACTAGGCATTGTAGGAATTCATCCAACTCGGTGGCTTTTTTTAGGTGTTTGTTTACTAAAACTTTGTGTGGAGAATGTATTCAAACAGTGAAGTTAAAACAGTTTTTTTTAATAATATTTTATTTCTCAGACCGCAGCATAATAAAAGGTATTACAATTCATTGACTTCGTCAAATTCAACTACTATCAACAAATAATAATATTTATACAAATGAACATGAAAGTGTCATTTTTGTTTTCTATGCAACAATAATTTTGGTTGTGATAGCTAAGTAGGTACTAACACATTTCGTATTACCAAGTTACTTGTGGCATGTAACTAACGTGGCTGTTATGTCTACCTAATGTTTAAAATTGTATCTGACTACCCTCTCTAACAATAAAATAATTCGACGTCGAGAGCGCTAAGAAGGTCTACCATGCCTGGCTTACTAATATTTATTTCATGAAAAATAATTTTTAAAGCAAAAAAACGCGCGTTATTATAGCATAGAACTGCATGGCCAAGTAAGCTTTTATAACGTGAATACTTAACCCATTCTAAACAAGATCTTAAAACAAAGTCATACAGTGCAAAATTAGCTTGCATACCCCAATGTAATATTAACAAAACATCTTACAATGAAAATTAGCAGAAGTGTTTTCCATTACTCAGTCAGCTCATTAAATGAAATTGCATTTTTGTTTTTGCTACTTTCTCAGTAAGTAGGTGCAGAAGATAATTTCGCAAAGTGTTAAGTGGGATGGGCAAAGTAGAGGAAGCAGAAAATAACATTTCAGGCGGATAGAACTGAAATCTCCAGCAATGTATTGCTTAGTTTCCTGAACCACCAAAGTAACATGATAAATGGGATGGCTTTACATTATCTGAGTGATGTGAGTGATAATTTATAGTGAAATATGGGTCTAAGAAACCTCTACAGGAACATTGTTAGATCCGATTTTACAAAAAGTACCTACACTTTTGCTTAGCAAAATTAAAATTAATTTCTAAGTAAATATTATGCAATGCTTGTACCGAGGGCTGGACTATTTGGCACAGCGTCTTGGGGACTCTTCAGATTGGGACTGATTTGGATTAGTTAAACTATATCTAGATTGTTCTAGACTGCCGCCGAACTAAACTATTTCAAATATTTTTGTACAAAAAACGCTTGTACTTTTTTTGAAAGTTAAGCGAAAAATGTGACTGTTTCAGTTCTATAGCAATGTTTATTAGTTGGTGAGTGAAAAAGTAGCGAATACTTTTTAGAGCAGACTTGGCTTGGTTTTTTCGTAAAAACAACTAGCTAGGATGATCAAGAGGGACTTGTTAGGGAAACTGAATGTTTCGTATTTTTTACCGACTTAAAAAAAAACGGGTTTCTCATTTAGGAAATTCTCATTTGTTTTGGTTTTTGCACCATCTTAAGTTAGCGTCAAAATCGTGTGTTAAAATAATAATCTCTGATTTAACATTTTGCTACCATTTAACGTTTTTATAATTTAATGTTACGATTTGACGTTAACGTCACATGGCGCAACTCACCCTTAGCCTGTTACGTACTATCTTTTCTTGACAGGTAACTTGATGGCCGGAACTGTATTTTGGTTTGTGTGTGGTTGACGGTGAAATTGCAGCATTACATCTGTATACCTCAAGTTGATAGACGCTGGGCAGTGCATCGTAGGGCACGTTTATATCGTGCGTGACTTGCAAGGCAATGCGTTGTGATGATTGTCACTTAACATCAGAACCATCTTCTTGTTCTATTGTATTAGTAGTATAAACAAAAATTAATATTTTAATCTAGAACGCGCGATCAACACAAGCTCCGTGAAATCTCAGTTCTGAAGGACCACTAGATAATTAAAAACAAAGTGGCACTTATTCCTATAGCCTTAGATCTTAAAATAACCTCATTAATGCGGATTTCACCTTATTTATTTTCCTAATGGAAATAAAATGCTGTGAAACTTGGTTCTGTGGTGGAAAGATAAGGACTTGGGGAGGTTCGATAGGCTCTCGATCTGAAGCCTCTCTTCGGAAAATACAACGTTGCTATACGTACCTACTTCGTGTTTCTAGAGTCTTTCTGCTTCGAAAACTTTCTTATTTATAATGGCGCTGGAAATATCCGAGGGATAAGATAAGTGATAGATAAGATTTATCTACCGTGGTGCATGGAGGTTCAATAGTTTTTTTTTTGTTTTTTAGCTTAATGTACCTCTGTAATAATTTTATGGTTTTTCCGAGCTATGTGTGTCTGATGGCGCAGTTCTTTAGCGCAGGGAAGATCGATCCATGTCCCACCCGAACTTCTGGGATTTTACAAAAAATATTTTTGTATTCCATGTTGGGATTCCCAACTACCGCAGAATATAATATTCGCATGTTACTAGATATTCTTGAGTTATCTTGAGACCGTATTCCACCGGGAACTATGTAAGATTCGTTTTTTTTAAACGAATGTGGAAAATTCGGAATTAGTAAAATTTATAATTTGGTCATAAACACAGCATGAAAAATCCAGAAAATGGACCTCATCGATTAAACTTGGTATGTACTAGAAGACCGGAGAAATATCTCTAAAGTTTAGAGTTTTTTGGAGTCGTACGTGTGGCTGGTACTATGTATTTTTTAAATATCGAAAGAACAGTTAATCAATTGGCACTGATTTTGATTAGTTGAGCTATCTCTAGAACTGTTTATTTGGTCTGTTTGTTTTGCATGAGAATACGAGTAGGTTTGTATGCATTTCAGGGACCAACCCACAATTTTAACCAAGTCCAGCAAACCAATCAGGAAGGTTGGATAAGTCAATCAATTAAAGATTAATTGTTAGTACCTCGTTAGCCAATGCTACCTTCACCCCCCTTGGTATAATATTCCTTTTCCGATCTGAATTTACTGTAGATTCATGTCTGATTGAGTGCTATCATCGCACTAAAAGCCTCATGCATTTGGCAGGTATTGATGAGATACGAGGTAGATGTTGGGCTATTTTGGATAAATTCGACTGTTGACGTATGTCTCTATAGCACTATTTTAGCTGATCATGTAAGGGGCAACCTCTAGGACAGAATTGTCAATTCGGAGTGTTTTTTTGATAAATTTCTCAACAACTAGCATTTTTCCTACATAATTATGCTAACCTGACACACAATGCATTTGTTCATTGGTGCCAATTCTCTTGTTGAATCTTAATAAATTAACCTAATTTGACACTAAAACTATTGCCATCCTTTTTAGAAGACCGAAAAAACAAGGACAGCTATAATTTTAGAGCTGTCAGATTAGTTTAGGATAATAAATAATAATAATAATAATAAATAATAAATTGGTGGACTTTTCACACAGCACTATCTATATCTAGCCCTAAACTAAGCTTATGCTTGTAATATGGGAACCAGATAGCTGATATACTACTTATAATACTTTTTTTTTGTAAATACATACTTATAATATTATATAACACCCAGACAGAGAACAAACATTTATGTTCATCACACAAATGTTTGTTCACGGTGGGAATCGAACCCACGACCTACGGCGCAGAAGGCAGAGTTACTACCAACTGAGCTACGTAGGCTGTCAAATGATAATGCAACAACAGAATCGACAGTCGTGGTGTTGTCTAACCAAACTCTAACCAAACTTTCATAAGGTAATTTGATAAACGTAAAACCGACAATCGAAACACGCAGTTGATACATTTTTGTTAGTTATAACAGACTTCAAAACAAGGAGGTTCTTAATACGACTGTATTTTTTTGTTTGCTACCTCATAACCTTTTACTGGGTGGATCGATTTTGATGATTTTTAATTAATCGAAAACTGGTGCATGTCATGTGGTCCCGTTAAAAATGATGACGCACCGACGGGTCGTGGTGATGCGGCGGTAGTTGGCAGGCAGGAGGTAGACCTACATAATTCTTAGGGTTGTCAAGTTGATGAAAGAAAGAAAGAAAAAGGAAGAAAATATATTTATTTAAACATACCGAACACGACAACGAAACATATATACTCGTAAATAGGAAATATTCTAGACAATTATGACAATGTACATAGTAATAGCACCTGGAGAGAGCGAGAATCGAAAAAGAAACTATAAAAAATTGTGTGTGTCACATCTCCGCAATGACTGTGTTGTCGATGTTAATGTCGACTCACCGACGGGTCGTGGTGATGCGGCGGCGGCGCTGTCCGCAGCGGGCAGTAGGCCGGCAGAAGGCAGCCCTACATAATGCTTAGGGTTGTCAAGTTGATGTTGATGTCGACTCACCGACGGGTCGTGGTGATGCGGCGGCGGTGCCGTCCGCAGCGGGCAGTAGGCCGGCAGCCCGCCGCGCACGCCGGCCACGCTGCCGCGGTGCCCGCGACTGCCCGGCGGGGGGGATATCGTGGACACTTGCTGCTGCCGGTAGTAGTCCATCTGTTCATTATAATAATTTGTAAACACCTATTTTGTAAATACCAGAAAAAAGTTAAGGATTGTTTCAGCAGAAGCTACTGATGATAGGAGCACCGTCAGAACTTTTAAATCTCTATCTACCACCAAGTTATCGAGGTTTACTCTTAGCCAAACACGTATGCAGCTTATAAATAATCGAGAAAAATCTGAAAGACGACACAAATGTGACAATGCTTGGACGACCTCAGTGGCGCAGCGGGCGAGAGTCCGCCTGTGACGCAGAGGTTGCGGGTTCGATTCCCGTCTCGGAACAAATTTGTGTACGATCTGCAGAAATTTGTTCCGTTAGTCTGGGTGTTTTCTATGTATGGTAAAAATATCTATCTATGTAAGTATATAGTGTATTAAATATATCAGTCATCTAGTACCCATAACACAAGCTTTGAGTAGCTTACTTTGGGGCTAGATGGTGCTGTGTGGATTGTCCAGCATTATTATGTTTTTTTTATGCTTGTGACAAAACTTGGATTTGCACTGGCTTAGGCGCGCGAGAGAGTAAATTTATCACCGATATATTTATATTTTGAGAAAAGTAGTCCTTGAAAATAATAATGTTTTTATTTTAGACTACACTAAGAACCATAATTGTACTTAGTAGTTGCTATCTTAGTTTGTAGTTGGCGTGTTTTTATGTTTTATTTATATGTGGTGTGCCGACTCAAGTCTCAAGAATTTTTTATCTATTTAAGGACTAAATAACAATTCGGTCCACATTCTGAATTGCCATACTTCAAGATACGGCCCTAAGTCACTTTATTCATACCTTCGTCTTCTTGTGGTTTTTTTAACGGGCACTTCGACATGCCGCTAACTTAAAATTAATCTGTAGCTGTTATTTTGCAACAACACTAAAACTCATTGTTCATTCAACCATTCATTCATTCGCTTGTTAGTCATCATTTACATACCATTCATTCATTCATTTGGTTCTTCTTGTGGTGTAGTGCCTGTGTGCCCAAAGAATCACAGTGATCATCATAGTTACCTGCATCTGATCGGTATCAGACGGGATGATATCCGGGTTCCTCTCATCGCTCTCGCTGTCGTCCTTCTCCCGCAGTTTGTCCGGCGACGCTGGCTGAGACGACGGCGGCGGCGCTGACCGCGGTTTCCGCTTCGCGCAGCGCTGCCGGACCGCTATCATGAAGAGGACGAGGATCACCATGATGACGCCTCCTCCGCCGACGGCCGCTGACATCGCGCCGGACATTTGGAAAGCTGTTCGTGGTAGATCTGAGGGATACCAAAGTTGAGAGGAATTTTGTATTTCTTTAAGAAAGTTTGTCATATGTCTATACAACTTGTACCATATAAATAGAATAGAGCTACTCATGGGGTATTTAGTTTCATATCAGAAGAAAGTTAATGAGGCATTTCAGGAATGAAAACCTTCGAAATTTCAAAAGTCGTAGAACTTAAGTTATTCGCCATGACTTGTAGAACAATAATACCCTGTTTCCTGGTTATAGGGGTATTATGTTGCACGTTGTATAGTATATTAAGTTTCATCCTGGGATCGTGTTCAATGTTTGGATAGTCAAAATAGCATTGTTTATCCATGATAATAAACTGCCACAGGCAAAGAAATGTTGGTTCAAATCAAAAAGCAATTATGTGCTAAAACAAATGATGAACAGAACTAATGAATTTTGTGACGAGACGCTAGACCTCCCTTAATATTTTAATGGCCGAAGTAACGAAAAAACACCAAGCACTACTAAAACAATATGGATAAAACTACAGCCCATCCACTTTGGTCTTCAGTAGGCTTTGAAATCTCAACCTTTGGAGATTCTCCACAGCCCGCTGTCGGCTCATGTTGAACTCTGCAATCACATACTCGTAGCTGCCAGTATGTCACTGCAGAGTTCAACATGAGTCAAGCTGGGAACTGGCAAGAACTGGAACGGGAGATGGCGAGGTCGTTAAGCAGTGCATGGACAAGACTTTTGGCAGCTGAGCGAAAGGAGTTACTATTAGCAAAGTAAAAGAACTACCGTTAAGGCTCCGGTGACAGCGGCTCGCAATTTCGAGGTGCGATTGGCTATTATTTCATTTTATTTCATTTCGGGGAGGTTGTTTGAAAGAATAATTCTAAAGAAACACGCATAAATACTGTTCGAACACAAATAATACAATAATATAAGGGAAATCCAATCGCACCTCGAAATTGCGAGCCGCTGTCACCGGACTCTTAAGTAGTGCATGGACAAGACTTTTGGCAGCTGAGCGAAAGAAGTTAGTATTAGCAACGAATAATAAGTACATACGACATAGTAAGTACACGAGATAGAATCAGAAATGAGGAAATCCGTAGGAGAACCAAGGTAGCCGACATAGCTCTCAGAATCAGCACGCTGAAGTGGCAATGGGCAGGTCATATAGCTCGAAGAACTGACAACCGATGGGGAATAAAGGTTCTTGAATGGCGACCACGAACAGGAAAGCGAAGTGTGGGACGCCCTCCTACCCGATGGACTGACGACATTGTTAGGATCGCAAGTAGTCGGTGGATGGAAAGGGCTCAGAATCGTTCTTCCTGGAAGCGGATAGGGGAGGCCTATGTCCAGCAGTGGACTTCTGTGGGCTGTTGATGATGATGATGATGAATAAGTACATTTAATTTACCTAAACTCTTATCATGAACATGATGTTTCTCCGGCGGCCTCAAGGTGCTGGCTCTGATCGGGAACGGTTCCCCCCTTCCCTTGGCGTTGAAAGCCAGCACTGCAGCCGCGTACGTCCGGCCAGGAATGAGACCCACCGCTGTAAACCTTGGGACAGCGCTGGATACATTGGATACTATATCCTGTTGGGTAACAGAGAATGGTTTTTTATACTAGGAACTTAGTAACATACTACTACTATACGTACAAACTGTATGTATAGGTACTGTTTTTATATTGTAGGCATTAAGTATGTATATATTTAAGTATGTAAGTATTCATAGAATAATAAATAAATAATAATAAAAAAATAATGCTGGACAATCCACACAGCACTATCTAGCCCCACAGTAAGCTATTCAAAGCTTGTGTTATGGGTACTAGATAACTGATATATTTAATACATTATATACTTGCATAGATAGATATTTTTTACTATACATAGAAAACACCCAGACCATCGGAACAAATTTCTGCAGATCGTACACAAATTTGTTCCAAGGCGGGAATCGAACCCGCAACCTCTTGCGTCGCAGGCAGGCTCTCGGCCGCTGCGCCACAGAGGTCGTCGTAAGCATGTAATCTTATATTATGTAGGTTTGTATGTTAAAGGAAGGTTTAATTGTCTAGTGCTTATTATTATATTCTTGTTATCATTAATTTTATATCGCACCCTAACCAACCATCTTATTCTAGGCTCCTCTCTATCCAAAGGTTGTCTGGAAGAGAGTTTTTAACGAAAAGACCGCCCATTGTACATTTGATTTTATATTATTGTTATAATTTGTCCTATTTTGTTAGTTTTAAGGTGTGCAATAAAGAACTTTCATTCATACTTAGTCTTGTAACAGTGCAGCAGTGTCTGTTATATTTTCAACGGTACCGGTACCAGTTACGGTTTGATGGTAGAAATAGGCATGGTGAAGGTACTTCCCAAAGAGATCTTCACGAAGAGTTCATAATCTTCCTGCCCTTATCCCACGCCAAGTGGGTCGGCACAACAGGTTTTCTTCTTCCACTCTCCTCTATCATTCGTCATCTCAGCGCTCACTCCTTTCTTGCTCATGTCATCTTTCACACAATCCATCCATCTTTTCTCTGGCCTACCTCTCCTAAAACCATGCACATCCATTTCTAACATCTTCTCGTAATATGATCTACCCTTCACAAAGAACTCGTCTCTCCAAATGTACTGCAATAAAATAAGCAGGTTTTTCGGTGTTTTGCGACCTTTTTTTCAATTGCGAGGCGACCACTACACTTCTGATGAGCCATATCCCAGTCACAGTTTCTTTAAAAAGGATGCCAATAGCAGATAAGGTCTTTTCTTGCGATCGTACTACGCTAACGTAAAGATAAGCGTTTGTCTGCAGCCTGATAGCATCCTCCCTTTATTCTGTGGCTTAAAGTAGGTCTTGTAAGTGACAGCACTCTGAAAGAGCCTTTTACAGCTTGCGCAAACTTGCTTAGATAAATTTGATTTCGTTCAACCTATTTTACCGTGAGGTTGTCTGGAAAAAATGGCCTTGAAGTTCATGTTATGTAGAAATTTTGTGGATTTTGGGAGAAATTGTATGTTTTGGTATATACCATTTCGTATTGAACAATGGAAATGGAATGTGGAGGGTAATGATTAATTGAAAATAGTAAATTGTGTCCTATTATCACATCAAGTCATCAAGACGCACTCGGCTTAGGGAGGACTACTCCGTACCATATGATACTCTGCACCTTATTTTTTTACCTTTTATTTGTCTCTAATTTATACTATCAGATAATGGCTTAAATGTTTTTGTGTGATAATTAAGTTAATTTTCTTTTTTTATAGTTTCTACGAGTAGCTTCTACGTTTCTGAAGACAGTGTGATTCTCTGTGCTTTCCAATCTGTGTTATTGAAGCTTATTTTTTTATTATCATGTGGTCTTTTATACACGCATGTCCACTTTTCAAGATTTTAATTACAGGACGGAAGGAAGGCATTTTGTTGTGTACACAGTACACACCAATAGATAAAACTTTTACTTACATGTGTGTTTATCTCCCGAACCTCCAATAGGAAGGACTGTGGCATTCCACCGTTAAACCCCTCCGAGCATCGAACCCCGAACGATGTCAATGACGCGTTCACCACTGTGCAGTTGTGGACTTGATCTGGGCGTCCTGATGAAATGCAATTAAGCTTTATTTGATTGAATAGCCTGGGGTCTTATGATATCAGTAATTACTTAAGTAATTTTATTTTTATACAACTAGTTGATGTGTTGATGGAAAAAGCAGATGTTAAGTGGTAACCATCACCTAAAACAAAGCACTGCCTCGTTAGTCACGCACGATATTTTTTTTTTTATACAACTAGCTGATGGAACAAGCAGATGCCCTACCTGATGTTAAGTGGTAACCATCGCCTATAAACAAAACATTGCCCCGTGGGTCACGCACAATAGGAACGTGCCCTACGATGCACTGCCCTACGTCCATCAACTTGAGGCATACAGATGTTAAGCCTCATGTGCCTGTAATTACACCGGCGACCACACTCTCCAAACTGAAACACAGCGTTGCTGCTTGGCGGCAGAAAAAGGCGTGGTGGTAGTACTTCCCCGGACGAACCCTTCACAAAGAGCTCTACTACTCTTATATGTTATGAACGTGCCCTACGATGCACTGCTCTTCTTCCATCAACTTGAGGCATACAGATGCTAAGCCTCATACTTATGTGCTGTAATTACTTTACATAAAATAATATTTAGTTTAGTAGTTACTTGCTTTATATTTTTTGTAGCATGCATTTAAATAGAGAATTAGTACTAACAAAAACAACCCTTACTATTCCTAAAACCAAACTTTTGATAGTGTTGTCATCCATTCACTCACATCATGCTGTGGATTTACGATGGTTACTAAAATCAAAGTTTATGTCAGAATGTGTTTATTGAATCACAAGGATCACTTATCAAAGTTAGGTGAATCAAGGTGCGAGTTCAACGCGGCTAGTCTAGAAGTTTTTGAATCAATGGGTGCTTAACAAAGATTTTATAATGTCACAAAAGTTATTCTCCGAGCGGGATTTGAACCCATAATAAGTTTAAAAAAACAAATTTTCTAACGAATGCTAGAAAAATACTCATTGAAGGGATAGCTACACATACCAGCTGCAATAATATGGTAGACGCAAGGCACGCGTTGCTTTCCTATCCGGTTGTGAGCCCAGCAGAGCAGAGTTCCATAGTCCATCTCCGTGTTAGGAGTGTATGTGACGGTGGAACTGGTACCAGCTCGGGAGACGTAAGTGTTGCTTACTTCGTTGCTGTTCGCTGTGTTGTTGAAGGTCCATCGGAACTGGGAATAAAGTCATCATCATCAACATCAACAGCCTAAAGACACTGCTGGACATAGGCCTCCCCTATACGTTTCCAGGAAGAACGATTCCGAGCCCTTTCCATCCACCGACTTCCCGTGGTCATAACAATGTAAAAAAAACATTAAATAAAACATAAACATAGTTCCTTATCTATTAACTATGTGAACACGCAAGAAACAGTATAAAACAAGGGCACTAAAGGTCCTGATAAGATAAGAGTTGCATGTGTCGCAATTGCAATTGTACTTAGGGCAAAAACACATAATATATGATAAAGTTCGTATAATATCAGTTATTTTTTAATATTCTCTATAAACTCTGTACATTTTAGCACAGCTGTAGTCAACGCTGCAAGATTTCTCTGACTATTGTCCCGACTTTCCTTTCAATTTTCAGAACAGCAGTGACCTGCAATATTCTCTTTCAATTTAAGAAGCACTTACAGTGACTTCTGGCGGGTTCGCGTCGACATGGCACGTGATGTGCGCCCGCTCCTGCTTCGCTACGCCATGCACTCGTTGTTGTGAGCTGCGGCACGTCGGTGCATCTGGAAAATACGGGTGTGAGGCTAATGTAACTGTGTAATAAAGTGCTGGGACTTATGAACTTTCTATACATGCTGCCTAAAAAGTCGTGGATCAAACGCAACTAGGAGTTAGATGGGTCTTTAACTGCAAAAAATGTTCTACGGGAGGTCTTTATGGTGAAACCCTGCAGAGCAGTTATAATTCGTCCTTCTTAACCTCACACATCTCCATCACATCACATCAATGTTTAAGTCAACGACATTTCTAAGTCAATAGCCTGCCAAACTCCTAAATTTATTAATCTTATTTTTATCGTGTCTTTCAAAACAATGTGGTGAAAGAATTTTTAAGTACGCCTCAAAGAGGCTCCTTACGATTTACTGATCACCAGAAAACCAAGGCTAACCAAGGCCCAAGTTTTTTATATATGCGTCATTAAGAAGAAGTAGTAGCATACACTACCTATAACGCTGGTATTTTATGACACCATTAAATACTTACATAGGACATCCAAAGTGAAAGGTTTGCTTTCGCCATCTCCCTCAGCATTGAACCCCACACAGGTGTAGTTGCCAGCCGTCTTTCTACCAACACCCTGCAGCACCAGCGATTGGTTGCTGATGATGACGCCATGGCCCACGTTGTGTACTAGAGTTTTAGCCTAAATTAAACAGAATGAGGCTCGTAAATTTCTAGTATACATATTTTCTATAAAAATAGGTTCAAGATACATAAATACTGATGGTAAACAGCATAAAAAGTAAAAAATCAAAAATTAACCATGTTTTGGAGAATAGCCCAAAATGCAGCAAATATAATTTTGACGAGTTTTCTCATCTTTCACCACCCAAAGTTCGACTATATACTAATTAGCACATTTTTGGTAGAAAAAATGGTTGGATCAAAATGCCTTTTTTTGCTGAACGTGTTTTTTTTTGCGGTAGACTGCGTCTTTTTTCCGAAGGACCAATGGATATACCCTCATCTCAGGTGTTTTAATACCAAGTAAGAATTAAAAAGGAGAGTTTAAGGATTTATGAGAGATTTTTTTTTTTTTATACAACTAGCTGATGGAACAAGCAGATGGCCCACCTGATGTTAAGTGGTAACCATCACCTATAAACAAAACATTGCCCCGTAGTTCACGCACAATAGGAACGTGCCCTACGATGCACTGCCCTGCGTCCATCAACTTGAGGCATACAGATGTTAAGCCTCATGTGCCTGTATTTACACCGGCGACCACACTCTTCAAACCGAAACACAGCGTTGCTGCTTGGCGGCGTGGGTGGTTGCTGGTTGGTGGCGGAAAAAGGCGTGGATAATTTAAGACCAAGAGTTACCCCACTTAGACATCCTTGTTTAAGTGGGGTACAATATTTCTGTCTATGTTTTTTGACAAAACAAAGTATAGAGACGGATTTTTAATACTAAGGTAGGTAACAAGGCATAGGTATATAGCACTACTACTACTGGTACAAGTTTGTTCGATCCATTTATTTTCATTCTTTTTCTAAGTAATTTGTACCCGGAATAGCCTTATAGCTGCTTTTTATATATAAATACGAAGCAAACGAAGTTCCAGTAGCAAGTATAATATTAATTACCTACCTCGTTAAAGCTCTAATATTGTAATGAAGAATTTGAAATCACGTGACCTACTTTAGGGGTATCTTTAATGATTATGTTGCTATTAAATTCTCTTTCGCTACGGCTTATTAAATCCTACTTAATTATTTTGTAAGATTTTAATGTATAACGGTGTATTCCACGCTACACCGTGTCGGCTCCCTTCAGTTGAATTTGAACCTTGTTCGTATAAGCTGAGATTATGTTGTACAGTACAGTAGATGAAGAATCATTTTAGACTGGGCTTTGAGCTATTGAAAGTTGAATGCTGTGGATCGTGCCATAGGGTGTTGTTTTTATCAAACCAGTGGTTTTAGTTGTTAAGGTTCTGAATATGGGGGTATGTGCCAAATGTAATGTGTGGACGTGTCTCTGACTACCCCCCTTATACATCCTAAAAGAATCTTGAGTTAGTACTTGGTATTACTGAGAGATCTGAAGGGGATCTACCGCCCCTGGGGAGCAAAGTCGTGAAGCTTTTTTTTTCTGAATATGAATAATGAATATATGGATAGTGGTGGAACTTACGTTGTGTCTCCACTCCACCTTGTAAACATATGGATGAGCCTTGATGATGCAGTCGAAGTAGACATCAGAGCCTTCTCTGATGTTTTTCGGGTCAAGGTTGGTGCCCAACCGGACGACGGTTTCTGGTACATCTGTGAATAAATACATTATACTCGTATGAAATGGATTTTATTTTATTTACTTGATCCTCAACGGCCGCGCGGCCCCAACGGGAGACATTGCAACTTGCCTATTATGCTGAGTTGGGATCATTTTCTAAACTGTCTTGGTTTTTTAATTGTTTGTTTTAGTTTATAGACGACCTCAGTGGCGCAGCGCGCGAGAGTCCGCCTGCGACGCAAGAGGTTGCCGGTTCGATCCCCGCCTCGGAACAAATTTGTGTAGGTACGATCTGCAGAAATTTGTTCCGTTGGTTTGGGTGTTTATGTATAATAAAAAATGTCTATCTGTGTAAGTAATTATATAATTTATTAAATATATCAGTCATCTAGTACCCATAACACAAGCTTTGAGTAGCTTACTTTGGGGCTAGATGGTGCTGTGTGGATTGTCCAGCATTATTTATTTATTTATTTATAGTATTAATATTTATTTTCCAGCTTTGTTATTGTGATACCACTCATCATCATCATCATTTCAGCCTGGTGTCACCCACTGCTGGGTATAGGCCTCCTTCATTATCTGCCAGCCTCTTCTGTCCTGTGCGTCTTTTGTCCAGGTATTCCCGCGGGATAAAAAGTAGCCTATGTGTTATTCCAGACTATAACACTCTCTCTGCCAAGTTTCATCCAGATCCGTTCAGCCGTTCTGGCGTGAAAGAGTAACAAACATCCATCCATCCATCCATATTTACAAACTTTCGCGTTTTTAATATTAGTAGGATTATTTACACTGGGTCATTACTTACACTGGATGTCCAGCGTCCAGTCATCTTCGAGTGCGAGCAAGGCCGGCATCTGAGGGTTGGATGCTCTGCAGGCCAGCTTGACTCCAGCGTCTGCCTTCGTCAGCTGCAGCGACACTGTTGACGTCGTGGTGTTTCCGTCGGTCGACAACTGTCAAATAAGAAAGTTGAGCTTGCCTTTGTATGACTTTTATATGACTATCATAATATTTTCACGCACAGCCTTCACAGCTCAGTTGGTAGTAGCTCGCCTTCTGCGCCGTAGGCCGTGGGTTCGATTCCCACCGAGGACAATCATTTGTGTGACGAACTTAGATGTTTTTTCTGTGTCTGGGTGTTATATAAAAATATAAGTACCGTATGTTTTTACAAAAAGAAGTATTATAGGTTTAGTTTGGGGCTAGATAGTGCTGTGTGGAATTTCCAGCAATATTTAATATTGTGTTAATCATTTTAGTTCAATAAAAAATAAAAAAGGCTTTTGCTCTCGGCTTCGCCTTAAATACATATTCCCACTTTCCCACCTGAGCTTTTTCGACCCCGTATGTTCTTAGTTCTATGTTGCATCCAAATCGGTTGAAGTGTACGAGTGAAGGGCGAGATTGACCATTACTTGATTGAAACATAATTATCTATATCGAATTTAGAAACGCCATTATTCAAATTGTTTTACTGTAAAACTTTAGTCTTATATCTTAGCTAAGAAAACCTTTTTAAATAAAAACAAAAGACATTGCAAAAAATACTTTTGTACACAACGATACTCATCAGCTTATTCGCTTTTATGTCCTTGTATAAGCGTCATTTTACCTTGGCTTTACTTAGCTTGAATTGTATTCGTGTGTAACTAAATGAAGAGGCATCATTTATTTGCCAGTAATATTTCTCACTCTCGTGGTTTCATACTAAAGAAAGTAATAAAATGAGGGGTCCCACTTTACCTCACTACACCATTATACAGCCCCTTAAATAATAAATGAAGTCTTACGTACGTTTTTCCTCAATAGAAACATAACTTACTCATGTTATGACTACCGCGGCTGTTACGCATTCTATAACATAATGCTTCAAGCTAGATAAACGCCCGTTACTTTGCACATACAGGGTTACAGGAAAAATCGTGCTAGATCCGTTAAGGACGTGGAGTACCCATCATTTCTGACTTATTTCACAAACAATTGCCATAATATTTTTTTTAGATATCCCTTAGAGAAAAATAAACTTTCTAGTATTTTTTCTTATTTCTTAACTTTCACTTGTCTACTACGGTCTATTCAATTAACTTATGCACTATTTTAATGATTGACATCCTAAAGCATCTTATTACACATGTAAAAATGCAATAATAATAATAATTAAGGTGCACAAAATTTTCAATAAAAAAATTAAAAGTCGAATTGCTTGAAAAGGGTTATGTTTAGGGTAGGGTGTTTCATAGTGAAATAAGTCAGAAATGATGGGTACTCCACGCCCTTAACGGATCTAGCACGATTTTTCCTGTAACCCTGTATACATAATTGTTTTTCTTAGAGAGATGTAAGAATTATGTATTCGATGCATTCAATTTCAAACTACTAACGTTTTTACATACGTTACTACGAAAGTAACATTTTTACTACTAACATTTTTATAATCTGCACGTTTAAGCCCATAAAATTCTTTTAGATTTTATTATTGCGTTTTAGCCAGATTTCTTCTCCTAATTTTATTTTAGTCTTCAACAACACTTATTAATGCAAATAGAGGGTTACCTCTCTATCCAAAGGTTCTAGAAAGTGATCTCTACTGAGCAATAAAGCAACCTATTGCAGGTACATAATAATGCCTAAAATTGTTTTTGTTTCATTAATTCCGCTATGTGATTTCTTCTCTCTGCAAAAAAGACTTACTATATAGAGGTTTGAACTTAAAAAAATTAGATCCAAATCCATTTCATTGATAAAACTTGTTACCCATACCCATGTTTATTATTTTTATTTTAATTGTGTCAACTAGTTCACTTCGACAAGGAAAAGCACGATTTTATGGGATTGTAGGTTTCAATTTTAGTCAGTCAATCAGTAGCGCATCTTTTTTTAACATAACCCAAATCGTAGGAAGCAGATGGTCTTCCATTCTTTCTATGCCCCAGGAGACAAATTACCGTCAATGGCCCACTATGTTATTAGTTTACTTTACCATGCAAAGAGGGCCATTTCTGTACCCAAACACATAACGCGAATTGAGAGAACACATTACAGTGATTTGTGTCTTTTAAAATAGAGGAAAATATGCCTTGGAAAGGTTAGTTAATTACACCTAAAGGAGCAGTGAAATACTTCAATCTGTGCTAACGAGTAAGTTTGTTTTACGTTATTACATCATACAAGAAAATAATTTAATAAACATTTTTATACCATTTATCAGTATGCTGACGTGTTCCGGAAATAAAAAGTGGATCTTATATAAGCATTATCTGTGTAATTAATTTTTAATTTAACAGTTCTTCTCATAATAAATAAGTCTATGTCACCAAAGCCAATCCTAATCATATTATAAATGCGAAAGTTTGTGGGTATGGATGGATGTTTGTTTCTCTATAACTCAAGAACGGCTAAACGGATCTTGGTGAAAATTAGCACAGAGATATATTATAGTCTGGAATAATCCAGACTATAATATATCTCTGTGCTAATTTAACACATAGGCTACTTTGTATCCCGTGGGAATACCGGGATTTAAATCTACGCGGGTAAAACCGCGGGGCGCAACTAGTAATGGATAAATAAATAACAAATAATTACATCCACCGCTGTAGAATGCTGCGAAAAGCATCAATTCTGTAGTTTCCACTCTGCTGTGCCAAAACAAATAATAAATAACATCTGCGTCAGTAGCAATAGTGATTGCCGCGCAATATACGACGTCAATCAAATGTTGCGTATGCCTACCCAATTAGCTGCGCGTTCTAGTGGAAGCGACACGAATAAAATATTATTTGAGTTATATGGCAAATAAAATGTTGATGGTTTTAATGAGGCTTCAATTTACTCGTCATAGTTCCATATTGGCGTTGGTATCTGCGTCTCAGTTTTAAAGTTTTACAGATATCATCGTTTCTTAGTTTAGGTAACCAGTCTTTTTATTCATTTACAAAAAAAGTATTATATCAGCTATGTGCTTACCTTAACTAATGCTTTGCTTAGTTAAAACCTAGAACCCGTGTGGAAAGTCCACCAGTTTTTATTTATTTATTTTATTTTATTTTATTTGTCAACATGAATAACAAATCCATCAACGCAGGTACTATAAAAAATACCATACTATATCCAAACTTTGTACAAAGTAAAACAATAAAGAAATTCTAAATCTCTTAGTGACTTTTGAAGCCCTAGTAATTTCCCTCAAGGCTTAATTTTATACGAAAATTACAGTTTTGGCTGTGTTTAGCTTTTGATCTTTGTTTTCTGGATAAAGGGCATTCAAGAAAAAATGTTCATAGGAATCTGGCAAACTGTCAAGTCGATTTTATTCTTCATTTGTAGATAGATAATCCCCTAAATTGATTCTTGTTAGATTAGTGTTAAGTATGAAATGTATTATTTACTGCCCGCGCGCCCCTGTTCGCACGGGTGCACATTATCATGCATGTGTTATACATATAAACCTTCCTCTTGAATCACTTTATCTATAAAAAAATCAAAATCCGTTGCGTAGTTTTAAAGAATTAAGCATACAAAGGGACAAGGGGACGTAGGGATGTAGGGACAGAGACAGCGACTTTGTTTTATACTATGTAGTGACATTACTACTGTGTCGCTCTTGTTGTCAGGTGTCGTGTCGTCATAAATAAAACATTTTCTTTCTTTCTTTTAAAAATGTAACTAATTTTTTTTATTAACTACGATTTTTTCTAGCAAATCATTGTAACAAAGAGAAATAACTTTTTGTTTTGATTGACGACCTCTGTGGCGCAGCGGGCGAGAGCCTGCCTGCGACGCAAGAGGTTGCGGGTTCGAGTCCCGCCTTGGAACAAACTTGTGTACGATCTGCAGAAATTTGTTCCGATGGTCTGGGTGTTCTCTATGTATAATAAAAAATATCTATCTATGTAAGTATATAATGTATTAAATATATCAGTTATCTAGTACCCATAACACAAGCTTTGAATAGCTTACTTTGGGGCTAGATAGTGCTGTGTGGATTGTCCAGCATTATTTATATTTATTTATATAAGGCTAAAACAAGATCGTATTCTATAAACTTCACTTCGAAATATTATGCAATAGTTTGGAGCTATCACTTCGCTTGGAAGACGACCGAACTTCGTCGTTGGGTAATTTAATTAAACTCGTGCCAGCATACGAACCAATATTAATAATAACAAGACTTAATTAAAGTCAATCTGCACGTACCCTGTATCATACAGGACTTAGATTCTTCGACAACAAAGTCACGGGTAATTTCACTTAGTGGATATGCGCTTACTTTAATCACGAGCTTCGCCTTACGTTGATATATTCTCTCGCAAAACCCTCACGAAGATGGTTCTTGTGATGCGTGAATGTATTACAGAATACCAAATTGAAAACATTCTGAGGATTCCGCGGTCACCTGGGTGAATGTTGTAAACGGAATCGCACTGCAGAGCTTTAGGATAAACTTTTAGGTATGACAACTTTGAGTCAACCGTTGTAATGTTATTCTCTGAAACTCTTTGATTGAGATTTTCATTAATGTGCGAGCAATAAGTAGCTTGACAGGCCTCTGAAAGATCGTGCTTGTACGCATACTCTTAATAGCACCACATTATTATTATTTTATTTCTCTAAAGAATCTGTAACATGACAAAAAAATGGGCCTTTACCCAATTTTTTGCGGGATTTATTTTTGGTACATACGTTAAAACACATAATGCAAAACACACCAAGCATATTTACGACACTATAAAATAAGCAACGAATTATTACTTCTGATTGCCTGCATTCAAGTAATAAATTAGGGCTGTCCCGAAAACACATCTCATCTAGCTGCATCTTTCAAACATAGAACTTTAACTGGCAGTCCCTTACGAGCGATTTGAGCGCCGCCTTCCCTAGCCCCATTCAATCTACATTTATTACTACTACGTGCCTGTGGACGTACTCAAGGTAGAATGAGCCCATATAAGAATCAGCATTTTTAAATTGGTTCAAAAAAGTCAAAAACATTTTGAATTTGTATAATTTTACCGTTAGCGCTCTCGGTGTAAATGTAACCGAGAACCAGCACACACTGATAAAAATATATTGAATATTTTTCGTAAGTATGTATGTCACTGTGTTTTGTATGTTTAGAAATAAAAATAAATAGGCTTACCTGCGCATAACTGTATGTTATAGGTCATGCTACTCTCTTATCAAGCAAAGCTTCATGCAAAGGTTAACTGAAAGAGACTGCTCTCTAGCATTAAGTTCGCCTATGTTTTGTTGTACGATACATTTTGTTTGCAATAAAGAATTGTTTATCTATCTATCACTTATACCATAGGTACTGTAAATATACAATATGCAATAGCATACAGAGTGACGTCCGAAATTTAGCCACCATTCTAATCCTATTTTTTATCAGTGTGCTATCTACTAATTATGCGTTCACACGATTTTATATACTTACTGTTGGTCAAGAACCATAACTCAATTGAATCATAAAGATCACAAAACTTGAAATGTCTTATAAGTAGTTAAGTCTGGAAGAGATCGCTACATAGCGATAAGATCACCAATCGTACTAAGTTAATTAAAAAACAACAAAATATAATAAAACATCAATCAATTGATCAATAACATAATATTTAAATTGATTTATTTGTTATAATGTTTCCAATATTTCAAAATCTAACTCTAATTACAAATTAAATAACCCAATTTGAATGAAAATAATAAAACAATCATGAAAGTTCAAAAGCTTGACTACCTACTTAAGTAAGCCGTATAAAGACAAAATCCTTAATCCACCCACCAAAGTGGCCTTATTATAAACTTCGCTGTTGTGTATAAAGTAAAGATGGCGACGATAAAGCCCAATGCAGAATTAGCTTTTTTAACAGTTTCGCAAATTGATGAGGTGTGACCGTGCCCTTATCTTTCGGACGACAATCGTTGATCTTTTGAAAAGTTAAGGGAAATCTTTTGACAACGACTAGGGGTAGACCTTTTATACTTGCTCAAAAGGTTATCTTAGAAAATTCTAGAAAGTTGTTTATTTTCTAATTTGAAATTTTTATACCACCTACTTGCAGATATTTGCAAAGAAAGAAAGAAAGAAAGAAAACATTTTGCATGACGGTTTCTTTATAAAGAAAAGGTTTTCAAGAAAATGACAGATTCTATGTCACCGGCCTTTCAGGTAGGAGGGCGTCCCACGCTCCATCTTCTAGTTCGTGGTTGCCATTCAAGAACGTGTATTCTCCATGGTTGTTAGTTATTCCTCGATATTCCTACATAATTCCTGGAGCTACATCACCTGCCCATTGCCATTTTAACTTGCTCATTCTGCGATATACGAGTATATCGGTAAAACCACTATTGCACACAAACTTAAGTCTTCTTACCGTCTCCTTAGCGTTGTTTATCCTATGCCCGTTCTTCCACCAGGTGATGGAAGCCGGTGGCCGTGACCCTGAACTCTGACAGAGGAGGTCGTATCTCCTGCTCGCTGATAGTGGCTGATTTGAGCCCAGGATATGGACTGTTAGTGGTGGAACTGAAAATAACAGAACTGGTTAAATTTGTTCACTACATAAGAAATATTAGACCCATCAAAATTACTGATACTATTATTTATTTCGAATTATAAAATATGGATTTGTGCAAAACGTAACGTTCGGAAGTGATTTTAATTAACTCCTTTAAGCATAGGTATCTAAGAAGGAGAGTATCTGCTGTGACTGGAATAGGTGTATGTTGTTGTGTAATGTTTTATCCTACATAAAGGTATTGTAATTCGCCACGCATCGAAAATTAATGCAAGATTGGTGCCCAACACGTAATTATTATATGACTACCCTCTTTACTCAAAGATTTTGAAAACCAAGGCTCAAGGCCCTTCAGATATCTTAGTACACCTTTATAGAATATTCTGTATTGTGTTTGTCAAATGAGTGAATTTCCTTTTAGGTATACCATTTAAGTACCAGCGCAAAACCTTTTGAGACTACCTGAATGACCAACAATTGACCTAAAGTTTTTGCTTACAATTCATATCTAAAGTTAGCGTAGTCTCTATCGGGTGCGCTCGCGCATGGTTGGATGCGCGACACGTCAGGGCTGCTCGCACATCTGTTCTGGTCAGCGGACCTACTCTGATGACCCCCTGGACGCCATCGCTGGGTAGCGGCGTTGCAGGCGTGTCTTGTTCCACTTCGTCCCTGAACCACTTCACCCATGGTCGGGGACGACCTGTTAAGTCAAGAGGTAGAGGTTAAAGAGTAGTAGAGCTCTTAGTGAAGGGCTCGTTCTGGGAAGAACTACCACCATGTCTTTTTCTGCAGCGTTGCTGTGTTTGGAGAGTTTAGTTGCCGGTGAAATGAGAGTTACACAAGGCATTAACATCTGCATGCTTCAAGTTGATGAACGCAGGGTAGTGCATCGTAAGGTACGTTTCTAATCGTGCTATCTAAGTATTGCCTCGCAAGTTGGCAATACTTCATTAAAGATAATGGTTAGGTACCACTGATAAACATTATGTGGGCCATGTTCTTGTTCTGTACAAAGACACAAGAACAAAAATGCTCCTGAGATTTTTTGAAGGAACTACTTTATGTCCTGTTATTAGACTCCAGTTCTTTTTATTTCTCGTCATCATACTACCTCCTCCCAGTTGGATATTTTATTTACAAAATGTATTTTCAAATAAGTAAACAATCAGTAATAAACTTAAAAATACTGGGAATCTGAGAAGACATAAATATTTACGCGCAAACCTGATCTTTCCATGAAGTGCAAATGAATGCGTAAAGTATTGTAGTGTAATCTTGCCAGAGTTTGTTTGCGTGAAGTTGAATAAACTTTAACCTTCGCTGAACCTCATTAGGGGTTGAATTCCTGCAATTATTTGCCTCTAATAATATCCCCATTCGTTGGCAGCCAGAATTTTTTGTCTGTTCTTCTAGGCTTGGTCACGAGGAATTACTCGTAGCACCTAGTATTATCTGGCTTTGATAAGTGTCTAGGTTATTATTTATTTCAATTGAATGTATGCCTTTGAATATAATAATATAGATTATATTACTAGATCTAAACCATTAATTTGATTAAACATCGCAAGCACTTTAGTTTGCAAACTTTTTGTACATTCTATGACAGTATAACCCAGACGAGAATTCAGTAGCTTAGACCAGAGTAGACTGACAACCTTATCACTGAAATTGCAAAACTTCTCTAATCTCTGTAAATTAGTTTTCTTCAAAGGTTTATCGGAGACACCAACTCATCCATAGCAAAGCTAGGAATACTGAAACTGGAAACTGTTTTAAATGATTTTGTATTGGATTTTAATTAAAAAGAATGGTATTGGGAATTGGGTGTGCGTGCGTGCAACCTGACAGGTGTGTACACACGCATAATATATACGTATTCGGCTCAGAACACACACACTGCTAACTTTGATGTGCTTGTATGTGTAAGCGTAATTGTTCCATGGTTTTGTACAGAGATTTTATGCAATCCCATTGGTTAATATTACTCCGTTTATCTGCTCCGCAGCCTCGCTCCTCTTCATCAGCGGACAGGCAGCCTAATGTGCCTTCCGAAACACGGACACTCTAAGACGTAAATTACATTTTTAGAATTGTCTAAATCATAGACAAAATGTTAATACTACATGTATGTATATTGTTTGGACTCTGCTCTGCTCGAATCCAGTCAGTTAAGAAATAACCAATATAGCGTTTAATTATTGCTTAATATACATAAATGACTGTCATTCCTTCCATCTTAAATGTAGATTCTTACCTCCAGAGACGTCACATTTCAGCGTAAAGAAGTCCCCCTCTACGTAAGGGCCCACTATAGCCTGCTTCACGTCTCCTTTGTCGTCGATTATCACCATTTGGTTTGGTGGTACTGTGGACAAAAAATATTAGGATGTAGTTTTATTTAATTTGGTCAAAGCGGGTCAATTACTGGGTAAACATTTACCTTTTTTTCAAATTTTTGATAATATCTAATACCTTTGAACGAACAATTCTTGTATAGTTATAAAATCTGTATCTCGGAAACGTCTCCAACTATTTTCATGTAATTTATGTATACAAGAGACAGTATGCAGGAGAATCGGGGGTGATAAATCGATCTATATTAATAGCTAGGATTTATTTTTAGAAAATGTCGTTTTATCTGTTTTTAAAGCCAATGAAAAACTCAATTTATCAAAAATATGAATAGGTATGAAATAATGTAATATGCAATAGTAATTAAAATCTAGGTATAATCCAGGCTGAGTTTAATCCTGTTTCTCCTGAAACAGCCCTTCTAATCAATTCTTAGGTAGATCAGACCACTAATCGACAAGTAATTTGCTGCGATGTAGTTTGGCTTTGTAGTTAGAACCGCCTCAAGTAATTATAATAGTAGTACGAGGTTGCCTAGGTAACCTAGGCAACACGACTGAATTACACGGATTATCCAGAGATGTGACAGCTTTGCACTTTAGGCCATGAGTGGGTTCGACACCACTGAGAACCAACATTTGAAATTTAAATAAATAAATAATGCTGGACAAACTACACAGCATCATCTAGCCCCAAAGTAAGCTACTCAAAGCTTGTGTTATGGGTACTAGATAACTGATAAATTTTATTACTATTTGCTTTCTTATTCTTAATACTTACATAGATAGATATTTTTAATTATCCATAAACACCCATACTAACGGTACACATTTCTGCAGATCGTACACAAATTTGTTCTGAGGCGGGAAGTTGTTCTGGGGTCGTCTGGGTCACCTCGTTACGCATCTATTCAGGCTAGATTACCTAAGTCCAATGTCGACGAATTCCGAGTTATCATAATATGATTTTTGAAAAATTTACCAAAATCATATGCTTGTTCGTTCATAGTGTTCAAACAGACAGTTACTAGTACCTTACAATTTGTTTGTGTTATTTTTATTTTATTATCATTTTTTTTTGTTATAATATGTTTTTTTTATTTAGCCTGAATATAGCGTAACGAGGTGACCTACCCCCCCTCACGGCTTTGCATCGACCTTCCGGACATCCTGTATAGTTAACACTTTATTGTACACAAAAATACATTATAAGTCTAGAATGGCCGGCTTTATAGCTGAGAAAAGGTTCTTCCAGGCAACCTTAATTGATAAAATATCTTTTAACTTACAAAGTTTATCCTCATTGTACACAATGTGTAAGCAAATAAATTACCTTTATCTTATAGCTATGCACAGTTTGGTCCGCATAATTAATCAATTTTTTGGAGTTTGGGACATGGTTGTGTGAAAAATTTTACACATTTTTTTATACGGAACAGAGAACAAACTTTAAAATTTATGATATTAGTGTGATAGTGCGATGATTTGTTTTTCGATACCAAAATTGTCTTTATTCAGATACAATCACATGCATCACAGAAACGTCTTAAATATTAGGTAAATAATGTTCCATTACTTCTATGGTTTTTTTTTCTCTATTTTTATGACGTGAATATGTTCCTTCCTGCAAATGTTACAAGAGGCGCCGCAGAAGTCAAGTTGCCACTTGTATTTATGGCGGGAGAAGCCATTACATATTTTGTAGCAACTTTATCGCTATTCGGAACGGTATCGCGCTGGATCGAGCGATAATCTGATTTATACGTGAAGTCTACTGAACATCGAGACTATATTTTCACTGAATGTATTTTTAGATATTATTTTAGGGGTTAGACTTTCGCAGCTGCATCGCTATACAGCTACGACAAACGGTGGAAATTTTAAACCGCGCCATCTTACTCCAGAAAAGTGCCAATGGACACATACATAGTAATATTTATTTCTGTAAAGCGTGTTACATACGACGAAGATACCATAATAATGAATGAATGGACTAGAATGAGATAAGATTTTATTACTCATGACTTTCATTGCTGACAACCTCAGTGGCGCAGCGGGCGATGGAATTGACACATACATAGTAATATTTATTTCTGTAAAGCGTGTTACAGACGACAAATATACTATAATAATTAATGAATGGACTAGAATGAGATAATATTTTATTACTCATGACTTTCATTACTGACGACCTCAGTGGCGCAGTGGGCGAGAGTCCGCCTGCAACGCAGAGGTTGCGGGTTCGATTTCCGACTCGGAACAAATTTGTGTACGATCTGCAGAAAGTTCCGTCGGTCTGGGTGTTTTCTATCTATAATAAAAAAAATCTATCTATGTAAGTATTTATTGTATTAAATATATCAATTATCTAGTACCCTTAACACGAGCTTTGAGTAAATTACTTTGGGGCTAGATGATGCTGTGTGGATTCATAATCATCATCAGCAGCCTACGGAAGTCCACTGCTGGACATAGGCCTCCCCTATCCGTATCCAGGAAGAACGATTTTGAGCCCTTTCCATCCACCGACTACCCGCGATCCTAACAATGTCGTCAGTCCATCGGGTAGGAGGGCGTCCTACACTGTCCTGTGTGTCCTGTACTGTGTGTGTGTGGATTGTCCAGCATTATTTATTTATTTATTTATTGTCACCGCTAGAAACTATTTTCTTCACCGATTGAGAGAACGAAGAGGCTTTCATCCATTGAATTAAACCCGCTAACTTATGATTAGAAGGCGGGATCATACTAAGCCACAGGAGTGCCAAATATTTTTTTACATGTAAAGATTTTTTTACATATAAATTATATCATTTTTTTTTTATTTTAGAGATAGCTTAAGCTTAGAATCTTCTGAAACCTTCTCTACAAGATCCGGTAACTTATGAGATGCAATTTGTTTCTCGGATTAAAAGAGTGTGTTGAAAATAAAATTTCCACTTTATGTTGAAAGGTAGGTAGTAAGGCTGAAGTGAGAAAAATATGATCTTTTAGGTTTCTTAGATTTATATTCCTCAGTATTAGCCTGTAGTTCAAGACCTTGCCTTACTCCCTTACCCCCAAGCCTCCTTACCAATGCTTTGTATGGGTGAATTTAATTTTAATTCGTATTTTTTTGATACCATCATCTAACTTACCATTAACTGCTTAACTTCAGGTGTACTATATCAGCTATCTGGTGCCGCTAGCAGAAGCTTAGTTTAGATTAGGGCTAGATAGTACTGTTTCGAATGTCCACCAATATTTATTTATTTAAATTTTATTTTATCCCCCAACAGATTCCCAATGCCAGTTCGTTAAAAAATTATGTTCGATACAAAATTAATGGCGCAGACACTTTGATAGACTTAAGCCGATTTGAACGGCATATCCCTGCGTAGCTCATTTGTTTTTGTGTTTCACAAAGTTAATCCAAACATTTTACTACAGGGACCAAAAATTTCCTTCGAATATTCATTCTAAACTCGCAGCAATAAAGTTGTTTTTAGCGATCAGTGTAAAAATAAATTGCCTTTAAAAATCACATCGGCATTGTTAGGTCGATGGTAGAATATATTGTGCGATTTTGAAAAATATAGGTTCAACGCAATGCTGATGAAAATTGGGCCGCAATAAATAAATACTATAAATATTTTAGTTGTTTTTGGGGCGCTGAACTAGCAATATTAAAATAGCAAATATTAAAATCTGAATTTTTAACATTTCAAATTCCCATTCTTCGTGAGTAGAAAGAAAGAATAAATCAAATACCAAGCTAATGTTTTTTTGTTTGAACACTTTTCGCATCCCGTTAAAGAAGTCTGTTATAGCTACTGGACCACTTATAAAAAGCACTGGAGACAAGCTGTATACTTCAGAGGGGCTACCATGAGTTTAGTGCCGACCCTGGTCGGTCGTAGATAACAACGATCTACGCTGAATTTCAAGGAAATTAAACAACGGCATCTAGCGTATTCTTTGAGAATCTTAAGTGAAGCTTCTCAAAGAATGCGAATGATATTATATAAGAATATGCGAATGATAGTATATTTATAATAAGAATAATGATAAAAATATTAAGAATTTATAAGCAATATAAAAATAATATATTATGAGATTGAATTTCCTTGAAATGCGGTGTCTATTGATCGCGGTCGGCACTAGAACTCGTGATAGGCCCTCTGGACCTCACGAAAATACCTCTTCAAGACGTGACCACGATCTTCAGTTCTTATTCATATTCATTCATTCCTCCACATGTAACATTTTCTTAGATAAGTCAGTTAGCACGACAATGATCTTAAAAGTAGGAAAGTACATCACTGTAGGTAGTTATAAAGTACCGACCACAGAGAGAGAGCTGTTTTTTTATACTTCTGAGGTAGCAAACAAGCATACGGCACACCTGATCTGAAGTGGTTACCGTAGCATGGACGTTTTTAACACCGCGTCACACGTGTCACACTCGCGATGCTGACCCTTTAAATATGGAGGTCTACTTACCAATAACAGTAAGGTTGACCCTGGAGTTTCTGGTCTGCGCTTGCTTGAAATCCACCCGGCAGCGGTAGATCCCCTGGTCAGCCGCTCTGACGCGATCCACGCCTAGCTCCGCCGGTTTCCTCTCCGGCAGAAAGTACGCTCGGGAAGCGAACACGCTCTCGTCTGACCAGCGCTCCGCTACGCCAAAGTCTCTCTCTCTTGCGTCCACGCTGCAAAGTTGAGAAACATTTACCATCTATTCATAATCCCTGACATTATAAACGGCTCTATAGAGTATTCTTGTCACTGTCACTTTCATGCCAAGGAAAAGAGACAGCAATAAACTCAGCTGTTAAGCTTTAGGCGCGCTCAGTGACCATTAAGTTTAAGGGCCACAGTTTATAAGAAAGCAAGAGAATGTTTCGATATGGTGAAAGATTAAACTCATTTTGGAAAAATTGCAATCATTGTGTACAGTAAAAAAAATAATTTCATCGATACAAGTTTCCCTACTCAAAAGCTTGCAGTATAAAATTAGTGAAGCAAACTTTTGAGTAGTAATACTTGGGGCTTGCCTTAAGGACACATCCTCAACTGGGATAAGGAGAAGACGTATACCTCAGGAAGGATGACAGGGTGACATAGTCGAGTCATCTGGTAAAGAATGGACGAAGAAAGCAATAGAAATTTTGGAAGCTGTTTTAGGAGGTCTATACCCAACATGGGTTTTCAGTTATCAGATTTAGGTATTCTTTAACACGTTACTTTTTTAAGAACAATAAAGGCTTTTTTGATTTTATTTTTATTTGTTTATTGGCTAGTTGGAAACTACATGTAAATGTAGATCAGCTGCTTAACCGCGAATCCATTATGATGAAAACTTTGATGCCGCCATTTTTATATTTATTCTGTGGCTTTGCTTGGTCAGCATCGCTCCCACTGCTTTCTTTTTATCTGCAATATTCCTTAGATTTGATTGAAATGTAACAAGTTTCTAGTACGCCATCCAAAAGTCGACAAGTACATCGACAAAACCAGCTATTTCATATCAAAGTTCACTGGCTTTCACAAAGTTGCAACGTCAAAGGCATCGATACATCTTTTACATCGACGCGAAAGTAGCACTCCAAACTTTGTCGTATGCAAGTCGCGGAGTGTGGTATGTACTAGTATCTAGGTATTGCTTACTGGAAACAGATAGATCACGCACCCTAACCAACCATCTTATTCTAGGCTCTTCTCCATCCAAGGTTGTTTCTAAGAGATCGCTTTTTAGCGATAACACCGTCCATGTACATGTGATTTTATATTATTGTTATATTTTTTTCTATTTTTGTTAACTTTAAGGTGTGCAATAAAGAATTTTCATTCCTTCATTCATTCAACTGAAAAACTGAAACAGCTTCACAACTTTGATCCCCAGGTACGGTAGATATCCCTTCAGATCTCCCAGTACCAAGTAGGTTCAAGATTAGTAGGTTTCTTCAAGATTCTTTGAGGATGTCTACGGGGGGTAGTCAGAGGTACGTCCAAACATTACATTTGGCACATACCCACATTTTGCAGTAGTTAGTAGTGTCATACGTGACAGGTTGCAAGCCCATCGCCGCTGTTAGAATACTAACTGGTTTCCTCACGATGTTTTCATTCATTCAAGTTTGATAAAAATGTCATATTGGTGGAATCCGCGCGACTACGTTCGCTAGACGCAGACTATTGATAAGGTAGTCCCCGCTCGCATTTTTTCAAACCAAAAATAAAAATTTATTTACTTTTTCAAACTGTAGGAAAACTTGTTGAATTCAAAATAATATTTTTGGAGAACCTTTGTATTGCTAGTTTCCGAAACGTCAATTCTTTTACAGCGGTAAGTAGCTTCCATTTTTTATGAAAGACTGTTACGTCATAAAACTGATAAAACGATTTTATCCCTGTAGTTAAATTAAGGTAGAACTTTTACCAAAACTGTCCTTAGTTAATCACTTTTTTGTCCCCTAGAAAAATTCAGGTATGGTTATTGATAGCTGTTATTAAGAATCATTCCTAAAACATTTTTTTAAGAGCCAGTTTAGAATTTACGTTTAGTTTTTTGCTCTGACAAGCCTGTGTTGTGACCTAGCTGCTTCCTACCCAACTTTTCCAAGAAGCTTTCATGGCTTCTTAGGACCTCATACCAGCAAGGGACAGAGACAATTCAATTCCAAAGTTTCTAGCTTGCATACCTCTCGCATAGAATTTTTCTCAAGAACTTTTATAAAACTGAACAGTTTTTTATTATTATTTGTAAAACCTGAAGAGGTCTTTTTATTTGAGTAGACGGTAAAACGAGAGAGGGGACTGAGAAATGATTAGAAAGCAAATGAATGGGTTTGCTTTTCATTAATGTATGGTAAAAATACCCCGACGTATATTGCTCTCATATTTTTTATGCAACTAGCGACTGCCTGCGGTTTTGCTCGTGTTGTATAGGTACAGTTTTGCTGCGGTGATTGCTTATAAACGATTTAATTGTCAATAGCTAAATTTTGGTTCAGTACCCACTGGACCCCCATAATTGGACTTACCCACACGATAGGACCCATTTGTCCTCCTATCAAAAACATGGTACCTACTGGACCTTAATATAGGCTTTTTCTTTTAGAACGTTACAGTACAGTCGTGCAGAAAAGTAAAATAGAGAACTAAAAAAAGGTTACAAATGAAAATATTTTTAATATTTAAAACATTTGTCATCAGTAACAAAACTACTTAATAATCAAATCACATAGCTTTTTCATTACTTTTAAAGACAGTAGAGAATATTTTTTTTATTATAAATGCCCTAGAGGATTTTACCTACAGCTGTTTGTTTACCTCAGAAATAAAAATATAAATAAGGCAAAGTCAAAATGTATTTATTCAATGAAATCACAAGGATCATTTTGATTTTATCGTCTTAAAAAAATGTCTTAAAGCTAATTGACTCTAGGTAATTCCATGCGACAAAAGCCAAAAAGAACAGGCAAGAAACTTACTTAGATAGTGCTGTGTGGAAAGTCCACCAATATTTATTTTAATTATTTTTTAAGTACCTGTAAATAGGCGTGCCCAAGTCCTCCTTATACCACAGCACTAGAAGTACCGCATCCTCCTCCCCCGAGGTCTCGATATCGCACGGTAGATATACCGGCTCACCGGCCACCGCCACCACTTGTGTCATCGGCACTGTAACAAAGAGAAACGTTTCATTAAAACTTTGTCAGAGTCAAAGTCAAAATATGTTAATTCAATAAAATCACAAGGACCATCTTGAAACGTCTTAAAACTAGGTGACTCTAGTGCCAGTTCCAAGCGACCAACATCTAGAAGAACAGGCATCAAACTCTTTGTAAAATTAATACCAAGTTTAATAGATCGCCAATTGTTTTTTTAACCTTATGCATCAGCAAATGGCCCAATTCATGTTAAGTGGTAATCATCTTTAACAAAGCATTGCCTTGTAAGTTATGCACGGTGGTACGTGTCCAACATGCACTACCTTGCGTCCATTTACTTGAGACAGACTGTTGATTTCAGACACAAAGATGTAGCCGCATTTGCATGTAACTTTACCGGCAACCTCCCTTCAAATCGAAACATAGCACCCTGGATAGTGATAAGTTTTTTTTACAACCTAAAACTTGGAAGGAAAAAATGCAGTGATCTCATTATTATTCTAAAAGCTGCTTCAAGCGAAGCGCTACGACCATTTCAATAATAGTGCCAATAAGTCCAGGATCGGATAAATCCAATTATCGTCAAATCTGGCGACTTCTTAATTGTTGGCAACGTAGCTTGCCACCAAAATGGCATGAACGCCATTTTGTTCGGCCCATCCCACTCGTTGACGTAGTTGCTTGGCCTATCCGCCTATCCAAAGAAACGAACTTATTATTTGGAAAAGACTCAATGTCATGTACCTACTATCTTAGCGGCTCTGGGAAGTGCTATTATTATTTGGTTAGGTGTAGGTGTGAATGCATGCAATACTATACAATTGTCATATTCACATATTTGATTACGAATCTAGATCTAAGAAAGTATGTACTGTAACTTTTTTATTATTGCATAATTGATTGTAATCTGTTTTGTGAATTTAAATAAATAAATAAATTCGTAAATAAATTGTGAAGAGATTGGAACACAAATATTCTGAAAAATTTGACTTAAAGAAGGAGCTTTACGACGACGCGACGCGTAGTTTTTTGATGTAAACTTGCGCCCGACTTAATAATAAAAAAGTTAAAAAATACGCTTTCAAATTCATTGAATAACGTGAAACAAAACTTTTGCTGGAAGGAAATATAAAGCAAAACGTCATCTGTGAGAATTTACCAAATCTAATATTTGGACGTACTTCTTACCCCCTTAGCAATGAATTATAGGTACTAAGAGATCAGAGGTGAAAGTATATTGATGCATAAGGGAAGGTTCATATCTGACGGAACATGCGTCGCGTATTATCGGTCGCGTAACGCCAGAACAGACAAACGTATAGAAACACACTTGACCGTTCACACTCAACCGATACGTTAGTGCGACCGATGATACGCTCGACGTATTTTTCCTCAGATATGAACCTTCCCTAAAGATACATTTCAAAGCGTGAAATTTAAGGTAAATAATACCACAAGCAAGTATTTCAGTTCCCCCAGAAAATAATGTGTCCAGAGGTCTTTGCGTACATTGCGCGCGCATTCAATCACGCATTCAATCCACTGATAGATTCGAGTTAGCACAGTAAGGGTACGACGGTACGATCAATGAACTGTCATCCCGATTTATAGTCCTGATTCCGGGTTCAAAGTGGTTAGTGAGCGCTAGCTGGAAATGTATTTGCAACGGGCTTACTCAATGCTTACTTTGTGGATAACTTTCAATGCGGTTTAAGCAGAAGCGATATACGCTTTGTATACTCGTATCTGCGTTCAGAAAAAAACAGAAACAGCTTCACGACTTTGATCCCCAGGCACGGTAGTAGATATCCCTTCAGATCTCCCAGTACCAAGGGTACTAATTCAAGATTCTTTGAGGATGTCTAAGGGGGGTTAGTCAGAGGTACGTCCAAACATTACATTTGGAACATACCAACATTTTGCAGTAGTTAGTATTCCATACGTGACAGGTTGCAAGCCCATCGCCGCTGTTAGAATACTAACTGGTTTCCTCACGATGTTTTCCTTCACCGTTTAAGAGCACTGGCATTGCGCACATAAATTTTTTGATAGAAAAATCCATTGGTGCACGACCGGATTCGAACCTGCGACCTTACGATTGGAAGGCGTTCCTTGTATATTTTTTTTTAGATTTTGAGAATTGCTATAATAATAATAATTATTATAATTTATTTATTAAATCAGACAACAATTATAGGTCCATGGTGTTAGTAATAGAATTAAAAGTAAGCATAGGTTAGTAATTTATAACTAATAGTGATTTGGTCCTCTGGATGAGCTTCCATACCGGAGGACAATTTAGCTTTTCATCGATCGCATGTAGGATGCCGTTGCTACTTCCAAGCAATCTGTTCAGAGGCGAAGCTGCAGTTGTTATTATAATAAAACGAATTTCATTTCAAACATTATGTGTTTTATCAACTTACTAAATAGGTGCATAAATTACGAGTAAGATATAATTATTATATGAGATATAATATACAGATATGAGGGGATGTCTACTGTGCCGTGGCATCTATGTCGTGAAGCTGTTCTAGTTTATTGTATTTTAATAATTATTTAAAATGCATCTTTGCTTGCATGTTACAGACAAAGTTAAAGTCAAAATATATTTATTCAATAAAATCACAAGGACCATCTTGAACCGTTTTAAAACTAGGTGTCTCTAGTGCCAGTTCCACGCGACCAACACCGAGAAGAACAGGCAACAAACTCGGCTTGGTATCTATCGCTCTTTTGTATGATCCTCGTTACAATGTAATAAAATACCTACACTATTGAAGCTATATAATACATTAATCTAACAGAAAAAGGAAAAGTAAACAGACAGGTGCGGACAAATACAAACACCACACGGGTGAAGCCACGGATAACATCTAGTCTTTTATAAAATACAGCCAAGCAGAAATCTTGTAAATATATCATCAATATTTTAACAAAGTTAAGAAACTGTCACTTTTAGCACTCTTTATTCAAAGAATTAAAGTTAAAAATCGCTCTAAAAGTTCGGCATTATCTTCGAACTTTCACTGTCTTAGTCAAACCATGGTTTTATAACTAACGGGTGGCCGTCATTTTACGTCCGTAACAACAGTAGAGTTTTAGTTCTTTTAGGTTCAACCGTGTACAAGTGGCACCTATAGATTTAATATCTGGTGCTGCGGCCCGATTACACTAATGTCTGGCTATCGAGATGGCTTTCAGTTTGACATTTGATTCAAATAGTGTACACAATTATAAAGGATGGATGGAAATCAAAATGTCAAACTGAAAGCTATCTCGATAGCCAGACATTAGCGTAATCGGGCCGCTGAGCGGAGATTTTGTGCAATCCTTTTGGTTAATATTTCTCCGTTTCTCCGCTCCGCAGCCTCGCTCCGGGTCAATGGACAGGCAGTCCAGTACTATTGTTTCCGTCATCTCACCAAGGTTGAAGCTTTTTGAGAAACCGCCTCTATTAACCCTTGGAAGAACCTTTTCGATTCTCAAGTTGTGTGATAGATGGAATCGATCTTAAGAGCGTTAGACACTTTTCAAATAGTACTTTTATGGGATAAAGTTACGGATAAGCAGATGGCCCTGATGTTGAGTGGTTATCTCTTCGTATAACAGTTGAATTACTGAACAAATCACGTACTACGTCCATCACTGTAAGACTGAAGCTATGGTAAGTCTCATGCGGTCTCACCGGTGGTCTAGTGGGAGTGACCCTGTCTTCCGATTACAAGCACGTTGGTCCCGTCGTGCGTGACTTACGAGGCAATGCTTTGTTATAGGTGATGGTAAGTACCATCAGATGGGCCATCTGCTTGTTCCATCAGCTAGTTGTATAGAAAAAATGAAGCTATTTCTTTTTTAATTCTCTCGTCGAGGAATCATGCTACTGTTTAAAACACAGACTGCCATGTAGACTGTCAATGAACTCAGACCACCGCCAGCTACTACGACTACATAGGCGTTGGCAACACCTAATATTTCTCTCGCTCGCACGATTAGACATTTTGAAAGATATAAAATCACAAATTCCAATTTTTATTAGATTTATAGTGTTTACTACACTTAAGAAAATCACAAAGATTTTTAAAATGTCACAAAAGTTATTCTCCGAGCGGGATTTGAGCGGGTTCAAATCCCGCTCGGAGAATAACTATTGTGACATTTTAAAAATCTTTGTCACAAATTCCAATTTTGAAAAATCGCAAACAACCACTTTGTGTGCAATCACATTGCGCATAGTTTGGTAAAAATTTCATTTTGATTGACGCAAGTTTTCCTACTCAAAAGTTTGCTTGAGTACGAAAACTAGAAAAGCAAACTTTTAAGTAGGAAAACTTGTATTGATCATAATGATTTTTTTACTGAACTGTGCGCAATGTGATTGCACACAAAATGGTTGTTTGCGATTTTTCGAAAATGGGTTTAGTGATTTTATATCTTTCAACAAGTCAAAACGTGCGAGCGAGAGTCACATTAGCTCTTGTCTTCGTCTTAAATATTTTTGAAGGTGACAACATTTTTTAGGCACATAAAACTTACAGTAGTAGGTATTTTACATGTTACAAGTAAAAAAAAATGTTTGCTGATTAAACTTGTGTTGCAAAGTACTCCGTGGGTTGTTGGTTTCGGCTGAACTCAAGAAATTTCAATGCGGATGCCGTTACCCGCTACATAAAGCCACCTCCGTTTTGTGTATTTTGAGGAGCGTTACTGGCTATGCGAATTTCGAAGCTGAATTTTGCAGGTGTATTTTTGGAGCAAAATGCTGTTATTTTTAAAGCTAGGTCACTTATCGTTTTTCGTCACGGAAAGTGTATTTTGTATCACTCGACTCCCGCTAGATGGTGCAAAATGTTTTCGAAAATTTTGACGTGTCTGTTTGTTCTGCGGGTCATGTTTTAGTTTTTTATGATTTCGTTTCGTTTGCAGCTGAGCCGGCTTTATACAGATACACGCCCATAGTGTATTTTATTATTTCGCTTGTCTACTTTTTCAAGGACAAAAACCGTAATGTGACTTGTAAATATCATTTTAGCAGTAATAGTACTTATGTAGTAGAATTAAATATTATTAATAAAAAATAGTCATCATTAGAACCATCAAAACAAATGTTTTTTAGCACAAAAAATGTATGCGCACAGTTCCAGTACTCTCAGTCGGTGAAGGAAAACATCGTGAGGAAACTATATCGTAGAACATAAAAGTTCTAAACATTGTGTCAAGTGCTTAAAAGGAGCCGTGAATGAGGTGGAAAAAAAAACGATTTCGAAAGAAACTAGTGACACATTAAGAAGATGAAGAATTAAAACCTATTCTTACTGAAACACAAGAAGCAATTAATTACAATAATAACAACTTTGGTACCGATATTAAATAACCTTTGAAACATTGCGATTCTATCTTGAAACAAAAGAAAATCGAGATAATAAATATTATGGAAGTTCTTTGAGTCAACTCGATGGATTTTTCCAGCACATTGTCTCTTTGTATCCGGACTGGACGCCGAGTAACCGGACCGGACAAGGAGCATCCGGACGTCCGACCGACCGGACTTATGTACGGTTGTGTTGAATTTAGTAGCTAGTTTAAACTTTCTTGGATGATTATTTTATTTAGCTTGCGATCGTTTTCTCTTACCTTTTTTGGTAAATTTCTTCACCAATAAAGAGTTATTCTATTTATATTATAGAGCACTATAGCTCTTTGCGTCCAGGAAGGTTCTACCACCATGATTATTTCTGCCGCCAAGCAGCGTTGCTGTGTTACGGGTTGTTAATAGCGTTGTCAGTAAAATAACAGGCACATACTTAACATCTGTCTCAAATTGATGGACGCAGAGCAGTGCATTGTAGGGCAAGTTCATATCGTGCATGACTTGGTGATGACCACTTAACACCAGGTAGAAAATCTGCTTAATCTTTCTCGTTGGTCGCGTGGAAGTGGCATAGAGTCACCTAGTTTTAAGACGTTTCAAGGTGATCCTTGTGATTTTATTGATAAAACATATTTTGGCTTTTACTTTTCCATCAGCAATAATAAACTGTCTATTTAAATTTATTGTTTAGACCTAAATTTAAAGTAAAATTTTTGGTTTTAGTTTTATCTTATTCTCTCTCTCTCATTCTTATTCTTATTCTTCCTAGTGCAGCTATAAAATCATTTCGCTGCTCGTTTTATCGTAGCAAGCCATTCTTTGCTCTCATAAACTACATCGTGAGCGTGAGGAAGTCTAACGGAACATCAGCCTTCACACTTGTTGGTAGTAGCCCTACCTTCTTCGCCGTAGGGCGTGGGTTCGAACCCCACCGAGAACTATTTGTGTGATGAACATAGATGTTTGTTCTCTGTTTGGGTGTAATTATATATTACTAGTTGCGCCCCGCGGTTTCACCCGCGCTGAATTAAATCCCGGTAGCTTATGTGCTATTCCAGACTGTAGTTTATGTCTCTGCCAAGTTTCATCCAGATCTGTTCAGCCGTTCCGGCGTGAAAGATTAACAAACATCCATCCATACTCACAAACTTTCGCGTTTATATTATAGATAGATAGATAGAAAATACTTTATTGCACACAACTTAAGAATACAACAAATAAACAAACTTAAAACTAAAAGTACAATGGGCGGCCTTATCGCTAAGTAGCGATCTCTACCAGACAACCGTTGGATGAAATGGACTCAAGATTATAGTACTAGGCTAAGTAATATTTATTGTATTTAATAAAGGAACAGTAGGTTTTTCTTAATTGTGTAATAAGTTTATATTTAAACACAATTATTAACGAGACGAGATTAACCCCCGGTTTCTGAAAGCCCGGTCAAAGCTAATCGGCTGTCAACTCACTTGCTATCTCTACCCAATTTGAAGTTAAAGCTGAAATAGCAAGTGACTTGACAGCCGATTAGTGTTGATCGAGCTCTCAGAAACTGGGGGTAAAGTTACATAATATAATATTAATTGTCACCCTTTAAATTACTCACCAATTTCCTAGAAGGTACGCAAACCCTTAAAATTTTCTTACCGAAATACAACTTCCCATCGAAAACAAATGAAAAAGAAGCAACATAAAACTGCACACAATTTTCTGTTCCCAGTTTAGTAAAATGTCGGCCGGACCCAACATATATCCTACAAACATGACGCATAGATGTGACGTTCGGAAATAGCATTTCCTGAGTGTAGCGGCCGTTGTGATCTCGACTGTGCTTCGCTTTACAATACACAGCGCATACGAGTATATTACAGAGATAGTCACACCCCCGGTTTCTGAAACTCGATCAACACTAATCGGCTGTCAAATCACTTGCTGTTTCAGCTTTTACTTTAAATTAAACAGAGATAGCAAGTGACTTGACAGGCAATTAGTGTTGATCGCGCTTTCAGAAACCTGGGGTAAGAGATCACAGTCTTAATTTATTGAAATCCAAAAAGCGTGAAAAAATCACATAAATTTAACCCCTTGTTCAGAAAATTTAAATAGGGACATTATAAAAATATCTATCTATGTAAGTATGTAATGTATTAAATATATAATATAGTACCCATACTACAAGCTTTGAGTAGCTTACTTTGGGGCTAGATGGTGCTCAGCTCAGATGGTCCACCATTATTTATTTATTATAAAATCTTATTTGTAGATTTAAAAAGTTACACAGGTACACATGGACACAGATCAATCTACACAGCGACTGAGTAAATTTTGTACTAAAATATCTTAGTACAAAATTTATTCAGTATTAGTCACTATAGATAGATAGATAGATAACTCTTTATTGTTCACCACACAAAAACATAGTACAGAGTAAAAGCATATATTTAAGGTAAAACAATGGGCGACCTTATCGCTGAGAGCGATCTCTTATACATATACTATTGACGACCTCTGTGGCGCAGCGGGCGAGAGTCTGCCTGCGACGCTAGAGGTTGCGGGTTCGATTCCCGCCTCGGAACAAATTTGTGTACGATCTGCAGAAATTTGCTCCGTTGGTCTGGGTGTTTTCTATGTATATAATAAAAAATATCTATCTATGTAAGTATATAATGTATTAAATATATCAGTCATCTAGTACTCATAACACAAGCTTTGAGTAGCTTACTTTGGGGCTAGATGGTGCTGTGTGGATTGTCCAGCATTATTTATTTATTATTTATTTACTATAATGCGTATGCTATACTAAATGTTAAAAAATACAAAATATAAACACTGAATATAAAATCATTAACACTGAAAAAGTCATCAAAAATTCACTCAACTGATCTCAAGAACCCTTCGCTTGGCAACAGGAAATACCGACAGTGCACGTGAAGGGCTCTCAAAAATTTGGCTGCAAAATTGGACACAATTGCAAGTCAACCAGAGACCTAAATAAATAGATAAAGATGCCTTTTAATTATTCAAATGTCCCACTGCCTAGCAGCGGATCGGGTCCAAAACTCGAGGCGAAACACTTCGATTCTACACGCTCTGTGTAACAGAAGAAAGTTGAATTTAGCCTGTAACGCTACTGAATAGGGACGTAGCTATTTCCTTTTGGTATATTGGTACTTTATTAAGCTTTTTGCCAGTTTAGAGCTTGCAGTTTGAGAGTAATAACGGTTTTAAGCAATTTTGCTGACGACAGAAAGATTGGATTATGTGGCGGTGATAGCTTGATTTACATAGTGATAAGCATCATAGATTGATATTATTTTGTTTAAAAACTGAAACAGCTTCACAAATTTGATCCCCAGGCACGGTAGATATCCCTTCAGATCTCCCAGTATCAAGTAGGTACTAATTCAAGATTCTTTGAGGATGTCTAAGGGGGGTAGTCAGAGGTACGTCCAAACATTACATTTGGCACATACCCACATTTTGCAGTAGTTAGTATTCCATACGTGACAGGTTGCAAGCCCATCGCCGCTGTTAGAATACTAACTGGTTTCCTCACGATGTTTTCCTTCACCGTTTAAGAGCACTGGCATTGCGCACATAAATTTTTCGATAGAAAAATCCATTGGTGCACGACCGGATTCGAACCTGCGACCTTACGATCGGAAGGCGGGGTCACTCCCACTAGACCACCGGTGCTCTTAACCCGTGTTCTTCTTAACCGGTGTTTAGGTTTAATTAAACTGGGTTTTGGAATGAAATATCTTTTAGACAAGGACTGAATTGCCGGAAAATAAAGAAACCTATATTATCGATATGACGTCATACCGTTTTATTCCGGTTACCCGAAAATTTCAATAGCATAGTGCGGTACCGAAAAGTCGGTATTGAAACAAGAAACGGTTAAAAATCGTTAGCAACTTAAGGGTCTGGTGACAGCGGCTCGCAATTTCGAGGTGCGATTGGCTATTATTTCATTTTATTTCATTTCGGAGAGGTTGTTTGAAAGAATAACTCTAAAGTGACACGCATAAATACTGTTCGAACACAAATAATACAATAATATAAGGGAAATGTGCTTGAGTCAGAAATCATTTTGGTATTAGGTAAACGTAAGACCAAACATTCTAATACCAAAATGATTTCTGATTCGGGCATGTTTCCCTTATATTATTGTATTATTTGTGTTCGAACAGTATTTATGCGTGTCACTTTAGAGTTATTCTTTCAAACAACCTCCCCGAAATGAAATAAAATGAAATAATAGCCAATCGCACCTCGAAATTGCGAGCCGCTGTCGCCGGAGCCTTAAACGCATAGAATGGTTTTCTATGACGAGTCGTTGCGCCCGCACCGCGCTTTTTCTTATTTTAGCTTCATTACAAGGTGGTTAACTAGCGAAATAGCCTTACTTCTATTAGACAATGGTATCCTCGTTTTGCGGTATTTTTAACCTTATACCTTATGGAACCGCCTTCAGTGCCTGCTTTTAAATCTTTTGCAAGCTTATAACGGGAACTAGTTTCAGTTAGTCAGTGTTTTTTTAAAGCTTATACATTATTTAATGTCGAATCATTAGTTAATCACTGATTTAATAATGTCTTTTATATTTTTAGATGGCTTATTCTTTACGTTTTTTCCCAGTTCTGTTTCTATTACGTAGTGAAACTCCCAACATAGCTTTATGCTTGTAAATGAGAATGAATCGTTTATTTGCTTAAATGAGTGTAAACAACTTCTTAATAAAAATATAAAGCGCTGCAATTATTTACCATTTTCGGGTTAAATTATTTTGGAAATGCTGAAACTTAAGAAAAGGTATTTTTGTAATAATTTCCCATTTTTTTTATTATAAAATTTATTTATTAAGGACAATGTGCCTAGTACCTTTCAAAGTTCAATTCACCAAGACGGTTTCAAAGTTATCTTTGTAATACAATCAATTATACTCCGATCATGCGAGCAACGCTGACAGTACCTTCAAATTGTATTTTCACATTGCATTTTGCGGTCGAAACAAATACGCATGACTGAACTCTCTAACGAAATAACATCAACGGGGTGCGGTGTGTTCTGATATCAAAGCTGAGTTACAGAGGTAGAAGAAGGTTTGGACTCTGAATAGTCAAATTTCAATATAGTGTGGCCTTTCAATTAAAGCAATGTAAAATGAACTTTATGCTACTGATTAAAGAAGCAGTTTCGCAAAACCAACGTGTCGTAAGTAAAATGAGATTTAAGTAGCAACTATCTGGTTCCAATAATTATTTCTAAGCTTAAATGTATTGTATGAAATTCCAACAATATTTATTAAATTATTATCCTGCTTCATTCCCAGTGTGTCCCAAGCAAAACCCTTTCAAAATAGGATTTACACGGACGGTATTGGTTCAAAAGCTTTCAAGCTAGATTTACTGGATTCGGGCAATCCAAAAGCCTCTTGACCGGTACTGATCATTATGAAACGATACTTCATCCGAGGGTTTGGTATGCGAAACCAAATCTGTTTGTGAGGATGCATAGTTTGCATAAATACTGCCCTCACATGTCAGTTACTTATAGCTCTGCCTCTTTGTAGGCCGTGAGTTCGATCCCCACCGAGAACCATTTTTGTGATGTACACGGATTATCAAGATGTTTTATGTATCTTCTTTCCGACTACTGAAAACCGTAAAGATTGGAAAGGAGACAGGGAGGCCTTTGCCCTGCAGTGGGACGATGCAGGCTGAAATGAAGAATAAGAATAGTATGAAGAATAATAAGTAGATTTTAATAATTACTATTAGTATTTTTCACAAGCATCTGTTTTGACCAATATTCCTTACTCTTACAATCTTCTCCATCCTAGCCTTCAGTGATAAAACCGCCCGTAGTACATTACATACGTTTGGTCTCTTTGAACGGTGGCTTAGTGTATTAAAATGAAGGCAATTATCTCAAACAAACACACTGTAAAGATTGATCAAAAGGACCCATAAATAGCTGGTTATAAATAGATATCTCTCCCATAAATTGAGACAGCGGGTACAGGGTGGTCTGAAAAAAGTTAATTACTTTTATTTTTTGACGTTTCTAACGTACGTGACTTTCGAGGCCATTATTATGCTTTGCTATTTCGTAGTTTGCTATAATATTATATAGGTGATGGCCTCATGTACCTGTAATACACTGGCGACCACACTCTTCAAACCGAAACACAGCGTTGCTGCTTGGCGGCAGAAATAGGCGTGGTGGTAATACTTCCCTGGACGAACCGCACAAAGTGCTGTACAACTCTTGATGCCGTGATGCTTTGAAAATAATATAACCGTGCGACACCCCATACTTATTTTAATTATCTGAGCTTAGAATTTTTTAATTAAAAGCACAAAGTTTGCACACGAGATGACGGTTGCCGAATTAAGGGGCTTTTATGGGCAGCCTCGTTTTATGTGATTAAAAAAGTTTCTCCTGGGACATAATTATATTTGGCAACTCATGGTGACAGAAGTTATTGTGACATTTGGGATACTGGCAGACCTTAGCTAAAATGATTTTGACAATTAATAACTGTATGTACCTAGTATTATACTACTATTTTTTGTCATGTGTGTGTACATTTAATTTTTTTTTAAATAAATTATTATTATTATTATTAAATTATTATTAAATTAAATATTAGAGTGGATTTAAAAATAAAAACTTTACTTCTCTTATACTGTGTTTTGATGGCTAATAGAGATCCATACTTCCATTTTTAGTTTAAGAAAAAGATTGCAAAATTTCAATAAGTAGAACAGGTTTAGGTACCTACCTAAACCTGTACTTACTACAAACATGCAAATGTTGTAACTATTGAATTATTATACTGTAAAGTTTAGTTAGTTTCATACAGTTTTTATGCGCATTTAGTTATCCCGTAAGTTGGCGCTGTCTAAATACTAATACTGGCATCTCAGTCTGAGGTGCCATTCAAATTTGGACTTTAGATTACCAAGGTTATGATCTTTTTTATAACTGACAAGATTTTAATTATTTTGTTAGTAAGCTGTTTCAGAGAATCGGTACCATTGGTAGGAGGTATTATTGCGGGAATTCTAAATCTAATTTAGCAAGATGGCCGTGCAATAACCGCTGACGGCGATCAGGTTATTTATTGGGCGGCCTAGGTCTTGCCCCTTTGTTTATGGTATTAAAATACCTACAGGCAGTAGTATTTCATTAAACTTCAGTCGAAAACGCTTTAATTCTACGGTTACGACATACAGTAGCGAATCGGTGTTGAACTTAGTAGGAAATAATAAAAATTTTACGACAGTGAAATGTTATTTTTAGCTGTATTTTTACTGTTGTGTTAGTATTGATTTACGATGCGTGTTTCAAGTACCTCTATTTTACGGTTGAAATACGGCTCCTTTCATGACTCTCATGATCTAATAAAACATAATCTACTACATATTTATGCAGTTCTAGTATTTTTATGCCAGTGCTCTTAAACGGTGAAGGAAAACATCGTGAGGAAACCAGTTAGTATTCTAACAGCGGCGATGGGCTTGCAACCTGTCACGTATGGAATACTAACTACTGCAAAATGTGGTTATGTGCCAAATGTAATGTTTGGACGTACCTCTGACTACCCCCCTTAGACATCCTCAAAGAATCTTGAATTAGTACCTACTTGGTACTGGGAGATCTGAAGGGATATCTACTGTACCTGGGGATCAAAGTCGTGAAGCTGTTTCAGTTTTTCAGTTTTTTTCTAGTATTTTTCGTAGACGCTAATGTACTTCTCTCTCACACATTTCAACATTTCTGAAGATATAAATTCATTAGATGAAGTTATGAAACATTTAAAGCACCCGTTTCAAAGAATAGCGTTAAAATAATAGTTTCAAGTATGATTAACTTTAGTTATGATTTTATTGATAATGCTATTTTCCGAGACTAGGCCGGTGAAAAGCTCTTCTCCAAAACGTGGAATGTTAAAATTTACGAGGGAATAGTGAGGCATGCTACATAATTATCTCCACAAGTATTGAACATATTATGTCTTTTTTAAGTCAATGACATGGAGTAGGCGAAGTAAGCTGTGAGATGGTGTGGAATTGCTAGGCAGCCAATTAGATAAGATAAGATAAGATAAGATAAGATAATGTTTATTTCAGACAAAAAAGAGATACATATGAGTTTACAGAGGTCTTATTCTAGGGATTTTAGCTTATCAGGCAATCTGGCACACATCAGCTCACACAATTCCATCTAAACTCCTGCCCCAAGCACCACAGTGAAGTCTGTGACCCTAATTTTGGCCTTTGGGTAATCAACTTGCGTTTCTACGAGCGTTGAACTGCCCATTGTGACTTCAACTTGTGTGATGCAACATTGTGATTAATCAACACTAAGTTATAACCAACTTCGGGTTATCTGTTTATAAAAAAGAGACTACAACAATAAAAAAAATGTTATCTTGATTCTGGTTTTCGGCAAAACAAAGAAACACTCCTAAGAATTTATAAAAACATCAATTTATCCAGCATTTCAAAAATCCCACGAACTTGAGGAATTTAAATTAAGAACCGGTACAAAGATTTCAGTGCGACGCAAAACCATCGGATGCAGAATTATTCCAACAATTTCATTTAACTTCGGTTTGCGGTATCAAAGACTAGGGAAGCAGTATAGACTACAAAAAGTACAGCTGGATTACTTAATTTTCATACTTCTTGCTTACGGAACAAGCAGGTGCCCCACCTGCTTTTAAGTGGTAACTACCACCTACACTAAAGTATTGCCACACAAGTCACACAAGATAAGAACAAAAGATCGGCGACGATAATCCAAAAATCGTGGATCAAACGCCACTAGTTAATAGATGGGGTCATCAGCTGCAAAAATTATTCTACGGGAGTTCCTTTGAGGTCAACCCCTGCAGAGCTATAATTTATTTTGTGATTTTTAAGAAAATTCTCTTTTTTTACTAATTCTTATTAAAATATGAAAAAATCTCTATAATCTAACTACTAATCTAAATAATCAAAATAAATTTTAGCTCTGCACGGTTTGACCTAAAGGACCTCCCGTAGAACAATGTTTTGCAGCAGATGACCCAGTCTAAAGTGTACCAGCTGATTGCTCCACACTGTGGCATGCTCTCTGCGGAGAGTATAATTTTATTATCGTTTTATGCTAAGGCAGACCCATGTTCAGATGGTGTCTGTTTTATGGCATGTTTTTGTCCTATTGCGACGGTTTCGCTGACCTTTGGATAGTAAAATGCACATGGAGATGATGTACTGCTAAATATTGAGCATTGTGTACAATTTTAAATCTTCTTTTGCAAGGTTTTGAACCACTCTCCTGAAATTGCATAATTCTGGTAGATTTATAAAGTGAAAACGAGTTATAGATTCTAATAGGATTGTTTAGTTAATTTCTTAGTTCTTCTTGGTTGTAGCTTTGTTGGAGAGTGGTTGTAGTCAGGACAGTGGCTTTTTTGTCAAATTGCGCTACTCCACTTGCACCGTTGATGCCGCAGGGGAATATCGATGACTGCCTTGACCTATGTCTGAGATTTTTTCGTTTTCAATTCAAAAACGGCCTGACGAAACGAAAAACACAACTTCGTCTATCAAATGGGTGATCTGCTATATCATAGTACAGAGTAGTATGGACTTGCTATGATTTTGGTATAAGACATGCTTATACCCAAATCATATCATTGATGATCGTTCTCAGAAATAAAATACATACAAAAACAATATTGACGACCTCAGTGGCGCAGCGGGCGAGAGTCCGCCTGCGAGGCAAGAGGTTGCGGGTTCGATTCCCGCCTCGGAACAAATTTGTGTACGATCTGCAGAAATTTGTTCCGTTGGTCTGGGTGTTTATGTATAATAAAAAATATGTATCTATGTAAGTATATAATGTGTTAAATATATCAGTCATCTAGTACCCATAACACAAGCTTTGAGTAGCTTACTTTGGGGCTAGATGATGCTGTGTGGATTGTCCAGCATTATTTATTATTATTATTATAATATTAGGTTAGATTTAAGTACCATCTATTTCACTGGACGCTAGTATAACGGTGTTAACCCAATGTGACAGTAAAGGACTGTCAAACTATCGGTTGCAAACATTTATTTTTTTTATTTTTTTATTTTATTTATTTATTTATTACTTCTTGTGTAGAAGTAATGTTTTTGATAAATAGGACAAAATTTTGCAATAATTTCCAAAACGACTTTAATACACGCCTGTTCAGCAGCCAATTCGACATAATCTTAAGAAATACTGTTATTACACTAATACCAGCTTTATCAATCACGGCGACAAAAACAAAATGGGCCACACGGCACGAAAAAATTAATTGCCCCGTAGTTTCTTGGTATTAGGCCGCGTCCCAAAACGTTGGTATAATTTTATTAGAGTTTTATGCAGGGTAAGGTAGGGACACTGTGGAGAGCTCCTTTATAGGTATTGAGATGAGATGAGCCTTATTTATGTGACTCATTTCAAAGTGGTGTGGCTTTTCGTGATTGAATAGTCAATGGTCACATTTTTGGTGGAACGTTTGCGTGAGTTTGAATGATACAGAGATGCGGGAATCAGATAGATAATTTTAGGTACAAGTTTTTTCTGTAAATTCATAATTATTATCCAGACAGAGGACAAATTTATGTAATGTAATATAAAAGCCCCACACGCATAACTACTCTCTCCCCCTTCACACTTCGATTAAATAAAACAGCATGCACATACCTATAACCTACTTTTTTTACTTTTACATAATATAACAATACATAATTTGTATAGGAGTCTAATATTTTTTAATTATATCTAAGCTAGATGAGCATAGCCAGGCCATTCCAAACCTAGAACCAGTCAACGAACGATAGGCAGGTCTAGCAGTCTAGGTCGCATCACCGCCATATTATCCACAAACCATGAATATTGTTATTATTGTATGGTTTTCATAAAACAACTTTGTTAATTCAGAGTTATGCGTATAGATGGCGCTGTAAGCGATTTTTCCAATGCTTATTTTGTGAACATGAAGCATTCTGTATAAAAAATGTTCTCTGTGATTGTCGATTCCTACACTTCACATTCAAAGTATGTGATTATGTTATTGTAGTAAAATTACAGTCTTTACCATCGATAGAAGCAATAATTCGAGTGATCACGCAATACTAGCATCAACACGATTGTGTAGGTGCTTACGCGTATTGGCAATATTCAACATACAGTTCTTATATTACTTCATTTCTATTATAAAGCCTTCACGGCTCAGTGGGTAGTAGCTCTGCCTTCTGTGCCATGACCGTTCTGGCCGAGGGTTTGATCCCTGATGAGTAAGTCTGATGAACATAGATATTATTATTATTGTTCTCTGTCTAGGTGTAAATTTATAATTTAAGTATATTTAAAAAAAGTATCTATTTATGTAGCTATATCAGCTATCTGGTTCCCATGTCATAAGCTTTGGTTTAGTTTAGCGAGATAGTGCTGTGTGGAATGTCATAAATCATAAATCCACCAAGTATCCACTGTCCATATATAAATTTATTTTATTATATTATTTTGTAAGAAGATCATGAAAAGGAACAGTAAAAAACTGGCACAGGTAACTCTAAACCTAGCTTTTAGATGTTTCAAAGTGACCAAGACGAGAATCAAACCCACAGCTTTTCTATGCTGTGGGTTTGATTCTCATCTTGGTTGTCTGCTTCTAGTAGATACAGCAACTAAGCTCAAGCCAGTCATAAAATATGAGTTAAAACTTACCTACAATAAACACAATTTTGCGAAGTTCCGTACACAGCCTTCAAAACCACACATCTCGAGAGAGGCAAGCATTATATTCATATAAGACCCCTGATAACATAGGGCACAGATTCCGATGCCTCAGGGCACATCAACAATGATAAGGGTATCAGTGTGGGACAGTAACCCTTGAACCCCTGAGGACGTGATACTTGATGAGTTAGTTCAGAAAAGTTATTGGGATAACTTTATTGTTTTGAGTTTGATGACAAGGTGTATGCGGGTTTGCGAGTGAAGATCATAGCTTGACATATCAATTATACGTAAATAATGAATCAAACAATGTACAGTCACCGTCAAAGGTGAAGGATGATCGGACAAGGCGTCAAAAGTGTTTTCTAAATTGAAATCATCAACATGATGAGTTAAACTTATGTTTTGTTGTTAAAACGTTTTAATTAAAATAATATTTTTAACTGTAAAAATATATTTTAAGCCATAGCAAAGCAAGAAAATGGGCCCATATGATGGAAAGTGGGTTTCGTCACCCATGAACGTCTATGGTCAGAGGATATGCTACTGCGCTGTCAGCCTTTTAAGAAATGAGAAACCTATTTTTTGATGGATGGATGATATGACGAAACTCCGAGAGAAAGCGAAATTACGCAAAATATAATGCAAAGTATTATAAAATCAATTATGAACTTTAATAATTATAATACATCACCAAGTTCTGTTGCTCACTGTATTCGAAACTCAACAGAACTAGCTGTGTTAATTTTGTTAGGTTTGTTTTGACTTGTTGAAGGATATAAAACCACTGAACCCATTTTCGAAAAATCGCAAACAACCATTTTGTGTGCAATCACATTGCACACAGTTTGGTAAAAAAAATATTTTGATACATGTAAGTTTTCCTACCTAAAAGTTTGCTTTTCTAGTTTTCGTACATAAGCAAACTTTTGAATAGGAAAACTTGTATCGATCAAAATGAAATTTTTACTAAAATGTGTGCAAAGTGATTGCACACAAAATAGTTTTTTGCGATTTTGCGAAATTGGGATTAGTGATTTTAGATCTTTTAAAATGTCTAATTGTGCGAGCGTGAGGAAAATTAGGTGTTGTCAACGCCTTAAGCTTGGAATCGATTGGAAATTTTGCTAGCCAACACGTAAATTTTTGAAACGTCCACTAAGATCGACATATTATGTCGTGTCACAGTTTCTTTCGAAATAGTCTAGTAGAAGGATTTTATGTGCGCATCAAAAGGGTTTCTTTAGCAGTACATAAGCACTGTTACCACGTGGTTTTAACTATTCGCCCTGACGTCACACATATTTGACGTCACTTCTACAGACGTCATTCGATCGAAAGATCACAAAACCATAACTCATATTATCTCTTTTTGTCTTATAGCAAGGTGTTTGGACGTTTCACTATAGGTACGTTCTTTTGTTTCAGAATCTCTTTTACTGCTAAGATAATAGAAACGTAAAAGGTGGCTTTGTTCCGGAGATTTTGTACACATTAATTTTTACGAACGAAAAAATAATGAGAACAATGAGATGCGGGGGAGACAGACGGATTGCCCGAAGGCAGGCTGGCTAAACAGCTGGTTCAAACAGTAGGATAGGATAGTGCCCCTCATAATCATTATAATAAAGAGACCGACTTCAAGTAATACGTACTCCGGGCGGCAGCCCAATACAAGGCGTATTCTGCCGTCATTGGAAGAAAAGACTTAACTAGGTAGGAGGTGAAGCTGAGATATCACGAGTTTTGTTTAAAATGAACACCCGCGCCTTGCTGGGTATATATACTTATATTTTTTTGTTTCACTATAGTGCAAAAAAACTATCACTTCCTTCGTATGTGATATTTTTCATACTTGGTCTTTACAAGGTTTTTATTACGATATTGCCCTTTTATTCAAGCAAGTCCAAAAGTCCGGATATATGAATAATTCCTCTTTCCGGATTTTTGGACAGCAGGAGTAATCTACAGAAGGGAAGCGCCTCTAATGAAGAAAGTGCCCTGACTCTTTGTGCGGTGTAATTTAGTATTATATTATATGCATGCTAGTTTTAAGGTATATATTTAAATGGACTTAAAATTTTTCAAATAGTCTGAAATAAAATATATATAATCAGCTCGTATAAGTCCACTGCTGGATATAGGGGAGGTTTCCCCCGGTGGAACAAGGCAGTGCATCGTAGGGCACGTTCCTACCGTGCGTGACTTACGAGGCAATGCTTTGTTATAGGTGATTACCACTTAACATCAGATCGGCCATCTGCTTGTTCCATCAGCTGTTTGTATAAAAATATTTTGAGTTCACCAGCGGTTTTATTTAAGCTTTACTTAACCAAAGTTTATGTAATTTCAACATACCTACTTACAAGTTAAGATAAATTATGAGTCTACGCAGACTTGTGCTGCTCATGAAGTTGTAACGTTTAATAAATGTTATTTCAAATGTAGGGCTTTTCGGTTGTTTTAATTTCCTTGTTTTACTGAACGTTGAAGAAGCAAAAGAAATACTTGTTATAAACTTTCAACTCAGATAATTAGAAAGTTTAATAACAATTATATTACACTATAATTCTACAATAAATAAATCAATATTGGTGGACTTTCCACACAGCACTTTCTAGCCCCAAACTAAGCCTAAGCTTGTAATATGGGAACCAAATAGCTGTTAGTAATACATGTATACTTTTTTTTGTATATATTTACTTATCCTACTACTACGAGTATTATAAACGCGAATGTTTGTAAGTATGGATGGATGGATGTTTGTTACTCTTTCACGCCGGAACGTCGGACGACGAACGGAACGCCTTGCGTCCATCAACTAGAGGCATACTGATGTTAAGCGTGCCTGTAACTACACTGGCGATGGCGACCATACAATTCAAAGCGAATCACAGCGTTGCTGCTTGGCGGCAGAAAAAGGCGTGGTGGTAGTACTTCCCCGGACGAACCGAACAAAGAGCTCTACTACTCGTTACATCTTATTAATTCTAATAATTAACACCGTAGTCCATGGTATGAACAAGATAATGAGATTTTGGAATAATGGTATAATTCTGGTAATTGATGCAACAACAGGGCCTGTATCACCATCTCTTGAAGAATTCTCATTTCAATATTACTTTTATGTCAATGTTTTATGTCAACTATACTGCAACTGCAGCTTTATGATCAAAAAGTAAAGTTATATTGAAATAAGAGTGCTTCAAGGGATGGTGGTACGGGCCCAGAATCGACCAATATTTATTTATAATCTCATCACACCAGGAAATGTATATGAGTGAGGTTCGTGAGTTATATTAGCACAGGTGGCGCCGGCGTGGATTAGGCGCGTGACAAACGACGCGGAATAAACACGTTAATAATTAGGTGTGTGCCGTCGTGTCGAACGGTGTGTACGCAGGTGACGCTCTTAATTCTAAGGTTTGAAGATGTAAGTTTTGATAAAAAATACTTTTATTGCTACGAGAATATATTTAACACGACTACTTTTATTGCTACGAGAATATTTTGAGTTATTTTACACTTTTTATTCTTTTTAATTAACTACTGCAAAATGTGGGTATGTGCCAAATGTAATGTTTGGACGTATCTCTGACTACCCCCTTAGACATCCTCAAAGAATCTTGAGTTAGTATTTGAGACTGAGGGATCTGAAGGAATATCTACCGTGCCTGGGGATCAAAGTCGCGAAGCTGTTTCATTTTTTTTCAGTTTTTGTATACGATGTTTAAGGCACCACTAATGATCAATGTGGTTGTTCAGCATGTCAAGCATGGGAGTTCATAATAATTTAAAAAAATATTTTTGAAAAATCATCATACAACGAACAACAATTGAAATTTTTTGTCTATTTCTTGTCCCTTGTTAAAAATAATATACGTTTGCAAAAGCATCATGCAAAAAAAAAAGAACAATGTCGCGAATTTCTTGCCTATTTCTTGCCCCTTTCTGGTCCCTTTCTTTTAGACTTAGTTGCTCGGAACTGGATCCTGTAGTTCTAAGACTTTTCAACATTTTTCTAGTGACTTACTAGTTAATTATTCTTTTGAATTTAAACCTCTTTAAGCCTACAAATTTTGACTGAGTGAATCTCTTTCAGTTCAACCTTATTGTCGGAATTTACTGTCACTAGTAATATACCTTTCACTAGGAATATTTTCTAATTTAAACTAAATAAAACTCTTGGATTAACAGTAACGCAAGAATGAAAACTTGCCCCTGACACTGTATAAATCATCAAAAATGAATGCAAATACTTATTCATTTTTTGAAAGTTCAGAAAGTTTAGAACTAAAGCCTGTATCAAAACTTCAAAGTGGTTCCTGTTAGCTCTAAGTTAAGCCACTTCATTACTCTCACTAAATAATCTCTTGAATATTACACTAACAAAGTCCTTAAACTCACAAATAAATGCCTCTCAATTTTAACTTCATTTTTCACACTAATTAAATGCGCGCCATGATTTTATACGCAAAATGAAATTTGCCGAAGCGCTCTCGCTTCGGTTGGGAATCGACCCGCCGCTGTGCAAATTTATGAGATAAGTTTGGATTTTGTGACCCCTTTCGTAGTGTTGCCAGGTGCGCGGGCAAAAAGTGCGGGATTCCGGGATTATCCGCTTAAGCTTACTGACCCATTACTTCAGATGACTTGAGCCAATAGTTTAATCTCGGTTCGCATAATTAAACAGATGAATAAAATATGATGTTTATAAAAATCTTTGCATTTGACCTCTTTTCTGCAACATATATTAAGCAAGGTAAAATAACTATAAATAAATAAATAAATAATGCTGGACAATCCACACAGCACTATCTAGCCCCAAAGTAAGCTATTCAAAGCTTGTGTTATGGGTACTAGATAACTGATATATTTAATACATTATATACTTACATAGATAGATATTTTTTTATGCATAGAAAACACCCAGATCATCGGAACAAATTTCTGCAGATCGTACACAAATTTATTCCAAGGCGGGAATCGAACCCGCAACCACTTGCGTACAGGCAGGCTCTCCCGATGCGCCACAGAGGTTGTCAAACTATGTGTTTTATATTAATGAAAACTAAAACTGAAACAGCTTCACGACTTTGATCCCCAGGCACAGTAGTTCCCTCAGATTTCATAGCGCAATATTACACGGTTCAACCAAATGAGCAGAAATAAAAGGAATTCATTGAATTCTATGTTATATTTCAAAAAATTGCATTATGGTCTCCGATGAAGTATTGTGACACTAACTCTATATTAAGAACTGTAACTGTACCTAATCTGACCATATTTCGAGCAAATAAATACATTTCATTTCAATGATTCACTTTTATGTTTACAATATTATATTTGGTTGCTTCATCCAAATTGAACGGCAGAAGTGAACCGTGTAATATTGCCGTTAGTGCTAAGTACAAACTCCGGATATTAAGTACGTCTAAGGGTGTAGTCAGACACTACATTTGGCACATTAATAAAATTTTTGTTTTTGAAATATTATAAAACTATAATTATAGAATCAGTATTTCTACTTTGTGTGTATAAATTGAAATAAACACAAAGAAAGAAAATTAAAATTTAAAATAAAAATTTGTTTTATTCAGATGTCCAAAGATCCATTCATAAATAATAACACATATGCATAAAATACTAGATTAAAATAAATAATTCATTAATTAAAAAGAAAAGCATTTTATTAACCAACACAGATCAAAACAGATGACACCTAGATACCTACAGATTTTACAGCAAAACAAGCAGTCTAACTCACGTCAGTCTTGATTTCATCAACAAAAATCCAATGTAAACAAAAAATCCCGCAAAACTCATCACAGCTCTAAACTGCGTTCCGTTGCCATGGCAACTGCACACCTCCTGGGACCGCGAGCTTTACGCCGATTGGATTGTTCTACCGCGAAATACGAAAAGCGGGAAAAAACTCTTTTTGCCGCTTTTTTGACGTCACTATCACCATCCTGGAGGATTTTTTAATGTTTATCTGTAAGTGAAACGATATGCAATAATCGTTTTTTGTTTCAAGATTATAAGTCGAAAATTACTCAATACATGAAGTTGGACATATTTTTAATAATTATGTTTATTTGTATTTTATTGGTATATTATAATAGTGCAAGTCAAGCCGTCAAAACACCATACCCAATTTGTGTAGCAAAGTAATAGTCATAGGTTAGGTACCATTATTCGGTTTAGATAAAATTTTCATGAATATTTTCGTTGGTCATTGATGAACTGATGAAGGGCATAAGAGCAAAATAATTAATATTGAAAATAAAATCGAATACAAGTTATTAGTTCTGCCTATGACAAAACCCTTAAATGTAAGTAAAATATTCTTGAATATCATAAGCAAGACACAATAAGTCATGCACACAGTGGTTAGTTACATTTCACTTTTAAAATGAACCTAAAATTAATCTTACAGTCTTAGTTTTACGGTGTGTAATAAAGTAGAGCTCATATCCTGAGTGACACTTAAGTGCGGCATCCAGAATTTTATTAAAAATCTCCATTTCTTAGGAAAAATATGGGACGAGATTACAACGTTGAAGAAAATCTTTATTATTTTATTCGGAGAGTTATGAGTTAAAAGAAAAATTATAATACTGGGTACTTACACAGTGAAATTAGATCATTTTCTTTTGACGTCATTTTAGAGGTGAGTTTTGTATTGTTGGTATTGACCAAACCGTAGTGAAACACCATTAGTGTAGTGAGAGTGACCGGTGTTATGATCATATAGTCGTCACTTCCAATCCATTCACGCATGAATGGTTATTTCTATTTAAAAGTATGTATTAAATGCCAGGCTATCGATCGTTGAAGGAAAATATCGTGATCCTAAATAAGAAAGAAAAAAAATACGTTTATTCAACTACACAGACACATCATTACATAAAGATATACAACAATTTTGGTTACTATTTTAGTTAAAAAATACCTACTACAACTAAACATAAATACAAATAAAATAAAAAATTGGAGGAGTGAACTCTTCCCAACTAATATTATAAATGCGAAAGTAACTCTGTCTGTCTGTCTGTCTGTCTGTCTGTTACGCTTTCCCGCTTAAACCTCTCAACCGATTTTGATGAAATTTGATACAGACAATCTTTAGACCCTGAGAAAGGACATAGGCTACCTTTTATTGCGAAAAAAAGGGATGAAGAGGTTGAAAAAGAGGTTGAAAGTTTGTATGGGATTTCTTAATTTTAAAAGATAAAACCATGAAACTTTAATCAAATTAAAAGTATGCAGACGAAGTCGCGGGTACCAGCTAGTAATAAATATAAACCAATGGATTAGATTATGGATTTTAGATAATTAGATTTAATATTTAGATTTAAATAATTGTCACTAGTACCTTTAGTGGTTCTAAGGATACACAGTTGAGTCAGTTGTACCATCAATGGTACAAATCAATGGTACTGCTGACACAAAGACCTAAGCAGGTACACTATAGCTTCAAACAATGCAAAGCCACGATTCCTGGCACGATCCACGTCAATATTTGTCCATATTAGCAAGACGGTGAGAGCGTTCCCAATTTGACAAAGCAAATATTGAACTTACTACAGTTTATAAGTGGCTGGATTCCACAGCCACTGTTATATTTCAGTAGACAAGAATAACACGGAAAATGTAACAGTATGTCTATCATTGTGAGAATACAGGGTGTATTCATTGTGAGAATACAGGATGTATTCATTGTGAGAATACAGGATGTATTCATTATGAGAATACAGATTGTATTCTCACAATGATTGACACACTGTTACATTTTTAAAATACTTTATTTAGGAACAAGCAGATGGCCTACCTAATATTAAGTGTTTACCATCACTTACACGGCAAAATGTGGGTGTGTCAAATGTAATGTATGGACGTAACTCTGACTACCCCATGTCTAACTACCATGTAAAATCTAACTCGGTATTATTTGTAGCATTCTATTCCACGAAGAATCTCGAGTTAGTACTTGGCTTATCTACCGTGCCTGTGGATCAAAGTCGTGAACCTCTTTCTTTTTTATTACTTTTATATAATATGTATCTATCTGGTTTCCATATTACGAGTAGTGCTTAGTTTGGGGATAGATAGTGCTGTGTGAAAGTTCGCCAATATTTATTTACTTATTCATTATTTAAATAACTCTATGTATGAGGCCTGTGTAAACGAGAATGTTTGTTGCCTGTTCTACTCGGCATTTGTCGCGTGGTTGCATGGCACTAGAGTCACCTAGTTTTTAAGACGTTTCAAGATGATCCTCGTGGTTTTCTTGAATAAACATATATTATTTTGAATTTGAATTCGAGTTGCTATGAACTTCCAATTTGGCGCAATAACCTTTTCACACCCTGTATATCCATCCTAGTTATGTAGTTTTTCTGGGTCTGCTATAGTTTCACAGCGTTACATTACGGGGTGAGTTAAGTACACTCAGCATACAAGTTTGATGTTGTATTTTATGCGAACCGCTTTGCACTCTTCTGCCCCCAAGCAGCGTTGCTGTGTTTCGGTTTGAAGAGTGTAGTGGCGGGTGTAATTACAGGCACATGAGGTATGCCTCAAGTTGATGGACGCAGGGCAGTGCATCGTAGGGCACGTTCCTATCGCGCGTTACTTACGAGGCAATGCTTTGTTATAGGTGATAGTTACCACTTAACATCAGGTGGGCAATCTGCTGGTTCCATCAGCTAGTCGTATATGAAAAAAGAACATTTGTAATTCAAGTAGTCAAACTGAGCTTCATAATATAGTAGATTGGTTGGTTGATTTTTTATGAAATGAAGAAACCAATAGCACCTGATGTTGAGCAGTTTCCTATACCTAATATATTAAGCAATATAGAATAGGGTCACCTCATTGTTACCCCTTAGACACCCTTTAAATATTCTCAAAGAATTTCAAGATGATAGAGATAGATAGAAAATATTTATTGCACAGAGAGGATATAAAAACAAACTGAAAACTACAGGGTACAATGGGCGGTCTTATCGTTAAATAGCGATCTCTACCAGACAACCTTTGGAAGGAATAAACTTTTGAGATTTAGAAGAGGTAACTTATGGTGATACTTTGTACTTAAACATCTAAGGATACAATAATAGACTTCTATTCTTAGGGGTTAAATTGTGTTGTTTTTAGCTTCTTTTCTTACCAAAACAAACTTGTATGTAATCCATCACAGCCCTCTTAAAGTGACATGAACCCTATCAAATCCTTAAGCCGAGAATTTACCTCATTAACTAACGGAATGTATAAGGTGGAAAAAGAAAGTCTCCAACAACTGAAATTGCGAGAATAATTAGTCATTTTCGGTGGACATTTAATAGCATTCTGAGTTGAGTTAATAAATAAATAAGAGTAGCAGAGTTCTTTGTGAAGGGCTCGTCCGGGGAAGTACTACCACCACGCCTTTTTCTGCCGCCAAGCAGCAACGCTGTGTTTCGGTTTGAAGAGTGTGGTCGCCGGTGTAATTACAGGCACATGAGGCTTAACATCTATCTGTATGCCTCAAGTTGATGGACGCAGGGCAGTGCATCGTAGGGTACGTTCCTATTGTGCGTGACCTACGGAGCAATGTTTTGTTTATAGGTGATGGTTACCACTTAACATCAGGTGGGCCATCTGCTTGTTCCATCAGCTAGTTGTATAAAAAAAAATATATATTGGGGGACTTTTCACACAGCTTGTTATATGGTAACCGATATAGCTGATAAAAGACAAATTATTTATTTATTCTTTTTGGGAAGACCATCGGCACATTATAACACAATAGTGACTTAAAAAGGTAACACTGAGGCCATTTATAGGTCTCCACTGATATATACATGTGCGTGACCTACGGGGCAATGTTTTGTTTATAGGTGATGGTTACCACTTAACATCAGGTGGGCCATCTGCTTGTTCCATCAGCTAGTTATATAAAAAAAAACAAAATAAATTATCTAAGATATAAAACAAAATAATGTAATCCCAACTTAATATTATAAATGCGAAAGTAACTCTGTCTGTCTGTCTGTCTGTTACGCTTTCCCGCTTAAACCTCTCAACCGATTTTGATGAAATTTAGCACAGACAATCTTTAGACACTGAGAAAGAACATAGGCTACCTTTTATTGCAAAAAAAAGAGAGAAAGAGATTAAAAGTACGCAGACGAAGTTGCGGGTACCAGCTATTATAACATAATAATAGTAACTATTATTAGTACTAACTGTTAGTACTTGCACTAACTCCAGATTGTTCGAGGATGTAAGGCTTCTCTTGATACTAAAAGATCTGAGGGGATGTCTACTGTGCCTGGGGATCTAAGTCGTGAAGCTGTTTCTGTTTGGTTTATTTCAAGCCAAGGTCGATGCCTTTTTAGCTCTTTCATTCCGTGTAAAAATTATAAATTAAAATAATAAAAACTGTAAGTGATTTTGGAAGCAGTTTGTGCAAGTTTTACACCTTGTAAATAGAGGGTTACCTAATGAAACGAAAGAATTCCTTAGAGTACCCTATTCGAATATCGCATCAGAAGTAACCTTTTTCATTTCGAGAAACATAGACCGAGTAAAGATAACGAATGCTTATTACATAGCAATAGTTACACGGTTTTGCTTTTAAAAAGTGATAGCATTATTTGGAAGGAGTTTATTTGACTTATCTTCAAAAAACCTTTTATTTTGAGATGCATAGTTTTTTTCTATTCAATTCACTTCAATTCATTGATGACAGCTTTCACAGCTCAGTTGGTAGTAGCTCTGCCTTCTGCGTGGATTCTGTCCGTGGGTTCTATTCCCACAGTGAATTTTTGTGTGATGGACATAGATGTTTGTCCTCTGCCTGGGTGTCATATAATATTATAATTATGTATTCACAAAAATAAAAGAATTTTATGTATTACATCAGCTATCTGGATTCCATATCACAAGCTTTGGCTTAGTTTGGAGCGAGATAGTGCTGTGAGGAATGTCTACCAATATTTCTATTCATTATCACTACGTAGCATAGAACAAAGTCGCTTTCTCTGTCCCTATACCCCTATGTCCCTATGTATGCTTAAATCTTTAAAACTACGCAACGGATTTTGATGTTTTTTTTTATAGATAGAGTGATTCAAGAAGAAGGTTTATATGTATAATACATGCATGATATATGCACCTGTGCGAAGCAGGGGCGCGCGGGCGGATCGCTAGTTTATTTATAAACCAAGCAATCAAGGGCATTTTGCAAGGACATGAATGTTGTTCTAAATGTCACGAAAAAAAATAAGGAACTCGTTTGTTAGCCATTCTTCTAACCTAGCCAATTATACCATACTACATGAAATCGATCACTCGACGACACCACATTATAAATATGTATACGCACCCTCACATAAATATGTATGGAATCGTTAAACGCAGGCCTCACATTATACAGGGTGTGTTCAAACCAAATTAATACAGGGTGCTTGTTGGATGGGCCGTAACGATGAACGACATGATAGGGGACGAGAATTAAAAAAAAACGGCATTCATAGCTCACTCGGCGTAGATGTTTTGGATTTTAATTTGAGAGGACTTGTTAAAACACAATGGTTTAGGAAAATACGCGGTTTGTTCCCTTTGTTTTTGTATTTGGATAACATTTTATATTCTGTTATTATAAAGTCGATAAAAAAGTGTTGAAAAAAACGTATATATACGTTTTTTTCGTAACAATACGCAGTAAAAAAACTTTATACGTAGCTGGTCTTGAATGTTGTTATTTTATATGATTTAAGGTTTTTGTCAATTCGTAAATATAGCCCCACTAGTTGCGCCTTGCGGTTTCACCCGCGCAGTTTTATCCCGGTATTCCTACGGGATAAAAATTAGCCTATTTGCTATTCCAGACCATTGTCTATCTTCTTGCCAAGTTTCATCCAGATCTGTTTAGCCTTTCCGGCGTGAAAGAGTAACAAACATCCATCCATCCATACCTACAAACTTTCGCGTTTATAATATTAGTAGGATTTAGCCCTAAACACAGGTAAAAAAATTTTGAGTATAAGTCCCGTTCAAGATGTAGATAGCATAGACTACTGTTTAACGAATGTACCTACTATACAGTCAAAGCTAAAAACGGAAGCTACAAAGTCATTGTTTTAATATGGCTTTCAATTTGCAACTGCAATACGAATGAAAAAATATAAATGAGAAAATTGGCTTTGGTTCAAAATAAAAATGTAAAGGTACTGAAAGAGTCCTCCAGTGAGACGGATGGAAAATTAAACTTGGATTCAAAATCATCTCAATGCAACGTGGTTGCTAGGTTGATTCATTGCTAAGAGCGTAGCAAGTCTACGGCGTAGCTAGCTCTACGGCGTAGCTAATCTCGGATGTCTCAGAAAAATAATCGGCTTAAAATCTTTGTCGACCTTCTTCTTCATTCATAAATTGTATAGCTATAATCACAGCTGCTTATCGCACACTGTTTGTATCGTAAGGTCGCAGATTCGAATCCGGTCGTGCACCAATGGATTTTTATCGAAAAATTTATGTGCGCAATGCCAGTGCTCTTAAACGGTGAAGGAAAACATCTTGAGGCAACCAGTTAGTATTCTATCAGCGCCGATGGGCTTGCAACCTGTCACTTATGGAATACTAACTACTGCAAAATGTGGGTATGTGCCAAATGTAATGTTTGGACGTACCTCTGACTACACCCTGAGACATCTTCAAAGAATCTTGAGTTAGTAATTGATACTGAGAGATCTGAAGGGACATCTACCGTGCCTGAGATCAAAGTCGTGAAGCTGTTTTTAGTTTGTTCTCGATGGGGATCAAACCTACAACCTTTTATGAGTCTGATAGCCGACAGTTAACTAAAATATACTAACAAATGCAAATAACCAAGAAGAGACAATGATTTATAAAATTCAAAACTGCTAAAATTTGCGAGCGAAAAGTATTTACTTTGACGATGGTTAACTTCTACTTTGCTTAATTTTAAGGCTGGATAGTGTTATGTCGAAAGTCCACCAATATTATTTATTATAATAATATATAAAAAACAATAGTAGAATAGAAAAATAAAAAAATAATAATAAATAATTCTGGACAACCCACACAGCACCATCTAGCCCCAAAGTAAGCTACTAGCTTGTGTTATAGGTACTAGATGACTGATATATTTAATACGTTATTTACATACAAAGATAGATATTATTTTATTAGACATAGAAAACACCCGGACCAACGGAACAAATTTCTGCAGATCGTACACAAACTTGTTCCGAGGCGGGAATCGAACTCGCAAACTCTTGCGTCGCAAGCGGATTCACGCCCGCTTCGCCACTGAGGTCATCAAATAACGAAGAGAATAATAGAATAACCCAATTCCCAAAAACCGAGCCAATGCTACGAGAAAAAAGCTTAATACAGTAAATTGTTTAATAATTTCCATTTTATTGTACCTACATGAAACGGAGTCCGGAATCGGAAGTTTTAATATCTAATTGAGTCGGATGTTTGCTTTTATCTATTTCCATGTATTTTTATCATTTTCATATTTATAATAACGTTTTTGATGTGAATAATGAACGCGGAAAACGACTGTGGATTTTCCGCTTGGAAAATATTGGATTTCTTATGATGCTGTAATTGTACGTTCTGCATCTCACGGTTGACTGGTAGAGATCGCTTCGATCGAGATTTATTTATTTAAATATTTAAGCCCTTATTTATTATGGTCTTCGAGTGCGCCAATAGCGTCAGACCGATAGGTCTATTGCTGTCTCTTTTCGTTGGCATGAAAGTGACAGATAAGAATTTTACTCATCCTACGCACGATAGGAACGTACCCTACATGCATTACCCCGCGTCGATCAACCTGTAATTACACCGGCGATCACACTCTACAAACCGAAACACAGCGTTGCTGTTTGGCGGCAGAAAAAGGCGTGGTGGTAGTACTTCCGAGCCACACATAAAGAGCTTCACAAACGCTCGCGTAAGGTAATGGACTGACACACAGTAATCAAACCAGAAAAGTCCTAAAAAGCCGTAATAAGGTTTTCGGGGGATTAAAAGAATCCCCGAAATTCTACCCCTAAGGAGTGCAGGGATTGAAGTTTGGAAGAAGCTACGCAAATAAAGTTGCGGCGTTTCACAGGTATACGGTGTAAAAAGATCACTCACGAAAACCTAAGTGACCTTCTGTGATACTTCATAAGTCCTGTTTTTTGTATGACAGAATTTATTTTCAGTTTACTTTCGAAGTTTATATCCTGTAATTATGTTTGTTGGGATAAAAAAAAATTAACAATCCACAGAGCACCACCTAGCTCCAAAGTAAGCTACTCAAAACTTGTGTTATGGGTACTAGATAACTGAAAATGAAGACATATTCACTTACATTTAGATAGATAGTTTTTAATATACCTACATAAAAACCGCCCAAACCAACGGAACAAATTTCTGCAGATCGTCCACAAATTTGTTCCGAGGGAGTCGAACCCGCAACCTCTTGTGACGCAGGCGGACTCTCGCCCGCTGCGCCACTGAGGTCGTCAAAGATGATTTTTAAATTGATATAATCTGAATATCCTCAGCTAATCTAGCATTTTTGAAACGTTTTTGTAAGGATAGCTTTGCACGATTTCAGTATGAGGTAGTTGTCTTTTCACACCCTGTATTATATACTTTATGATTTATTCTTTCGATATTAAGGCTACATTGCGTAATGTGTCTTCTATAATGTCTTTATGGAACACTTACCCAATCTGCCGTTTTTAGTGAATATTGCGTTTTCGAGATGGTAATTTGTCTTTTATATAGTACATTATGCTTAAATTAAGTTTTTTTGGGGACGGTAAGTTATGGGAAATATATAATATACTGCATGATATTACTTCTTCAAGGCTTTGGTCGCAAGAACTGGCGGTAGAATCACCTCGGATATAAGACGTTTCAAGTGGTCCTTGTGATTGTACTGAATAAAGACTTTGGATTTTGATTCAGATATATTCCACATTAGCTGCTCACGGCTTCACTTGTAATATCAGTGATTACTAACATTAATATATAAGGCAGTTTTCTTTTATTGAATTTTTTTTCCAATTCCCAGTATTTTTTGGAAAGAAAAAATAGCCTAAATGCTAGGTTACAAACCATATTTTGTTCCATGAATTGGTTCAGATTAGTGCGTTACTGACCTAAACATCCAAACACCGTTACCTTAGAATTTAATATAAGGATGAAGTAGAATTGTTAACTATCATTAGTAAAAAAAACCTTCTAGATAATATAAATATCTTATATTCTTTGAACGTTCTCTTCTCTTTATAAAGTTATATACTAAGTTATTTGCTCCTCTCGGGGTTGAGACTCTAGGTCCGTGGGGTACCGAGGCCTACCGGGTCTTCAAAATTTTATCCAGGCGACTTATAGAGGCGACGCGTGACCCGAGGACTGGTGAACACCTGGCTCAGCGCATTAGTATTGCCATTCAGCGTGGCAATGCAGCCAGTGTCTTAGGTACGCTTCCGACTGGTTTGGATCAGTTGAGCTATCTATAGATCGTTTGCAACGGTCTGCAGATAGCTCAACTGTTTCATATGTATTTTGTATATTTTGTACATTTTGTAAATAATTGTAACTATTAGTTGTAATTTTCTTTGTAAATAAAGTTCTAAGTTCGATAAAAAATACGTTTTATTCCACAGTAGCCTCTCCCAGCAAATTTTGCGCAAATCCCAATCTAACCTTTATTACGTTAGCACAAGGCGTACAAACTATCAGATCAGGCTCTTCTCACATCATAGCCCGCTCGACGTGGCGGGCGGAATGAAAAATCTATACGCATTCAGCATCGATCAAACTCTATATTACACCTACAAAGAGTGCTAAGCGAAGAGATTTTTTATAGCTGATGGAACAAGCAGATGACCTGCCTTAATTACAGGCACATGAGGCTCAACATCTGTATGCCTCAAGTTAATGGACGCGTGTATTGTAGCAGTGTATTGTAGGGCACGTTCCTGTCGTGCGTGACTTACGAGGCAATGCTTTGTCATAGGTGATGGTTACCACTTAATAAGCCATCTGCTTGTTCCATCAGCTAGTTGTATTAAAAAAATCCGCTCGCCGTTCCGCTCGCCGTTCATGCAATGCAGGGTTCTAGCCTTTCTATGTATTGTGACGCACGAATCCGTACTATACATCCGCCGATTTATTATCGCCCCAATCCCGTGTAGCGGTCAGCGCTGATCGATGGCGTTTATGTAAATTTCGTGTTATGTTTGTGCGAGTTTTGTTTAGACGTATTGCGTAGGCTGTTTGGTTGTCCTGCTATTTTGAGCTCTATGTTAATGAGTCAAGGTTTATTTTGTAATGAAGGTTAAACTCGGTAGGAAAAAGAAAAGGTTTGAGACGTGATAATCTACACAAGAGTTACGATGGCCGACAAAGATCTTAAGTTTTTCAGTACCTTTCGTGCTGCTGCTATATTTCAGCTGTGATGCCAGAAGGAATCGATTTCTGGGGTCAAGACTATCCACTCTCCGTTTGTGAAATACGCCTGAGGAGAGAAATAATTGTAAAATATTCTTTGGTTGAATTCTTGTAATTTTTTACTTGAGCATTTTGTCAAGCTACTGTCATTTATCTTTCCGTGTGTAGATAGCAGCAGGTAAACACACATTTAAGTATCATAAAACATGTGTTTTTTATATCTGGATTTCGTGAAAAAGATTATTGACGTATTACACACAGATACAGACGTTAAGTATTTGTAAATTATTATGGATTGCAAGCATGAACGCAGTTGTGACGTCACGAGTTCTTCATTAGAGAAATTTAACACGTCATCAGGTTCTTAGTCCAGAAACTGTGACAAACTGACCTGTGTTCATTTGTAATTCTTTCTAGAACAAGAAGATGTTTCACCGGATGATAAGTGGTAACCATCACATTCAACTCCCAAGTCACGCTCGATATGAACGCGCCTTACGATGCCTGCCCTGCATCCATCAACTTGAGGCATACAGATGTTATGCCTCACTTATTCCACTTCACACCAGCTTTATTGTAACGGTTACCTTAATTTGTATTTCCAAACTTAAAAAAAACCTGCGAATGTTCGTCCTGGCCTTCATCGCGAGCACAATACTTTGTCACCCACAGGACCCCGATATTAATCCCTGTCTTATACAGGGTGTCCGGAAGGTCGATGCAAAGCCGAGAGGGGGGGGAGGTCACCTCGGTAATTTTTTTTTATAAGTTTTTTTTAATATGATAACTCGGAATTCGACGACATTGGACTAAGTTAATCTAGCCTGAATAGATGCGTAACGAGGTGACCTACCCCCCCCCCCTCACGGCTTTGTATTGACCTTCCGGACACCTTGTATTACGTCAAACCAACCTTATTGTACCAGCCACCACACCTTTTGTGCCATTTTCGTCTTAAAACCTTTGAAAGACCTGTAACTTGTGTCTTAAAATGTTGGAAATTCAATTCACCGCAGGCCCAAGACTCTGTCACCCACAGGCCTGTTGACCCGTTCGTGGGCATTCGCAACATTCAGTGCCATTGCTCCCAGTCCGTTTGGAAGCCAGCCCATGCCGCTCCATAGATTTTGACGAGCAAACCGTTTGCCAACGATATGTACCAACTATAAACTTAATGGTGGATAAAGCAATTCGTTTTCTATTTTGTTCGTGGGACCGATAAATGGAAGAGTTTTGGTTTTATTTGCGGCCGAGATTTGGTTTATATTCGTCGTTAACGAGACTTACGTTTAGGGTGCATGATTTGTTTATACTTGGTGGAAGTCGTAAAGTTAGGATGGCGTCACAGAAGCTTTATGATTGAGTAGGTTGGAGAAGTACGGCATCGTTATTTTGGACTGAAGATAGCAAAGTGATCTTTTTACTACGGGGTCATTTTGTGTCATATTTTTATGGAGCGAGTGAGTTAGATATGCAGTAAAGAAGTTGTTTTTTTCACTTAGTTTTTGACAGGTAGAATATGTTTTATGGAGCGAGTTCAATTTCAATTCAATTCAATTCATTTATTCAATCATAATTGTGTAAAAAATTGTATATGAATGTTACATCTAAAAAATACAATATTATAATTAATTTTAATCTATACTAATAACACAAAAAAGTCAGCATGTCCCTACATATTAAATAAAATTAAATAATCATTGAACAAAGTAAAGATAAGTTAAATGTCATGAATCATTAAAATAATCATTGAATAAAAATAAAAAGTTAAATTTCATGCTTATGTTTCAGCAAAAAATTTCTTAAAGTTGTCAATATATTTGGACTGTCAATAGTTTTCATTTCTCGTGCAGTTAGATATGCAGTAAAGAAGTTGGAGGTGTTTTTACTTAGTTTTTGGATGGTAGAATATTAACACAAATAGATTTTTGGCGATGCCTGAAATAAGTGTATGTATAAACATTTTTAAACGGTATTATCAATTACAGTAATAAAGACTAACCGCCGGTTTCTGAAACGTCGATTAAAGCTAATCGGCTGTCAAGTCACTTGCTCTATTTGAAGTCTCTATCTAATTTGAAGTCAAAGCTGAACAAGTGACTTAACAGCCGATAAGCGTTGATCGAGCTTTCGGAAACCGGGGCTTACCCGCGGTATCTGAAAGCTCTTTTTTAATTTATTTTTAAAAAGCTAATCGGCTGTCAAGTCTCTTACTATCTCTATCTAATTTGAAGTAAATGCTGAAATAGCAAGTGTGGTAAATTAGTAATATTAAACTAACACGCACAAATGGCACAATGGAAATGGCACAGATTGTTATAGAAACGAGATGTTTAAAGTAAGCAGTGTTGTGTAGTAAGTTAATGTTAAGTAAGTACCTAGATTTAACATCGCCTTAGGGCTCAATAAAAAAACCTGTTATGATGTTAATATCTCAATAAATAAATAAATAAAAATCAAACAAAGAATGAGGAAAATACTCGTACAGTCAAAGGATTATTGATGCTGGTCATTTAATTCAACATCCAAGTATGGCCAAGTCAATCAACAATATTAAGCAAGATAGGTTATTTTCAATTTACCACTTTTGCGCTGCAGGAACCTTTGAAACTCAATTTTAGCAGCTGCTTAGCCGTGAAAGATTCTTTCTAGTATTACAAAAAATTTGCCTACAGCTTTTATGCGTAATCCGATAGTCTTGTTTTCACGTGAGGAAACCAGTTAGTATTCTAACAGCGGCGATGGGCTTGCAACCTGTCACGTATGGAATACTAACTACTGCAAAATGTAGGTATGTGCCAAATGTGTTTGGACGTACCTCTGACTAACCCCCTTAGACATCCTCAAAGAATCTTGAATTAGTACCTACTTGGTACTGGGAGATCTGAAGGGATATCTACCGTGCCTGGGGATCAAAGTCGTGAAGCTGTTTCAGTTTTTGTTTTTACAAGTAGGCATTCAAGAACTTACAAAAATAGTAGAAATAAAACAAAACTTCCCAACCTTATTACTTTTCTATCTGTTCACTAAACATACTAGGGTTCCTATCGAAGCGATCGGCCGAACAACAATTCTGAAGTCGATTTAACTTGCGCGAGAAGTTGACGGAAGATAGAAGAATCTCAGCTGTGCTATCTGAATTTGTTTCTTGTAAAAAAGATTTGGCATTGTTCTTTAGTAGTTTTGGAAGTTTATGTCATCAACTTTCGTATGTGGTCTATCATTCGATTAAAATAAAATAATAGTTGCTCACTCAAATACGAGTAAGATTCATTTATACCCGCAAACTATTTCTAATTCTTAAGTACCTATATTAATTTTACTATACCTAATTTAATTTTGTTAAAGCTAACACCAAGTCCTTCTGACACTCATCTACTCTAACATACATATAATATTACACCTATGTCACTATTGTCTCTAAAATAAGTGAATTGTATTCTTCTTAGAGAAATAAATGTCTTAAACCTGAAATAAATAATGCTGGACAATCCACACAGCACTATCTAGCCCCAGAGTAAGCTACTCAAAGCTTGTGTTATGGGTACTAGATAACTGATATATTTAATACTTCATACTTACATAGATATTTTTTTTATACATAGAAAACACCCAAACCGACGGAAAAAAAATCTGCAGATCGTACACAAATTTGTTCCGAGGCGCGAATCGAAACCGCAACCTCTGCGTCGCAGGCGGACTCTCGCCCGCTGCGCCACTGAGGTTGTCACCTTGGTGACTCGGTGAGGATTTGAGGGCACTCTGACTTTGTCAAGTGGTATATTTTTTTAGGTATTTTTTATTGCGTATGCCGTACTCTGGTTGACTTTTTCATACACACACGTCACGAGATTTTACTAATTTAACCACAAATCTGAAAGACAAATCGATTGTTATCAAACTAATTTCCCTCACTAATTACCCGGGCTATTATTAATTAGCGGTTCAACCATTAATTACGTGGCAGGGTGGTCCAACTAGCTTATTACTTATTGTATGTCCGCATGCACGATTCTAAGTAGTAGTCTGACATGCGTGTTGTAAAAAACGCTACTAGTATACCTGTATTAAAATTTTATTTTATTAAAATGTTATCCTTGAGTACTGACTCCTAAGACAAGGGTTTGAATCAAGAAACTCTTGGATTTAAATTTATAAAAAAATGTGATTATAGGAAGTTCTTCATGTACCCACGTACACGCACCTCTTACTTTTATTTTTCTAGTTTATTCGGAAAACAAACAGTGTTACATTCTATATTTAAAATTAATTAAAATACTAATCACCTTATTTACATGTTTCCACATCTATGTACATTATGTGAATGAATGAATTAAAATGCTTTATTGTACAACTTACAAAATAACAAAACAAGTGAAACAAGGAATAAAGAGATATGTACAATGGGCGGTCTTATCGCTAGCAAGCGATCTCTTCCAGACAACCTTTGGATGGAGAGGAGCCTATATAAAAGATGGTTGGTTTGGGTGCACCATAAAAATAACATGATGACTAAAAATTAAACAACTTACCTACACTAACTACACACTAACTACACGTGTTACAGATAAGCATATCCAAATTTTGTATTTTATCGTATCAAAACAGCATAACTATAATTGAGCTATCTCCAGATCGGTCTGCAGATAGCTCTACTGTTTTATATGTATTTTGTATATTTTTTTATAATTGTACCTATTAAATGTAATTTTCTTTACTAACGAGTATAACTAACAATAAAAAAGACTGTTCTGTCAATTATGAAAAAACCCATTCATGTAACACCCGATAAAAATATTTGAGAATAATTTATCACGCAATTTTTTTTGACATTTATCTCATAATATAGTTATCTCGTAAATAAAAAAACAAGGGTCACTCTGATACCTGAACCTAGGAGCCAGTTCCACGCAACCAAAGCCAGTTCAGTTGTCTTCTAGCGAAGTACACCTACTGACATTTCCATGCTATTAAGACATTAAACATTAGGGTTATTTACTTACAAACAGCAGTCACATATGCTCGTGCCTCTGCAAACACAAATACTTTTGGGCTATTTATTCTATCTGACAAACACTTTTGTCCCTGTAATTCCATTATAGATGGACCTCTTGCCTTCTGTATTATTCAACGTCTCGGAAATCTTTGTGTAAAGATACTGAATTGTGTTTGTTTTGTTACGTTGTCTGTGATGAATTGAAAGGACGAGGACGAAATATCCATGTCATCTTACTCTGTACTAGTCAAGAGGCATACCACCACAACTCAAGAGACCTAAGTGAGTCAATCGGTCAAGTGCAAAGTCCTCCATTTTACCCAAAAATCCCCAAAAGTATCAGCAACTTTTTATCAAAACACAAAACATTCTTGTATTTCAAATCAAATGAAATAAAGAGATTTACGAGCAATATCATGACTCCACTTAATCCGGGTAGCTCTCTGACACAAACATTACTTATGAGCCTTTATATTGGAGTGAGTAACAAGATGCGTAATCTCGAGATTTCCCATGAGACGCCGTTACAAGGTCACGTCACTTGGCATTCTTTGTAGCCTGAGTGGTGTTAATTACTTACAGAAGCCAGAAAAACGTCTTTCAAAGGTTACGTCACCTGATTTATTTGTGAGAAGGTATAAATTATGGCTGTGGAGATTATGCAGTGACGTCACGTTTTTGCCGATGGATTTGGTAGATTCTAGTCTTAGTGAAAGACAAAACTGATAATAATTAGACAGAATTCGAGTCCTTGACAAACATCTAAAGGTTTATAGGTGCAATATTTAGACACTAGGTAATAATAAAAAGAGGAATAATTATCAGTATCTTTATCATCATCATAATTTCAGCCTGTTTGCATCCACTGCTGAGACCTGCTCTTTAATACGCCACTCTTTCCGGTCCCTTGCGAGTGTCATCCATCAACTTCTAGCACTTGCTACATTGTCGTTTGACCAACGGGCGGGTGGTCTGCCTCTAGAGCATCCCTTAGAGTATGTGGGAATCCACCTCCTACCTCACCTACCTCCAAGGAAAACATACGTGATTTTATGTTTGTACCTTATTCCTCAAAATGAGCATTTCTTGTATATTTATTTCTATTTAACCTGAATTTCAAAAAACGGCTCCCAACGATTTTCATGAAATTTATTTGTTTCGGGGGCAATAAATCTTTCTAGCTAGGATTCATTTTTAGAAAATGTTTTTACTTGTGTTTTTTAAGCATTGCTCGGTCACCCGGGTAGTAACTAATAAATAAATAGTGATAAGAAATAAAGAAATGGTAAAATTAGAATACTATTCAAAATTCCACAAGCCCACCGCACACAATAACACATGCGAGGATTTTGTATTTAATAAAAAATTGAGGATATAAGGTTACTCCCAAAAATATTTGGTAATATCTGTGAAAAGCATCAAAAGAAATTTAATAAGTCTTCAAAGCCTCTCAGAGCCAAGCGTCTGTAGCCGTTTTCCGCTTTGAATAACAAAAATACAGAAGCACCTCGAGTTCTGATCCATCAATCAGGTCCTATGTAAACCTGAGGCCCGCATATCTCATGAGAAGTCATGTTTACGTAAGATCGCGTGCGACGTTGAAAAACAGCGGCGGGTATCACTATCACTACATAGTATAAAACAAAGTCGTTTTCTCTGTCCCTATGTCCCCTTGTCCCTTTGTATGCTTAAATCTTTAAAACTACGCAACGGATTTTGATGCGGTTTTTTAATAGATAAAGTGATTCAAGAGGAAGGTTTATATGTATAATACATGCATGATATGTGCACTCGTGCGAAGCAGGGGCGCGCGAGCGGGTCGTTAGTTTGAAATAAAGGGCGGGCCGTAGGAATGGTGGCTGAGGCCTTAGCGAGGCTTTTGCAGACCAGTAATGAAAACGGGGAAAAAAACAGCTTCACGAGCTAATACTTACTACTAATATACTTTTTTTTAATAAACTTATAATAGACTAGTTGTGCCCCGCGGTTTCACCCGCGTAGTTATAAATTCCGGTATAGCACGGGATAAAAGTAACCTATTTGCTATTCCATACTATAATCTATATGTGCCAAATTTCATATAGATCCGTTAAGCTGTTCTGGCGTGATTCAGTAACAAACATCCAAACTCTCACATTTTTAATATTAGTGGGATAAAGTGGAATTATCCATGTAAGTATACATTACGCAAATATTTCGGATTACAATACAAAATCTGAATCGCTCTGTATACTTCATATTTTTAGATAACAAGCTACTAAAAACATTTCAAAATTTACGCCTGTGTAACTAATTGTTTGTGAAAACAATAAATATTTTGGAACGAAATGAATCCGCCTGATGGATCGGGTTCAAAACATTTTAAATTAAAAATAGCTTGGGGTGGGGGCCGACGATCGCTGAGTTGGATCCATTTCAAACGTCAAATTTTAACATTGTTTACGCGACTTTTAACAAATTAAACTCATTTCCGAACTGATTTATCATTCATATCAAATCTAGGCGCTGTTGATCAGAGCAAGCTGATGACCTACCTGATAGTAAGTTGTACCCATGACGACCTCAGTGGCGCAGCGGGCGAGAGTCCGCCTGCGCCACTGGGATTTAGTGTATTAAGTGTATCAGTTATTTAATACCCATAATACAAGCTTTGAGTAGCTTACTTTGGGGCTAGATGGTGTTGTGTGGATTGTCCAGCATTATTTATTTATACACTTACTAGGTATCTCTATAAATATATAGGTATCTCTTCTCTATAAATATATATAACTCAAAGGTGACTGACTGACTGACAGACTGACATAGTGATCTATCAACGCACAGCCCAAACCACTGGACGGATCGGGCTGAAATTTGGCATGCAGGTAGATGTTATGACGTAGGCATCCGCGATGAAATGATTTTGATCAATTCTACCCCCAAGGGGATAAAATAGGGGATGAAAGTTTGTATGAAACTTTGAATTCCTTGGCGCGAGCAAAGCCGCGGGTTCAGCTAGTTTGACATACAAGAGATACTTTGCCCAATCCGTGTGACGTCACAACGAGATATAAACGCAAACGCGATTGGATTGATCATGATAACGCCCCTGTTTTACACTACGGGCTTCAAACTAGGCCAAGCCGGTATATTTATAAAACTCGAATCAATACAAAACTCATTACCAACAACTAAAATGTAACAGCGATCTCAAAGATCATAAACCTACTCGGCACGGACGTAGGAATTTTTAATTAAAATAAAATACGTGGACGTTTATTAAAGGGAGGGATGAAGGGATTATATTTCCCTTAGCGGATCCTCTTTTCACCTTAATTAGTAGATTTTTTGCTTACGTGTTTTCAAGGAGGCTTTGGAAGTATGAACTGTACGGTTATGTCTTTAATTATAAAAGGAAAATGGCGGCTTCCCCCCCAGGCGCAGTAGATATCCTATCATATCTTAAGGGCCTGATACCAGTACAAAGAGCCACTGAAAATTTTTTGCATTATGTGCAAAAACTCAATCAAGTTTTCCAGCAAAAATGTTTGCATGTGCGAAAACTGGTAGCCAGAAAACTTGCTTGTACCAAAATTATATTTTTATAACACATTTGCTCGTTAAGGGTCTCTTATTTCACCAATTTCAGTATCGTGATGTATGTCATTACGCACTCGTGCGTTATGGTAATGTAAAACGTACGGTTTATCAAGATGCTCCCACTAAAACGAACGAAGAGTTTTTATGTCAGTAAAGTGGTCAACATTTTATGAATAAAATTGACTTTGGGAGATAAAAAATAAGCATTTAATTCTTTTACAAATTGTTCAAATTTTTATAACTGCTTCAACAAGTGAATATAGATTTATTCTTTGAAGAAAGTCCGAGTTTTATTTATTTCCTCGCAAATGTGTTATAAAACGTCGTATGACTTACGTGCGCTTTGAAAATTACAGCCTCTGCTTTCATGTAGCCCTCGCCTACGGCTCGGGCTGGCAATATCGCCTTGGCTGTAATTTTCAACTTACCGCACTCAAATCATAATGTACTATTGCAGAGCTGTGTGCAATGTTAATGGACACAACTAACGCAGTTGGTTGTGATAGGTATTTCTTACTTAATTTCAGTGATTTTATGATAATCATAATCGTAAATCATAAATCATTTATTTGCGTCATTGGTGTGTACAAGGTAGTGACAAAATAGTACATGGTAGTTATAGTAGCAAACAAAAAATATTTCGAGTTGATTAATCAGCCCTCGTTCGTAAAATGATCCTTTAGAGTATTTTGATACCTAAGAAGCACCTTGTATTTTCCTTTGAAGGTACATTCATCAGTTTTTACAAGGGCATGTTTATAACTTTTAACATAAAATGTTAACGTCAAACATAAACAAAGCCACTGCGTAAAAATTAAGCGCACGTTAACACTTTAATTAAAGAAGTGGGCTAACTTAACGGGGTCTTTTAGACCCTTTGCGTTATTGCAACTTATATGTTTGTAAGCGTGTTCTATAAAAATAAGACATGAGTTATTTTGAAGAGAGAAAAGCTTCTAACTAGTCTTTATTATGCTTACCTATGGCTAACTTAATAACAGTAGCTAGGTAGGTGTAGGTTTGACGACCTCAGTGGCGCAGCGGGCGAGGACTCTCGCCCGCTGCGCCACTGCCACGCCTGCGACGCAAAAGGTTGCGGGTTCGATTCCTGCCTCGGAACAAATTTGTGTACGATCTGCAGAAATTTGTTCCGTTGGTCTGGGTGTTTTCTATGTATAATAAAAAGCTTTGAGTAGCTTACTTTTGGCGAGTTAAATTAGTATTGAATCTGAGGATATCAGCAGTGGTCAAGGTTATGGGACTGTTATATTTCATTCTGTTTAAATAAAAAAGTGGTTTTACAAAATCAAATACAAATCGCCCGATGCAAAGATAATGGATAGCTCAGCGAAGCATATCAGTGGCGATCGGAAGCGTCTCCAAGACGCTGGCTGCATTGCCATGCTGAATGGCAACACTGATAAGCTGAACCAGATATAAACCTGCTTCGAAGTGAATTAATTCACGTTTCCAGATTACAGGTGTTATTTACATTAATGCGCAGAAAAAAATAGTGCATAAATAAATTTTATTAATAAAGCTTCTAAATGGTAGGTATTGCGCCGTGAATTGATATTATTATTTTTAATATAAAATTAAATGTTTAATTTGGTTGTTATAAACAAACATAATTTTACCTATCACATTATTATATAAAGACTATATACTTACTCATAATATTTTATAGAAACCCTCAAAACTGAATTTAAATAAATGTTAATAAGAAAAATACGAACAAGGATATTTTTTTTTGTTATTTTTTTATTATTGAACATGGCAAAATGTTTTATTGAATCCAGTTTAATTCTGTTCTAACCTTATCAAATTCTCTCACCTGGTATTATCGTTAACCTAATGTCTCGTCGGGGTCGCTTGTACCCCAGTAATAGTGCACAGTTAATTAAAATTAAGTGTTTCCCTTTCAATGTTATGGCTGTGTTGGCTGTTGCCTGCGGTTTGGCTTATTACGTTAGAAAGGGATTATTGTGGACTAATAAGGATGATTAGTTATATTGTTTAGGCTTTAATGAAGAAGTTGCGTACAAAACGTTATTTTTTATTTAGTATTATTTTTTGTTAGTATTATTTAATTATATTCTTGTAACAGAAAACAAACTGTTTGTTTTTTGAGGCTTTTATGGTCTAAAATTATATTTAGTTTTTTAAAGAAGAATTTTATTGTGTATTCACTGGAAGCCCTGAATAAATAAACAAGTAAATAAATAAATAAATATTGGTGGACATTCCACACAGCTCCAAACTAAGCCAAAGCTTGTACTATGGGAACCAGGTAGCTGATATAATACTTATAATACTTTTTTCTAGTAAATACATACTTATAATGTTATATAAACACCAGACACAGAACAAACGGGGCATTCCTCGAACCGCACCGAAATGAACCGTACCTAGGCGAAGCGCACCCGCTTCGAAGAAGTACTTGGGTGCACTTCGCCTATATAGGTGCGGTTCATTTAGGTGCGGTTCGAGGAATGCCCCGAACAAACATCTATGTTCAAATCACATAAATGTTTTTCCTCGGTGGGAATCGAACCCACGGCCTACGGCGCAGAAGGCAGAGTTACTACCAACTGAGCAGTGGAGGCTGTCAAAAAATAAAGATGTTCAGGTTAAATTAGTTTTCTGCAGTAGTTTTAAACTATAACTATTGAGAAAGTTTAACCCTTAAGTTTTGGAAATACCTATAAAAATTTAATTAAAGCGTTAACCATTACAGCTAAGTGTAGTACAACACTTCTACACAAACAAATTTAATTAAAGAACAATAAAAAACCCGAAATGCCTGAATTCTCTCGGTTAACTTTTGAGTCTTATTGCCGGGACATAAAGTCGAAAAGGTCTTTTATGACCCACTAGGCTGTTTTATTAATTCGTCACAGAGTTCTGGTAAGAGTTAGATTTCTCAAAAGCAGCGAACGTTAAAAAGCGTTGAAGTATTAGGAACCAGCAGCAAAAAACTCATTGGTGCACGACCGGTTTCGAACTCACGATAATAGGATCGGATGGTGGGGAAGCTACCACTACAGTGCTACAGTTAGACGGTTGAGAGCAGTTGAGAGAGACAGAGATTGTGTTTTTGCAACGTATTCTTCAGCATGAGATTTAACACTTGACGAATTTATTTTTTAATTCAATGTTGAGAGGGATCGCTGTAAGAGGTCATTCACGTCGCTTGTAAACTTGGAGCTGTTTACGACACAACGGGTACAGTCAGTCGCAAAATTTGTTTACTTTTCAGAATATTTATACTAATAAGAGTAGTAAGAGTAGTAGAGCTCTTTGTGAAGGGCTCGTCCGGGGAAGTACTACCACCACGCCATTTTCTGCCGCCAAGCAGCAGCGCTGTGTTTCGGTTTGAAGAGTGTGGTCGCCGGTGTAATTACAGGCACATGAGGCTTAACATCTGTATGCCTCAAGTTGATGGACGCAGGGCAGTGCATCGTAGGGCACGTTCCTATTGTGCGTGACCTACGGGGCAATGTTTTGTTTATAGGTGATGGTTACCACTTAACATCAGGTGGACCATCTGCTTGTTCCATCAGCTAGTAGTATAAAAAAAAAAGGAGTAGCTAAGCTCTTTGTAAAGGACTCGTCCAGGGAAGTACTATCCCTAAGATTTTTCTGCGCCAATTAAGCATCGTTGTTGTGTTTCGTGAAGTGAGTGTGGTTGCCGGTGAAGTTAGAGGCACATGAGGCTTAATATTATGCCTCAGGTTGATGGATGTACTTACGAGGCAATACTTTGTTACTGATGATGGTTACTACTTAACATCCGGTGGGCTGAAACGGTTCGGTAAATACCTGTTTCATGAGCAAGGTATAAAAATAATAAGGATTCGTTACACTTTCGGTACCAAAATCATAAAATAAACATTTCACTGAAGCACGCTGAGCGATCGATCTTAGACGACTCTTTGGAACAATCAGAGAAAGAAACGAAATATTCTTGTGAATAGTAAAGTGTCGCATTTCCTGAGTGAATATCGTTTTCCTACTCAACAAAATACAAGCGGAATTGTTACTATACTATTCAAATAATCTTATAATATCATCATCATTAACAACTCAAAGTCAATGTCAAAATATGTTTAGTCAATAAAATCACAAGGATCACCTTGAAACGTCTTAGAACTAGGTGACTAGGTGCCAGTTCTACGCGACCAACGCCGAGAAGAACAGGCAACAAACCTAAAGAAGTCCACTGCTGGACTTAAAATTTAAATCAAAATGATCTTTATTCAGTACTATCACAAGGGTCACTTTGAAACGTTTTAAAAACTTGGTGAATCTACCGCCAATTCCTTGCGACCAAAACCTAGAAGAGGCAAGAAGGGGGAATAAGCCTTCTCTATATATTTACGGGAACAATGACTGAGCCGTCTCCGTCCACATCTATGTTCATACCACAAATGTTTGTTCTCGGTGGGGATGCAACCCACGGTCTACGGCGCAGAAGGCAGAGCTGCTACGTACCAACTGAGCTATGAAGGCTGTAAGTTAAGTTTGTCTATGTACTTCTTTTTTTTAATAATTTTCTCATCTCACTATATAAATAGCTTAAAAGTGGTATGGTATTGTTTAACAGCGGCGATGAGTTGGCCAACAAAGACAAAGAATCGTCAAAAATTCGTTAAAAATTATTTCAACAATGGATAAAACCATTTTTAACGAGTTTTGACGATTTTAAATGTCAAATTAAGCGATCGATAAGAACGGTACTTGCACTGCTGACACGTTATAATCATCAAATTATCGAGAAAAAATATTGATGGATAGATAATAATGTACAGATACTAGACGTAAGAATTACAGTGACCTACTTTACAAAAACTTTAAAATTACAAATGAAATATCGGATCGGCCCCAATTATCGAATTTGATATGGATGGGTTGTTTGTTTCATTCTATTTGTTTTGACTGTGGCGTATTTAATTTTGATATCTTTACACAATATTATGAAGTCTAGCTCCTCTTGTGCTCTTAAACAAAACTTAAAAGGGCTATAAATCAAAGTTAGTACATGCACTCGCATGAAAAGTGGCACATAATATCCACATGTTATGAGCAATAAGGATAACATCTACGAATATTCATCTTATTTCATTTAAATTGCTGTAATACGTCTTGCTGGGAGACACATAAGCAAGCTTGAAAATAGCGAGTGATATTAATATTTTATTTTCAAGAATAAGCTAGTATTTTGATTTTAAAGGCAGGTAAATTTTTTTGACTGACTGTAAATATACTGTGAAAATATCATCTGTGTCTGTATAGTTTTTGTTGATATAATAATATTTCAAAAAAAGTCAAACTAATGTCAAGAATAATATGAGTCCACCAATATGAATACAGTCAAATTTACGTCCGTTCCACCTAGTTACATTGTAGTTACATTGATGTATAGTATACGTCAAACTTCTTGGACAAACGACCTTGAATGAAAAAGAAACGAAAAATAGGTCTCTTTGGTGGTGCGAAGAGTGCAAACCTTTCCCCTACCACCTCGCGCGATGGCCAAGAAGTTTGACGGGTACTATATCTAGCTGGACATTTTTATTCCAAGTAGAAAGTAGAGCCTCCTCATTTTTCAAGGTGTTTAAAACAAGCCGTGTTGACAGCATTATCAGAAGCAGTACAATGGGACGTTGTTATTGTTCACTAAACGAAGGTAGCCTCATTGAGGCGCACTTAAAATCCTTAAAATATAATTATGGCGAACAAGAAGGGAAACAACTTCACTTTTACTGAAAATTACAGTTTATTGCTTGTAAAGTTACAATTTTACTATTTTAACAAAAGCGCGTGCGGTACATGTTTTAGTCGACACGGGAGAAAAAGACAGTCCCAGTGAAAAAACACTAGAGGGCGCCGTTGGCGTAACGAGCCGGCAACCTGATTTGGCGCACATACCGACGCGCCGCTACGGCCGTCTGATTGGCTAGCTGAGATGTTGCCAGTGGCGGCCGGGTTACCATATAATGTATTAAATATATCAGTCATCTAGTACCCATAACACAAGCTTTGAGTAGCTTACTTTGGGGCTAGATGGCGCTGTGTGGATTGTCCAGCATTATTTATTTATTTATTTTATTTCACCACACTGTTTCGAATAACTAGTAAACCGACAGAGAAAAAGTAATAAAAAAATACTATTCTACCAACGCGTTTCTTCCAAATTCTTCTTGTTTAATTAGCGTAAAAGAAAATAAACTAATACAAGGAACCATTCAAGAACTTCCGATTGTTTCTCGTTATTGGAAATATCGTAAAGTATTATTTACTTCATAAAAACTTTGTTTTGCTATCTGATCGGAGTTCAGGAATTCCAGATCTCAATATCAGACTTTTACGCCGTGAAGTGGTTATTGTTGTAGCTATATATTTTACTAGCTGGTACCCGCGACTTCGTCTGCGTACTTTTAATCTCTTCATCCTTTTTTTTCGCAATAAAAGGTAGCCTATGTCCTTTCTCAGGGTCTAAAGATTGTCTGTGCCAAATTTCATAAAAATCGGTTGAGAGGTTTAAGCGGGAAAGCGTAACAGACAGACAGACAGACAGACAGACAGACAGAGTTACTTTCGCATTTATAATATTAAGTAGGGATTATATTATTTTATTCAGCCGTGCACTAACATATTTTATCTCTTTGAAAAATGTATGTTGCGTATGCGCAATGCCAGTGCTCTCAATCTGAGCAGTAAAACTTTGTGAGGAAACCAGTCAGTATGTATTCTAAGGCGTATCGCTCATACGAGCTGGAGTCGAGGCGGTATCGAGGCACAGGCGCGTATGCGGCGCGCCGCTTCTACGTTTTCTTAAGAATTGAATGGTAGTGCGCTCACATACTAGAGTCGAGGCGCAGGCAGCGCAGAGTCGAGGCGTAGTCGAGGGGGGTAGCGGCGGGGACGCGGTGAGGGCGTTGTGCTGGCCCGCGCCGCGATTCTACCGCCATTTTGTCATTGCGTTTCGTTTTTTTCGGTCAAAAATATGAGAAGGAGGTATAGCCGCCTGTGCCTCGACTCCACATGGAGCCAACAACGCAGCGACCGCGCCTCGACTCCACGCCGCCTGTTCTTCGCCTCCGCCTCGACTGGTCGGCGACGCGCCTAACAGAGGCGATGGGCTTGCGAACTATCACGTGTAAGGAATACCAACTTTTGCAAAATGTTCGAAATTGAATTGAGATTGTGATCGCAATGAATCATCATAATTCGCAAGAATTCAGACAGAATAATTATCGCAAAAAGATTAACCAACTTTTTAAATACTCGCCAAACGGTAAAGAAGCCGAAAAACGACAAAGAATATGTTATTTTTAGCCAAACTTGACAATCCACCCTTGAAACTTCTTATCTTTAAACTTGATTCGTTTCTGATCGCTGTCTAAAGTTTGTCAGGGAATCCGAAACAATCGGTATTTTATTTGAATTGGATAACTTCACCAGTAGGTACTTGTTTTAACTTTACTTTAGCACAAGTGCTGTGGTATTTTTACTAGTTAATACATTACAACAAGTTTATTGCCATACGAAAAGATTACACCGACAATGGAAAACATTTTAAAACTAAACGATTAAATATATCACATTTAACACATACCTACCCAAGGAATTTGGATACTGGTATCTTTCATTTTGCGATAGCCGAAGACAGGTCGCAAGCCCCTCACCTCTGTAGGAATACTAACTGATTTCTTGAGACTTTAAGAGCTCCATAGCTAAAGTGGTTTCAAGTAAGACGTACTACATCAATAGTGTATCGTTTCAATAACACTATATCACAAGTTCCTTGTTTTAATGAAGAACCAGACAAAAGGGTGAAAATGAACAGCCTGCGGCGAGCCGCAATTTTTTCTCCCCTTTTCACCCCTTTGTGTAAGCTCGTTTACAAATACCCCTAGTGTTTGATTGCGTTTAGCTTTGTTCTGTTATTAGGCGGTTCCTAGCTACTATTTTACTCTACTTTGGAATGAAGGAGTAGGATAGTGTCACGCAAAAAGAACGCCGGAAGGAGGCGAAGGGGGTGTGATAGCGCGAGTAATTTGTATGCGCACAAACATCCCATTAACTGTTTTCTAGCGTTCTTTTTGGTTGACGCGCACAAATCGTGTCTTGGGATTTTTATCAATCTTTTCTTGCACACCTCATCAGCGTTACATACCAATCTGACAAGGCATAATAGATTTTCCATCGAGTCTGTAATAGTCGCAGTCGAGTAAGGAATCTAAGCCAAGCTCATGAAAGCGGGTTTTTTAAGTTGATTAACCCCAAAAGTCCAAGGATGCTGCAGTCAAGGTGAACAAAAAGGAACAAGAAGGGAATATCTTTATCTTTATAAATATATCTATATCTAAATATATATAACTCAAAGGTGACTGACTGACTGACATAGTGATCTATCAACGCACAGCCCAAACCACTGGACGGATCGGGCTGAAATTTGGCATGCAGGTAGATGTTATGACGTAGGCATCCGCTAAGAAGGGATTTTGATCATTTCTACCTCCAAGGGGATAAAATAGGGGATGAAAGTTTGTATGAAACTTTGAATTCCTTGGCACGAGCAAAGCCGCGGGTTCAGCTAGTTAATATATATAACTCAAAGGTGACTGACTGACATAGTGATCTATCAACGCACAGCCCAAACCACTGGACGGATCAGGCTGAAATTAGGCGTGCAGGTAGATGTTATGACGTAGGCATCCGCTAAGAAAGGATTTTGATCAATTCTACCCCTAAGGGGATAAAATAGGGTACGAAAGTTAGTAGTATGAAACTTTGAATTCCTTGACGCGAGCAAAGCCGCGGGTTCAGCTAGTAAAAGAATAAAATACATTTCGAAAACGATAATTGATAGCATGTCTTATTTATAGAATTCAGTCATAAAAGCGAGTAGCACTACAAAAACTATATAGTTTACAAACTCTATTAAAATAAACTTAGATGAACAAAGTTTGGTTGATGTAGAAATAAATGACGCTAATTAAAACAACGAAGAAAAGAAACAGAGGGCTCATTTAATTACAAAATGGAGAAATCGTTAGCAACATCGAAGTCACACAAAAGAGAGTGGAGGTACAAATGGGCGAGTTCAATAAATAAACACAGGGCACTTTTTTGTTTATTTAATCTGAGGAAAACTTTATATCTATACCTATAGGTATTAATAAAACACAAAACAACAAATATTTACTTTTATAATTTATAACTATGATCATTAGCAGCCTTGGTAGGTACAACTGTGTAAAGCTCTCTTTCCAATACATCAAAAACTATACTTCAAAAACATTATACAATAATTTAAAGTTTAAGTTTAAGTTTTTAATTTAGTAAATATTAGGTACCAACTGCACTTATACTCTGTTAGTATTTAAATATCTCAAGTTATACTGCTAATCATGATTAGATTGTTCGCAGAGTGGGGCCTGGTGACCTGTAATACAGGTTCTTTTGATCCTAATTCAGGCACCAGTCTTTCACAATGCAGGCATACCTATCTTGTTCTAGCTGTAAGACCTAACTCTCAAACATTGTGCTTGCTTGTGAAAGATAATAAACTCCTTTTTACTTTTTTACTTTTTTTTTTAAAGTAACGTAGGCTTTTACTTAAAAAATATGAGCGTCATTGGTCTATCAAATGAAACCTGCTGACCCACGAACTGCAGCACTCTTAGACGGTGATGGAAAACATCGTAAGGAAACCAGCATGACGTGACCTAAAAAGACCTAAAAACATCTGGCAGGTGCTCGAAAAAAGCCTCTGAGGCTCAATTAATTCACCACACTATTTCAAAACTAACTCGTGTCACGACAAGAAAACTGCATTGCAACAAAAATGAAACTTCAAAATATTATAGAGACAAGTGGTAGTGGTTCGTACCTATTGTGTCTACGTTCATACTTGCCGATGTCTTCATAAATATTTCTCTGTGAGACACAGTAAATTATTACAGTTGTACAAAAATAATTGAAAAAGTTTTGAGGTTAAGCATACGTTGATTATGAAAGTTTTTCCTTTGTTAATGTTTGAGTAGTTTCTATCTTTAAATTAAATACAAACATTGAAAGTCAAAATAGAGCTGTTCATTAATCGATTTCTTACATTAAACAAGACAAAACAAAGGTCAAGTAAAACAACGCTGCATGTGGCCATTTCTGAGAACAAGCGTATAATACGTAAGATATATTCTCTCAGATCTATACCAAGTACTCCATTCTGAGGATTTCTAATGGGGATAATCAGAGGTACGTTCAAACAATATATTAGCAAATAAAATTTTGCAGTAGTTAGAACTCCATGGTATAGGTATGCGAAAGCTGCAGAATATAGACGACCTCTGTGGCGCAGCGGGCGAGAGTCCGCCTCCGACGCTAGAGGATGTGGGTTCGATTCCCGCCTCGGAACAAATTTGTGTACGATCGGCAGAAATTTGTTCCGTTGGTCTGGGTGTTTTCTATGTATATAATAAAAAAATATCTATCTATGTAAGTATATAATGTATTAAATATATCAGTCATCTAGTACCCATAACACAAGCTTTGAGTAGCTTACTTTGGGGCTAGATGGTGCTGTGTGGATTGTCCAGCATAATTTTTATTATTATTTTTTTATTAATATGCGTGAAATGTAAGACTTGTAACATCAATCTACGCGGAGGTAATGACAGAAGGAAGTGCCTGCGATTATGCGAGCCCGTTAGAAGGGTGAGTTTTTTGTTCACTCACTTGTTTTGATTGATTCTTCATGGGGAAAGCAACGATTTGTGTTGTCAAAGTATTGCTTGTATTTGATACAATAGAAGACAAAGTATCTGACGCTAAGCGGTAATTGTTTGACTTTGGGGATTGCTGAATATGTTGCTTGTGTTTTTTATTATATTCGGTGCAACAAGCATATTACGCTGTTTATTTTTTTTTGTTCCGTTGGTCTGGGTGTTTTCTATGTATAATAAAAAATATTTATCTATGTAAGTATATAATGTATTAAATATATCAGTTATACCCATACCACAAGCTTTGAGTAGCTTACTTTGGGGCTAGATAGTGCTGAGTGGATTGTCCAGCATTATTTATTTATAGAAGGAAACTGTATTTTTTATTGAAAATCAAAATGGTATTTTTTCAGGACAATCACAGGGATTACTTTGAAACGTCTAATATAGGTGTTAGGTTTTCAGTGAATCTACCGCCAGTTCGTCGCGACCAAAGCCTAGAAGAACTGTCAAGAAACTAAGCTTGGTTTCTAGCGTTTTTTTGTATGATCCCTCTTTTCCCATTTTTACTATCAAAACCATTGGTCTAATGAACAAATTGTTCCGCGTCGAATATTCTAGAGGCAATCTATCCCCGATAATCCACTAGGAGCCGAGCGGCTGAAAATTGAAAGATAACAGATCATTGAGTCATAAAAGTGTGGTTATGAATTAAATTTTGCTTCCGTTTTCGTATATTTATGTTTAATGTTAAAATTTTCGCATGGGGTTTTTAATTTAAATAGATTACTTACTAAGAAGTACTTTGTTTTTACCGTGGTTTGTTGTGAATGCACTAAAATTGTACTCTAAATATAATTTTACGAGCCAGACTTTACCTTGATTAACATTATGTACCTACATGGTAGTGTGTATACGTATAAATCTGGATATTTCTACCATGCCTGAAGAAAAAACAGCAACAGTTTTTAAACTATTTTCCACATTTTGACACCAAGTCCAAATCATTAAAATACCCTTATTTTTTTGGATTAAATTTGAACTTACAAGCAGCAACGCTGTGTTTCGGTTTGAAGAGTGTGGTCGCCGGTGTAATTACAGGCACATGAGGCTTAACATCTGTATGCCTCAAGTTGATGGACGCAGGGCAGTGCATCGTAGGGCACGTTCCTATTGTGCGTGACCTACGGGGCAATGTTTTGTTTATAGTGATGGTTACCACTTAACATCAGGTGGGCCATCTGCTTGTTCCATCAGCTAGTTGTATAAAAAAAAAACTTTTTAAAGGGTGGCCATAAACAAAATACTAAATTTAAAGACTAAAATAAACCTCAATTTAGAAAATTTTTAGAACAACGTCGTTTTCTTTGTTGGAAACAACATTAAATTCTTCTATTACCCCTAGGCATTGCTCCTACTCGCTTGTATGTCAAAAACGTCAGACCTAGAAAACGTACGTAGAACTATTATTAATTCTGTGCCTAGAGTGAAGCCTTCAAACAGCTGCATTCAATTGGCTGTCCAGCTGAATAGCATTTTAAAGAATGGCACTTTTTCCAACCGTGTGTAGGTCCAGTATCGCTTGTAAAAATTTCTGCGGAACTGGACTTGTATGATCTTATTTTCCATGGCGCCTTTATTCGACTAGAGATGTAGGCGATGGTAAATTTTTCGTCGTAATTATTATATCACTAGCAGCGTCCCGCGATTTCATCCGCGTTGTTTTAAATCCTGGTATCCCCACGGGATAACACATACCCTCTGTGCTATTTCAGACTATAATCTATCTCTATGCCAAATTTCATGAAGATATGATTAGCCGTTCTGGAGTTATTGAGTAACAAACATCCATCCATCCATACAAACTTTCGCGTTTATAATACTAGTAGCGCCCCGCGGTTTCATCCGCGCAGATTTCAATCCGGTACTCCCACGGGATAAAAAGTAGCCTATGATATTCCAGACTATAATGTATCTCTCTGCCAAGTTTCATCCAGATCCGTTCAGCCATTCCGGCGTGAACGAGTAACAACATCCATCCATACTTACAAACTTTCGCGTTTATACTACTAGTAGGATAATTATTATTTCGATAACTATTTAACATGAAAAAGGTGATAACTCCCATCTCTAGTTGGTGGCGCGTCGACTGTGCTGCGCTTTGTCCCGCCGGTATTGTTCCTTATCGCTCCGGACACAATGCCCAGAAAAATTGGTTCTAGCCTTTATTAATTCATTTCATGATAGGTTTTGTTTCGTGTATTCACAGCCTTATTATTTGTTGTCGTTGAGTACGGAATACATTTTCTCGGCAATTTCTTTGAGCATGGAAATAAGGAATGTTTTTGTAGTGTCATCATTTTTAGATTGAGGTGCTGGGCGGGAGAATTGAGGAAACCAATATATCATTCGATTCTGATATCATCGAACACATTGGGAGATACTGCTACCCAACACTACACATATATTCCGAATTGGAATAGCCAATGACAGAACTTGTTTACTATTTTTACTTTACTTCTCATTTTTCCTCGAGGTCGGACTGAGAATCTTCCTTTGCATAACATGTTAATAAAAACTTAGGTGAAAATAATTTACAATTTGTATATTATACCGACCTCAGTGGCGCAACGGGCGAGAGTCCGCCTGCGATGCAGAGGTTGCGGGTTGGATTCCCGCCTCGGAACAAATTTCTGCAGATCGTACACAATTTTTTCTGGTTCAAAGTTGGTCTGGGTATTTTTTTATGTATAATAAAAAAATTTTACCAATGTAAGTATATAATGTATTAAATATATCAGTTATCTAGTACCCATAACACAAGCTTTGAGTAGCTTACTTTGGGGCTAGATAGTGCTGTGTCGATTTTCCAGCATAATTTATTTATTTATTATTTATACAATTTGTATATTAAACAATTTGTATATTATACAAATAATTTTCAATTTGTATAATATACAAATTGTAAATTATTTATGCAGGTCATTTTTACGGGATAATAAATAGTGCGTGGGTCAGAATTATTAAATTTAGATGGATGACACTCCTAGCGCCCTTGTACCATCCACACACCTTACTGCCGGTTTATGAAAGCTCGATCAAAGTTAATCAGCTGTTTACATATAAATAAACAAACTGAAAAAACTGAAACAGCTTCACGACTTTGATCCCCAGGCACGGTAGATATCCCTTCAGATCTCCCAGTACCAAGTAGGTACTAATTCAAGATTCTTTGAAGATGTCTCAGGGTGTAGTCAGAGGTACGTCCAAACATTACATTTGGCACATACCCACATTTTGCAGTAGTTAGTATTCCATACGTGACAGGTTGCAAGCCCATCGCCGCTGTTAGAATACTAACTGGTTTCCTCACGATGTTTTCCTTCACCGTTTAAGAGCACTGGCATTGCGCACATAAATTTTTCGATAGAAAAATCCATTGGTGCACGACCGGATTCGAACCTGCTACCTTACAATCGGAAGGCGGGGTCACTCCCACTAGACCACCGGTGCTCTTAAATGATTAAAATAAATAAATAATGCAGAACAATCCACACAGCACCATCTAGCCCCAAAGTAAGCTACTCAAAGCTTGTGTTATGGGTTATGGTACTGATATATTTTATACATCATAATATACTTACATAGACAGATATTTTTATACATAGGAAACACCCAGACCAACGGAACAAATTTCTGCAGATCTTACACAAATTTGTTCCGAGGCAGGAATCGAACCCGCAACCTCTGCGTCGCAGGCGGACTCTCGCCCGCTGCGCCACTGAGGTCGTCAAACAAATATAAACAAAATATGAAGAATTGAAAAGATACTAACATTATTCACAAAATATCCTACGAGTCTTAGGATCCCCTATGTGTTATGAACTCTTCAAACATAATAAAATGTGACATAGCTAAATGACAGAAACAAGGGTTGTCACGCAAACCGCGACTCCGTCCATTAGTCTGTCGCGAACAGGGAAAAGGCGTGACAGATAGAACTTTGGCGATGGAACACAGATATGGACAACCCTGACATTTGTTTTGCTGATTATTGTGGTTTATAGATGCGATAATAACAAGTACACATTAAAAATTCGAGCTAACTTCAAGCAGTAAGCACAGGAAATGTATAATCATTGTTAGTTTATTTTTGTAAGAGTTGTGTGTTACTCACTAGAAACCCTCAATAAGTAAATAAAATAAGCAAAGAGTTTTCAGATACCTCTCTATTTAAGATACTCAGCAATTTTAATTCAAAAGATTTACAACCTTGACATCTGGCGCCAAAGTCCTTGGGTAAGGCTGAACATTGTTTTGTTTTTGTTTTTTAATAGTTCTTTTATTACCTTAATATTACAACGAACACTTAAAACTAAACACCGTTTAGTTGTGTATAACATTCTTATCACTACGACTTATCCAGGCTAAAACGCCTCTGAAATGTTTTTAAATAAAATTATTATTTATGAGACATAACACTTTTTAAATCTTGACTTTCTTTGATTTTATATTTTTTATCTACTTTTTTTCTATTTATTTATATGAGCTCTTTATAAAAAGTTCATTTTTATTGATGGAATACTTTTATACATGGAATAGGCTGAACATTACTATGACAATCAACAAAAACAAGATGGTAGCTTTTGGTACAATTAATTCATATCTGTTTTCAAAAACACACAGTATTTTAATTATTTTATCCATGGTCCCAAAACTGAATAGAAAAGAATAGAATACAAATTTATTTGACAACAACACACAACAACAGTTGTTGTGTGTCTGCTGGTTTCTTTCTTCAAAATTCAGAAAACTCAGGTGGAGTTATGGTAAAATTGCCTCCCTGGACTTGCGTCATCAACATACTTTCGTAAATATTATGTTAAGTACAAAATAAGCCACTCTCTGAACACAGAGTGACCTCGACCAGATAAATGAAATTCATGACGGTCCACATTAAACTTTTCAGGGCAATAATCAAGCATTTTTGCATTTCAAATCAGGTGTTTAACATTCCGTGTTTTCAGAACAACGTGAAGGCTCGTTGAACAAGGCTGCGTGCTTTTAAAATGCTCTTCATCATCATCATCAGCCTTCGATCAAACTTCGCTTCAAGGAGTCCAACAAGCTTGAAGTTTTTTGTAAATTACCTGAGTTTTTCTAAACTGATGGTTTGTGCCATGGAAAAGTTAATACGAACAAAGTTGCGAATTCCCATTAATCAATTCATAAATACCTATTTATTAGCAATAATCTTGCAGAATGGAGAAGTAGTTTCGTTATCCTGTATTAGGTTCTGGTTTTTTACTGAGTAAGCCTTTTTTAGGTCCCTGACGCCGCTGAAAACTGTTAGTGAATACGTAAATTCAGACTTGTTTCGACTAATTGAATAAAATGTATGATTTTCTTACTTAGAAAACCTCTTACCTGCTACACAATATAAACATCTACAAAAAAAAATAATCATTAAATGAAACAATAAAAAATATACGAAAGTAAGTAAATAGCGTTACGAAATTGGTGGGCGTACCTCAAGGCAACGTATTAGGGCCGCGTTTCTTTTTAATCTACATATTGAATTAAGTGAATACCGTGTTCACGTAAAGCATTCATGAATTATGAATATGTGTGCTTAATTTGTGTTAAAATGTAAAAGATCTTGCTATTCTTAAAATAATGATATATCGCTATCGCTTGTAATACTTCGAATTTGCATGAAAACGTGTAATTAATATAATTTCACTTGCATTTGACGACCTCTGTGGCGCAGCGGGCGAGAGCCTGCCTGCGACGCAAGAGGTTGCGGGTTCGATTCCCGCCTTGGAACAAATTTGTGTACGATCTGCAGAAATTTGTTCCGATGGTCTGGGTGTTTTCTATGTATAATAAAAATATCTATCTATGTAAGTATATAATGTATTAAATATATCAGTTATCTAGTACCCATAACACAAGCTTTGAATAGCTTACTTTGGGGCTAGATAGTGCTGTGTGGATTGTCCAGCATTATTTATTTATTTATTTATTTATTTATATCGCGTAAGCCTGGGCAAAAATAGGCTTTGGTACGCAGCCTTCACAGCTCAGTTCTCTAATAGCTCTGCCTTTTGCGCCGTAGGCCGTGGGTTCAATTCCCACCGAGAACAAACATTTTGTGTGATGAACATAGATGTTTGTTCTGCGTCTGCGTGTTATGTAATATTATAAGTATGTATTTCCAATAAAAGCTATCTGGTTTCCATATAACAAGTTTTGGCTTAGTTTGGGACTAGATAGTGCTGTGTGGCAAGCCCAGCAATTTTTTTTATTTGCCGCAAGATTAAATTCGCACGGCAATGCATCGAAGGTCACATTCTTATCGTATTTGGCGTGCTAGGTAATGACAATGCTTTGTTATAGATGATGGTTACTATTTAACATCAGGTGGGCCATCTGCTTGTTCCTTCAGCTAGTTATTTAGAAAAGTATAATAAAATTTGTGGCTTTCAGTAGAAAAATAATCTTTAGAAACATCATACTTTATGTTACAAAATATGGAGTTACCTTGTATCCCAGGGTATTCCTAAGGGTGCCACAATTTGCTGAGACTCGAAAAATGCGGGATACTTCAGACGATGTCCATTACCTTGTTCCTAAACCCCTCTTTTGTATCGCTAATATACAAGGCTTCCCACCCTGGGATTTACCCTTTATTAATTTGCTCAGATATAGGAAAAAGTAATATCCAATCCTTTCAAGACATTATTAGGTAAATGAATATTGGTAACAGCGCCAATCAGACACAAATTATGAAAAGCTCTCTCGTTTAAAAAAAGGTGGGTCATCTGCTTGTTCCATCAGCCAGTTGTATAAAAAAAATTCAAAGAAGCTCTACGTCCGCTATTCCGTATCATGAATCAGTGTATTTCCGCCACCTAATGCCTCTAACCTCAATTACAACAAATTCAACTTTAACCTAATTCCTTTTGGAAGCATAGAACGTTGCGTCGCGTGCCGACAATCTGATCTAACACGAGTGGTATAATTTCTGGCTCATAATAATTATCATGAAAAACTGAGGCACAGTCCTAGGCAGGCCGTTGGGCCACTTGGCAGTGTTTGCATTGTCTGTTGCCAAGTAAAGACCGACCAAGCGAAGGCTAAGGGTGAGGCTTCACGCTCGCTCGCTTTTACTGCAGTGTCCACATGAACCGAACCGACCAGCTGGAGAACCACCAAGCGCAAGCAAAGGCACGTCTTTCCTTGTTCTCGCTAGAACGTCTACCTGGGGCGTTATTCGCTATGACCAATCCAATAGCGTTTGCAATTGGATCATGTTGTGACGTCACACGGTTTGGGCGAAGTATCTTCTACGTTATAAATAATTATGTCATCTTCACTCTCAGAGAAGCCTTTTTGTTTACTAATGTAGTATCTATGCTGATACGACCCAACATTCGCACAAATGTTTAGAGGTAGACAGAGAAAGCAAAACACTTCCATGTACTGTCTCACCTCTCGCCTGACTCATTCTTGTTCGTGCGCGCACGGCGTTCGCACAGGTGTGTCATTGTTTTTACTTCGATCGAGCGATGGCGAAAAAATTCCGAAACAAAGACGTGAAAGAACCAAAGAAGATAGATGGATGGGAGGAAAATTATTGGAAGAAGTTTCGTGCAACTATTGACCTCTTTTCTTTTATATTATCCGTTGTATTCTTCGGATATCCTTGATGCATTCATCGAGCTGTGCACTATTTGCAACTACCATGCATGTACCGGCCTTTTACTTTTATAGTTTTTTACATATCCGCTGTATTCTTCGGATATCTCGATGCATTCATCGAGCGGTGCACTATTTGTAACTAACATGCAACTACCGACCTTTTTACTTTTATAGTTTTTTTTTTTTTACATATCCGTTGTATTTTTCGGATAATCCTCGATGCATTCATCGAGCGGTGGCGTGCACTATAATACATATTTTGTATCTAGTGGGTACCTAGTGTTTCGTGCATTCAATGATAACACATATTTTTATCTTTACTTATGCACCTACCCACATATACTATGTGCCTATCAGCCTCTTGAATTCTTGGGATGTATCAAATTAATGGTTATTTCGTTGTATTCTTCAAATAACCGAATTTTGTGAGAAACATGTTCTGTACTATTAAAAATATATTTGGCTAGCAGCAACGCCCGTTCGGTTTAACCCTTCTACTGCAGCTATACATTTTATCTTTATTTTGTTTAACGGACCATTTCGATGCATTAGTTGACTGTTCATTTCCTACGGATATCGAAGAAAGGTCTGAAGGAATACCACTGGTATATATTATACCTATGATATTGTTGCTATTTCCAGCGCTGGATGGTATATTATATACTGGAGCTGATCTAAAGTACAGCTCTCGACGGTCTTGCGATATTAGAAGTTTATATTTGCCGAATAATGGCCATTATTTGGCTTCAAGCTGGTAAAAGCCTAAGCCAGCAGAAGCTTCAAAAGCTCACGTTGTGAAGGATGGTGATAATTTTCAAGCCAATTTGGCCTGTATATTCTACTAGAACTGCTTTCCTTCAAAAAGAAACGAATGTTAAATTTAAGAAATAATCTGAATCCTAAAATGTTATCACTTGCTAAGAGTCTACTCTAAACCTGGAAATTGGCACTATGCTGGTCGATACCTGCAGATTTTTTAATAGATAAGCAAATACAAAACAAGGTCAGCTTGGCAAAGTTGTACCTAGCCCGAGGCAATGTCATAATATGTATTGAAAATAATTTTGATATTCCGGATGTGATCCGCACGCTAAGTGATGCGGCTAGGATAGTAGCTGATTTTGATGACGTATTAATGGACACTTGATAATCCCTGATTATGTCACTTGTCGATATATCTTTGTTAAAACCATTCAAAGATAGAAAGAAAAAAAAAAAAAAAAAAGTACTAAGTAATACAGCTGATTCAAGCAGCTGTTTCTCCTTATAGAAATTTATATGTGAGACGCTCATCATCTTGCGGTGCGAGGAACCAGCGTGGACGGCGCCGACATCCAGCACGTTCAACCGCGCTGATGCCGGTAGGCAGAGTCGGACGGCGTCATAGTAATACCTGACGAACCTTCGGCGTACCTGCCACAGATAGCGGTGCACTCCGAGCCGCCTGTGCGGCGCCACCTGGGCAGCTAGCTACGCGTAGGTACCTACCTACCTACCGATACACTATCTTAGACTCGCCTCGCCGCCACTGCAAGTACACGCAAGTCGTCTGAAGTTCTTTTGAACGAATGATCGCACCTACCACTAAGTGCTTTGTTTTATGATACTTTTTATGAATAGCGGCATATGTATTCCGAATTTGCAATTGCAGCGATACAAAAAGGAGTAAAGTATTTTTATAATACCTATACTCAGACTATTGGAAGGTGTAATCCAATTGCAAAACAATCTAAAAAAAACTGGTGTCAATTTATTTTATACCTATTTTAAAACAATTTTAAAAGTACGTATATTAAACGGAACATTTTAAGATGAGAGGCACATAAATGCTTCTAAACTCGTACTCAAGGATCCCGTATGTCTAATTCAATAAATAAAATAAAAGAAAAAAGGTATATTTTCAAGGACTTATAACGGGTAAAGGCGAAATATTTTCGTAAGCGCAATGTGCCGTTAACATTAAAGTTTGTGAACTTTCTACAAAACACTTTCTAGCGCCAAACTGGGAACCAGATATTGGAAAATTAATTGCTTATTAATTAATTGAACAATAGTGCTTAATAAAAGCTACTTGCTAGTTTTTTAAGCATCCTAATTTGATACTGAGATTATAATACCTAATGATTATACACCTACTTAACTCGAAAAGTCTTGAAATTATTCTAATGAGCTTAAAAATAATTCAGATAAGAGCATTTCCGTGATTGGTATTTAGAATATTTAACTACGGCATGTCCAGCTATATAGCTAGTGGTTTACGAAATCCTTCTAAAGGGTTACGTTAGCCCTACTTAAAAATAACGTTAGCTATGAAACATTTCCGTAACCGTTATCCTGCGTGATGATCTGATTTGGAGACACAAAAACATTTCCTTTCTGCTACAGCAGTTCTATTCCCAACATGATCTGGTATGATTGTGAAGTTTTTTTTTTTTTTTTTTTTTTTTTTTTTTTTTTTTTTTTTTTTTTTTTTTTGTTACTGATGCTTCAAACACTAATAACAATTGGGGGTGTTTTCTGTGGCTCTGAACGAGTTGGGGGATGTGGGTCCACCACGGAGCAATCCAATTATAATAATTTACCTACCTGGAACTGGTGCAAATTATTTTTGGGAAAAAAGGAGTTGCAGAAGATAAAAGAGATTGTGATATCCTACGCGTAAACAATAGTTACCTACAATTACTAGGTATAATATCTTGCTACTGCTCAGTATCCACGTCTTACCTAAAGCAGTAATTAACACGATTTGGAAATGGAGTGAGTCACACGTGTCGACAATTTTGTGTTCAAGTCGTATTCTTTTTTCTGAAAATATATAAGCAGACGCATAATCTAGGACGCTTCATATTGATAAGGAGTACGAATTAGATTTTTATGAGTTAAAACATTTTCAAATAAATCAATATTTGGTTTACCAATACGTACCAATACATACCAATACGTATCTACGAGACATTTAAAAAAAAAAAAAAAAAAATGCTTGTTTTGATGTTTTCAAAATTAAATTAATTTCCATGCGTTCCTAGCGTTTGACATAACAATAATAATAAAAATAAAAAGTTTCTTATCAGTCAACTGGTATTGTTTGTACCAGTTGGTATAGGTTGGTATAAGTTCTGAACGTCTCAACCGTTCCCTTGGTATATGTATTGAAGAGATATTGGTTCTCTCTCCGAGTAAATATCTTCTTCTTTCTCCTTGCATATCAATAACCCGTTTCATCAAAAAATCTCCCTGGTAATGTGTCTCATCAAAAAGGCTTTCCACAGCCAATCTGTCCTGGAATTAGCATTTGGTGTTTCCAACTATTTCTGTTTTTTCACAGGATGCTAGATCACAATACAATGTGTTATGCTTTGGTGGAAGTTTTGTGTAGGTATCTACAAAATAATAATGTTTCTCTTGAATGAAAAAAAAAAGATCACCTTTATTACAGTTTCTTACAACTTGTTTCAGTATTATCATCTCTAGTATATTTTTTGAATAATCATACATATTTCTTTGATATCATTAAAAAATAAAAATACGTTTAGATATGAAAGTAAAAGATAACTTTCCTTCAAAAACATTTTTTTTACAAAGATAACATTCCCTTGTTATTTTATTATTGAAATCCGAGTATAGTACGGTTTATATTAGATTTTGTACTTTTAGAAAAACTACAGATTGGTTCATTCAATTTCGAATTTTATCGAAAATTTGTCATGCTGTTCGTGCTATCAACCAGCCGTAGAAAACAAACATTTTGTTTGATTCAGATTCAGATAATATCAAATCTTTCGATCAAGCTTCCGGGGTTGACTGACAGAATGTAACCTTCTTTAATCGGCAACATCCATAATTAGGAAGATGATAATTGACGTCTTGTTCTGACCGAACAATCCATTGAACACTGGATTCAACAGACGCTTGCTGATAGTGGCATCGATATTTCTGCTGGTAACTCACAGCCTCTACTTTAGCCACTTCTCGGGCTAGATTCAGTTTCGACGTCATTTCATGAGTTGGTTTTTTTAGGCCGATTTTTTGTGTCAACATAATATTATTTGAGTTTGAGAGACCACCTTTTAACTTTTACGATTATGGTTCTGGTGATCAAAATTTTTTCGCATTCAAGTTTTAATTTTGAGTATTTTGTTTCGTGTTTTTTTTTAAAGTTCTATTTATTTAATTTTGCGTTATTTAATAATGCTTTAGTCTTATGTAATTATTCGTTTATGATTTAAATAAGCACCTACTCAAGCAAGCTTTTACGATTATTTTTTTGCAAAGTTATTAAACCTGTTGCTTCATTTATTTCATCAATAATTTTTTCTTTCTCTACCCATAGATAATCAAAGAATATCTTGGTGCATCATTGATCTTGTTCTCTAAACATCTACATTAGTAAACAAAAAGGCTTCTCTGAGAGTGAAGATGACATAATTGAATGATCAAGCGAGCTTACCTGAAGCGAAGCTCGATCTTAATTATGTCATCTTCACCGAAGAGAAGCAAGGTCCCTCCCTTCCCTAGAAAAGTTCCCCTGAAGATCAATGTTGCTGTAACACTACTCTGAAGATAATGAGTCAGGCGAGAGGTGAGACAGTACATGGAAGTGTTTTGCTTTCTCTGTCTACCTCTAAACATTTGTGCGAATGTTGGGTCGTATCAGCATAGATACTACATTAGTAAACAAAAAGGCTTCTCTTCGGTGAAGATGACATAATTAAGATCGAGCTTCGCTTCAGGTAAGCTCGCTTGATCATTCAATAATGCCCTCATTTCGCTTACCTTCACTCGGCATTCTACGTCACCTACGTATCAACGTTTTCGGACATCAAACACTCAAAATTATTCACTACTATTATTATTTGCTTGTTTTAACTGAGTCAGGTATGCTTTAGTTAAACTTGTGCATAGTTTACGAAAGTTTAGGCTAATCTAAAGGTACAATCAAGATTTAAGTGAGATGCAGTTTAATGCTCAAAACAGCTTGTTTTTTATTAACCTGCTGCCTTTTTAATATATATTTTTCTGGTAAAATATATTAGACGGTTCTATTACGGGGCAAGGTCCTAAATTTTGCCGCGAACAACTGAGCAAAAGCCCAGTCGATTATAAAAGTGGACTAGATGACTATACCAGTGTACTAGCTGATGAAGTTGTTCACTGTACAGCTCTTTCGATAAAAGCCAGTGATAATTTGTCCTCTGCTCTACGCCTTCCATTCTTTATAAACAAGCGGTTCATTGTTTAACAAGATTATTTTTACGACAGCTTTATTGGCTTTTTGAAATATCTGCGCGCTCTGTTTGTTCTTTGTCCTGTTAGCATTGGCTGCGTTCACACCAAACATATTCACACGAAACGTATAAAGGCACAACCACACTTGCGCGACCAAAGTGACTTCGAAGCGAACCCAATCACGGCGATGGACATTGCCATAGATTGTATGGAGCATAATATATCCTGCTAATATTATAACCACGAAAGTTCGTAAGTATGGATGTTTGTTACTCTTTCACGCCAGAACGGCTGAACGGATCTGGATGAAACTTGGCAGAGGGATTTATTATAGTCTGGAATAGCACATGAGCTACGTTTATCCCGTGGGAATACCGGCATTTAAATCTGCGCGGGTGAAACCGCGGGGCACAACTAGTGTATTTTTTGTCGCGTAAGTATTTACCCTACCGAAATTTACTCATTTTTCCCATTCTTTTAACAAGCACCAATATTCACATTATCTATGCTTTATTTGCCTAATTAACTATGAAATCAGTTTATATACGATACATTATTTATGTACGCATTAATCACTATAATTTATGCCTGTAATAAAGTTGCCGGAAATAAAACTAAATCATAAAAATACCTATGCCATTTCCGAAAACTAGAGGTACCTACATACCGCTACATTATACAAAACCATGACTTTAAACAGGTCCTCATATGGATAGTAGAGGCACATAAGATTTAATAGTAGGTGGAGATCAGGCTTTATAAAATATTTTGAAACAAATGAGTATATACAATAATTTTATTTTTTGTAACTGAACCTATTTAATTATTTACTTGTAGTGTTTTAGAACAATTTTCGAAGCACGATTTGTATTAAAAAAATTCCAAGTACGTATTTCTTAGTTAAAATTTATTGCACGTGTGTTTTTAAAATAATGAAATAACTTACAAAGCTATTTGCTAGTTCTTTCGCTAAACATTTTAATGCTAAGTAGTTTCTGTAATATGAATGTAAATTAATACTTTCATTCTTTTCGAGTTAAAAACTTTGGATGTTAAAGTTCCAGAGGTCAAAACATTTTTCATTTCGAACAAATACTTAGCGCAAGTTAAATAAGATTTCATGTAAACAATTCAAATAAGAGAATATTTACGCAAATGTTCTCAAAAAGAAAATACTTTTACAGAAAATGGCCAGACTTGGAAACACAAAACGTGAAAAACCTTTGATCTTTTTGCTTATGTTTCAGATTGAGCTATAGCTACACACTTGGTATTGGAAGGTACTGGTAAATTATTCATTTCATAATCATTATCATCAGCCTACAGAAGTCCACTGCTGGACATAGGCCTCCTCTATCCGTTTCCAGGAAAACGACTTCGAGCCCCTTCTATCCAACCGCGATCCTAACAATGTTGTCAGTCCATTGGGTAGGAGGGCGTCCCTCACTTCGCTTTCCTGTTCGTGGTCGCCATTGAAGAACATTTATTCCCCAGCGGTTGTCAGTTCTTCGAGCTATATGACCTGCTCAATGCCACTTCAACTTGCTGATTCTGAGAGCTATGCCGGCTACCTTGGTTCTTCTACGGATTTCCTCATTTCTGATACTATCTCGTAGTGAAACTCCCAGTAAAGCTCTCTCCATAGCCCGTTGTGCGACTTTGAGCTTGTTGATGAGGCCAATTATAAGCGACCACGTCTCAGTTCCATATTATGTCATCACTGGCAACACATACTGGTTGTTCACTTATTGTTTACTTTATCGACAAAATGTATTATTCCGTCTACGTAACCAAAAATTTTAACCTACAGTAAGCCAAACCAATAATAAAATGTTGTGGTTGTGATAAAGTTCAGCTTCGAAACGGGATTATGAACTAAATAACTAGTAGTTCGCCCCGAACTGAGATCTCGTGATGCGATCTGAAAGCTCCGAAAATTTAAGTACATAGATGTACGGTTTGGCCTTGCCTCTGATTATCCCCCACTAACTTGGTGTACTTACCTAGAAAGGTTACCTACTAAATGGTACCCACTGACCGCTGCAACCGCTTTTTTTTTGTGTAACTGTAACCCCTGACTGCAACTTTGTATGGTAAAGAAGTTTTAACTCAATTGGCCGATTTATTGAAGAGTTCCGTTGAACAGACCTTGGCTCCATCATCAGACCAGGTCGCTGTCAACATTTTATGAGAACTGAAAACTTTTTTAATTTATTTCAATAATTTTTTTATTAAAAAGCAAGGGAACTGGCTGACCAGTAGAAAAACCTTGATACCAACAAAACTCTTAGAAATGGGAGCTCTTAGTTCGTTGGGTATCTTAATTTAACTTTTTTGTTGTAACTCTAAAAGCAGGCATCCTAGAAAAAAAATAAAAACGGTTTTGGAATTTCCAAACCAAGCCCTTTCATATGACATGTAATTTTATTTTTTGTGTAACTTTTTTAATTTTTGCCCCCTTAAAAAACCCCATATTTTAAAAACCCCTTATCCGATTTTACTCATATACTTACCAGTAAATTTCTCAAGTACAAGCTATCCACTTACCAAATTTCATGCAGATCGGATAAGCGGTTCTCAAGTTATCGTCGGACAAACATACAAACATACATACATACATAAAATGCCAAATCGCCCAAGTTGATTGTAAGATCTTCGTTCGCTTCGCTCACTCGATCAATAATTTTTTTGAACCAATTACATATCACTCGTATTAATTATATCTAATGGTGTGCCGAATACGGAATAGTTACATGCCCTAGATCAGAGAGGGATGAATTATGTAGCACATCTGCCCCTAATGACACGGTTAGGGTTCCTCCTATACAGTGCTTGGTCGTTGCCGTGGTACCAAAACGAAGATAATGGGATATATTGTGATAAAAAGAATATGGTTAAAAAAATCTGAACTATAATTTATCTACACAGCTTTTTTCTGCCTTATTTGGAGTTTCACTTTGGAAAACGTTCATATAGACACCATACTTATGCGATGTGGGCAACATGATATTATGATATACATAAAAGTTTTGTTTGACCAAGAAGTTTTTTTTATTAGGAGCCAAGTACAACACTGCCCAAACTATTGTAATTATTAGGAATATTAAACACAATAGACTTTGATCCCCAGGCACGGTAGATATCCCCTCAGATCTGTCAGTACCAAGTACTACTCAAGATTATTTGAGGAAGTCTAAGGGGGTAGTCCAGAGGTACGTCCAAACATTACATTTGGCACATACCCACATTTTGCTATAGTTACCCCCGGTTTCTGAAAGCTCGTTTTTTTTTTTTTTTTTTTTAACTTAATAGACCGTTCTTTGGCTACGATCTCGCCTGGTGGTAAGCGACGATGTAGCCGACGATGGAACAGAACGGTCCAGAAGACACCTATTCACTCTTGCCTTAAAGACACCCAAATTGTAGGAATCAGGAAAGACAGACGACGGCAATGAGTTCCAATCCTTGGCGGTTCGCATGATGAAGGTAGAAGCAAAACGCTTAGTGCGAATGGGTGGTAAATTAACCGGGTAAGGGTGGTACTGGGCCGTACGTCTACTCGTCCTATGGTGGAAAGGGGATGGTGGTATGAGATCGTGAAGTTCCTGGGCACATTCTCCAAAATGCAACCTATAAAATATCGATAGGCAAGCAACTTTGCGACGGTGTTGGAGACTCTGGATCTTCGATTAACACTAATCGGTTGTCAAGTCACTTGCTATTTCAGCTTTTACTTCAACACAAAGCCGATTTGTGTTGATTGCGCTTTAACTGGTTTCTTCACGATGTTTTCCTTCACTTGCATTGCACACATAAATTTTTTGATTATGGTATATTAACATATACAATAATAGAATAATGGACATTATGCAGTGAGTAAACGCAATGGGCAAAATCAGATCGGCAGTTTCAGATATGAATTGCAGCTGGCCAAAGACTCGTCTATGTGCCAGAGCAGCTACCGAGTGCTGTACAGCTCCTATTTCATAACAAGATCTTTTGATCTGAATCAATAGGCTATTAGGGAAATATGTTACATCGTAAGGAATTTCTTTTTCATCTTTTCCAAGGTGGGTAGGTAATTGATTTATTTAAATATATAAAAAACAAGTAGCTCCACGATTTTGATCGACACGATAGATATCCCGTCGGATCTTATAACGCATTTATGGAACCAAATTCAGATTATTCAATGAGCTTCATTGAGGTTAGTCAGAGGTACGTCCACAACATTACATTTGACACGTACCTACTTATCCACATTTTATATTATTGGTGTGCCATGTTTCATTTCGTAGCGCCATATTTTACATTGTTTAAGACGCAGACAACCGTTAAAATCACGTATAGCAATACGTGATTTTAACGGTTGTCTGTCTAAATTTCAAATTTTTTGAAGATATTAAAATAATAAATTTTAAGTGGCTTAGTTGGTTATCCGCGGCTTTATTCGCGGTAAAATCAATATTTAAAAGGGGTTTCCTTTCCGCCTATTCATATTAGTGTTTCACAATTAAATATTACTTTATGTGTGTTTGTTCACGATTATTCATAATTACGTTAAGGGATTCAAAAATGATGACATGTGTGTAGTTATAAAAAATGCTTTGTAACAAAATTATATTGTTAGCCTTATCCCCGCTTTCTGAAAGCTCGATCAACACTAACCGGCTGTTAAGTCGCATGCTATTTTAGCTTTTACTTCCAATTAGATAGAGATAGCAAGTGACTTGACAGCCGCTTAGTGTTGATCGCGCTTTCAGAAACTGGGGGTTAAAGCGTAAGCGGCGCTTTTCACCTGCAACTTGAACCACACGCCAAAGATAACCTAAAGTCCAGACACAGCATATTTAATAGGAATACATGCATACATTTACAAAGACACACAACACAAGGGTAGTCCTGTTTACCCGCTAACTCTATTAGCTAATTCAAATGCTTGCTTACGAGTTGTCGCCTTAATTGTTTAACATTTGGGACACACTTTCTGGTTACTTTGATGAGCTGATTTGGCTATAAATAAATCATAATTATTCCCTTTACTGCAAATATAGGTTGGTAAATAGATAATACAAAAATTAATATTTCGGTGGACTTTCCACACAGCACTATCTATAAATACTATTTTTTTGTAAATATATACATGCTCTCTCTTTCTTTTATTTCTAAATACATACTTGTATTACTCTCTCTTTCTTTTTTTGCAAATAAATACTTAAAATACGTCTTCTTCTAATGAACGTAAATAAAATAGAAAGAAAATCGGAATTAGTATGCAAACAGCACAGAGTGTTTCTTTATCTCAGCAATTATAACAGGTACCTTACTCAGTCCAACAATCAGTAATGATCGGTATTCGTTCTAAGGAGATATCTACCGTGCCTGGATCCAAATCGTAAAGCTACTGCTTTATCAAATTACTAGCGACCCGCCCGCGCGCTCCTGCTTGGCACGGATGCACAAATCATGCATGTATTATACATATAAACGTTCCTCTTGAATCATTCTATCTATTAAAAAAAACCGCATCAAAATCCGTTGCGTAGTTTTAAAGATTAAAGCATACATAGGGACATAGGGATATAGGCACAGAAAAAGCGACTTTGTTTTATACTATGTAGTGAAGTATCCAAATCTCTTTACAGTGTAAAGACTACAGACACTGAATACAAGCGACCTACGGATAAGCTAATTCGTTTAGTTGCTATAAATCTCTATTTTGAAACTAACTCAGTCAGCAAATTCTAATTTAGATACAATGCCAGCAGTACGTATAGTCCAGGGTGGGTTAGCACAAGATAATGTGCTCGAATTCATCTTGCATTCATGATGTTTTTTATGCAACTAGCTGATGGAACAAGCAGATGGTCTACCTAATGTGGGTAACCATCACCTATAAACAAAACATTGTCCCGCAGGTCACGCACGATAGGAACGTGCCCAACGTTGCACTGCCCTGCGTCCATCAACTTGAGGCATACAGATATTAAGCCTCATGTGCCTGTAATTACACCGGCGACAACACTCTTCTAACCGAAACACAGCGTTGCTGCTTGGCGGCAGAAAAAGGCGTGGTGGTAGTACTTCCCCGGACGAGCCCTTCACAAAGAGCTCTGCTACTCTTCCAACTGTCCCCGTCAGTGTTGAGATCGGAGAGACATTTAATGATTGGAAAACTGATAGCAGTTGTGGCCTGTGGTAAGTGGCCTCGCCCTTCGATCCTACAGTCATGGGTGTCCTATAACCTCTTATGTATTTTTGTATTAAGGCATGGAATTTCACAGAATTTTAAAAGGACATCTTGTGGTGTATACATTTCTGGGAAGAACTAGAAGTTGATCCCGTTGATTAGAGACGCAGACATGAATCATTTTAAACCCGCGACTGCAGGTTCGAAAAGCGGGGTCATTTCCCCATCAACCATCAATGCTCTGACAAAAAAACTACAATGTATATCATCAATACATAGCATAAAATAAAGTCGCTTTCTCTGTCCCTATATATCTCTATCCCTATGTCCCCATGTCCCTATGTATGCTTAAATCTTTAAAACTACGCAACGGATTTTGATGCAGTTTTTTAATAGATAAAGTGATTCAAGAGGAAGGTTTATATGTATAATACATGCATGATATGTGAACCCGTGCGAAGCAGGGGCGCGCGGGCGGGTCGCTAGTAAGTCGCATATAGCAGACTTGTAAGTGGCATTTATTAGTGGCTCGATAGCGACAGAAACTGGTGTTAACCTCCTAGGAGTTTTGTATCTAAATTAGGATTTGCTGACGTCACAAACTTCGTTACAGAGGTCCAAGCGTAAAATTAGGTCCGTCTAAAACAAGTCCCGGTCCTCATTATACAAAAGCCATTGTTGCCAGCGGAATAGGGTTCATTTTTGTATAATTTATTCGCCATTACTAAGTTCATAATTGTATTAACAATGGAATGCAAATGTGTGTACCTATTTAATTACATTTGTGAAGCGGCCACGAACGATTTATGAGGTTACGGTAAAAGTTTTATTCTTGCAGTTATAAATAATCTTCCTAAAGAAGTGTGCTAGGACAAAGCTACATTTTCAGGCAGATCGATTTTCCCTCCAACCACGTCTCGCGATCACAACATCGTTGGTTCATGGGAAAGGTCATCTCGTGGCGCATGTCATGCCGCATGCAACTGTGCCGAAATATCGGGAAACAATCAAACTCAGAAATCATGCTGAATATTCCCTTTCTAATGAAAATTATATCAAACAACGGAAGTTTAAAAAAATGTTGGTTTCCTCACGATGATTGCCTTCGTCGTTTGAAAGTACTGACACTTGATTCTGGAGCCGAAATCTCATTGGGGCATGACTGGTGAGCCCACGACCTTAGGATCAGAAGGCGGGGCTGCTACCACTAAACTATACCAGTGCTCGTCATTCATTATAAGTTCATACTTATTATCAGATAGAGTGCGGAACAGTGTGATTAGAGATAAATGTGGAGTGAAAGAAGACGTAGTGATGAGGGTAGAGAAAAAAAAGGTATGAAGATGGTTTGGGCATGTAAAGGGGATGGATGAAAGGAGATTAACAAAACAGGTGCATCAGGCGAGTGTGAATGAGACTGTTGGGAAGAGAAGACCTCGGCGGACGTATCTAGATCAGATAACTGACGTTCTAGAGAAAGGCCAGGTCAAGAGCACCCTAAACCGACGAGAATGTATGAGAAATGTTACGAGAGTGAATGAAGCGAAAGAGGTATGTCAGGATAAAATAAATAAATTAATTAAATAATGCTGGACAATCCACACAGCACCATCTAGCCCCAAAGTAAGCTACTCAAAGCTTGTGTTATGGGTACTAGATAAATGATATACTTAATACATTATATACTTACGTAGATAGATATTTTTTTATCATACATAGAAAACGCCCAGACCAACAGAATAAATTTCTGCAGATCGTACACAAAGTTCGGAAGCGGGAATCGAGCCCGCAACCTCACAGGATCATGTGGAAAGCCGTGGTCTCTGCCTACCCCATGGGAAACAGGCGTGATTTTATGTACTTATGTAAGTTCATACTTAAAAATATACAGACAAAATCTATAGCTGACTTAGTCATCAGTTTATAGTGTGCGACATTTTGCGCCTTATGAAAGTAAAATGAGCAAATCTCGGGGCAGGCTTACGCAAGGATTGTGGACGACGAGGCTTGGATGTAGAGTGTCTGGACCGCTCCTTGGAAGCAGCTGCCGTCATTTCGCTTCGCATACAACACGAGAATTATTGTAAGGTTTTTTTTATGAACGTAATGAAAGTTTTTTTTCCGTGTATGCTGTGTACCTACTTACTTTAAATCCTGGGCCTGCCTCCATATTCCTATGGCTGATCCCGACGACCTGGCGGTAGATTCACTAACCCCCGGTTTCTGAAAGCTCGATTATCCCGAATCGGCTGTCATTTCACTTGCTATTTCATCTTTTACTTCAAATTAGATAGAAATAGCAAGTGACTTGACAGCTGGTAAGTGTTGATCGAGCTTTCAGAAACTGAGGATTAGTTTAATGTCTAAGACGTTGTAAAGTGATCCTAGTGATTTTACTGAAAAATGACCATTTTGATTTATTATTGATGTTGATTATGACTACATTTTTAAGCGAAACCAAGTAAAGCGGGTCACTGATTTTATTTAATTAAAATTTATTTATTAACATTTATAATATTTATTTTGTGAGGTATAAAAAATGTAGAATGCTATAATACGGTTATCGCTATCTGCCTCCAGATTATATAAGAGGGCTTCAGAGCGTCAGGCTATCTAGAAATAAAACGCGATTTGGACAGAAAATGCACTGTTTCACGAGATATAAAATGGTGAGTAGGTATTGCTTATTTTAGCGAAATCGAGTACTTTATCCATACATTTGAACTTTTATAATAAAATAGTTGCAAATTGATGACAATGGAAAACGCGATAAATACCCATTCAATAGTTTAATATGTATTTCGCGATCATAATCATGATAGCGATAGTTGAAAAAAATGTCCTTGGGATTTTGTTGGTTACGTAAAAACACTGCTGAACTCAGACCGGAGATAGATTGCAACACCCCCAGCACCCTTACCTATGCGGTCATTTCGAATAAGGGAAAAGCCAGGAAGTGAAAAAGAGGTCGACGGGAGACTGGGCTTTAGAAAAGATTCAGAGACTAGGCAAACATGAAGAGAGTTAATATTAAATGTATTAAGAAAATCGGTATAGTGTCCAGGTATGCTTTGGGCATTGATATGACACACAATCAGGTTTTTATGAGGACTTGATGGCTGAAATAGGCATGGTATTAGTTCTTTTAAATTAATAAATAATTTATAATTTTTGTCCTAAGTCTTTCACATAGAGTTCTCCTACTTAAGTTTGATGCACACATAAACATTAATGCCGACGGCGCAAACTGAACAATTTAGCTTAAGAAAACATCAGCCCAAGACAGCTCGTCAATACATCTATCACTTGACTTTTCTTACCCTCTTGACAACAAAGCCTTCGCTACACAAACTAATGTATCAGAATGATATATGATGAAGTCAATTAAGTAGGACGTTGAGTGATGTTGCGAGAAAAAATATGAATGATGTGGCCTTTCAATTTGTGACAGGGTTGGCTAAATCCCTTCGTATTTATTCAAATATATTAGTTTAAATCTTGAAGTTTAAGCTTAGCTATATATTATCTAATCTTCTTTAACGTGTCACTATTTCTTTAGGGTAGTGTGATCGCCTAGCGACATAGCCCTTTCAATTCAATTTATTTATTTCAGATGTCAATGATCCATAATTTGTTAGCAGAACTTAATTAACATGTCTTCTTCTTCTTGTCGAGTCTCAGTTTTTTTCGAAACAGTGTGGTGAAAGGATTCTAAGTGCGCACCAAGAGGTGATTGATGATTTGGATCAGTTGAGCTATCTATAGATCGTTTGCAACGGTCTGCAGATAGCTCAACTCTTTCATATGTATTTTGTATATTTTGTACATTTTGTAAATAATTGTAACTATTCGTTGTAATCTTCTTTTTCAATAGAGGTGATTAGACATGTCAAATGTGTACTGGGTAATGTTAAATTACAAATAAAATTACTAAAATTAAAATTAATTATATATTTTATTTTGTGTTCTTAATTGAGTCCCGGTCAAATAGGCTTTCGTAGGTAGTCTTTCCTTTAAATAAAAAAAACTACTTCTATAATGTTCCATAACCGCCACGTAGCATCGTCTCATCCTTTAAGCTCAAACAAAATATCACTCTTTTTAAAATTACTTCAAGCATTGTCAAAAGATTCTTGTTTGATCTTCGTCTTAAAATTATATTGGAGATAGTTAATTTTGTAACGAATCTTTTGAGACAGAATTCTTCTTTCCTTAATTAAGTGTCTGTGAATTAATTCCAAAGGGCGACTTCTCTTTGAATTATATAATTTAAATTATGTAAATAGAAACTCGATTTTTAGAAACATAATTCCAAGGTTATCTTTTATCATAATTTAATTAGTAATAATGTTATTGGTTTTCAAAATTAAATATAAATCGTTATGGCAGAGTAATTACCAACTGAGCTGTACGTACCAGTGTCACAGTTCATATATTAGTGTCCCGACAATGAAAGAGTTATGACGCTAGATTAAGACGCAGACTACCGCTTATATTTCTTCAATTTATTTAAGTTTTAAATATTACTTCATCTCTGGGTAAGAATGGAGCGCCTAGAGCGGAAAAAGCCAAAGATGGGGGAAATGTTTAGGAGAGGTCTCTGTGGTTGACTTCTCTAAGCTGATGATGATGTTAACTTCTATAAAAATAGAGTATGTATATGAGTGAAATCCATACCAGACAAATTCCTCTTTTTTATGTTCAAATCCTTCTGTCTCTATGTCACCCTTTGAAACTACAACCTAAGGATTGGAAGTTCGCTACCTCTAGAACACCAATGCTCATGTTTTTTAAGCAAAAACATGTATCCTACCTTATTGTGGTAATAAATAAATATCTATATATAGAATCCACGCTAAGCCAACTAACAGCATGCTTCAGTATCTGTAACCAGCAGGACGAAGCTAATAAACATAAGCTGTTATCATAGCTCAGAACCGTCGGCTAGATAGCCAGTTACTAGCGGTTACTACGGTAACCAGCCGTTTACCCTTTGGTGAAACGACCTATTTTTGCTACACATTCGGCCCAAGCTACCCCCAACCACTATCAGCCTGTATTATTGTTTAATCACACGAAAGGGTCTTCCCAAAAACAGATGAAGAGATTTTAGCCATGGGCAGCTCTATTCTAATTGCAACTGTATAGTGGTAGTGATAGAGTTGGTTGTTGCGAAGCAGGGTTGTTTAAAGCAAACATTTCTATTTCTATATCGTTGGTTAACGTACGTATAATATACGACGATACAGCAAATTGACCGGGAGGCTGCGTCGCGCTGATAGTAAAGCATACCATGCTGCGGTGCAAGTCACAAACTTTCACTTAAAACGGGATATTTACCTGCAATGATTTATGAGTTTGATATTTTATTTCGACACAGTTGCATGCTCCATGACGGGTTAAACTTATGGCGCATGCAACTGGGCTGAAATATCGAGAAACAATCAAACTTATAATCATGATGAACATTCCGTTTTAAGTAAACATTATGTTCATAACCATGATAGTTTCAAAAATTATAAGTCACAAATACAAGCTTGATGTAAATATACGGATCAAGCAGATACCCTTGCTTGGTGTTCGAAAAAGAACTTCAAGGCTTTACTCCTCAACGGAATGGTGCCCGGCAGATCGATTCATGGAAACGACGAGCCTTGTAACGCAGCGGATTCTTTCGTCGAGCCTGTTTTTAAGTCAAGCGCAATATGAATGCAATAGCAATATGAATTCGTTTTGACGTTTATAATTCGAATTTTATGACATGAGAGTAGATAAAATAATAAATTAAATTGAACACTGCACACTGCCTCTGAATACGAAAAGTAAGTGACTTATGAGCGCAAATCAGTGCTAGGTTCGATTCTTTAAACAACAAAATTACAGGGAGTTTCGCCTAGTGGATCCACGCTCACTTCGACCACCGTATCATCTCACTTTCGTTTCCACAGCCAAAGCATAGCGGGTGGTGTTAGGTGTGAATTTACTAGAACGCCTTAGAACTTGAAACTAAAGTATTAAAAATCCGGATATTAGTGTATACATGAGTCGGTACTTGAATGACTATACTGCCACATAACTGCCATAACTGTCCGTTTGTTCAGCAAATCAGCCACAATCAGCCCATATTCATCCACTGCTGAGTATTAGGCCTCTTCCTTAACACGCCACTGTTTCCGGTCCTGCACAAACTGCATTCATTTGACTTGACTCTCCTAGTAATATTACTGGACAGTCCAGTTATTATCAGACGACCTGGCCAGTGGACTGCCTCGTAGTCTACGACTCTCGCGTAGCCATAAAGTAAACCAGTATTATGATCCGTGCGGTTCTGCCATGGGCCATCCACTCGTAGTGTGGGATGCGGGATGCGGGTGCCATGTTGAGATACAGACGACTGCGAATTGTAACAGGTTCGGACAGACGGCGTCGTAGATTGTGCAGATCGTTATCCGGAGTGCTTTTAGACACTGTTCAGAAATTATTTCTGTAGAAATTATGTATATCTCGATTTTTTGACTTTACCTACTGTTCATCAATTATTTAAATATTTTGAGATATGACTTTACTGATCTTCTATTATTTAAATATCATAACTTTTAAACTATACAGCTCAGCAATTGTTAACTGTTTCAAAAAATACTAACTTACTGGCCTAATACCTTTGTGTAAAAATAAACAGAAAATACTTAAGGTTTTAAATGAATGATTTTTTATTTAAACAAGAGAACGACTGACTCATTCAAAAACCTAAAAAAAACATTTATATTGAAATAAAAACGTTTCAAGAGATGGTGGTACGGGCCCCGTTTCAGTATTTGGTATTATGGCTAGTAACTTGTATTACGAGTGGTATAAATAAATTAATTTTTATTGTATTGTAACTGCAGCAATCGCAATGATAATATTTCAGAAAACATCAAATACTAATATAAACTCAGTGATCTGAATTGGTATAAGCAAAGCGACAAGTGTTCGTTCAGAACTTCTGAGCTGTTCTACCTAGAACTTTCGATACGCAACCGGAATATTAAGGTACTGTCGGTGAAAAAGTTTGAGGTAAACATTTCGCAGAAAAAGCTAAGTCGAGTACAAATGTAGGTATGTGTGCATGTACATTGCACATCTGCATGCACTAAGCTACACTTAAAATTTATATTTGTTATATTTTGTCTAAGGAATGCATATTACCTGTTTAGTAATAAATAAAATAATAATATAGTAAGTAGGTATGCATCTTTCCAAAAAACTAAAATAAGGAGTTTTGTACAGTAATAAATTGCATTTTAATTATGTATATCAATTTCGATTAAAAAAGAATCATCGAAATCGGTCCAAAAAAGAGTAGAATTGAGAGCTACCTCCTTATTTCGAAGTCGGTTACAAAAGGGGTAGTCAAAAACAGTTTCTAATATTACATTTGGCAGACGTCCATATCTTCAAGAAAGCACTCGTAGATTCTGATACCAAATACAATGGCAGAAAGCAAAAGGGGTCAATACTCAGGTTACAAAGATTCGCAGTTTTTTTATTATGATTACATTTTGATTAGAACGTAACAATAAAATAAGCTATTTTCTGTCGGATTTTATCCTCAACTATAACTATATAACTAATTTAATAAAAATCTTACGTTTTAATTCCGATTAAACACTTAACCGAACGAAACCTTGCAATTTCTTCAAGATACGGTATGAAACTACTGAATAATAAATAAATAAATAATGCTGGATAATCCACACAGCACCATCTAGCCCCAAAGTAAGCTACTCAAAGCTTGTGTTATGGGTACTAGATGACTGATATATTTAATACATTATATACTTACATAGATAGATATTTTTTATTATACATAAACACCCTGATCCACGGAAGAAATTTCTGCAGATCGTACACAAATTTGTTCCGAGGCGGGAATCGAACCCGCAACCTCTTGCATCGCAGGCGGACTCTCGCCTGCTGCGCCACTGAGGTCGTCTTTATATAATAATGTTATGTATTAACATTTTAACTAGTCTATAGAGTTTACTACACTTAAGTATGTAAAAAAATTAAAAGTGATTATGTACTAGTTGCGCCCCGCGGTTTCTCCCGCGCAGATTTAAATCCCGGTATTCCCACGGAATAAAAAGTAGCCTATGTGCTATTTAGACTATAATCTATCTTTCTGACAAGTTTCATCTAGATCCGTTCAGCCGTTCCGGTGTGAAAGAGTAACAAACATCCATCCATCATCAACTTGAGGCATACAGATGTTAAGCCTCATGTGCCTGGAACTACACCAGCGACCACACTCTTCATACCGAAACACAGTAACGCTGCTAGGCCGCAGAAAAAGGCGTGGTGGTAGTACTTCCCCGGACGAGCCCTTCACAAAGAGCTCTACTACTCTTTAGAACACCAATTTGTGGAAGAGAATTCATCGCTCGTTTCGCTCGATCAAGATGACTAAACAATTGATTTCCCGTCACAGCCCTTACATCTTTGGTAACCATTTAGAAGCAATTTCAAGTTATTAATGAATTCGGTCGCGTTATTTCCCCGGTTATGAGAAAACACAATGAGACGACGGTTTAGAACTAATCGAAGACCTATCGTCTCAGACTTTGGATACGGGCCACTAAAACTGTGGACATTGACCACAATGTTTTATTTAAAAAAGATAATTAACGTTCTGCCTTGATCCCACACTAACCCCAGGATTCTGAAAGCTCGATCAATACTAATCGGCTGTCAAGTCACATGCTATTTCAGCTTTTACTTCAAAGAGAGAGATTAGATAGAGGTAGCAAGTGACTTAACAGCCGATTAGTGTTGATCGCGTTTTCAGAAACTGGGGGTGAGTAGGGCTTAGGCACAACATTTTCTTCTACTACTCTCCTCTATCATACGTCGTCTCAGTGCCTACTTTTCAGTGCCCACATTTTTTACCCGTGTCATCTTTCACTCATTTCTTCAATATTTTTTTTGGTTTGCCTCACTAAACATCCACACCCAGAGGTGTGTGCAACAATTATATTGGGCTCATATCCCCATATTTTTTTGGATATTCTATTGGTGAGAGGTTTTGAGCCCATCGCCACCGCCTGCTTTCAGAATTCTATTATAAAATTTGGATCAGATTTGCTCAAAGAAAAAACTTTTTAGCTTGCTTTTATAATGTCTTATAATCACATCTGTGTGCAAGAAAGTTACGTAAAGTCTTCTAAGCCGTTATTTGCCAAGTTCACACCCAGCGTGGTCTACCAGACTCCCGTACCAAGTTTAATAGGGTCTGACAGATTTCGAACGCACTTACCCGCTTTGGGCTGAGATTAATGGTGGCCGCTCGGGTATCATTACTTATACCGAGCAAATACTTGCTTACATGTGTTTAATTCAACAAATTATTGAAGGCTTTGCCTATCTAATGAACGTAGCCTAAGAAAACGGAAATTACAAGGATACATTCCTTGTAGAACACTGATTTTAGAGCATCGATACACTGACTTTATTCCTTGTAGGCCACTTATTAATATTTAGACGAGGAATGGTGTCAATTATGTTGTTTAATTTTCCTAATTTAATCTAATTTGAAAGCATTAAAAATATTGGCGTCCTTTTCTAAAAGGCCGAAACAACAAAGACGACTGCTATTTTAGATTAAATTAGGATAATGCAACAACAGAATGGACACAATTATATCTGTACGAGGAATAAAAAAAATTATGCCTCGTAGATGGCCTGTGGTGTAGTAGCTTCTAGTGTTGGATATTCTTTATATTCTACTCAATACCTATGTACTGATTTCCTACATAGGTCATTATTGTCGAGTCTCAAACGTCAAATATGACAGAAAACGACACATTTGCATGTAACGTTCTCGCTCATTATCCTGATTGAATTTAGGAAACATTCAATTCATGTACATTCCTATGCGTTTCTTTCTAGACTAAAGTTGGATTTATTTTATTATTTTATCGTTTTTAGAGTTCCGTACCTACCCAAAGGGTAAAACTATACACAATACCAGTATTCTCAAACGGTGAAGGAAAACATCGTGAAGCATATTGTAAAACCTAAAAAGTTCTATAAATAGTGTCAAGTGCTCGAAGAGCCTCTTTGAGTCGCACTTAAAATCCTTTCATCACACTGTTTCGAAAGAAACTAGTGGCAGGAAAAGAAGAAGAAGATATCAATATACTAATCGTTACCAATCTATGTATGACGCCCAAATTCTTATTGATTGACTCGCACACCAATTTAATACGAGCGAAAAAGGTTCATTAATTCATTAATAAATCCAACTGAGCTCCATTAATTAATAGCAAACTATTGTTTTCGGGTAATTTCTCCGCGCGACTCATTAAGCAGTAATTACCCCGGTTCATAAAATCACCCAGATACTAACAGAAGTTATAAGGATCGAAATCCTGACTGACTGACTGTAAGAGCACAGCCACTCTGCCAACACATTATTAAACTGAAACAGTCTCTTTGCGTGCCTTAAGTTCATGGACGCAAGGCAGTGCATCCAAGGGCAAGCTTCTATCGTGCGTGACATACCTACCTGACAATGATAAATATTTTGTGTATATTTATTTATTAAAATATATCCGATAGCCTCATATCATGAGAGACTGTGGGATCGGATACCGAGTGAAAGCCAAAAAACTTTGCATTCATAAATACTAACATAGCAAATAAGTTATCCGGTAAGTTAACTAACAAAAATATGGAACAACATTGTCTGATTCAATTAAAAAAATATTATAAGTGATGGTGTTTTTTTAAACTTTCGTGATATCTGTGACGACCTCTGTGGCGCAGCGGGCGAGAGCCTGCCTGCGACGCAAGAGGTTGCGGGTTCGATTCCCGCCTTGGAACAAATTTGTGTACGATCTGCAGAAATTTGTTCCGATGGTCTGGGTGTTTTCTATGTATAATAAAAAAATATCTATCTATGTAAGTGTATAATGTATTAAATATATCAGTCATCTAGTACCCATAACACAAGCTTTGAGTAGCTTACTTTGGGGCTAGATGGTGCTGTGTGGATTATCCAGCAATTTTTATTTATTTATTATTAATTATTATTCAGTAGTTTCATACCGTATCTTGAAGAAATTGCAAGGTTTCGTTCGGTTCGGCAAACGAGAGTCCGTCTGCGACGCAAGAGGTTGCTGGTTCGATTCCCGCCTCGGAACAAATTTGTGTACGTACTGCAGAAATTTGTTCCATTGGTCTGGGTGTTTTCTATGTATATAATAAAAAATTTCTATCTATGTAAGTATATAATGTATTAAATATATCAGTTATCTAGTACCCATAACACAAGCTTTGAATAGCTTACTTTGGGGCTAGATAGTGCTGTGTGGATTGTCCAGCATTATTTATTTATTTATTCATTATTTATCACACAGACATTTTTTATTTTCCCGACGTTTCGGCTATGTTGCAATAGCCGTGGTCGCGGGCAGACTATTGCAACATAGCCGCGAAACGTCGGGCAAATAAAAAAGGTGAATACTACGCGATAAATACCCGTGTAATATTTTAAAATAAGTATTATAAATAACTAGCGACCCGCCCGCGCGCCCCTGTTTCGCGCGGGTGTACATATAATGCATGTATTATACATAGAAACCTTCCTCTTGAATAACTCTATCTATTTAAAAAAACCGGATCTAAATTCGTTGCGTTGTTTTAAAGATTTAAGCATACATAGGGACATGGGGATATAGGGACAGAGAAAGCGACTTTGTTTTATGTAATGTAGTGATAGTTACCACTATACATCAGATGGGCCATCTGTTCGTTCCTTCGACAAGATAGTAGTTACAGAAAAATACAGCTTCATAACATCTTTAGCAAAAACTATCGCATCGTAGCCCTCCACGCCCTCGACTTACGTCTAGAAGCGTATTACCAGTATAACCATAAGAATATGAGCTACTATCATTTTTCTCGTGCAATTTTCTCCTTTAAACCATCACTCAACGTCTGCTTCAAGTCTGAGCAATAAGGGTTATTTTTGAATGGCTCGTGTTTGTGACTTTTGGATTACAATTTGCTGACTCATTCTTCTGGTAGAAGCGACGGTTAAAGTTATAAATTACTGCTTAGCTTTATCATACACAGTTGAGCTATCCGCAGACTGATGCGATTGATCGAGAGATAGTTCAATTGATCCAAATCAGTGCATAATCAATTTAGACATTGTATGTATGTAATTATGTTAAATACATCGGTGTTGTATTGGGAATGACTTTATCTGCTGACGCGGTCTTGGATTCGAATTCGTACTTGAGAGATTTATTCCTTCGAAAAAATTATGTGCGCTATGCTAGTGTTCTCAAATTGTGAAGTAAGATAATATCATGAGAAACTAGTTACATTTCCTGTGACGGCGATAAGTTTGCAACCTGTCACATATGGAAAACTGACAACTACATAATGTGGGTATGAACCAAATGTAACATTTGGACGTACCTCTGACCACCCTTAGCCATCCTCAAAGAATGTTTAGTCGGTACATGACACTAAGAAGATCCGAGGAGATAGACCTTGCCTGAAGATAAAATCTTAAAGCAGGTGTTTCAGTATTGTGTGCTCTCCATTTTCCTGTTGTGATCCAGACTCCTGGGTATTAAATATCCTTTTGCTAAATATCAATTGTATTCATTTCAATAACGATCACATTTCACTCAGAAAGCCCCAGAGATATTTGAAATACAAATCTACATTGATACCTTCGAAGCTTTCAAGGACATTAGGTTTTTATGAAAATCCAGGAGTGGGCTTGGATTGTGTCGTTACAAATTGTTTGATAAGGCAAAATAGGTCTAAGCCTGCAGGTATAAGATTTATTATAGGATGTACGAAGGAAAGTGGTCGTTTTTGCTGCCGGTTGATAAAGACCACTGGTGGTTTAGTGGTCCGCCGTCGATCCGATCCTAAGGTTGTGGGTTCAAAGCAGGACGTGTCAAGTTTTTCTGTAAAAAAATATGTGAACAGTACCAGTACTCTCGAACGGTGAAGGAAAACATTGTGAAGAAACCGGCATGTTGTTGACCTATGAAGTTCTCAAGCATATTTTATGTTAGTGTTCGATAGGAGTCTCTGAGGCGCGCTAAAAATCCTTTCACCGCACTGTTTCGAAAGAAGCTGTGTGATGGAAATGATATGAATAGAAGATAATAATATCAGGCCAAAAAATCAGGCGATTTTCGTCTTTATGAACGACAAGTACATAGTACCTTTGTGCCTGATTTTTATTAGGCTATGGAAATTATATCATTCAATTTATTAGGAGACATCCAAAAGTAGTATTAATTGCAACGTATTTTTTATTTTAACTATGATGAATGAAAGCATGAATAAATGAATGAACAAATAAATAAATAATTTCGTTGGTTTTTATACAGACAGAGAAATGGTTGTTTGTGTACTACTACTTAATCTGTTGTGCCCTGGAGAGTTCCAATGTATCCTTTTGTTATCATATTCAATCTACATTTTATGTAAAACAACTGAATGTGTAATAAAATATTTGTGGATTTTGTGTAAAACCTTGTTCAACGAAATTTTGAACAAAAATACGTGTATTGTTTTTTTTTTTTTTATTTGGTCTTCCAACTGGAACTAAACCCAGAGTAATTGTTTTTTCTTTTAGCAAAGCCACATCTTTCAAGATGAGAGTACATTTTTGTATATCATTGAAGTAACATAAGGTGACGCTTTTGCACACGACATCTTGCACCAATATGGCCGGCGTGAGACGTCTTGCAAGTTTTCTATTTCTTTTTTTTTTCTTTTTGAGCTTTGAGTAGCTCACTTTGGGGCTAGATGATGCTGTGTGGATTATCCAGCATTATTTATTATTTATTTTATTTTTTTACAAAACTAGCTACTTACTGCTTTGTTAAGTTGACATAAAATGATGGACGCTCCATTTGTAGTCCGGTTTATCTTACTTTTACAGGAATACTCTTAAGTTACCCAAAAATTTGTCACTGTCTCTTTTCCGCAAACAGAACGAGATAACTACAGACTTAGCGACCAATTTAGGCTGGTGGCTTCCTCAGCGATCAGTATACCATATGGGACTTAATGTCCGCTTAAAACGAAGTTAGACTTTCGACTTGTGACGACCTCATTGGCGCAGCGGGCGAGAGTCCGCCTGCGATGCAGTAGTTGCGGGTTCGATTCCCGCCTCGGAACAAATTTGTGCACGATCTGCAGAAATTTGTTCCGTCGGTCTGGGTGTTTTCTATGTATAATAAAAAATATATATCTATGTAAGTATATAATGTATTAAATATATCAGTTATCTAGTACCCATAACACAAGCTTTGAGCTACTTTGGGGCTAGATGGTGCTGTGTATTGTCCAGCATTATTTATATTTATTTGTTTAATCAAAACAATAACAATACTCAGTTCCACTGGTGCTAAAATTTGAAAATATGTCGCAAATAAATTTGTAAAACTGCTAACCATACACAGCGGAGCCCTAAATAGTGTCAAGATTTTGACAGTCACAACAAAAGGCCATGGTCCCCACAAAGCCCAAACCGCACGGCGCGCCGCGACGCTTGCCACGTGGTTTACCTCACGTGTAACGTGTGAATGAATTATTCATGTGTCCCATATTATTAAGCTGAGCTGGGCACGTGTCACTACAAATCTTTTAATACCAACAAGATTTTTTTATTAAGGCGTTGACAACACCTAAAATACCTCTCGCTCACACGATTCGACATTTTGAAAGATATAAAATCAACAAGCCCGATTTTGAAAAATCGCAATCAACCATTTTGTGTGCAATCACATTGCACACAGTTTGGTAAAAAATTCATTTTGATCGATGCTAGTTTTCCTACTCAAAAGTTTGCTTAAGTACGAAAACTAGAGAAGTAAACTTTGAAGTAGGAAAACATGGGTTCAGCAATTTTACATCCTTCAACAAGTCAAAACGAGCGAGCGAGAGTCACATTAGCTCTTGTGTTCACCTTAACTTAAGGTTTACACAAAGGTTATCTGGAAGATAATGCTTTATAGCATTAAGTTCGCCTTTGTTCTGTTATTATTATGTGCAATAAAGTATTTTCAATCAATCAATCAATCAATTAAGAGTAGTAGAGCTCTTTGTGAAGGGCTCGTCCGGGGAAGTACTACCACCACGCCTTTTTCTGCCGCCAAGCAGCAACGCTGTGTTTCGGTTTGAAGAGTGTGGTCGCCGGTGTAATTACAGGCACATGAGGCTTAACATCTGTATGCCTCAAGTTGATGGACGCAGGGCAGTGCATCGTAGGGCACGTTCCTATTGTGCGTGACCTACGGGGAAATGTTTTGTTTATAGGTGATGGTTACCACTTAACATCAGGTGGACCATCTGCTTGTTCCATAAGCTAGTTGTATAAAAAAAAAAACTGACACGTTTATATTTTCTGTTAGTCGTAGAGCTCGTGATGAGACTGTCCGGGTGAGAACTGTCACCATGCCTATTCCTGTCGCCAAGCAGCGTTACTGCTTCAGTTGAAAGGTTTTGATGTCGATATATTTTATGCCTCAAGTTGATTAACGCAGGGCACGATGAAATCTTGCGAGGCAGTGATGTGTTATAGGTTATCAGATAACATCAAAGTAGACATAAACAGTACAATGCTAATGATGAAAAATGAATGAATGATGTAATAATAGTGTAATGTTTAATCAATCTGCAAGTATTATAAAAAAATACTGGAATGTTACAATTGGTTTTTTTAATAAAGGTTTTACCTCAAATGAATACTCTATAAAAACAATGTGGGATTACTTGAAAAATATACGTTACTCTTTTTGAAATTTTCCTTGTGCTCCACACAATTTTCAAATACTATTGGCAGTTTAATTGTTGAAAGGATTAAATGGTGAGAGTTCAACGCAGCCCCGACAACTCGCCTGATCTCTGTTCGCCATTGAAATAACAAGGATTATTCATGGCGTGGACACGTAAACAAATCTTGTGATTTTGATGACAGATTCTATTGACACTGACTCGGTTTCCATTATCCAACCTCTGTACAAGCGGTGCGGGATCGATTCTGCGGTGGGACAACTATCAGTAACCTTAGTAATTATACCTCTAGAATTCCTTTTATTTATAGTACTGAAACAAACCGATGGCCCGCCTGATGTTAAGTGGCTACCATAATTTATAACAAACTTTGCCTTGTAAGTCATGCACAATGTATTTAATACTGTATTTTATAGGTTTTTTATCTTTAATAATGTTCATTAGGCTTATATTTCTAATAAATGTATGATTACTATCTAACTCAGCAAATTTTTTACGTCCTAGAAGACGCTGGAACAGTTTTCGCTCTTCTGTTTTCTACAGTCTTATTCAAACAATTTTCGACTACTATTAGAAGGAACTATATTTTTCTTTCACAACTTTAGTGTAAGTGAAAAATTTACTTTAGTGAAACTTTTTACACGTACTTATTATGTATTCAGTAGCTATAAAACCCATGTTTTTCCGTGATACGTGACAAAAAATCTATTTATTCCCTCTAGAGTAATTTTGTAGGTTACGCATATTAGTTATTAGCACCAAATTTACAGGTTGTGTTTTTACGTTTAAATATTTTGAAATCATAAAATGGTAGAAATGGATTTATTTTTTCATTTTCTTTCCTTTATTTTCTTTTTTACGACTCCTATCTACAGACAATCCTGCCAGTGTCAAGTGATATCAGAGATAATGGTTTCTAGTCACGTCAGTCAGTCAATTGTTTTGAAGAAAATTGTGGTGGTTTCTTCATTTGAAACATTTTCGGTCAAATCACGATATCACGTAGTACACTTTCACTCCAAATGCTTAACACTTTGTACTAAGAAAGACCACAATGTTGGTTGAAATGCCACAAAAATTACACAACACAACTCAAAATAACACTAGAAAAACAATTAAAATGAAAATGCTATATCGCTTCGCAAAATGTCAGAAAACGAATCATTTTGCATCTTCACTTTCTTCAGATGATTGGCAGTCAAACGTCAATCAAAGTCAAACTATGAAAGAGTAAAAAAAAAAGAAAAATCTGAACGAAACACGTTTGAACTCATGCTACCCCTTTACTCGCGTGTTTCCAATTATTGTAAATTCTCACAGGAACTCATCAAAAACTAATTGAAGAATGTCACACAACAAATATTAATGAAGGGAGAAATACCAATTTGAATTTATTAAAGCCTAATCAGGCCGCACATTTATGCGTTGTGACTACACAAATATACATTAAAGAAGAATTAATTTTAAAAGTGTTAGATATACTATGAGAAACAAACTCAGTGTCTGGTCCTAAGTTATCATGATCGCTTTATGACATTTTTTTTTTTCATAAAAAAGGGTACAACGCGAAGAATCTACCAGTAACGAAAATTTTTTTTTGCAAACATTAACGTTAATTAATATCTTTATATTTATTAAAACATCAAACGTATTTTACACCTACTTGCATTACAGCAATTTATTTAATAAGCTGGCACGTAGCACAAGGTAATCAGCTAATTCAACTTCATTATTTGCCGTCTTTTCGCCGTTCTTTTTGCCGTCTCAGAAAAAATATCAAACTTACGAATTATTCCCATAAGCGTGAAACCTGGTGAAGACATACCTGAAAATAAAAACAAATCGCTTTAATAAATAAAATAAAATAAAGGTAGATAAAGCTAGATTATTTCATACTGGATAGTTCATACATCCTTTTCATAATTTTTTTTCATTGCCCACTCACAAATAAAAACACTGTTTGTTCTCGATGGGGATCAAACTCACTGTCTTACCGAATTTAACGATACCACTTCACCTCACCAGACTAATAATGTGAATTTGAAAAGCCTACACTAACCTAAATTTGGATCTAGTATAAAGCCAGCACGCCCATAGTGTTAGCTGTTTAGAGCGGTATTAATTGGGGCGGGCTTAGCAAGCTGGATTAGCTAGATCGACAAGTTAGACTGGATAAATGAACCGATAGCCCGATAGCCGATAGAACTGATAGCTAGGTGATTATCACTTTAAAGGCATCCTAGTAATACTCGTATTAAAAATAAAACGGCATGTATGTAAGTAAGTATATTTTTACTAGTAGTAGAAAGTTCAATAAAAAATGTTGTTGTTATGTACTGAATTTTTACATGTCTTCTATGTTTCTTAATTTCCTATAAAACGTGCCAGAACCTCGTTTTTCTCTGCAAGACCAAATAGGCTTTGGCATCCATTAAGTTGCCGTTTCTCCTATAAACGCGGAACACTAAAAAAGAACAAAGAAAATTATTAATAGCTCGAACCGTAAACTACTCAGCGTTGCTTACAAACAGCGGCCATCCGTCTCGCTCTAACCGGGCTGTGATGACAGAGACAAAAGCTACGAGCTTTTCACCACAAAGAGATATTTCCAGCACAGATCGTTACAAGAAGCGTCGAGGGTATAATATTGTACTCGGGATGGGGCCACGAACCAGGCGGCCAGTACCCATGCAGTAGACATCGATGTCTTTTACAGATTGGGTTTGCGCAGGATGGCGGGAATAAACTAGATGGGGAGAGCCAAAGACTGGGCTTAGTGCTGCGCGAACGAAAAGTATCGGTCACCTGCGTGACTGACATGCCAAAGTCGATTTCGTTCGAACAATGCTTGATACACAGCAAAAGACAAATTGTCTGTCAGACCCCATGCTGAATAAAATTTTATCTTGAAACCAGGCACTTATTATCATACGAGTAACTTTGGGCATTGTCTTAAAAACTCAAACTTAGGTATGATCTTGATAAAAAAATCTAGGATTTAGAAAAGTCAACAATACGGCAACCGACGATCAATAAAATAATTATCCCGCTCATTTGTGCTGGTTTTTCGTATTTGCAGTACAATACGTATATTTGTTCCACAAGAGTCTAAGACAACTCTAAGATTATAACCTAAAAGTTAGATTTTTAAAACAGCTGTTTTAGCAGCCCCACACGCGCAAGCTCCGCGCCGGCCGGAGGCATTTGTTTTCCATCACCCTGTATTTTCCTCTTCCATTAAGCTATATTAAAGGACACCCCGTATACAGGCAGGTTTTTCATTAAACAGTGTAGGTACATTCACGCCTATAAGATCGCACGAACTTCGCGCCGGCAATCTTTTACAATGAGATTTTCGATACGTTTTTTTCGATTTGCGACTTTGTGCGCGCGTTTATGAGTAATTGGATAGGGCTTTGGAGAGATGCTGATTTTTCGAATAAATATTTACAGGTTCATTTTAGCAGGTAAATTAATAAGGCCAACTTTTTAACTCAATCCTTATTCCATCCATCTCCATCTAAATCCGAACGATTTAGATGGAGTATAATGATCAGCTTTATTAGGGTAATCAAAATTTTAGTTAGTATCTACATCATGTTACCTAAAAGTAATAGTAGAAAAGTTTTGAAAAGGGTTCTACTTATATGTTACCCTAAAAATTACGGACAAAACTCAGGGTGATTCTCAAAACAAAACCAATTTCGTACAGTCTCACACACCTGTTCCACATTCGAGTTTGGCAACAGCATTGAACATTTCAAATTTGGAACATATAATATAAATACGTTATTTCACACGTCCACGTTTCCAATCAACACCAGCCATAAAACGATTGCCAAGATTTAGGGTTGCACTGAGCTCTCGAGATTCTTTTTAACAATCAATTGCCGATTACCTATGCCTATCATAGCTATTATTTTTTTATTCTTTTTATTCATACAAAAGGTACTCCCTAATAGTACTGAATTGTTGAACTCAAATAAAAAAGTAATGAGATCATCATTATTATTAGTAAGACATAAGATAGTATTAGAGCTAATTATTATTTATTCGTATGGCAATGTACAATCGTTCTATGAAATATAATTATTACATAATTCCTGTTTAATCGATTTTTTTAATCATATTTCTGATTGAGGTGCTGTGAGGTTGTTAAACAGATACAGCAGCCAAAAGGTTTATTAGAGCTAATAATAAAATTGCAACGTGATTTCCATGTTCGTCTTGTTCCATTTTGGAATTTTAATCCTACAGTGTACGTCCATAATAGTGTTACTTCAGAAGTAAAAATATGGTTCGTCAGTTGTATTTTAAAGGTTTCATTGACCGAACGAGCGAAGCGAGCGAAGCGTCTCAGCTTCCACATTGGCCAAAAATGCGTTTGTCCGGATGTCTGTCTGTCTGTCTGTCTGTTCTCCTCTACAGGTCGCATTTTTCAACCGATCTGGACGAAACTTGGTACACAGGTTATATGACTTATTAGATTTTTTTTGTCGTCGGGGATTTTTGATTGGAGGGGTACTTCCCCCAAAAAAAGGGCAAAAAGGGGGCTATTTGATATACTGGATATCTCCACCAAATGAGATCTGATTTCGATTATTATTTTTTTATTTGAAAGGTAGTAACTATACGTTGGTCTCATAAAAGTTTGGCGAAGATCTGATAAGGATCTTCAGCATGATGAACAGGATAGCTCATCAAACAATCGATGGTTTTCAATCAAATTTGAGAGAAACACAAAGGACCTCATTCTACACAAGATGATTCAAAAAAAATCAAAAAGATCAAAAAAATCACAAAACGGAAAATGCACTTGCACATTACATTCCTCAAATAGCTCACTTTTAGTATGCTCGCGAGGTCTACAGCTCCCAGAGCCACTAGTTTAATTAACAGCCACAAACAATAAACCTCTTTACGTAATCTAGACATTACGCCCGGTCCAGACTCTCTAGAGGCATAGAAACTTCCAATGTTCGTGTATATTCTCATTCCTTAGAACATTTATGCTTATGTAGTGCTCCCACATTGCGTAAGCATTTATTGCTAGTGCTAACCCTAATACTTGCTTTACAAAATTGCAGATATTTGGAACGTTCTAAATCCAAACGGACGTCGTCGGTTCCACGACGGAAACACCCGAACGGAGACGACTCCGGTAACAGCTGATTTACACGAACTGTGTTCCGTTTTCAAAATATATCGGTTTCTTTGAAGTTATTGTTCTTTATGACCAATGCTGTTTGTTTACACCATTCTAAAATGAGTATTGTATTTTAAAAAGCAAGGTGAAATTGCTGTATGTTGGTATAATCATGGAGCGCACAACGAAAACTCAAGCTGGAAGACTTCGCGTAGTTCCTTTGTACTTGCCGCTCTCACACGTCCAACCCCGCATTCAACCAACACAAAAGTATTATACCGCGTCACTCACCACACAAAGGCGGCTCGATACAAGGATTTCCCCATTCATCTACATAAAACCTGAGCCCTCAATGCCAAAAGAACATCCCAATTCATCACACCAATAGACAGGCTATAACTCAGTGAAAACCGACGTTGAGAATCAGTGCGGGGTGCTCTCTTGGCAATTTTCGCGCCTTCCAGGATGATGAAAAAGTTGTGTTCCATTTAGCTGTAAGCCCCAAAGATAGCACTTTAAGGAGTTTGTGGGCCTCGGAGATGCTGACTTGGAGATTAGAGAATCACCCCTCCACCCCGCTTAGCTTATCACGACAAATCCGACCGTAACCCTAAAAAAATAGGGCTGAGTTTGAGATAGTGAGAACAGAGCGACGGTACGCATATTCTTTCGCGTCTCGAGCCATTTTGCACGCGTGTGAGGACCGTTATTTCATAAATTAGACCTTAACGCGTTAAGTTTAAAGCGCATTATAGCGCTTGCTAAAGTTATTGCTCACAAATAAGTTTGGGCGCGGTAATGGAAGGCTTCGCTTTAAGAGAACTGAATGTTTTGAAAGTTTGGAAGACAAAAAGCGAATAGTTTCGGCTGGTTTATGTCGACGACCTCATAATGGCGAGAGGCGAGTGGTTTTAGCTCTTGAACAATTACTCGAAAGCTCGAGCTAACTAAAGCTGCGGCTACACGCACGCGACTGAAGCCACTGCGATACACTGGAACTTCATAATCCATTTTTGTTATTTCGTATTAAGGATCTGACAAAAACTAATTATTTTGGATCTTAAATAAAAGCAGCAAGAAGAATGTCGTATTTAAGGTTTTGCAGGATTTGGCTTGGTCGTGTGGAGCTGTCGTTTAGACTTGTTTTTAAAATTTTAAAGATTGAATTAGAAAATAAAAAAGTTACAATAAAATCCATTAATATACGACCTCAGTGGCGCAGCGGGCGAGAGTCCGCCTGCGACGCAAGAGGTTGCGGGTTCGATTCCCGCCTCGGAACAAATTTGTGTACGATCTGCAGAAATTTGTTCCGTTGGTCTGGGTGTTTATGTATAATAAAAAATATCTATCTATGTAAATATATAATGTATTAAATATATCAGTCATCTAGTACCCATAACACAAGCTTTGAGTAGCTTACTTTGGGGCTAGATGGCGCTGTGTGGATTGTCCAGCATTATTTATTTATTTTATTTTATTTAATATACTACACATACCTACAATGTACAGCGCAAAATATTGAACATTTGATTGTAATAGGGCTTTTGTGATTTTTATAGATATAGTTTTCATTACATAAATCATCTTATTATATAAAAGCAGAAGTAATTGACTGATGACAATGCACAGGCTAAGCCCTTAGAGCTTGGAAACTTGAAATATCGCACACGTATTCCTCTTATGACGCAGGCACCCACTGAGGAAGACTTCAAAATTCAACCCCCAAAGGTGTGAAACAGAGGATAATTTGTATAAAAGTTTCAAAGTAAAAGCGCGAGCAAAGCCGCGGGTTCAGCTAGTTTTAAATACTCCGTTAGGGTGATTAGGTAGGTTTATATATTTAAATATATTCCTGCGTCTGCGTCAAAACTTTTTCAGTCAATGTCGCGCCAAAGTCGCTCGGGTGCAGTCGTGTATACGTAGCTTTAAATTAAATTAGAAGGCCAGATTTATTTATGGATATTTGCTGTAAGAGAACACTTTATTCTCACGAGACAGTTAATACTATTCTTATTTTTAATACTAATTTATTTATCTTGAAGCATTGTTATTTTTTACTTAGGTATTTTTTAATTTAATAATCATAATGCTTCTTCATAAAGTGTTTCTTCTTATTTTGTACTTACGTTTTTTTAAGAAAATAATTGTGTTTTTTTATAATTGTTGCATGCTTGGTTTTGAACCTAGACCTAAGAATTAGAAAGCGTGGCTGTTACCACCAAACCACTATTGCTCTGTTTTACAGGGCAAGACTACTTTCAACATTTGCTTAAAGCTCTCGCTTATTTGGCTAAGAGCAGCAGCTTTTGTTCGGAAAGCCTTAGTAAAAGCTAAGCATTTAGAAATAAAACAGGTTCCATCTTTCGAAAATTTCATGAAAAGATGCACTCAACTAAGCGTATCGTATTTGATAAAGTGCGCCTACATACGTTATAAAATATCGGTCCGTAAGGTTTTCCCGAGGTAAAAGTTGAATATAGAAGCGAAAGCCCGAGCGGGATTTACTAACGGAAATAACTTTTGGGACATTATAAAATCTTTGTAAACGATGCTTTTATGTAATCCAGTTACTGATATAACAAATTTATATTTCTTTTGTTTATCAATCATCACCATCAACAGTCCACAGAAGTCCACTGCTGGACATAGGCCTCCCCTATCCGCTTATCAATACGTAACGTACGTACGTACGTACGTAACGTACGTAACGTACGTTTATCAATACGTAATTATTATTATGTCACCTGCGGGATATTGCAGGTCCTGGTAAGTATCTGCCTTCTTTGGGTTCCGACATAGTGGTTACTTAAGCAAATTGATCACAATTTTCAGTAACTTAAGGCGAGGATATTCGAGATTTTTAGGTATTTCACGCTACCTCAACTCCCCCATGTTGATTGAGCGCGACGTGTTCATTTACGCGGCCGGCGGCTTGCCGTGCGCCATTTGAACTTGCATGACCGCGTACGAAATCTTCATGCCACAGTGTAGAAAATCAAGTAGTAGTAGGGCACATTATCGCAGTCAGTATAGTAACGTATGTAGCTAGAAGCTAATTAAATAATCTATGGTACGACCGATAGATACGTCCGCTCGGTGCGAGCTCCAGTAGTAGAATGCAGTCCCGCCAAAAAAAAAATTGCATTCAATCTGATGGCGAATGTCACTTCTATGTGAAATTTTTATTGTAAATTTTGATGATAATATGGTAGTGAAAGGTGGCACTCAGAAGCCACCTATCGTAAAATGCTGGAAGTTTTTTGATGCCCTCTAGGGTTTTATTAGGTCGTGTTTATTGCACAATTTTATGGTAGCACGAATTACCTCGAGAATAAGATCAGAGAAACAGCTGTTTGCACAGTTATAGGCTCTCCTACTACTACTAACATTATAAATGTGAATTATAAATGTGAAACTCATTTATAAATGTGAAAGTTTGGATGTATGTATGAATATATGAATGAATGTATGGATCTGTTTGAAATTTGACACAGGGATAGATTAAAGTCTGGAATAGCACATAGGCTACTTTTATCCCGTGGTAACACCAGGATTTAAATCTACGCGGGTGAAACCGTAGGTTGCAGTTAGTTTTTTTAAACAACCAGACACAGAACAAACATCTATGTTCATCACACAAATGTTTGTTCACAGTGGGAATCGAACCCACGACCTACGGCACAGATGGCAGAGTTACTACCAACCGAGCTGTGAAGGCTGTTAATAAAGTATAGCTAGATAGATAGATTATATCTTTATTGTTTGACGACCTCTGTGGCGCATCGGGTGAGAGTCCGCCTGCGACGCAAGAGGTTCGATTCCCGCCTGGGAACAAATTTGTGTACTATCTGCAGAAATTTGTTCCGTAGGTCTGGGTGTTTTCTATGTATAATAAAAAATGTCTATCTATGTAAGTATAAGAATGTATTAAAAATGTCAGTCAATCTAGTACCCATAACACAAGCTTTGAGTAGCTTACTTTGGGGCTAGATGTTGCTGTGTGGATTGTTCAGTTTTATTTATTTATTTATTAGTTAATTATTTAATACCATAAAAGTTCACAATTTTACAAAAACAATACTAAAGCTGGAGCTACAACGGACGCGGCGGTGTCTTTAACCTTTGGGATGGAGGGAAACATATTGCCTAACTATTGCTCTAAAATGCCAAATACAGCTGTACATTTCCAGCTACGTAAACAAACCGGCTCAATCTCTAAAAAAGGCCCAGATATCGACGCAAAGTAATTAATTAGGGGTCGGACGGAAGATTGATCACGGATCAATGGTCCCCTATTTCGGGATAAAGGGACATTTCGTCAATTCATTCACCTGTTGGCTGTGACTTTTCTGTGTCTAGCAGCCTTTTATGCAGAAACGAGCCCTAATTTAATCAACTTAAAACTGATTTTCGATAACACTGTAAGTTTTAGTTACTTCTGGCCACAGCACATTTTTTTAATTGCCCCTGATAATGAATATTACAATAGGTTCAAACGGTTGCCAGCCACAAGGCTGGCAAAAGCTACTCGTAGTGGTATTATAATTTGATAGGTGTGCCCTGCGGTTACACCTGCGTAGTTTTAAATCACGGTATTCCCGCGGGATAAAAAGTAGTTTATGTGCTATTCCAGACTATAATCTCTGTGCCAAAATTTATACCGATCCGTTCAGTCTTTCTGCGTTATTGAGTAACAAACATACATCCGGGGAAGTACTACCACCACGCCTTTTTCTGCCGCCAAGCAGCAACGCTGTGTTTCGGTTTGAAGAGTGTGGTCGCCGGTGTAATTTTACAGGCACATGAGGCTTAACATCTGTATGCCTCAAGTTGATGGACGCAAGGCAGTGCATCGTAGGGCACGTTCCTATTGTGCGTGACCTACGGGGCAATGTTTTGTTTATAGGTGATGGTTACCACTTAACATCAGGTGGACCATCTGCTTGTTCCATCAGCTAGTTGTATAAAAAAAAAACATCTATACATGCAGCAACATGCGATAAGACCGCCGATTGTAGGACAATAATTAGTATTCCTACCTATGTGTACTTTATGATATACTGTGGATGTTGTCCTCAATAAAGCTTTAAAAAAAATATATATACAATATATACGTCCAAAAGGGGATGGAGTCGCTCGCGTCCGTAGGTATACCACCTCTTAAAGGCTTACCCTACACGTGTCCCCCGGGTGGTGCGAAACGAGTGACACTGCCGGAATGCGAGGTGATGTTCCGGCGGGTTCACCATCATGCTGCATAGGCAAGGTGTTGGACAGGCAATGACCTCCCACGTGTTTGTGCCGTGCGTGGATACCCGTGCGGGAGGAAGAAGGAGTCCTGGTGGTTGAGGAGGTAGCTCGCCGGCTGTAGTGCTTGCTACCAACAACACACCACTTTGGTCCTAATTTCTTCTTAAACGGGCGGTTGTAAGCTAGCCACTTATGATCAATCGGCTGTGACGTCCCGTCTGAGGGCCGTTAGGCGAGGGTCCCAAACTGGGGGAGGGCAGACGGCGAGGCGCGAAGACATGGGGATAGTGACCCCATGAACTTCTCGCAGCGTGCAGTCTCGTCTGTTCACCAGGGCGTGGGCCCTATATCCGAAAGATATCTCCGGCGTTCACATGCCGAGCATGTGACGTCCCCTACAGAGGACTCCGTGGCGGGTAGAGAGTCTCTAGGATGAATTTGTAATACCTCTTGTAATGGCTTCCAAACGAACGCACTACATCACCCCGGCCGCTGACAAAGCGCCCACTAAGGAACAGGTGTCCTCGGACGCCCCATTCCCTTCAACCTCTAAAGCTGGGCCTTCGGGTACCCAAAAACCCACAAAACCCACTGCGCCGAAAAACGCGCCAATTCCTCGCAGAGCTGCGGCTCTGACAACGCCAAGTGCGAACCAGGCAGTAATGGGCGCATCGAGTCTTAGCTACTCTGCGCCCACGAATGCGCCGACCTCGCACAAGGCTGCGTCTCTGGCCGCGCACAGCGGGAAAGTGGCTGCTACTTCGAGCATAGCTCCCCCCTCCCACACCACCTCGGTGTCCACGGACGCGCTCTTCGGAGCCTCGTCTAAGGACACCATTGAGATGTCGACCCTTAGGGACGCCATCTCCGAAGGACCCCCGGAACCGACTTGGACCCTGGTCTCCCCTCGTAGGAAACCCAGGAACAAGAAAGGCCAGCGTGCACAGGCGAGAGCCCAGGCACAGATGTCGATGAAGCGAGATGTTGCCAACGCAGCAGAAGTAAGCACTGCCTCTTGCAGTGCCGAAAAAGCCCAGGCGCAGGCATTGCCCCCGGCAAAGCCAGCGACTAGCGAAGGCAACCCCGCCCGTCGACCATCAAAGCCTAGAGGCAAACGCGCAGGCAGGCTGGCTGCAGGTCGGAAATCCGCCAACACCCCGACCGCCCCATCTACAACCCCACTGACCACTAGCAAAAGATCCCGACCCGATGACTCTGTCACGCCCACCGGTGACGGTAAGCGCGCAAGGGCGGGATCCAGCCAAACAAGACTAAGCTACGCAGCGGCCTTCAAGGCCAATGACCTGTGCGTAGCGGTCATGACAGAACCCTTTTACGACCTCACGGCGGTACAAGCCGAGGGTATCAAGGAATGCCTCGAGAACAAACTTGAGGAAGACATCCTCAACCCGGCCACCGCAGACCATATGGCTACCGTAGAGTACCGCGGCAAAGCACACTTTGGCGAAGGCGTCCTGAAGTTTTGGTGTGCAGATGGCGTCGCGCTAAAGTGGCTCCAACAAGCGGTACAGGACCTCTCCTCACCAATCGCTGGAACAACGTTGGTGGTCCGACCACAATCGGAGATTCAGCGACGTATCCTTTGTGGACTTCACATCCCCACCGTCACAAAGGACATCAACAACATCAGACAGCTATTGACGATGTACAATAGCAAGACCGTCAACATCAGATCCTGGTTGCTTGTGAAAGGGGAGAAGCAAACGGACACGGAGACACCGGGCATCTACCTGCTCCTCCGCATACCAGAATCTGACGTGGAGAAACTCCAGAAACAAGAGCGGCGCCTCAAGTGGATGTTCGGCAATGTCTACGTACGGATCCTGGAAACAGGCACCGCCGCACCCACTGTCGAGGGCGCCGCCCGTACCCCTGCCCACCCTGAACCAACACCCCTCGCACCTGAGCCCGTAAACGCGGACCCACCAGAGTGCGAACCAGAGGTGATGGATATGGGCGCCGATCCTCCATCGACGCCAAAACCGGACGAGGACCCCTTTCTCGATGTCGAGGGGAGTGAGGCCAGCGACAGCTGCCTTAACTCCTCTCCACTCCGGGCCTCGTAACCCCCTCCCCTGCATACAAACCAACCTCCAGCACAGCCTCGCTGCGACGGCTTCTCTGCGCAGAGTGCTGGAGGAAAACCCCAACACCACCGCCCTCATCCAAGAGCCGTGGCTTAATAAGGGCAAGATCTGCGGACTTAATACCGGTGGTAAAATTCTCCTGGACACCACGGTAAGCAATCCCAGAACCTGCATAATAACTTCAAAACTTATGCAATCCACACTACTCACCCAATTCTGTTCTAGAGACCTAACAGCTATTAGGACTCAAGCAGGACCACCCCAGCAACCTCATGACACCGTCCTAGCGTCCGTGTATCTGCCTAGCGACGAGGACATACCTTCAGCAGAGTTGGTGTCACTAGTGGAGTACTGCGAGAAGGAAAAACTAGAGCTCATCATCTGCACCGACTCCAACGCGCACCACACCCTGTGGAGCTGCGAGAAAAACAACCCACGAGGAGAGGAACTGGTAAACTTTTTATTCTCCACTAACCTACTAATAATCAACCAAGGCTCGGAACCGACATTTGTCAACAGACGGGCACAAACCATCATAGACCTTACTCTATCCACCGAAGTGGTGTCGCGCTACATTACGGACTGGCGAGTCTCGGACGAAGCGTCGTGCTCGGACCATAGACGGATTCGCTTTAATCTCAATATGTCCGTGCAAACGCCAAGCCCGAGACGCGCCCCACGTAAGACTGATAGGCCAAAGTTCGTTAAACTGGTCCAATCAGCGATGGCCACCGAGAGCCCTACTTCTAACTTCTTAGAGCCACACGAGATAGACCACTACACCAACAAACTCACCCAAGTTTTAACCCACAGCTATGAACAATCGTGCCCCCTCATGACACCGAGAGGGGACATCAACCGACACTGGTGGGGTCCTGAACTGCAAAGACTACGTTGCAAATTAAGGACACTTTTCAACAGAGCAATGAACACTCGGAATCCCCAAGATTGGGACATATACCACACCACTAAAATAACATACAAGAAACGTATACGCCTCAGGCAACAGGAATGCTGGAAACGTTTCTGTACAAACATTGACAACACCAGTCAGGCCGCCAAAGTTAAAGGCATACTATCCAGTGAACCAGCACGAACGGTCGGATACCTTAAAAAACCTGACAACACATACACTAAATCAGACGCTGAGACCAGCGAAATACTTCTTCAAACTCACTTCCCCGGATGTCTAATAACAGACACACACGAGTGGGAAGGACACAGCGTACGCGCAACCAGCCACCAAGACTGGACCACAGCTCAGAATCTGATCAACCGTGAGAAGGTTCTCTGGGCTATAAACAGTTTCCTTCCTTTCAAGTCGCCAGGCCTGGATGGAATATTCCCAGGTCTCCTCAGATGGAGTGGTGACATACTAGTCGACCATCTAGTAACCATCTTTAGGGGCTGTATCGCTCACCGATACATACCCCAAAAATGGAGAGAAGTGAAGGTCATATTTTTAGCAAAACCAGGTAGAAGCGATTACACAATGGCGAAATCATTCCGTCCCATTAGCTTAACATCGTTTCTCCTCAAAACCCTTGAAAGGCTGTGCGATCAGGAAATCAGAAGTAACACTCTCCTACGCCAACCACTCCACCCACACCAACACGCCTATAGCCCGGGCAAATCCACAGAATCCGCCCTCCACAGCGTAGTCTCAAGAATTGGAGACGGATTAGCAGTAAAGCAACCTACTCTGGGTGCCTTCATTGACATAGAAGGAGCCTTTGACAAAACGACATTCACCAGCATAGACCTAGCACTGGCAAGATACGGTGTCGCGCCAACGCTAGCAGAGTGGATAAATAACATGCTCAAGTACAGAGCAATACAACTAACAGTAAATACCACTACAAGAGGTATTGTAGCGAGAGGCTGCCCACAAGGTGGCGTACTGTCGCCACTACTGTGGAACATAGTGGTGGATGAACTCATCCGGAAACTAAATGGCCACGGCCTCTATACGGTAGGATACGCAGACGACCTTGCCATCTTGGCAACAGGATGTTTTGAAAGCGTATTATGCGACCTAATGAAAACCGCTATGAAAACAATAGAAAGCTGGTGTAACAGCCATGGCCTGTCAGTTAACCCCACGAAAACAGAACTCATAATGTTCACACACAAAAGAAGCACAGGAAACTTAAAACTTCCCAAGCTATTTAACACTGAACTAAGCCTGACCAACGAAGTCAAGTATCTCGGAGTCATTCTCGATAGCAAACTCCTATGGAACAAGCACCTTGACTTCAAAATAAAACGAGCGAGCGCCATATTCTTCCAATGCAGCAGAATGCTAGGGAAAACATGGGGACTCTCACCCAAAATAACCCTCTGGCTCTATACAGCCATAATAAGACCAACACTCACATATGGAGCAATCGTATGGTGGAACAGAACCGAACTCAGCACCGTTATTGCGAAGCTGCAACGCTTTTAGAGACTAGCATGCTCCGCAATAACGGGCTGCATGAGAACAACACCAACAGCAGCCCTTGAAATCATCCTGGGCCTGACACCCCTCGACCTATTTATACAACAAGAAGCGACGATGGCCGCTATTAGACTCAAACATTCGGAACTATGGGGAATCTCCAGGAGCCCGCACGCATCCATCCTGTATAAAGCGGTATCGTACGAACCGCTTATAGCAGCACCGTGCGATAAGATCCCCAAAAAACAAATATTCCAGAAACACTACCACATACAAACACAGGAGGACCAAAGAGATCAATCAGGCACTAACGAAGTCCGAATCTATACGGATGGCTCAAAAACAAAACAGGGAACAGGCGCCGGAGTGTACTCGCTTGATCTCAATATTAACATAACAATGTCACTAGGGCCACACAGCTCCATCTTTCAATGCGAATGTGTGGCCATCACCGAAGCTGCCACAGCAATCAACAGGAGAGGGATCGATAACTACAACATACGGATCCTCTCAGATAGCGCAGCAACACTCAGAGCCTTAGAGAGTCACAACTGCAACTCGAGGCTCATATACGAATGTCACCAAGTCCTGGAGAGTATTGCCACAAAGAACTCGGTAACTCTACAATGGATAAAGGGACATAGCGGATCACTTGGCAATGACGCCGCAGACCAGCTAGCCAGAAGAGGATCAGAAACTCTGACGGAAGGACCAAACCCCTTCCTGCCTCTGCCGCTCTCCCAGCTGAGAACCTGGATACGGCAGCGCTCGCAGAACCAACACAACCAACGCTGGACACGCACAACTGACTGCAGACAGGCAAGAACAGCAATACCAACAACCGCACCCAGACTGACACGCCGTCTACTTAACATGCACAGACGGGACCTGAAAACCATTGTGGGAACCTTAACGGGTCACATTCCCTTAAATAAACACCTATACAACATCGGAGCCACAGACAGTCCACTCTGCAGAGGATGCCTATCCGAAGAAGAATCAGCTGCCCACGTAGTCCTGGAATGCGAGGTAGTAGCAACTCAACGACAAGAAATCCTGGCCAACCCCAGGTCACTCCTCCAAGCCTGCGAAGCACCCAGGAAACTTCTGCGCTTTTGGGAGGAGTTGGGCTGGCTACAGATATAGCCAGCACACCCTGACGCACAATGGACCAACCTTGAGTCTAAGTGCGGAAAAAGGAGTCCAATTACATTAACATTAACATTATACGTCCAAACTTTCACATTTATGATATTAGTGTGACTTTGATTTTTAGAAGCAAAGTATAATATTAAGGATTTTTCATTTTATTTTCTTTTTTTTTATTACTTTCTTCGGCGTACCTAATGGTCCAACTTTATCATGACGCAGCGCATTGTACTGTAACCCTCCTAATCTTGCACTTTTTTAAGGTTACAAAACATTCTATCAAAGAAAATAGCAACGCTTTAACAAACTCTATCTGATAAGGCTTATTTATCCCATTGTCACTTCCGTATCACTAAGACTCACGCGGGTCTTTACAACGACAACAGGCTGGGGCGTTATTCACTATGACCAATGCAACCGCGTTTGCGTTTAGATCACGATGTGACGTCACACGGTCAGGGCAAAGTACGTCAACTCGTGATAGCACCAGCACAAACCTTAGTGGTTTTTAGGTGCTATTTTTTACACATGTATGTATTCAGTTATTAAATTGTTAATAAAAAAAATAGTATCTCCCATGTCCTAAAGAATAAAGTCCAAGATCATGTTGTGAGTTCACACGGTTTGGGGCAAGGAATCTCCATGTCATAGATAATAATGCCCCTGCGTTTGCATGCATCACTAAGCCGTGAGTCACTTGTGAGCGAGTTCTTGCCCCAAAGAGGACTTGAGTGAATGAGTTTCTAAGACTAGCAGAGCTCTTTTCGAAGGGCTCGACCGAGGAAGTAACACCACGCCTTTTTCTGCCGCCAAGCAGCGTTGCTGTGTTTCGGTTTGAAATGTGTGGTCGTCAGTGTAATTACAGGCATATAATAATAAATAAATAATAAATAAATAAATAATGCTGGACAATCCACACAGCACTATCTAGCCCCAAAGTAAGCTATTCAAAGCTTGTGTTATGGGTACAAGATAACTGATATATTTAATACATTATATACTTACATAGATAGATATTTTTTATTATACATAGAAAACACCCAGACCATCGGAACAAATTTCTGCAGAT